>CM035409.1:71689721-72379721 GCA_020310875.1 Ceratopteris richardii
TAGTGCATGTAGAACTATGAGTAAATAAACCCTCTCATAGATGCACCCTAGAAATAACAATATACAAGAATATATTCAAAGGATGCTTTGAAAACTGAGTTTCTGGCATGTCCCATTGCTTCAAAGATACTACCTACTAGGTAGACCAAACCATTATGAAGTCTAGCACATGCGAAAAACAAAGATAGAAATACTTGAACCAGAAAACATGTGGTTGATAAGATAAATGTATCTATAAACTGCTTGCAATCTCAACCAGAAAATAAAAACTACTATGTAAAACAGATCCATAAACTGCTTGCAATTTGACCCCCAAAAAAAGGAGAGAGATAATTGACATAGTAATAAAATAATAATAATGATAACAATAATAATAATAATAATAATAATAATAGTAGTAGTAGTAGTAGTAGTAGTAGTAGTAGTAGTAGTAGTAGTAGTAGTAGTAGTAGTAGTAGTAGTAGTAGTAGTAGTAGTAGTAGTAGTAGTAGTAGTAGTAGTAGTAGTAGTAGTAGTAGTAGTAGTAGTAGTAGTAGTAGTAGTAGTAGTAGTAGTAGTAGTAGTAGTAGTAGTAGTAGTAGTAGTAGTAGTAGTAGTAGTAGTAGTAGTAGTAGTAGTAGTAGTAGTAGTAGTAGTAGTAGTAGTAGTAGTAGTAGTAGTAGTAGTAGTAGTAGTAGTAGTAGTAGTAGTAGTAGTAGTAGTAGTAGTAGTAGTAGTAGTAGTAGTAGTAGTAGTAGTAGTAGTAGTAGTAGTAGTAGTAGTAGTAGTAGTAGTAGTAAGTAAAAATTG
Source organism: Ceratopteris richardii (assembly GCA_020310875.1). Taxonomy (NCBI): domain Eukaryota; kingdom Viridiplantae; phylum Streptophyta; class Polypodiopsida; order Polypodiales; family Pteridaceae; genus Ceratopteris; species Ceratopteris richardii. Next base: position 71,690,511 of record CM035409.1, read on the forward strand.
TCTATCCTCTGATACAGCTAAAGTACAAAGCACATTCAATTGATGTGAGTAAAACTGCAAGTTCAACTTTAGGAAAAACTAAAAAGAATTACCTGATCTTTGCTCCCCCAAAGCAGCTTCTTTTTCTCATCTATTGTCTTGAAGCCACCAAGGTTTATGTTGACTAAAGTTAATAGACAAGTTAGTGTGATTGCACAAGGATGAAACGAGAAAAGAAAATAAGCACAAATGGATCCATCCATGGGACATACCCAATGCCGCTGCTTTCATGGCTGCCATCTTTGCCATTTGTGGATCTGAAGGTGCTGCAGTAGGATCTAGCGTTTCTCCTTCAGGACCCCACTTAGACCCTTTGCTAAATTTCTCATCAGACTTTTTACTTTCATCTGTATTATCAAAAGCAACACTAGCTTCCAGAAACTCCTTCCCAGGCTCTAAGCTTGAGATTTTGCACCTCCCCTTCTCATTTGCGTGCTTTTTATCCACATCTTCCATTTTCGAGTGGTCTTGCCTGTATGACCTTTCCCGTGAAGTGTCCTGATAATGCCCATCTTCATCAGATGAATAGTCCCTGCCAACAGCCCCTTCTTCTTTCTCCCTTGCCTTGCCCTCTCTCCCTTTAGCTGTCGCCTCCTGCTTACATTCCATTTTTGTTGTATCATAATCTTGTCCTTCTATAGAATAACCATCTTTGAAACTGTTCTCATTGTCAATCCTTTTTCCATGTCTGAGTTGCTCAGCCTCTGCATTTAAACCATCATCCCTGTACTTTTCACCGTGTCTATCATGCCCCCGAAGCAGTTCTTTGTCTTTAGTTTTATATCTTTCTCTAGCACCTGTATCTTGCTCTCTCCATCTATCTCTATCAATTGATCTTCCATCACTTACTCTCCCATCTCTCTCTCTAGTTTCCCTTCTTCTATATCCACTGTCCTCAAAATTCCTCTCCCTAGCCAATCGATCTGGACTCCTTCTGCTGTATCTTGCATCCTCATATCGCAAATAATCTGTTCGTGTATGTTTCAAGTTCTGATAGTTTCTCTCATAATGGCCAGAATGTTTCCTGCTGTAATTACGATCATAATCCTCAGCTCTTCCATGGTTGTCACGGCTATGATTCGCAAGAGAACGATCGTTTGCTCTCCTACTGCGACCATCTTCCCTTCCCTTTCCACTATCTGCATCTTTGTTCCTCCCCTTCTTCAAACTTCCGTCTTCATGTAAAGATGGGCTTCTATCACGTTTCCAGCCACCTGCTCAGAGCATTCGCCAATTGATTAGCACTGTCAGATTGAGATAATCAATTTTAATATGGCCATATCAAGAACACCCCATAGTTCCAACCGTGGCCTATTACATCATCGATGTGGATAATTAAATGCTATGTTTCCTTTGCTGCATGAAATATGTTTCCTACATCATCGATGTGGATAATTAAATGCTATGTTTCCTTTGCTGCATCAAATATGTTTCCTTGAACACATACGACATACCAGTTCACAGATGACGCATGAAAATACCTGGTGAAGGGCTACGAGAGTGTGAAGATGAAGGAGAATGTCTGCGGTAATTGCGTCTTGATGCTTCATTGGCAGGTTTTCTGAAAGAAGAACCAGATTCTTTTGCATCTGGAGAGTGCGCAGATGGGCTCCTATCCATCGTCTATGATGTAAAAAGTGAAAAATCAATTAGCCATTTTTCCTGTTGCAAAATTACAAACGTTGTGAGCCTCTCTCTCTCACTCTCTAATCTAAAGAAATAGCTCCCACTGCAGTGCACCGGAGAAGGGAAACGTAGACAGCCGACAAGAAACACAGAAAAAGAAACCCTAGAGCGCTGCGTAGGATTGCTTCATTACATTGTCGTTTCACGAAATAGAAGCCTACCGTGATAATTCACGGAAGAGACAGCAACTTCATTGCATAGCTTGTCTTAGAGAAGCTCGCGAAGACCACGATTCGAGTTGCCTGTTCGTCTGTTGTTCTTCTCTGCGTACCGAAAGGCAAAGTCACACGTTTGATAAAAAGTCCTTCGGAGTAATATCTCGAAAGCACTTTGTGGATGTATCCTATACTCATGAGTTCTACTACATATATACGACCATAAACTAGGGGTGGCTTAGACTCGGGCTCCGGAACAAAGAATGAAAAATGAAGATTTCCGCCTGGAACATGAATATTGTAGAGTTCCTCCACTATTCACATTGCAAGTGGAACACAAAGAAAAAATTTGCCGCCAAAATCTGAGTTGGCATCAGAAAAGCCTTTTGGAGCAGATAAGCAAAAGTTTATTACAACTGCAATCTGCAATTTTTTAATATGAAATATGCCACACAAGCGCACTCTGCGACTTGGGGCAGAGGAGGAGGGTCGGAACTGTATGCAGGAAAGTGTGCCGCTTAGTCAGCACTACAAAAGATAGTTCTGTCGCACAATGTGAATGGTATTGTGACGATTATGCCACATGGCTTTTAACCATTTGTTCATGCGAACTCCACGGCAGTGCCGCCGCTCAATGTGAAGTGGCTCTAGGATAAAATCACTAGTCTCCCATACTCATAACACATATGATCTTTGAGTCTTGTTTGATTTTGGGTGATCATTCACTATATATGTTTGATTTTGGGTGATCATTCACTATATATAGCCATCAATTATGATAAAATCAATAGTATCACATGTGTTGACGACATGATTGCTCCTACTTCATCTACATTTGTATCTGCATGAGTGCATCTCCATTTTGTATCTAGGAGGCACTCCATTTTTAGTCTATTTCCATTTTATATTGTATTTCCTTTGTATTTGGGTACCTTGCCATGTGTTTCTACCAGTTGTATTCATTCTCCTTTCAGGAGACTTATCCCACATATGATGTACTTTTGAGAGCCCCTTCCAAATCTATATAAGGAAGGCCTCTCCCCTCATTTGTACTTGGTTAGAAGCTTGAGGAGCCTACTCCATGCTCTTGGCAAGCTCATTTCTAATCCACATGAGTTTACCCATTTCATGGTCTACTCATTTTGTGTCTCACACATTCTTTGTTTTGTGAGAGTACTTTACTTTTCATTTTGCTTTCGCGTGTGTACTCTCTACATGGTATCAGAGTGCTAGGTGGAGATCTTGGTGGTGCATTTGGCGGTCATTTTGGTTTTGCTGGTGGTGCTGGTAGAGCTTGGTGGTGTGACCATCATATTTTATGCCTAAGGAGGAATGCCTCAATGTACAAAATTACACTCTATGGAAAGGTGTCATGCGGGCATATCTCTACACGAATCTCCTTCATGAGGTAGTAGATGGGTCACACCCCGAACCCAATAGGGATACCAACTTAAACAATTGGCATGTGTGGAATGTCAAGGACAAACGAGCTTTAGGTCAGCTATTACTTGCCTGCGAAAAACTGACAAAAGGACATATTACGGCCTGTAAGACATCCAAGGAATCTTGCTTTGTATCCAAAGAATCAACCTCAAGTTTGTGGCACCAAAGATTTGGCCACACTTCTTACTTATCAAAGATCTCTTCATCCCAACTTGTGAAGGGATTGCCAAAGATAAGGCAACTTACTGATGTCTTCCAAACTTGCACCCAAGGCAAGCAACATAGGGCCCCAATTCCCAAGGAAGCTTCAACACGAGCGAGGAACCCTCTAGCCCTCATCCACATGGACTTATGTGGACCCATGAACACCCCATCTTTGAGTGGATCCCTCTACTTTTATCTTCTAGTAGATGACCACTCTCTCTATATTTGGGTGTACTTTTTGAAGTCAAAGGCAGACACATTCTCTAAGTTTCAAACTTGGATCAAGGAATTTGAGAATGAAGCTTCAACTAAAGTTAAAACCATCATATCAGATGGAGGTGGTGAGTTTATCAATCATGACTTTGATAACTTTCTCAACCAAAAAGGGATCAAAAGACAAGTCACTCAGCCTCATACTCCATCCCAAAATGGAGTAGCTAAAAGAAAGAAACGCAGTGTGATGGAAATGGCAAGAACTATGCTTCATCACAAGGATCTACCCTACAAGTTCTGGGCAGAAGCCGTGCATACTGCCGTTCACATACTTAATCGAGGATCTACAAGTGCTTTACACAACAAAACACCCTTTGAAGCATACTATGGAAGAAAACCAAATGTGAATTACTTTCGAGTCTTTGGCAGTGAAGCTTTTGTCCATGTACCAAAAGAAGATAGTGTTGGAGTTAGACGTCTGCGCAAGCACGTGAACAGCACAAGGAAGAAGAAGAAGCTTGGAGCAAAACACACAATACTGAATGTATTACCAGAGAATGTACAAAGATAAGTAGCCCATTAGGGCAATAGGCGTATATACAAGACAGGGGAAAAAAACCTCCTAAAGAGGGAAAAAAGTGCCCCGGTGGTCCTAGTGTGTTCACACACATCACTACCAAAATATATCAACAAATCCCCCCTCGGAGTGATGCGGTGAACAAGGAGCTGGCACTCATGTATAAGGAAGTGTCAAGCTATGTGGAAATCACTCCACAAAAGGAAGTAAGCCCAAAGCTTTGCGGAAAGCTTCAAACTTCTCCCTAGGCACAGCCTTCGTGAAAAGGTCTGCAATGTTCTCCTGCGTGGGTACATATGCCAAGCTGATCTCTCCAGTAGAGAACCTCTCCCTGACATAGTGATAATGCACCTCAATGTGCTTAGTGCGAGCATGGAACACAGGGTTCCTCGCAACTGCCAATGCGCACTGGCTGTCAGTGAAGATGGTGGTGGCAGAAGATTGGCATGTTGGAACATCAAGCTTACACTATGCTTGAGGTGGATTTGATCTACATCAAAGGCTATCGCGTCAAAAGAATATCCGTTGGAGAGTTCTTTTTCATATGCTCATTTATTGTATTTTTTGAGAATATTTTGATGGCTCATTTACCGTTGTAAAAGCCTTGAGTTATACACATGTAAAGGTAGAAAGATAGAGCCCAAATCCCACGAATTTGTGGTGGTTGAAGTTGCATTCAATCAAGCAATCAATCACCTAAAAGTAAATCAATCAAGATCTTCACTTTTCCTAGATTGTAGGGAAGTGAATTGATTCCCTCCAACAACCATTCCCACCTTCATTTGAATTCAAATTCAAGTTGTAAAAGTCATGGAACACTCCTAGAGGCTATATAAGGAGTTGAAATCACTTGTATTATACATGGAAGCAATATACATACACTTGTGACCATCATTGTCTTGCTCCTTCAATTTTCTGTATCATCTTCTTCGCCAACAGTAATCTTGCAGAGGTTGCTGCTCTCTCCTCAGAACTCCAAATTGAGTGCAAGAGGACCCATTGGAAAGGTATCAGTGTCTAGTTTATGCCTGTAAATTTTCAAAGCCTTTGGTTCAGCAGCTTTGGAGAAATCTCAGTTTTTCTGCCTCGGGGTCAATCTCTGCGTATTCCTGAAAAATAGGAAGTACCACCGGTGAATGTCGCATTCATTCCTATAGCATATTTTGCTTATTCCTTATACTTTTGTGCATTCCATACACTCAACCCTATGTGTATCACTCCCATAGAAGGATTTTTTCTAATTGTAATCACGCTGGTCGCTATGGGCATTTGAAGTTCATTGTCTCTTCCATAGATAGTAAGTTTTTTGAGCTAGTCGACCCGCGAACCTATCTATTTTTTATCGACTCATTCTCCTTGATGCTCCAAGGTACATAGTGTGTTTCTTTGCACTTATAGCATGCCTATAAGGTCTATTTGAGTCTCCATAAGCTCAAGGGCTGGTCTTGTGCCGGTTGGCTTGACCAAACTTCATCGCTTCGAAACGCACTTTTCTACCTTCGACAAGCTTCTCCAAGTTTCTTTCAATGGTATGAGAGCTAGTTCAAGATGGGTGACGGCTTTCCCTCAATGATCGAGAAGCTTGATCGACACAACTACGCGGCTTGGAAAATCAGAATGGAGGCCTATTTGCAAGGTAGAAATCTTTATGGAATTGTAGCAGGTGATGAAGCTATGCCTATTCCAAGATCCAAAGGAGGACCTACACAAGAGGAGACAGATAAGCTCACACTTTGGTGCGCAAGGGATGCTCAAGCAAGTTCGTACATACTAAACTCTATCTCTGACTTTCTATTACCACATATTAGAGGATGCAAGACATCTCAAGAGACTTGGGATGCCCTGGAGACTTTCTTTTCTGCTAGTACCAAAGCAAGAAAGAATCATCTTTGGAACGAGTTCAACCAAATGAAGAAGACACCTAAACAAACCATCACAGAGTTTGTTACCAAATTCAAGGAGGTTGCGGATCAGTTAGCATCCATTGGAGAGCTGATTGAAGAAGAGGTCATCATGAGGCAAATTCTCAACGGCATTCGAAGTGATAATCAATGGCAATCCTTCACCACGGCTTACGATCTCATCATGGATGTGCAAACTCCAGACTTCAACATCTTTCTTGGACAACTCTTCAATCAAGAAGCCAACAATAGCATAAAGGAAGGTAACTCTTATCATGGTAATTCAACTAGTGCTCTATATGCAGATAAGAAGGATAAGAAGCAGAAAGGCAAGAAGAAGGAAGAAGACGAAGAAGAGACTTCCCAAGCCAACTTCGCAAGCAAGAGCAAGTGGAAAGGGAAGAAGAAAGGACCAAAGCAAGACAAAGCCAAAGGTCAGAATGTTCAACCTTGTGCCATATGTGATAAGACCAACCACACCACTCAGAATTGTTGGTTCAATGGGAAGACCGAGAAAGGAAGTGGAAGAGGTGGATATGGCGGCAATAGAGGCAGAGGTGGACACAACTTCAACAATAACAATAGAAGCTATAATAGAAGGGACCACAACAATTATTCAGAAGATCAACCACATGAAGACTCATTACTTCTTATGAATCTAAGCCACAAAGAAGGTAAAGAAGATGATCATTTGTTCTACATAGATTCAGGATGCTCGAATCATGTTGCAGGCAACATTGCTCTTCTATCTGACTTGGAAAGTCCAAAGCATAGACATGAAGTGCAAACAGGGGATGACACGAAGCACAATGTGGAGAAGATTGGTAATGTCAAAGCTTCCAATGGCAGGACAAACATTCTGAGTAAGGTTCTCTATGTACCCACTATCACTAAAAACCTAATAAGTGTAGGCCAAATAGTTGAAAAAGGCTTGCAAGTTAGGTTCACCCAACATGGAGCTTTTGTGGAAGATCCATGTCAAGGCTTCAAGAAGATAGCCCGAGGTGAGAAGCATGGTAGGCTCTTTACTTTTGAAGTAGGAGATACCAAGAACATAGCTCTATTCAACTTTGGGTCTCAAACCCTAAGTGAGCTTGAAGTGTGGCATAAGAGACTTGCTCATGTGAATGAAAGAACCTTGAAGGATATATGCAGGGATCAAAGTGTTCTAGGACTTCCGAACATATCAAAGCAACACATGATCAACAGGTGTGATGCATGTCAGATTGGGAAGGCACAAAGACAACCATTCAACCACAAAGGCTACATCCACAACAACTTATTGGACTTAGTACATATAGATGTATGGGGACCAAGTCAAGAACCTTCATTGGCAGGATCAAGGTATTATGTCTCATTTATTGACGACCATAGTAGATGGACTGTTCTATACTTTATCAAGAGTAAGAATGAAGTATTTGATTGCTTCAAGAAGTATCTTGCACATGTGGAGAATCATACAAGTAGATCACTAAAGAAGCTCAGATCTAATGGAGGGGGAGAATACTTCTCCAAAGAGTTTGATGAGTTCTTGCAGGACAAAGGTATCAAAAGGGAAGTGACTACTAGGTATTCTCCTCAACTAAATGGAATTGCAGAGAGGAGAAACAAGACATTGGTTGGATCAGCCCGAACAATGCTTGAAGAGAAGAAGTTGCCACATTATCTATGGGCAGAAGCTATTTCAACTGCAGTGTACCTTGTCAATCGACTACCATCCAAATCACTTCAAGGTATGACTCCTTATGAAGCATGGCATGGAAGAAAACCTAGTCTTGGAAATTGCAAGGTTTTTGGTTGTTTAGCTTATGTTCATGTACCATCACAAATAAGAGGTAAGCTAGATGAAAGGGCAACAAAGGCAGTGTTTATTGGATATGATTCAACTCAGATGGGTTACAGGTTCTTCAATCCTTCAACCAAGCAATTCACTACAAGTAGAGATGTTGTGTTTGAAGAACACAGGTCTTGGTATGATGAAGATAAACAAAAGGTAACACTACCATATGATCTTGATTCTGACTCTCATCAATTAGGAAGCAAGCATGATACACAGGTCCAGGATCCAAGAAGTGATACAGACGATGACCAAGATGAAAGAGAAAGGGATTACAAGCTATGGAAGTCAAGAGGCAAAGCAAAGATGCAAGAGGTTGGAGAATGCTCCAAACAAGCATCTAGAAGATCAGCAAGAGAGAAGAAACAACCAGAAAGGTATGGATATGATTCCACATTTGTTACAAAGCATTCAATCTACTTGGCAAAAGACTCTATTTCAGAGGAACCCTCAACCTATGAAGAGGCAAAGGGAAACCCTATTTGGGAAAAGGCCATGAACGAAGAGATAGATGCATTGAAGGAAATGGACACTTGGGATTTGGTTCCAATGTCACCGAATCAAAAGGTAATTGGTTGCAGATGGGTATATAAAGTTAAAAGAAATTCAGATGGATTAGTTTGCAGGTACAAGGCAAGATTAGTTGCCAAAGGATGCTCACAAACTTATGGTATAGACTATGAGGAAACATTCTCACCAGTTGCAAAGATGACTACAATCAGGACATTGATAAGTGTAGCTGTTGCAAGGAATTGGAGACTCCTCCAACTTGATGTGAAAAATGCATTCTTAAATGGTTGGATAAGTGAAGAGGTATACATGTCACAACCACCAGGTTTTGAAAACCCTAATCATCCATCTTATGTTTGCAGACTTAAGAAAGCATTGTATGGATTGAAACAAGCTCCAAGAGCTTGGAATTATAGGTTGGTTACATATCTTCAAGATCAAGGGTTCAAAGCTAGCAGCTCAGATCCTTCTCTATTCATCAAAAGGGATCACAATGAGGTTATCTATCTATGTGTATATGTAGATGATATTATTGTAACAGGTGATGATCTAAATGGCATTCAAAGGATCAAGAGACACATGCAAGAGGAGTTCAAAATCAGTGACCTAGGTGAGCTCACATATTTCCTAGGTATGCAGGTGATATACACAGATGAAGGAATGTATTTGACTCAAAGAAGATACATTCAGGATCTTCTTCTCAAGTTCAAAATGGAGAACACTAAACCTGCAGGTACACCTTTGGAGATGAATCATAAACTTAGTGTTTATGAAGGTGAGAAAATTGAAGACATTAAAGAGTATCAAAGCTTGGTAGGTAGCTTGATATATGCTACTCACACAAGGACAGACATCTCATATAGTGTGGGAGTGCTTAGTCAGTTCATGCACTCACCAAGAAGACCACACATGGATGCGGCTAAGAGAGTACTTAAGTATCTCAAAGGTACAATCAACGAAGGTATATTCTATCCTTACTCTTCAGATTTGGATATCAAAATCTACTCGGATGCAGATTGGGCAAGAGCTAAGGATGATAGAAAAAGTACATCTGGTTACTTAGCATTTGCAGGTTCAAAGCTAGTGTCATGGAGTTCCAAGAAGCAACCAACAGTTGCTTTATCCTCAACTGAAGCAGAGTACAGAGGCTTGACCATAGCAACTTAAGAGGCAATATGGTTAAAAGCATTGTATACAAATTTGGGACTTGTGAGTTCCAAACCTCACATATTTGGAGATAATGTAAGTTCCATGCATCTAGTGGCAAATCCTATTTTCCATGCGAGAACCAAGCACATAGAAGTCCATTACCACTTCATCAGGGAGAAGCTCATGGAAAAGGAGATTGACATCTCTTTTGTTCCTACTGAAAAGCAAGTAGCAGATATGATGACGAAGGCACTTGATGGAATAAAGCTTTGTAGATTCAAAGCTATGGCAGGTATTCAACCTATCAGAGAATGAAGACTCAAGCATACTTTAGCTTGAGGGGGAGCTGTTGGAACATCAAGCTTACACTATGCTTGAGGTGGATTTGATCTACATCAAAGGCTATCACGTCAAAAGAATATCCGTTGGAGAGTTCTTTTTCATATGCTCATTTATTGTATTTTTTGAGAATATTTTGATGGCTCATTTACCATTGTAAAAGCCTTGAGTTGTACACATGTAAAGGTAGAAAGATAGATCCCAAATCCCACGAATTTGTGGTGGTTGAAGTTGCATTCAATCAAGCAATCAATCACCTAAAAGTAGATCAATCAAGATCTTCACTTTTCCTAGATTGTAGGGAAGTGAATTGATTCCCTCCAACAACCATTCCCACCTTCATTTGAATTCAAATTCAAGTTGTAAAAGTCGTGGAACACTCCTAGAGGCTATATAAGGAGTTGAAATCACTTGTATTATACATGGAAGCAATATACATACACTTGTGACCATCATTGTCTTGCTCCTTCAATTTTCTGCATCATCTTCTTCGCTAATAGTAATCTTGCAGAGGCTGCTGCTCTCTCCTCAGAGCTCCAAATTGAGTGCAAGAGGACCCATTGGAAAGGTATTAGTGTCTAGTTTATGCTTGTAAATTTTCAAAGCCTTTGGTTCAGCAGCTTTGGAGAAATCTTAGTTTTTCTGCCTCGGGGTCAATCTCTACGTATTCCTGAAAAATAGGAAGTACCACCGGTGAATGTCGCATTCATTCCTATAGCATATTTTGCTTATTCCTTATACTTTTGTGCATTCCATACACTCAACCCTATGTGTATCACTCCCATAAAAGGATTTTTTCTAATTGTAATCACACTGGTCGCTATGGGCATTTGAAGTTCATTGTCTCTTCCATAGATAGTAAGTTTTTTGAGCTAGTCGACCCACGAACCTATCTGTTTTGTATCGACTCATTCTCCTTGATGCTCCAAGGTACATATTGTGTTTCTTTGCACTTATAGCATGCCTATAAGGTCTATTTGAGTCTCCATAAGCTCAAGGGCTGGTCTTGTGCCGGTTGGCTTGACCAAACTTCATCGCTTCGAAACGCACTTTTCTACCTTCGACAAGCTTCTCCAAGTTTCTTTCAGTGGCCAACACCCAAATCAGCCATAAGGCGTCTGAGCCACACACACTCAACAATCGTTGTGAAAGCTGCCCTATACTCAGCCTCACAACTAGAAGTGGCCACAATAGGCTGCTTCTTGCTCAACCAAGATATACATGAGCTACCAAGCATGAAGCAAAAACCACTGGTGGACACAGGAGTGTCATAGAACCAGCCCAATTTGAGTCAGAAAAAGCATGCAAATCTGGCGGTAGTGATCCCCCCTTGGGATAAAACAACCCAAGTAGCCGAGTACCACTCAAGTAGCGAAAGATGCGCTTAACCGCCTTCCAATGTGTGACTCCTGGGCAATGCATAAACCTGCTCATCTGTGAGACAGCAAACTGAATATCTGGCCGAGTAATGCATAAGTAAATTAAGCATCCAACAGCCTGCTGATAGAGAACAGCATCAAATGCATCCCCAGCATCATGAAGACTCAATCGTAAACCTGTCTCCATAGGAGTGGCAATAGGCTTACAGTCTTCAAGGCCAAAATGCTACAATAATGTGTCAATATATTTCGTTTGACACAAAGCCATTCCACCATCAACTTGCATAAACTGAATGCCCAAATAGTGATGCAAATGCCCCAAATCAGACATCTCAAATGAGGCATGCAAATCAGCCTTGAAATCAACAATATGCTTCTCAATAGGACCAGTGAGCAGCATGTCGTCAACATAGACAACAATGATCAGAAGCACATCATTAGCACGCTTAACATATAAGGTGCTTTCAGTTGGACTCAAAACCATGTGCAACCAGATAGGCATGTATCTTCTCATACCAAGCACGTGGTGCTTGCTTTAAACCATATAATGCCTTCTTTAACCTGCACACCTGGTTTTCATGCCCTTTCTGCACAAAGCCACGGGGCTGAAAAACATATACTTCTTCATGCAAGTCACCATTCAGAAATGTTTTTTTAATGTCCAACTGATGTACATTCCAACCATGATGGGCTGCAAGTGCACAAATACTCTGAACATCAGTCATACAGCATGTAGGTGCAAAGGTCTCATCAAAATCAATGCCTCTTTCCTGCGCATAACCCTTTGCAACAAGCCTAGCCTTATACCTGTCAATTGTACCATCAGGTTTACGCTTCAGCTTGTATACCCACTTAGTGCCAATGGCCTTCTTGCCAAGAGGCAAGTCACATAAAGACCATGTACCATTCTTCATTATAGCATCATATTCAGATTGCATAGCAGCCATCCAATTTTGTGAATTATGTGCTTCATCAAAAGAAACAGGCTCATTCTCATCATAAAGACTAGACACAACCATAGCATAGCAATGTGATGCAAAGGAGGCACTATGAGAGCCTGAACGAGTACGATATGACAAAGGTGCATCTAATTTGCTGTCACGCAAAGTCTGCACCAACCATTTTGGCATAGTTTTTGCCTGCTCAATATCATCTCTCTCATCAACAAGTGCATCATTTAAATCTTCATCAGAAATGGAATGATTTGCATCATCATATGAAACCTGCAAAGGCTGAGAAGTTGCCTCATTAGGACCAGCACTAGACTGTCCACCTGTAAAAAGAGGCATCAAAGTATCATACATGTCTTTGGAGCTAACAGATGTCTCCTTGGTACATGAAAGCAATGGCTGAATAGCATCTTCCACAAAGACAACAACACGGCTAACCAGAATGCGTTTAGTCTGTGGATGATACAGATGATAGCCTTTACTTTCAGAACTGTACCCAACAAAAATACATTTTACTGCCTTATCATCCAATTTTCTGCGATGTTGTTCAGGCACTAGTGCATATGCCAAACAACCAAAAACACGCAGATGAGCAACAAATGGCTTGTGGTCATGCCAAGCCTCATATGGAGTGATAGACTACAGCGCTTTAGTGGGACACCTGTTCAGTACATATGCTGCACACATGATAGCCTCAAGCCAGAAACTATGTGGTAAAGCCTGACTTTTGACCATGCACCTCGCCATCTCCATGAGTGACCTGTTCTTTCGTTCAGCAACTCCATTCTGTTGAGGTATATAAGGCACTGTACACTGGTGTTTTATCCCACGTTCAGCCAGAAATGCATTAAAATCTGAAGACATATATTCCCCCCCTCGATCAGAACGGAGGGTGCCCATTTTACATGCTAATAGATTTTCAGCCAAAACCAAAAAGTGTTTAAAGCACATGAACACTTCGGACTTTGCTTTGAGTGGATATACCCATGCATGCCTGGGAAAATCATCAATGAAAGTCACGAAGTAAAGGTAATTTCCAAAAGAGGGTGTCTGCATAGGACCACAGACATCACTATGTACAAGCTGCAATTTTTGTGTAGCCCGAACTGAACCATCTTTTGGAAAGGAGGAACGCTGCATTTTGCCCAAAATACAACCTTCACAAACATGTTTTCCAGGTGCCTCAAGTTTGGGCAAAGAGGACACCATTTCAGATTTCTGCAGGCATAGCAAACTAGCAAAATTCAGATGGCCAAAGCGTGCATGCCAAAGCTTTGCATCTGACATAGCCTGAGAATCATTTACTGCACATGCCAAATCATTTTCAGATCTTTCATAGTCTATGAGCTTATACAGCCCACGACATAAAATGCCAGAAGCAATAATCACATCGCCATTTGACAGATCATGAATTGTACACCTGTCATCAACAAATTTCACAACCAAGCCAATCTTGGCTAATACAGAAACTGATAAAAGGTTCTTTTTGATCCCTAGCACAAATAAAGCATCTCACAAAGTGAAAGAACTACCATCAGCAGTAGTCAAAATGATCTTACCAACTCCCATAACAGGATAAGAGGAGTTGTTGGCACATGTAATAGTATTCCCTGTAGGGGCAGGCTCGAGTGAAGAGAAGAAACTGCGCTGCGAGGTAATATGTTTGGTTGCCCCACTGTCAAAATACCAAACATCTGAGTCTACTACAGACATGCACTGATCATGAGAAGATGGGTCAAAACTGCAGACAGTAGTAAACGCCCATTCTTCTTCCTGCACAGGATTTGCAGACTCTGTTTTTGGTCTAGAGGCCTCTGCAACAACCATTCCAGCCTCTTTCTTCTTTGCCTATTTAGCAGCCAGTTTTGGACAGTTCTTTATGATATGATCATTCCCTTTACAGTACTTACAAAACAATTTCTGCTTTTCTGATTTCTTCTCATCTTTATCTTCCTTCTTCGAATATGTAGAATTAGCAAATTTTTGCTTACTAGTTGAAGAGCTCCATTTTCCTTTGCCCTTGTGACTAGCCAGGAAAGCTTGATCTGCAACTCGCATAATGGACCTGTTTTATCTGGACCGATCTTCCTGTAACAGAACAGAGACTAACTCTTCAAATGATAAGGCATTTTGATTGCCTTTCATCATCAATCGAAGAGTAGAAGCAAAACTTTGATATGAATCAGGAATACCATTCAGAACGGTCTGCACAAGTGAGCTATCTGGTATAACCTCATCAACAGAAATCAACTGTTCCTTCAAGTCTTTGATCTTCGTTAGGAAATTGTCCATAGAATCACCTTCATTCGTGTGCTCACTCTCCAACTGTTTTCGGAGGTAAGCAACATGAGCCTCATTCCTAGCTTGGTACAATGTGATAAGTGTATCCCAAGCATCCTTAGCTGTTCTACAAGAGCGAATGTGAGGAATAATGGCACGTTTGATAGACAAAGCTATCAATGCATGTGCCTGGGCATCTGTTGTCAGGATCTTGCTCACGCGCATACAGAGATTACAGACGCGGAAAAACACACAGAAAATAGAGACAACAAGAGACGAGACCGAACGCAAGATTGGGTGCAATCTCCCCCCCATGCACTCCGTTTCGACAGTCCACAGAATGCATGTATTTATAGGAATTTTGATTATGTCGAATAGAGTGGTTACAAGAGGGCGGCTTCGAAAAGCAGGCGTGAAACTAAAAGTTGATAACTTTTACGGAAAGCCATTGCTTTCAATAACAGAAACTACAGTCTTCAATGACCCTTATTCTGACCATTACTTTTCTAACAATAGAACCTTCTACGTGGGTTTATTTACAAGCTAAATAATAATTATTCTGATTATTGATGTTCGCCCTTTCACGCCTTGCACGCTCCTCACGAACCTTCAGCTGCTATATCAAAAACATAAAAAACATATTAATACATTAATAATATAATACTTTAACAATGCATTGTTCAATAATATACAACATGCCTCTCAGTTGAGAAGCAACTGACCTCAGTTGATAAAATAATTTAACACTCTAACAATTACAATACATTGTTCAACATATTCCATGTTACTGTTACAATCCAATAATGCATGGGCTAACATATTCTATGTTACAATCCAACAATGCATTGGCTATTCCATATTTCAATCCAACAATGCATTGGCTATTTTAGATTTCAATCCAACAATGCATTGGCTATTTTATATTTCAATCCAACAATGCATTGGCTAACATATTCCATGTTACAATCCAACAATGCATTGTTCAACATATTCCATAAGGTATAACATGCCCCTCAGTTGAACAAGCAACTGACCTCAGGTGATAAAATATTAAACATGGATGGCCAGTCACATGTTTCATCACTGAATAAAGAAAATAGGCATGTGCCATGTAAAAATACATGCATGGAAATGTTCATGGAGCTGTTACATTATTAAGAGTATCTGTAAGATGCTGACATAGTCTTTCTAATGAATTTGGGAAAGCAAAACTTGAATATGCTCCTATAAACTAAATTCAATATGTAAATGCATCACAATTATCAAACATGTAGGATAAACTTTAAAGGTAGAAATGAATCCCTAAACTCTTCTTGAAAAGCCTTCCAGGTGCGTGGACAATCTGCAGTCTGAGAAAGATCATTCCACCATTGTTGCGCTCTTCCGACCAAATAATTAGTGGCAAACTCAATTTTCTTATTTTCTGAATATAACTCATCGGAAAAAAATCGTTGAATAGGGATAACCATGATAAGACAAAGCGGCCATCTATTCGTCCGTCGAATTGAAGCATAGCATAACGTCCTTGTATGGTTTGTTGAAGTGTTTGAAGTGCTTGGTTCATAATCTCTAACTCTTGCTCGAATGAAACTCCAGGTAAAGGTGAATTACGGAAATCTTCCATGGTGCTCTTGGATCCTTGCTCTCAACCTTGCTTGGTATCTTGAACACTCAATCAAGTGCCACCCAAGGATTTTGAAGGAATTCACACTTCCAAGCTAGCTCATTGGAAAGTTCGTTCGAGAGCTTTCCAACGGTATATTACACGCCTCAATCCGACCTAGGGATTGAAAGTTACACTTGATTCTTTGTTGGGTCCATCCTTGAAATTGCCGCGAGCGCCTTGCGCAAGTACCAAAGAAAGAGAACTTGAATAACAACTCCAAGAGATGGTGGAGTGGTCAAAGTACTTCCCTTGAAAGTAGGAGGTTGTGGGTTCAAATCCTCCTACCTTAGGGACTCTAAACCTCTCTATTACCACTCAAAAATTAAAATTGCCTCGCACGTAGCCAACGGTCGCCAAGGGAGCCTTGGGTGCCAATGTTGCCAATGTATTGCCTAAGTTATTGCCTTAGTCGACGCCTTGGAGTAAGCCGAAGGTGTAAACGTAGGTTCTGGTTCTGGAACAGGAACAGGAACAACGGAAACGGAAATGGAAATCTGAATCGGAATCGGAATCGCGAATAGAGAACAGATTTGTATTGACGCGTGCAGAGCTCTGATAACACTGTTGTCAGGATCTTGCTCACGCACATACAGAGATTATAGATGCGGAAAAACACACAGAAAATAGAGACAACAAGAGACGAGACCGAACGCAAGATTGGGTGCAATCTCCCCCCCATGCACTCCGTTTCGACAGTCCACAGAGTGCATGTATTTATAGGAATTTTGATTACGTCGAACAGAGTGGTTACAAGAGGGCGGCTTCAAAAAGCAGGCGTGAAACTAAAAGTTGATAACTTTTACGGAAAGCCATTGCTTTCAATAACAGAAACTACGATCTTCAATGACCCTTATTCTGACCATTACTTTTCTAACAATAGAACCTTCTACGCCGGTTTATTTACAAGCTAAATAATAATTATTCCGATTATTGATGTTCGCCCTTTCACACCTTGCACGCTCCTCACGAACCTTCAGCTGCTATATCAAAAACATCAAAAACAATGTATTAATACATTAATAATATAATACTTTAACAATGCATTGTTCAATAATATACAACAGCATCTTTGCCATCCCAGTGAATCTGCTCTACAGTAGGTGCACTAGAAACAACAGCACGAATAGGAATCTGCGGAATATCATCTTCGACACCATGTTCATCAGTTCGAGCACCTGTATTTGCAGTACCTGTAGTCAGAGGTGTAACACGACGTCTTTCAACACCCTGCACAATGTTCCACAATCCTTTTGCAACCAATACATGCTGCATCATATAAGCCCATAACGGGTAGTTGGTACCATCCAACTTATCCTCAACAGCCAACATACGGAATACATCACTGCTTTCAGCCATGGCCTGTGACTAAAATACCCGAGGCTGAGTACCGAGCATCAAGCTTTGCAGCATGTGAGGCCATCTGGCTTCGACGTTTATTATCTGACATTGGTGTTTTGCAGGATACTCCGATATGTCTTCGCACGGACAGCCAGTCAGCCTTGGCCATCGCCAAGAATCCAGTGTTCCACGCTCGGACGAAGTACATCGAGATCCAATACCACCTCATCTGCGAGAAGCTCATATCTCAGGAGATTACTCTGGAGCAGTGTACCTCTCAGGAGAACCTGGCGGACGTGTTCACGAAGGCTTTACCTCCAGTACCACTTCAGCGCTTGGTGGACCTCAGCAGAATTTAGCCGCTCCAAAATGGAGCTGCAGAGGGGGTGTTGACGACATGATTGCTCCTACTTCATCTACATTTGTATCTGCATGAGTGCATCTCCATTTTTGTATCTAGGAGGCACTCCATTTCTAGTCTATTTCCATTTTATATTGTATTTCCTTTGTATTTGGGTACCTTGCCATGTGCTTCTACCAGTTGTATTCATTCTCCTTTCAGGAGACTTATCCCACATATGATGTACTTTTGAGCGCCCCTTCCAAATCTATATAAGGAGGGCCTCTCCCCTCATTTGTACTTGGTTAGAAGCTTGAGGAGCCTACTCCATGCTCTTGGCAAGCTCATTTCTAATCCACATGAGTTTACCCATTTCGTGGTCTACTCATTTTGTGTCTCACACATTCTTTGTTTTGTGAGAGTACTTTACTTTTCATTTTGCTTCCGCATGTGTACTCTCTACAACATGTTCAAAATTAAGGTTATTTGAAGCAAGCTCAAGGTAATGTCAAAGCTAAGGTAGAGGAAGAGGAAGTTATAAAACTCATGAAGGCAACCATAAACAAAGTAAAAATGAAAAAGGACATGGAAGAAGCAAATGCAAAGCTAGAGGAAGAATTGGAAGATTCACCCAAAGTTACAACCACACCAACCATAATAAATAATAAGATAATAGATGTTATGTTTGTGGCAAACTTGGTTGTTATACAAATGAGAATACCATATGAATTCAAGATATGGAGACTGCGATTATGGGAGATAAGGGAACTTTCAAAAATCATGTAATAAAGGTGGGAATCTAGAGGATAAAAAATAGTGCATTGATAATGTACAACAATCATATGTCATGTAGAAAGGATCTCTTTTGTAATTCTCATGTCCCTAAGCAAAAAGGGTGTGTGGAAATAGGTGATAACCCTAATCACGCCATTACAACACATAGGATACATCAAGGTGGAAGCAAAGCAAATTGTCTATCATAAGTATTACATGTTCATATAATCACAAAAAAAAAGCCTTCAGTTGGACAAATGGTCAACATATGGCTTTAGGTTCAATTCAATCATAAAGGATGTTTTATAAAGGATCAAAGGAGAGGATTTCAATTGTTAAAAAGAGGAAAGAAAGAAGGTAGAATTTTCACACTTAATACTACTAATAAAACAATGTATGTGAGCTATGGAGACAAAAGGATTCCAGATTTGGACATATGGCATAAAACAGTTGAGCATGTGAATATCCAAAAGCTTAAAGGCATAGTAAAGAAGAATGTTGTTGCAACCACTCATTCTAGACCTCTATAGAGCAACCAAGTGGTATTTTCTTTGGATCAAATAGATTCCCTCCCAAACATCAATACCTAGAAAATACTTTAGTTCACCAATTTCAAACTATTTGAACACTTTTTCTAAGTTTTTTTTTAATGTCATGAATGTGTGCAACATCATTCTATCTTAAGATCAAGTCATCCACATATATACAAAGGCATACAACCTTCCATAACCCTTTTTGATGCATAATGATGGATCAACACCAATAAGCTTGAAACCACACTTTCTTCATACTCCACTAACCTTTGCTATCATATTCCAATGCATTCTTGAGTCCATATAAAGCTTTCTTCAATATGTATACATAAGTAAGATTTAGTTTGTCTTCAAATATCAATGGTTTGCTTCATTTAAACTATACGCGATTAGATATTCCACACGTCACGTTGGATCCAAATCTGAATTTTAATGCAAATAACACTTGAAAATATTCAATTTCACACAAATATGCTATGTTTTTGCATTTATTCTAACATCATAAAAATTGATTTATGTGATATGCTAGAGTTTTATTTAATTTATGCATGCACCAATAGTTGATCACTTGAATGCAAGAAGAAGTGTACTAAGATATTGCATACTATCAATCATGGACTTTTCTTTGCATATGGAGATTCAAGATTCATTGTATCCAAAAGGATATTTTAATGTGGATTGGGCAGATTCCAAAGAAGAAAGAGCACATTGGGTTACATCTTCATGATATGATCAAAGGCGATTTCTTGTAGCTCAAAGATTCAACCTATTGTGGCCCTATCTTCGATAGAAGTTGAATTTGAAGCACTATCCCTAGCTATATGTGACATCATATAGTTAAAGGAGTTATTCAAAGATATTAGTATTGACATAAAGTCAATACCATTTGTGGTGATAAGATCTTGCAAAAATCCAATGTGCGAATAATCCTATAGGTTTCTCAACATAACCATCATCCATTTGAAACTTCATGCACATGGATCACAAGTTTGTCTTTCTCCATTCTTCCCATGTCTATTATGTTATGAGAGCTCTACCTACTCTGCTAACCAAAATGGATCTTACCTTGAAGTCGTTATAGTGAAGGGGAAGTGTGATGTTCCCTTCTTCACCCTCATAGTAGTCACCTATTTTGTATAAAGGTATTTGCATGATGCTTGCCTCCACATGTATGATAATACTCTTGGCATGTTTGGTAATTTACTCGAGAGCTTGTTCACAAGTAAATAGGTATTTGCATAATTTTGGCTTGATATTTAGAAGCTCTTCCAGGGAAAATATGCACTTTAGATCTATCTTGTGTCCTCACAGACTTGCTATGTGTCCAAGGTTAGCTTGGGTAGAACATTGGGGTTTCACCACTTCTAATTTCTCAAATTCCTCTATCTTTAATGTTGACCTAGGGTGAAAAGTATCACTTTACATCTCTACTCACTTTACATCTCTAATCCAACTTCAACTAGAGTAGCAAGAATTTTGGCTTGCTCTCAGATTTTCTCCTACACTTCTTCTTGACCTTTTTTGGCTAGTTTTACAAATTCTTCCTATGGTGTCAATGTAGATTATGCTTTTGGGGTTGACTATAACATTGCTTGTGCTAGCTCCATCGTTTGACTATGCAAGTTAACACATTTGGTATCCATGTTGGGTTTAGGGTATACCTTGTTGTGTTGTTCCGTTATTAGTTCATCCTTGATTCCAACCTTGTAAGCTCATAAAAGGATTTCTAATTGGGGGGATACTACATCGGCCAATACAAAATCATCCTAGGTTACAATGTTGAATTCCTCTCTATGGGATTGACTTGAGATGTGAATTCCTTTTCCTTTTCATCCAACGATCTTTCAAGGGACTCAATCTTTTTTATCAATTGTCATTAAATACTTTCTTCCATTTTTCTCTATATTGGTCTCTTATGTTGACTTTTTTGGGTTTCATCCTTTAGTTCATCTTTTGAGCTCTATTTTCATACTTTTTATTTCTTATTATTCTCCTTTTACTTTCCTTATTTCCTTGTTTTCTTCTTGCCAATACTTGGGCAAACTTCGGAGTAGTTCCAATCACAAGTTCTTGGACAAACCTTGTGAAGCTTGATCAAGTCTGGTTGACCTCACCACAAGAATAAAGAATTAGTCTTCATCTTTAAGATCTCTTGAACTATCGAAAGCATCTTTGCTTACCTGAGGGATTTTAGGGATCTTCTCTCAACTCAAGTCCAACATATGATAATGCCTTTCACATTCTAAAGCTAAGAATCTCATCAAGATTGATACACCGCTAGGTTATATCAACCATTGGACTTTAAGTACCACTACCGATGGTTTGGGATTTCTAGGGAACTACTTGCTATTTAACTAGCTTGAAGAATTCCAATCTCACTACTAGGGAGCAATTTTATTCTTCAAGGACTTGAGATTCCTTCTAAGGAATCAAATAACTTAAGAAAATGATTCATTATGGAATCCATTGCACTATTGGAATGATCTTTGAAAGAATTTCTTGACTTTTGAACAAAACTCTCAAAGCTTTATTGTTGGAATGGTCTTCATGTCTCGAGTATCAAACTAAAGGATCACCCTAGGATATGCTTTCCCATTTCCTGATCAAAGTTTGACTCAAACTTTCATTTACATGTGTTCCTAATCTTGAGTTTGAAAATGTTATTATCATTGTTCAATCGTGTGATGTTACTAGAGTACTTTAAAAACATAATTCAATAATCAATCTTGATTCCATATGTTAAAGTACAAACATATTTTAATGATTGGACCAATGTATAATAATTATACTATGAACACTTTATCGTCTTCTTTATCACTTAAGAATCATCAGGATTCTTTTCTAGAAGTGATAGCTTACTAATATCTTGGAAGACCTTTACAAATAGCTTGTCCAAAAGATACACTTTTCAGTTAAAATAATGCATGTGTACTGGAGTGTCAAGAAAGCTAATGCTTTACTCCTCATAAAAGGTGAAACTTGGGCATGCTATAACTACAACCACCTCTAGGGTTAGGCATCCCACCCTTTTCTAGACTTTAGCATGCCAAACAGTTATTTTCTAGATAACTTTCTTGAATAAACATCTAGATCATGAAGATGTTTACTTTCTTTGACCTGCAGTTAGGTTTAATAATTTTGTTCCTTTTTATGCCCTAACTTTATTTCAAGCAATTCTTGAGTTTTTTATGCATGCTTCCATGCATCCATGCACAAACATTCTATTTGCTACCTTTCATAAAGATGTGCAAGTGCATAAAATATCTTTTTCAAGCAAGAAGAAAGTTTGTGTGTGTCAAAAAACATTCTTCTGAAAGAGAGATATGCACAAACAATCTTTCATTTTCGTGCATGAACTCATATTTCCATGTTATGCGCCAAGTGTTTCTAATCCTTCTCATGTTTGAAATAATAAGCTAGTTTCATCAACTTAGACTAGATTTTAATCTTAGTCTATGCAAGTCTTTGCCCTACTTCAACTTTTTTTAAGATGAAGTGCAAGGTAGTGAAAACAAGATCAAACATTAATTGAAAGTAATCATCAATTGGAAAATAATTATATCCAATTTATGCTACATCCTTCCATTGTCCATGAGAAGAACAAATCTTCATCAGAAGGATATCTCCCTTTCATTTTCCGGTCACCTCACCATCATACATTAGCAAAATTGGGTATCTTCCATGAACATCCAGGTTAGAAAATTTGAAACCATCACCAATGGGCATCTCTATTGATAGTTGTGGAGGTTCTATTTTCTATGACCTGGGTTCAAGAAACGACTAGGTGTTGAAAACAATCGTTTTGCTATTGTGAGAAAATACATAGTTGAGTTATTATGAACAATGCAGTCAATGGAGTTCGCCCATGCTCTTATTATGTCATTGATAGTGTGATGTGTTCGAATATGTTTGTATGTGTCTATTCAATAACTTCTGTATGTCATAAAGTTGTACAACCTAAAATGTAATGATGATATTGCTTAGTGGATAAGCTCGCAAATGAACAATCTGAGTTTGAACGTCCCTCATGCAATGCGATCTTATAGAATGTCTTTTAGCTATAGCTCTCGAATGACATCCTGAAATGATATTATGTACCAACAATATTAAGAAAGACTTAATACATGTACTTAGAGGTTGTGTTCACAAATCTTGGGTGCCAATTTTACTTTTACTTTAGAGAAGCACTGAATGAACAATGCAGAATCAACTAGATAATTGCAATGGT
Source organism: Ceratopteris richardii (assembly GCA_020310875.1). NCBI lineage: Eukaryota > Viridiplantae > Streptophyta > Polypodiopsida > Polypodiales > Pteridaceae > Ceratopteris > Ceratopteris richardii. The sequence continues at coordinate 71,714,052 of CM035409.1, forward strand.
TTAATTCTAATAGTAAGAGACGGTTGCTCTCATGGACAAAGCAAACTATCTGTCACAAGAGGGAATGGGATCAAATCCGTGAGACATTGTCTACGATCCCTAAAATAGTGGTTTCTCATTTTCAGAACCTTGCAAGTCCATGAATGTGCTCCTTACAAGTCTGCTAATTGCTCCTATAAGAAAGAATATAAAAGGATTTCAACTTGCGATGATAGCATAGCATATACATTGTTCCCCTGTGGATGAAATAGCTATCCGTTCAAATCCACAGCAACACACCCAGGTAGAGATGCAAAATCTTTTGCAAACTTTGATTAAGGAAGATGGCAAGGGATGGCCTTGAATGCACATGCCGAAGGAGAGGCACCATGGAAGATTCAAACAAGTTTGCATGCCAATAATCAAAGCTTCCTTTGTATATTTAAAAGGCATGATGAATCTCATGTGATGGAGAAGACAATATACTAATCAAGTTTCCATGAGATCTTATAAGGAAGGTGATGAAGCTACTAAGGTCACCATGGAACCTTGCATAGAGCTCTGATAACAATGCAAGAGAATCAGAATTATGACCACCACCATGTGCTAGAGAGATGACTCTCCCCCGAACCATATGCCTCTACATATAGCTCTCTCCAAGGGACTACCGTTTCAGGCATGTGGATACTAACCATCCATGTGTCGACCATGTAACTACATGTGCGGCAAGTGTCCTAGTTAACTAGAGGTAACTCAAGTGGATGCTTTTAGAAGGTTCTAAATCTCTTTGGGCAAAATAATCTCCCCATCTACTCGATCGAAATTGAAACCAATATCTCCTCCTTCACACCCTTGAGACTTAACCACTAAGCTAAGTGGATCACTTGTTTACAAGAGCACATGACCTGCTACGTAAGTCTAGTCTCGAGATTTTTGGTCATACACATGGGTGACCAAATAGTTTCCGATTTTAGATCTGTCTCAACCAGCTGGTCCCTTAGGCCGCAGGCTTACTTTATTACAACCGTTGGAACCATTGGTTGTATGAGAGGGAGGGCCTCAATGATCAAAGAAGACAAAGGTTCCGGATACTTCTCAAGAGGTCACCCATCCCAATTCGTTCCCCCTGAAGCTCACTTAACCGACAATATCTTGCCACTAAGCTACACGCTTATGGTGCTTGAGAAAGGGGATAGACTAAGGTTCACATTACCTTGAACATGTTTTGGGCTCTCAAAGCTTTATTCTTTACTTTCAAAGCCTGTTTTGAAGCATTTTTTGGGTGATTTTTGGAGTCATTTTGGAGTACTTTTGTGCATAGTTCACAATATGCAAGTCCAAGAACATCAAGAAGAGTGTTCTTTTGTAGTTCTTCAACAGCTAATATTCATCTTTAAGGTTGTGTTTTCAAGCACACTAGCAAATCTAAAAGTTTCTTGAAATGTTTTCAATTGTGGTGGGAGTAGCCATCGCAAATTTATGCAGCTTTTTTGAGCCTAAAGAACAAAGTTGAGAAACACTTGCAAGTGTTGTTGGCTAGTGTTTGGGTTGTGAGTTCAGCCTTTGAGTGTCATTTTACTACATATATTGAGCACATACACACTATGTATGCTTTGTGGATACCTCTTACGTACATCCATGTGGCCATTGATATAGTGGTTACGTATTTGCATAAAGCCTTTGATGTCGTGGTGAGGTTGTCTTAACTTGGAGAGACCCAAATGTCGTGGTCTTTTTGGTGATGCAGGTGGAAGGCATACCCAGCCTCGCTGTAGGAGATGTATGATAGTTGCTCATAGGTGCTTGGTAAGCCTAGTTAGCTTCTTTCAGTTAAGTGGTTATATGCAGTGGATTCAATGATTCACCATGCAGGTTCACATGTCAGTACTTGCAGTTTAGTGAGTTTTTCTGACATTGTCATTACTCATTTTGCAGAGGAGACTCTAGCAAAATTTTTCTAGATTTTAGTTTTTTCAACTATATAGTGGTCGATTTTACTCCTTGACACACCTATTCATGTGAGCACATACATTCTCACATAATCCTTTTGGCTGGTCATTGCTATTCATTAATCCATTTTTCTAGGGAGACTCTATTGAGTTTTTCCCAAAATCTGACACTCGATCATCCCTTTTTTTAGCCTTAGTGGTGTTTGGACTATTTTAGCTCCATTATCATTCTAGTCAGTTCTCTATCATCATGACATTAGATATCTTAGGCACGTCTAGTGGATTAGGGTCGAGTTTCTGTGTTACCAAGAGGAGCTACAACTTGTAGGGCAAAGACCATTTTGGGATCCGAAAATTTGATGGCACAAACTTTGCTCTATGGAAGAATCAGATTAAAGATGAGTTGATTTAGAGGGAAGCCAGTAAATGGAATATCAAAGAAGCCTACTGACATGGATGAAGATGATTGGGATGAGCTGGATGAAATGGCTAGGTCTACCATTCGATTGCACCTAATAGATAATATTTACTTTACACTATTGGACTATGAAAGTGCAAAGGAGCTTTGGAAGAAGTTATGCAACACATATGAAAAAGAAACCACATCAAATAAAGTGTATCTAATGAGAAAGTTATATGACCTTTGCATGAAGGACATAGATAGTGTTGCTTCTCATCTAAATGAGTTTGATCTCTCGGTTACATGCTCAGAAAATTGAGATGGATAATGAAATGAAAGCAATCTTGTTCCTATGCACCTTGCCATCATCATGGGATAGTTCTGCACAAGTATTAGCAATAGTGCACCCTGTGGTAAACTAGTCTATGATGACATATGTGGAGCACTCTTGAGTGAGGAGATTCATAGGAAATCTACGGTTGGCACTCAGAGTGGAGATGCATGTAATGTTTGTGATTCTAACCAAGGAAAGAATCAGCAATGTGGTAGGAACAAGAACAAGGAAAAGAATGGTCAATAGAATAAGAGTAGAAGTAAATCAAGGAAGAGGGATATCGAATGCTATTATTTTCATAAGAAAAGATGCATGAAGAAAGATTTTTATGCATTAAAGAATGCTAAAAATGTTGATGGGCATGTTAAACAACTACTTGCACCATCTACTTCAATTGTCAAGATTGAAAAGTTGTTCTTTCTGATGATGTTGATGTGTTGACACTTGATAGTTATGTGCCTACTGAGGCCCTTATGGCTGATTCTCTTTCCCACACGTGGCTACTAGATTCTAGTGCTTCTTTCCATGTGACACCACATAGAGAATGGTTCTCTCCTTATGCAACAAAGTCTCTTCGTACTGTGAGACTTGGTGACTCTTACCAGTGTGATGTTGTCGGGATTAGAGATGTGGTTGTGCAGTTCATTGATGGAAATTTACTATGCATAATGTACGCCATGTACCTCAGTTATCATGCACTTTGATGTTAGTTGTTCAACTTGATGACCTTGGTTACAAGGTGGTCTTCTATGCTCAATCGTTTTGCATATCAAAGGGCAATATGGTTATTGCAAAAGAAAGCAAAATTGGCTCACTTTATCCTTTATTTGTATCATAGAAAGAACACTTGTTAGATTTTACTGAACAGCCTATGGCTTGTATTTGTCATGGGCATTTGGGCCATATATCTTGTAGTGGAATGGAAAATCTTTCTCATTATGACCACTTACCTATGTGTTTTTTCTAAGATTTTTCATTTTGTGAGCATTATCAATATAAAGCAAACTAGGAATGTGCATAAAATGCACATTGACTCTTCAATTCAACCTTTAGATCTTGTTCATACAGATGTGTGTGGTCCTATGCCCATAAGGTCATTAGGTGGCTCTCTACTTTGCCACTTTCATAGATGATGATACTAGAAAATTTTCGGTATGTCCTATCAAATCAAAGGATGAGGTATTCCCTATTTTCAAAAAATGGCTTGGTTCAATTGAGACTGAAAAAGGAACTAAGCTTAAGGCTTTATGTTCAGATAATGGGTGTGAGTATACCTCACATAAATTTAGCCTTTTATGTTAATCTAGAGAAGTTGTAGAGAGTTTACAACTCCCTATACCCCAGTACAAAATGGTGTAGCTAAAAGGATGAATAGGATTATTCATGATATAGTAGTTTCTATGTTGTATCATGCAAAGCATTCACAAGGCTTTTGGACAGAAGCGGTATTGATTGCAGTTCATGTGATTAACCATTCGCCTAGTACTGTCAAAGCTCTGAAAGTGGCACAAGAGTTATGGACAAGGAAAACACCATATTATGATCATCTTCAAGTTTTTGGGTGTGAAGCATATGTTCGTATACCCAAGAATATTAGGCAAAAGCTGGACCATAAGTCAAAGAAATGCATTTTTCTTGGATATGGGAGAGAAGGTCAATTTAGATATCGCTTATGGGATCCTAAAACACAATCAATGAGAAGTAGTGATGTCATTTTCAATGAGTCTAAGATGCATAAAAAACCCATTAAAGAGGTTGAAATGAGAAGAGTGATGTTTGAAGATACTAGTCCTCTAGTTAGCATGCATAAAATTGCTCACATAGGGATGTCCAAGAGAATGTCTGATCATATCAGTCTACAAATATTCATGTTCAAAAAACGTTGAGTTGCTCTGCATGTGTCTTACATCCACCTGATAGATATGTTCCTGGTTTGGATTTTGTTATGCAAACAGATGTTGGTGAGCCTTCTTGCTACAAAGAGGCTATGCAGACAAAGGATCATGTCAAGTGGGAGCATGTCATGAAGAATGAGTTGGATTCTATTCACAAAAATGGTAATTGGGATTTATTACCTTTGCCAAAGGGTAGGAAAGCTTTACCATGTAAATGGGTATATAAGCTGAAATCCACATCAGATAGGGCTTCTCCAAAGTATAAAGAATGAATTGCATTGGGAAGCAGTCAAGATTATTGAGATATCTGAGTGGCACTAAGGACAAGTGTTTATGCTTGGGTAGAGGAAAACATCCATTATTGGTTACACAGATTCTGCTTATGCTGGTTGTGTAGACAATTGGAAGTCCACATTAGGGTACATTTTTCATTTTGTCGGAGGTGCTATCTCTTGGAGATCTCGTCTTCAAGAATGTATAATTGTTTCCACCATAGAAGCAGAGTATGTTGCAACACATCATGCATGTAAGGAAGCATTGTGGCTTTCTCATCTTGCTTGTGATATGGGTCTACCTCAGCATGTACCTCGTTTGCTCAACGATAGTCAGAGTGTCATTGCTTTGGCTAAGAATCCGGTCTATCATGCAAAGACCAAGCACATTGAGGTTAGGTATCACTTCATTAGAGATTGCCTAGCCACTGAGCGCATTATTCTTGAGAAGGTTCATACTCAAGTTAATGTTGTAGATGCTTTGACTAAAGCTCTACCACAAGATAGCTTTCGACACTGTTGTCACTTGATGGGGGTTACTTGATTCATGATCTTACACAATTACTTGTATATTGTGTAACATGCACATTAGGTTGGGGGTATAGTTTGTATACTTACACTCAGGTATTCTTTATCATTCTTTATTTTTTCTCCCATAATCACTTTGGCCATATTGGCCTTTAGTGAGAGATTGTTACTATTGGTGTCCATGTGAAAGGCCAAATGGCTACTGGACACTTTTGTATATGTTCTTTAATAAAAACATATAGTAGCATGGTCATCCACAGATTTTAAGTTTGATTGTATTTGGAAAACCTAAGAAATATGTGTTCGGTCCCCCTTTGTGCACTGCGTTTTCTACATATTTTGCAACCTCTGTGCAGAGTACTGTGTGTGGCGTTTTGAGCTCAGTTTTCTACTTTGAGGGTATCATCATGGAGCTCTGGAGAAGGAGAGTCCACTATGGTGCATCTCCATTGAAATACTTCATTTGACACCTGGTGTGTCATGTAGTGTTGTTTCCATGGCTTAATGTGAATCTCAAAGTCATACTCTTGAAATAAATAGCCACCTCCAAATCCTTCTTGCTACCCTAGGCTTATTAATCAAATACTTTAGAGGTTGGTGAATGAAAATGACAATGAAATGTATGCCTAGAAGATAGTGCCGAAACTTTTGAAGTGAAAGGACAATAGCCAAACCTTCTCTTTCTATAGTAGTATAGTTTCTCTTTGCTTTGCTAAGTAATTTGCTTGCATAAGCAATATGTTGGTCCACCTTTTGAGCAGATCGTTGTGCCAAGACTTCTCCTAGTGCATGAAGATTGGCATCTATATGCACATAGAACTCAGGTGCCCAATTAGGAACAATTAAGAGTGGCACGGTGCATAACCTTAGCTTTAGCTCACTAAATGCCTTTTCAACTTCAAGACTCCACAAGAAAGGGGTCTTCTCATTGGTAAGCCTTGACAAAGGCTTAGCTATTTCTGAGTACATTCATATAAATCTTATATGGTACCCCACATGGCCTAGAAAACGTTGCACTTCCATAGGAGTCTGCAGAATGGGCATGGAAAGGATGGAAGCTACTTTAGCCAAATCAACAATTATCCCATTAGCCAAAATTGTGACCAAGAAGTGTTATCAAGATCTTATCTCATATGCACACAGAGGTTATGAATGTCGAAAACACACAGAGAGAAAATATATACGCAAGAAGACGAGACAAAACATAGTAGTATTGGGTGCAATCTCCCCCCGTGCACTCTGTTTCGACAGTCCACAGAGTGCATGTATTTGTAGGATTTTGAAAAGAGTCATTACATGAGAGCGGCTTCGAAAAGTATGCATGAAAGTAAAAGTTGGGCTCTTTTGTAGAGAGCCATTGCTTTTATTAATAGAAATCACAGTCTATAGCAATCCGTATCCTAAACACTACTTTTACTAACTTTTTCTAAAAGTAAAACTATCTCTAAAAATAGAACCAGTTCTAAAAATAGAACTATTTCTAAAAATAATACTATTTCTAAAAATAGAATTGCTTCTAAAAATAGAATTGTTTTTTAAAAATAGAATTCTAAAAATAGAATTGCTTCTAAAAATAGAACAAAGTGGGTTTATTTACAAACTATATAAAATATAAATCTAATTATTGATTTTTGTCCTTTCATGCCTTCCATGCTCTTCACGAACCTTCAGCTTCTATATCAAAAACACCAAAATACATTAATACATTAATAAATTAATACTCCAACAATTCCTTGTTCAACACATTCCATAATTCATAACATACCTATTTGTAAAAATAGATTTTTTTCTAAAAATAGAATTATTTCTAAAAATAGAACCCTCTAAGTGGGTTTATTTACAAACTATATAAAATATAAATCTGATTATCGATGTCTCTTCTTTCACGCCTTTCACGCTCCTCACGAACCTTAAACTTCTATATCAAAAACACCAAAACACATTAATACATTAATAAATTAGCACTCCAACAATTCCTTGTTCAACACATTCCATAATTCATAACAAGAAGACTACCTTTGGTGACCAAAAAATGACATTTATTTCAAACTTGTTTTGAGAACCTGCTCAAAGATTTCTTTCAAAATTTCCAAATGTTGATGAAAATCTTGGGCCACTCTTCTTCTATCTGCACCCCAGAAGAAAAGTCATCCATGAAAATGTGAAGGAATGTTATTAACCATTTTCCCAATATTAGATAAACTGTTCTATTAAAAGAAGTAGGTGCATTTTTTAGGCCAAAAACCATGCACATATATATACATAAGTGCCCCATGGAGTAACAAAGGTCCTTTTGTCTCTATCTTAAGGATGAATAAGGATTTGATTGTAGCCACTGAATCCTTCAAGAAAATTGTAGAAAGTGTGCTCGAGTACTTCTTCTAGTACCTGTTTTTTGAAAGGTTGAGGGAAACCATCTTGAACATTTACGTTATTTAAAGTGCAAAAATCAACACATACTCTTATTTTGACATTATTTTTTTAGGTACAATAACCATTGATAAAAGCCACCTTGAAAGATCTATAGGAACAATAATACTTGCCTCCTCTATTTTTTTTATTTCCACTTTGTCTGCCTCTGCGTATTTGGGATTAAGTTGATAAGGCCTACTTATTACAGGTGAATTCTCCTCTACTAAGGGTATTCTATGTAATCCAAACTCTTTTGGAATACCTGATAGATCCTTCTAGACCATGCAAAGGCATTCTTATAGGGAAAAAGAAGAGAGGTTACCTTCTATAGTAAGAAAGGGTAGTGCCACAACCATGTGGCTAGGTGGACTACTTGCATATTCTCTTCATCTCCAAAGTTTACTTGTTGAACAAGCACTTCAAGGGTAGCGTCACTTGAAAATTCATCAACATTGTGTGTCAGGGTGGAACTGAGCTTATGCTCCATGAAGTGTTCCTTGGTCCATCCATCAAGAATATCTGGAAATAAGAGGTCTTCTCTAGTCTTAGGGTAAAAATTAGCCCCCTCAAGCGCTTGCAAAATTTTGGCACTATTTGGCCCTGTATCCATAGAATTGTCGTGATTACTTGTATCCTCTTTGGATAACAATGTAGTGGTGCGTTTCAACAAAATTTGACCACTTTGGTGAAGTGGCCCAATTGAGGGTTTCTGCTTCTTAGGAGGTGCTTGCAAAATGTGAGTTTGTCCACCTTGCTCCATAGGAGGAATTAGTTCTATAGAGAAAATTGGCCCATTTTGTCCAAAGAAGGACACCTTGCCTACTTGCCCAGTACTTAGCTATGTGCCTACAAGGTCTTCCTAGGAGTAAAGGGTAAGAGGTCTCCTAGGGAAAAGCAATGTCCACAAAATCCATGAGAATTTGACAACCTTGAACTTTCATGAGTACCTCTTCAATGATGCTTGGTGGTGTGACTCGATGCTGACCTACCATAGTCACAATAAAAAGCGATGCCTTCGTGAGGTATGAATTTAATTTCTTCATAGTAAAATCAGGCATCATATTGATGCCAGAGCCACCATCTACAATGACACCTATCAAAATTTCACTTTTTATGGAAACAGATAATCTTGAACTCTAGTAGTCTACCAAGGGTGTAGGGGGAAAATCTACCATGGACCCATCTATACGGTGGTGGGCTTAGGTAGGCAAATTGTATGAATTTTAGTAAATCATTTTGCCACCTTTGAGTTCATTTTTATGAATTTAAATAAATTGATCTTGTAGTGAATCCCCTTCAAAGCTTCTTCAATGTTCACCTCCTATGTATTCTCTTGAGGGCGGATGGGTTGGTCCTTTAGTGAAGTCCTCACCATGTCATAGGACTCTTCAATGACCACATGAGCCTTCAAATACCCTCCTCTTTTTCCTTCAATCTCCATTGCTCTTATGTATGAGTTGTCACTGCTTGTCTAGCTCTAGCCATCATAGGTACTAGAGATGATGAAAACGACATAGGATTGTGGAGTCATACCGTCTTTTCTTGGAGAGACCAAAATCATGTGGATTGAAGTGGGGTGGTTGCGAGGACAATCCCTTATATTATGATCCTTGGTGTCAAGACAATGTTGACAAGGAGGTGTGCCCTCAGGCAGAGAGCATATGCTTTGCATGTGACCATATTCTCCACAACAATAACACATTAGAGGTCTAGTATATCTAGGTCGATTCAGATGATTTTGCTCTCTGTCATGCATACTTGAAGTACTAGCATAAAATGTGTCAAGAATGGAGTGACCACTGTTGTTGCATGTGGCACACCAAATCTGCTTGCGGATGTCTTGAGGAGTCCGCAACTCCACTTCACAACAAAGTTGCACCACAAAATCATCATTGTAGCATGGGTGGCAAAACAAACTTCTCCTCTTGTTGACTTCATTGCATCTTCAATGCTTCCAATTCCCTCCTAAGTTGTTCAGTCAGGTCCAGACTAGCAACATAGTTTGCTTTAATCCCACCTTTGAAATGCAATCTAGCCTCCTCTATGCAAGAAGTGGCCATCACAAAATCATTCAATGTGGCATCCGGTCTCGATGATTCCCTAATCTTCTGTTGATAAGACCTTGGCAGAGCCTTTTCTATCCACTTTTTGTCTAGGAACTCTCCTGAAGCATGCAACAAATGAGAAACAAGTGCTTTAGCATGTGTATAAAGTTCATGAAAATATTCATTTGGCTATAACCTCAAGCTCTCCAGTTGATCCTAAAAGAACTTGGAGAAGCTTGTAGGATGTAGAAAAGTGAATTGCGAAGCGATGAATTTCGGTCCAGCTGATCGGCACAAGACCAACCCTTGAGCTTATGGAGACTCAAATAGACCTTATAGGCATGCGATAAGTGCAATAAAATGCACTACCTACTTTGGAGCATGAAGGAGAATGAGTCGATACAAAACAGATAGGTTTGCGCATCGAGTAGCTCAAAAAACTTACTATCTTTGGAAGAGACAATGAACTTCAAATGCTCATAGCGACCAACGTGATTACAATTAGAAAAAATCCTTTTCTGGGAGTGATACACATAGGGTTGAGTGTATAGAATGCACAAGAGTATAAGGAATAAGAAAAATATGCTATAGGAATGAATCAGACACTCAACAATGGTACCTCCTATTTTTTAGGAATACACAGAGATTTACCCCGAGATAGAAAAACTAAGATTTCTCCCAACCAAATGCTATGAAAATTTATAGCCATAAACTAGACACTAGTATCTTTCCAATGAGCCATCTCTAATCCAATTTGAAGCTCTATAGAGAACACAACCTCTGCAAGCTTACTGTTGGTGAAGAAGATGATGCAGAAAAATGAAGGAGCAAGACAATGATGGTCACAAGTATATGTATATTGCTTCCATGTATTTTACAAGTGTTTTGAAGTCTATATAGACTATGGAAGTGATCCACGACTTATACAAGTGGATTTTGAATTCAAATGAAGGTGGGAATGGTTGTTGGAGGGATCAATTCACTTTTCTACAATCTAGGAAAAGTGAAGATCTAGTTTGATCTACATTTAGGTGATTGATTGAATGAACTCAACCACCACAAATTCGTGGCATTTTGGCTCTCTTTTTATCCTTGTAAACGTGTAAAGCTCTAGGATTTTATAATGGTAAAAGCTCCATGAAAAATCTTTTAAAAAAATACAATAAGTGAGCATAAGTAAAAGAACTCTCCAATGGATATTCTTTTGCCATAGTGTAAGCTTGATGTTCCAATGGCTCTCCCTCAAGCTAAAGTATGTTTGAGTCTTCATTCTCTAATAAGTTGAATACCTGCCATAGCTTTGAATCTACAAAGCTTTATTCCATCAAGTGCCTTCGTCATCATATCTGTTGCTTGTTTTTCAGTAGGAACAAAAGAAATGTCAATCTCCTTTGCCATGAGTTTCTCCCTGATGAAGTGGTGATGAACCTCTATGTGTTTGGTTCTTGCATGGAAAATAGGGTTTGCTAGTAGATGCATGGAACTTACATTATCTCCAAATATGTGAGGTTTGGAGCTTACAAGTCCCAAATCTGTATACAATGCTTTTAACCATATTGCCTCTTGAGTAGCTATGGTCAAACCTATGTACTCTGATTCAGTCGAGGGTAAAGCAACTGTTGATTGCTTCTTGGAACTCCATGACACTAGCTTTGAACCTGCAAATGCTAAGTAACCAGAAGTACTTCTTTTATCATCCTTAGCTCTTGCCCAATCTGCATCTAAATAGATTTTGATATCCAAATCTAAAGAGTAAGGATAGAATATACCTTCATTGATTGTACCTTTGAGATACTTAAGTACTCTCTTAGCTGCATCCATGTGTGGTTTTCTAGGTGAGTGCATGAATTTACTAAGAACTCCCACACTATACGAGATGTCTTCCGTTGTATGAGTAGCATATATCAAGCTACCTACCAAGCTTTGCTATTCTTTCATGTCTTCAATTTTCTCACCTTCATAAACACTAAGTTTATGTTTCATCTCCAAAGGTGTACCTACAAGTTTAGCGTTCTCCATTTTGAACTTGTGAAGTGGATCCTGAATGTATTGTCTTTGAGTCAAATACATTCCTTTATCTGTGTATATCACCTACATACCTAGGAAATATGTGAGCTCACCTAACTGATTGATTTTGAGCTCCTCTTGCATGTGTCTCTTGATCCTTTGGATGCCATTCAGATCATCACTTGTCACAATAATATCATCTACATATACACATAGATAAATAACCTCATTGTGATCCCTTTTGATGAGTAGAGAAGGATCTGTGCTGCTAACTTTGAACCCTTGATCTTGAAGATATGTAACCAACCTGTAATTCCAAGCTCTAGGAGCTTGTTTCAATCCATAAAATGTTTTCTTAATTCTACAAACATAAGACGGATGATTAGGGTTTTAAAAACCTTGGTGGTTGTGACATGTATACTCTTCACTTATCCAACCATTTAAGAATGCATTTTTCACTTCAAGTTGGAGGAGTCTCCAATTCCTTGCAATAGCTACACTTATCAATGTTCTGATTGTAGTCATCTTTGCAACAGGTGAGAATGTTTCCTCATAGTCTATACCATGAGTTTAAGAGCATCCTCTGGTAACTAATCTTGCCTTGTACCTACAAACTGATCCATCTAAATTTCTTTTAACTTTATATACCCATTTGCAACCAAGTACCATTTGATTCGGTGACATTAGAACCAAATCCCATGTTCCCATCTCCTTCAATGCATCAATTTTGTCTTTCATGGCCTTTTCTCAATTAGGGTTTCTCTTTGCCTCTTCATATGTTGAAAGTTCTTCTGAAATTGAAGCTTTTCCCAAGTAGATTGAATGCTTTATAACAAATGTGGAACCACATACTTTTTTGGTTGTTTCTTCTCTCTTGTTGATCTTCTAGGTGCTTGCTTGGAGTATTCTCCAACCTCTTGCATCTTTGCTCTGCCTCTTGACTTCCATAGTTTTTAATCCTTTTCTCTTACATCTTGGTCATCATCTGTATCACTTCTTGGATCTTGGACCTGTGTATCATGGTTGCTTTCTAATTGATGAGAATCAGAATCAAGATCATATGGTAGAGTTACCTTTTGTTTGTCTTCATCATACCAAGACCTGTGTTCTTCAAACACAACATCTCTACCTATAGTGAATTGCTTGGTTGAAGGATTATAGAACTTGTAACCCATCTGAGTTGAATCATATCCAATAAACACTACCTTTGTTGCCCTTTCATCTATCTTACCTCTTATTTGTGATGGTACATGAACATAAGCTAAACAACCAAACACCTTGCAATGTCCAATGCTAGGTTTTCTTCCATGCCATGCTTCATAAGGAGTCATACCTTGAAGTGATTTGGATGGTAGTCTATTGACAAGGTACACAACAGTTGAAATAGCTTATGCCCATAGATAATGTGGCAACTTCTTCTCTTCAAGCATTGTTCAAGCTGATCCAACCAATGTCTTCTTTCTCCTCTATGCAATTCCATTCAGTTGAGGAGAGTACCTGGTAGTCACTTCCCTTTTGATACCTTTGTCCTGCAAGAACTCATTAAACTCTTTAGAGAAGTAGAAGCTAAAGCATCACTCAGCTCCTTAATCTTCAAAGTATATTCAGCTATGGATTGACTCGAACTTTTCTTGATTATGTTCAACTCATTCTTGAGCTGAAGTTTCCTAGCTTTGGTATTTGTTGAAGACATCCTTTCAAGAGCTTCCCAAGCATCCTTAGCTTGCTCTATATGTTGAATATGCCCTACCATGGCATTAGTAATGACTTGTGAAATGAGGAACATGACTCTCCTATTCCTCTCTTCCCATTCTTTTGCTTGCCTCCTTTGGACTTCGATGGCCGTAGCTTGATTGATTTGAGGTTGAGCATCATCGCCGGTCACAATACCCCACAAGCCTTTGCCCATTAGGTAGTTGGTCATTCTAAACTTCCACACGGGATAGTTATCCTTATCCAATTTCTCTACTTGTTGACCCAAGTCAGCCATTGAAGACTATCAAAAACTTTGAGAGTTACCTCGAATAGTTATATTGTCCTTTGCCCTTGCGTTTGTGAAGCTCCCCCTTGTTTTGTAGCTCCTCTTTTGCTTTGCTTTAACTCCAACTCTATTGATGAAGGTTCAGCACCAAGTTTAAAAAATTGAAATGGACATGTGGCTTTAGTCAATCAAAGGAGACAAAGAGAGCTTTCTAACAAGCTATACATAACTTATTTTGGACAAGTTTTGATTAGGAAACGCATATGACAAAGATGAACTACCTGTCCACACAAGTATGCTGAAGAATTAAACTTCACTCTTGGACGGATAAATCCCTGAAAGAGAAAGTACATACAAATAGCTTTCCAACAAGCTAAAAATCAAGTAGTTTGAATGATTTTTGGTCAAGAAATTCAACTAACCAAAATAGACCATCTGCACACACAAGTATACTAAAAAGTTGGACTTCACTCTGCTAGATATCTCACAGAATATAAATCGTTTCAATGACATATTTGGGGAAGAGAAACTATATGCAAAGATCTTTCCAACAAGCTAAAAATCAAGCAATTTGGATCGTTTTGGTTGGGAAACTTAACCAACTAAAATAGATTACCTATCTACACAGGTATGCTAAAAAAGTAGACTTCACACTTTGACTGATATCTCACAGAATATATAAGGTTTGAGGGAGATATTTAAGACAGAGAAACTACACAAGATAAGCTTTCCAATGAGTGTTTAAATGCAAGAAAATGGTTACATATACACTGAGATATGAGCTTCACAATAGATCTATGTACAAAATGACATGCAGCTGGAAGGAGTCTATGGGAAGACAAAATGACAAAATGATCCAACTATTGGGAGCTCTTGCCTCTTTCTCTCCTTGTTTAGAACTATCTTGAAGGTCATTTTGAAGATATTTTGCCCCAACTTTTTGGGCAAAAGGAGAACATTTCCTTGAGTACAAGTGAAGATTTAGCTCGTTATTTCCAGGCAGATACTCCTTCCAAAAGGATTTTCAAAAAGGGCATTCATTTACTTTACCCCCACTCTTTTTCTCAACAAAAGGGTGTTGAAGATTTCAAACATTGGAGGACAAAGGAAGGGACCCTTCATACTTTGGTTAATGAAGTAAAAGAGAAGATGGAACAAACTTTGAATACACTTTCTCCAACTTTACCCCTACCTGCCCAAATGGGTTCCTTGTCCATTCAACCAAGGAACCCATCCTCGAGTAAAGGACTAGATGCTCCTTTACCAATCCTAGTAACTTGTCTTTAAAAAATAAAACTGAGGAAGTAACCATAAATGCTCCTCTCACTTCCATTAGGTCCAGGAGTCTTTTGTTCGTGAAAGACTTAAAACCACCTCAATTCTCAAGGGAAGATAAAGACCAAAACAAGGATTCAATCCTCACATTTTTGGAAAAATGTGAAGACTTACATGAGTTAAAAAACACCCTTGAAGCCTATCAAGTATTAAAAACAAATTTTTCACTTGGATCTAAGGCTTATAAATGGTGGATGAACTTAAAAGAGTCTTAGAGAATTCTTGAAACTTGGATCCAATTTGAGGAACTCTTTAAAAACAAATTCCTACTAGAAAACAAAGAAGAGCAAAACTAGGAAGAGTGGGACAATGTCCTTCAACGAGGACATCCCCTCTCCTTATACATTTATCATTGCCAAGAAATAGTGCTCAAACTTCAAAAGCTATATGATTTTTATAAAGTTAGAGGTTTCATCCATGGTCTTGACAAGGAGATCAAACATGAAGCGAAGAGAAGTGCTCCAAAAACTTTCAAAGATGCTATAAAGTTAGCACAGATCTATGAGGATCATGTTAACACTGGAACACAATGACTTCATCTTGTCGAGGAAAATAAAAACTTCAAAAGAGTTAAAAGAAAGTTAGGCACTTTCAAAAAAGAAGACTTTAAGACTCCTAGACTTTCACGACCAAGACTTGACCCTGAGGTCTAGGAGAAAGTAAAAAATGAAAACCTTTGCTTTAAATGCTTAAATCCAGGACATCTAAGTAAGAACACTACTGCAAGGGGGCAAGAAAAAAGCCACCTGTGAGCAGAAAGGGAAAGATAAGGCAAGAATCCACTTAGTCCAAACTTTAAATCTTGAAAATAGAAAATTTTGGAAAAAAGTGGAGGTCTTTCATGAAGACTGCACACATCAATGTTGTTTATCTGATTCAGTGTGGGTCCAAAATTAGTTTGGACCTCATGACTTAGTCGAACTTCATGCTTGCATAAGAGGGGAAAAGGCCAAAGTCATGGTAGATGACTCAACCACCCATAATTTCCTAAACTACTCATTGGTGAAGAGATATTGAATGGTTTGCAAACCAATATGAGCTATCAGGTAGAAAAGCTCGGTGGGCCAAAATAGTTCAAGAATTTGACTATGAACTTAGATATAGAAGAGGAAAATTCAATGTGGTGGCAGATGCATTAAGCAGAATGCTAATGTTGAATTCTCTAAGTTTTGTACAGATTTCTAATGACTTAGTATCATTAATGAAAAGCAAGTATCAAGAAGATATAATCTTTAAAGAAGCCTAGAAGAAGGTTTCATCTCAAAATTCAAATTTATGAAATGAAGATAAATTTAAGCATTAGAGTATTCAAGATGGGTATTTCTTATACAAAGGAAAAGTATGTGTCCCTTGTGACCAAGATCTTAGAAGAAGAGTTTTGTTTGAATGTCATGATGCCCCAAGTGTGGAACATCTTGGAATCAACAAACTTATGAATTGGCCAAAAGAAAATTTTACTAGCGAAGTGTACATAAAGATGTACATAATTATGTACTAAGATGTACAAAATGCCAAGTAAATAAAGACGAAAAGTTTAAGATAGGAGGTTTGCTACATGCTTTAGAATTTCCTAAAGGAAAATGGGAAAGAATTTCCATGGACTTTATTATGGGCTTACCTCAAAACCAAAGAGGTCATGATGCAGTTTGGGTCATAGTTGATCGATTGCCAAACATGGCTCGTTTCATATCTACTCGTACTACAGTGAAAACTCCAAAATTAGCTAAAATGTTTATAGAACATCTCTATTGACTCTATGTCTACCTAAGACATAGTATCTGATAGAGATAGAAAATTTACTAGTCATTTCTAGAGAGATGTGTTCAGTAGGTTAGAAACCAAACTAAACATGAGCATCATCGAACATCCACAGATGGATGGTCAAACTAAAAGAGTCAATCAAATACTTGAAGATATGTTACGAGATTCTGCATCTTCCACCCAAACTGACTGGGAGGACTATCTGTCGTTAGTAGAGTTTGCTTATAATAGTGCTAAGCACTCTGCAATTGATTATAGTCCCTTCATGTTAATGTATGGATTCCAAAGAAAAGCACAATATGCAGTTGGACTACAAAATGAAAAAGTCCAAGCAGCTAAAGATTTCTTAGAAGACATGAACTTTTAGTTAAAAATAGCTAAAGAAAACTTGAGGAAATCTTAGGATAGAGATAAATCATTTAGCGATCCTAAAAGATGAGTATTTTCTTTCAGGTAAGAGAACAAGTCTATTCTAAAGGTTCCCAAAAATTCTAAGATGTTGAAATGAGGACCTTGTCTTGAACTCTCTCCAAGACTTTGTGGGGCTTCCAAGATTCTCAAAAGAATAGGGACTCTGGCTTATGAATTAGAACTACCAGATGCTTGTTTACTTCATCTAGTGTTTCATGTATGTAGATTAAAAAGAAAGTTGTCTAAACAAGAAAATCTTGTATCTTCATATACAATAGCTCAACCAATTTGTCTTCATATTAGTAGTTATCCTTGCAAACCCTTGGTTTAAATTAATGGTTTATACCATTGAAGTAGGAACTTATGTTCTTGGAGTTTAAATTGAAGGGTTTTTACCCTAAGGAATAAATAGCCTAAGGTAAAGGAATCTTAGTCTTGGGAGAAGCTTCTCCCAAGGGACACCTTGATGCGTACATGAAGGGAACACTTCAATTGAAATAGAAGCCATGTGATTTACTTTGGAAAGTGTCCACATGAAGGACACTTGGAAGGACACATGGAGGAATCTCAAGACATGCACCCCTTGGACCTTTGGTATAAATATGGGTGGAGGTGGATGGGTGGATACATACTCACTCACTCTCTTGGTGGATATTATACTTTAGAAGGAAGCTTCACAACATGAGGAAACCTATGTTCCATGCTCACACAAAGCACATTGAGGTGTATTATCATTATGTCAGGGAGAGGTTCTCTGGTGGGGAGATTAGTTTGGCATATGTGCCCACACAGGATAACATTGTTGATCTTTTCACAAAGGATATGCCTCGGGAGAAGTTTGAAGCTTTCTGCAAAGGTTCCTTTTGTGATTTGATCTCGTTCCATATAACATTGCACTTCCTTATACATGAGTGCCAAATCCTTGTTCACCACATCACTCCAAGGTGGGATTTCTTGATATAGTTTAGTAGTGATGTGTGTGAACACACTTGGAACCGTCATGGCACTTTTTCCCTCTTTAGGAGGTTTGTTTCCCCTGACTTGTACATACACCTATAACCCTAGAGAGTCACTTATCTTTGAACATTCACTCGGTAATACATTTAGTATTGTGTGTTGTGCTCCAAGCTTCTTCTTCTTCCTTGTGTTGTTCACCTGCTTTCATAGACCTCAAACTCCAACAACTTGAATGTCCGCCTATGAAAAGAGGCAGCAAAGTGTCATACACAATTTTGGAGCTAATTGATGTCTCTGTAGTACACGAAAGTAATGGCTGAATTGCATCTTCCACAAAAAAAACATCATGGCTGAACAAAATGTGTTTACTCTGTGGATGATACAGATGATAGCCTTTGTTTTCAGAAGTGTACCCAACAAAAATACATTTCACTCCTTTATGATCCAACTTTCTCCATTATTGTCTAGGCAGTAATGCATATGGAAAACAAGCAAAGACATGAAAATGAGCAACATATGGCTTGTGACCATGCCAAGCCTCATATGGAGTGATAGACTACAGTGTTTTGGTGGGACACCTGTTCAATAAATATGCTGCACACATAAGAGCCTCAATGCAGAAACTATGTAGTAAAGCCTAACTTTTGACCATACACCTCACCATCTCCATGAGAGACCTATTCATTGTTTTTGCAACTCCATTTTTTTGTGGTATATATGACATTGTACACTGATGTTTTATCCCACATTCATTCAAAAATGCATTAAAATAAGAAGGCATGTATTCACCCCCTCGATCAGAATGAAGGGTGTCCAATTCACATGCTGATAAAATTTTAGCCATAAACAAAAACTCTTTGAAGCACACAAACACTTTAGACTTTGCTTTCAATGGATAAACCCATGCATGCCTAGAAAATTATCAATGAAAGTCACGAAGTAAAGGTAGTTCCAAAAGAATGTCTTTGCATAGGACCACAAACATCACTATGAACAAGCTATAATTTTTTAGTAGCTCAAACGAAACCATCTTTTGCGAAGGATGAACACTGCATTTTTCTCAAAATATACCCTTCACAAAAATGTTTATAAGGTGCCTCAAGTTTGGGTAGAGAGGACACCATTTAAGATTTTTGTAGGTGTTGCAAACTAGCAAAATTTAGATGACCAAAGCATGCATGCCAAAGCTTTGCATATGAGATAGCTTGAGAATCTTGAATGCACATGCTAAATCGTTGACAAATTTTTCATAGTCAATGAGCTTATATATCCCACCACATAAAATGCCAGAAGTAATAATGACATCGACATTTGAGAGATCGAGAATTCTACAATTTTAATCAGCAAATTTGACAACCAAGCCAATCTTGGCGAATGCCAAAATGGAAAACATATTTTTCTTGATCCCTGGCACAAACAAAGCATCAGACATGTGAAATAACTACCATTAAGAGTAGTCAAAATGATTTTACTAACTCCCATTACATGATAAGAGGAATTGTTTGTGCATGTGGCAATATTCTTTGTAGGGATAGGCTCAAGTGAACTGAAGAAATTACGCTGCGAGGTAATATGTTTAATTGAACCACTATCAAAGTACCAAACATCTGAGTCTACTGGAGAGATACACTAATCATGAGAAGATGGGTCATAACTGCAAACATTAGTAAATGACCATTCTTCATTCTACACAAGATTAGTAGACTTTGCTTTTGGTGTAGAGGCCTCTGCAACAACCATTCTAGCCTCTTTCTTCTTTGCCTCTTTTTGCAGCCAGTTTTGGAAAGATCTTTATGATGATCATTTCCTTTACAGTATTTGCAAAACTATTTTTGCAGTTCTATTTTCTTATCATCTTTGTCATCCTCTTTGATTGTGCAGCATTAGCATATTTTTTATTACTAGTAGATGAGCTCCATTTACCATTGCCCTTTGGACTAGCTAAGAAAGCTTGATTTGCAACACACATAATAGACTTGTTTTGCCTGGACTGAACTTCTTGCAACAAAATAGAGACTAACTCCTCAAATGTTAAGGCATTTTTATTTTATTTCATCATCAATCAAAGAGTAGAAGCAAAACTCTAATATGAATCTGGAATACCATTAAGTACAGTATGCACAAGTGAACTATAAGGTAAGACTTCATCAATAGAAATCAAATGTTCCTTAAAATCTTTGATCTTTTTCAAAAAACTATCCATTGAGTCTCCATTCATATGCTCACTCTCCAACTATTTTTGGACGTAAGCAATATGAGCCTAATTTCTTGTCTGGTATAAAGTGGTAAGTGTATCTCAAACATCCTTTTGTTGTTTTGCAAGAGCCAATATGAGGGATAATGGCTGTTGCAGAGTAAAAGAGCACAAAGGAGGAGCCCAAAAATTTTCAACTTATGAGCATAATTTTTCTTCTTCAAAATGCTATGAAATTCCCTTGAAGCCATGTAAATGCACTAGAGGAGTCCTCTCGAGTTGCAGATCAAGCTTTCTTGGCTAGTCAGAAAGGCAAAGGAAAATGGAGCTCTTCAACTAGTAAGCAAAAATCTGCAAATTCTGCATATTCGAAGAAGGAAGATAAAGATGAGAAGAAATCAGAAAAGTAGAAATTGTTTTGTAAGTATTGTAAAGGGAATGATCATATGATAAAGAACTGTCCAAAACTCGCTGCTAAAGAGGCAAAGAAGAAAGAGGCTGGAATGGTTGTTGAAAAGGCCTCTACACCAAAAATAGAGTCTGCTAATCTTGTGTAGGAAGAAGAATGGGCGTTTACTACTGTCTGCAGTTTTGATCCATCTTCTCATGAGCAGTGCATGGCTGCAGTAGACTCAGACGTTTGGTATTTTGATAGTGGGGCGACCAAACATATTACCTCGCAACATAGTTTCTTCTCTTTACTCGAGCCTGCCCCTACAGGAATATTGTTACATGCGCCAACAACTCCTCTTATCCTATTATGGGAGTTGGTAAGATCATTTTGACTACCGTTGATGGTAGTTCTTTCACTTTGTCAGATGCTTTATTTGTGCCAGGGATCAAGAAGAACCTGTTATCAATTTCTGCATTAGCCAAGATTGGCTTGGTCGTGAAATTTGTTGACGACAGGTGCACAATTCATGATCTGTCAAATGGCGATATGATTATTGCTTCTGGCATTTTATGTCATGGGCTGTATAAGCTCATAGACTATGAAAGATCTGTAAATGATTTGGCATGTGCAGTAAATGATTCTCAGGCTATGTCAGATGCAAAGCTTTGGCACGCACACTTTGGTTATCTGAATTTTGCTAGTTTGCTATGCCTGCAAAAAACTGAAATGATGTCCTCTTTGCCCAAACTTGAGGCACCTAGAAAACATGTTTGTGAAGGCTATATTTTGGGCAAAATGCAGCATTCGTTCTTTCCAAAAGATGGTTCAGTTTGGGCTACTAAGAAATTGCAGCTTGTACATAGTGATGTCTGTGGTCCTATGCAGACACCTTCTTTTGGGAATTATCTTTACTTTGTGACTTTCATCGATGATTTTTCCAGGCATGCATGGGTATATCCATTGAAGGCAAAGTCCGAAGTGTTCATGTGCTTCAAACAATTTTTGGTTTTGGCTGAAAATCTGTCAGCATGTAAAATGGGCACCCTCCATTCTGATCGAGGGTAGGAATATATGTCTTCTGATTTTAATGCATTTCTGGCTGAATGTGGGATAAAAAATGAGTGTACAGTGCCGTATACAGCTCAACAGAATGGAGTTGCTGAACGAAATAACAGGTCACTCATGGAGATGGCGAGGTGTATGGTCAAGAGTAAGGCTTTACCACATAGTTTCTGGCTTGAGGCTGTCATGTGTGCAACATATGTACTGAATAGGTGTCCCATTGAAGCGCTGCAGTCTATCACTCCATATGAGGCTTGGCATGACCACAAGCCATCTGTTGCTCATCTGCATGTTTTTGGTTGTTTGGCCTAAACAACATCGTAGAAAATTGGATGATAAAGCAGTAAAATGTATTCTTGTTGGGTACAATTCTGAAAGTAAAGGCTATCGTCTATATCATCCATAGACTAAACGCATTCTGGTTAGCCGTGATGTTGTTTTTGTGGAAGATGCTATTCAACCATTGCTTTCATGTACTAAGGAGACATCTGTTAGCTCCAAAGACATGTACAATACTTTGCTGCCTCTTTTTACAGGTGGAAAGTCTAGTGCTGGTCCTAATGAGGCAAATTCTCAGCCTTTGTAGGTTTCATGTGATGATGCAGATCATTCCATTTCTGATGCAGATTTACAGGATGCACTTATTGATGAGAGAGATGATATTGAGCAGGCAAGAACTATGCCCAAATGGCTGGTGCAGACCTTGCATGACAACAAATTAGATGCACCTCTGTCATATCGTACTCGATCAGGCTCTCATAGTGCCTCTTTTGCATCAGATTGCTATGCTATGGCTTCATCTAGTCTCTGTGATGAGACTGAGCATGTTTCGTTTGATGAAGCACAAAATTCAGAAAATTGAATTGCAGCTATGCAATCTGAATATGATGCAATAATGAAGAATGGTACTTGGTCTTTATGTGACTTGCCTCCTGGCAAGAAGGCCATTGGCACTAAGTGGGTATACAAGCTAAAGCATAAACCTGATGGTACAATTGACAGTATAAGGCTAGGCTTGTTGCAAAGGGTTATGCACAGGAAAGAGGCATTGATTTTGATGAAACCTTTGCTCCTACTTGCTGAACGACTACTGTTCGTAGCATCTGTGCACTTGCAGCTCATCATGGTTGGAATGTACATCAGTTGGACATTAAAACAACATTTCTGAATGGTGACTTGCATGAAGAAGTGTATGTTTTTCAGCCCCGTGGCTTTGTGCAGAAAAGGCATGAGTGTGCAGGTTAAAGAAGGCATTGTATGGTTTAAAGCAAGCACCACGTACTTGGTACGAGAAGATACATGCCTATCTGATTGCACATGGTTTTGAGAACAGTACAACTGAAAGCACCTTATATGTTAAGCGTGCTAGTGATGTGCTTCTGATCATTGTTTTCTATGTTGATGACATGCTACTCATTAGTCCTATTGAGAAGCATATTGCTGATTTTAAGGCTGACTTGCATGCCTCATTTGAGATGTCTGATTTGGGGCATTTGCATCACTATTTGGGCATTTAGTTTATGCAAGTTGATGGTGGAATGGCTTTGTGTCAAACGAAATATATTGACACATTATTGCAGCATTTTGGCCTTGAAGACTGTAAGCCTATTGCCACTCCTATGGAGATAGGTTTAGGATTGAGTCTTCATGATGCTGGAGATGCATTTGATGTTGTTCTCTATCAGTAGGCCATTGGATGCTCGATTTACTTATGCATTACTTGACGAGATATTCAGTTTGCTATCTCACAGATGAGCAGGTTTATGCATTGCCCAGGAGTCAAGTGTTGGCAAGCAGTTAAGTGCATCTTTCACTATTTGAGTGGTACTCGGGTACTTGGGTTGTTTTATCCCAAGGGGGGATCACTATCGCCAGATTTGCATGCTTTTTCTGACTCTGATTGGGCTGGTTGCTATGACACTCGTGTGTCCACTAGTGGCTTTTGCTTCATGCTTGGTAGCTCATGTATATCTTGGTTGAGCAAGAAGCAGCCTACTGTGGCCACTTCCAGTTGTGAGGCTGAATATAGGGAAGCTTTCACAGCTACTATTCAGTGTGTGTGGCTCAGATGCCTTATGGCTGATTTGGGTGTTGGTCAGTCTTCTGTCACCACCATCTTCACTGACAGTCAGAGTGCATTGGCAATTGCGAGGAACCCTGTGTTCCATGCTCGCACTAAGCACATTGAGGTGCATTATCATTATGTCAGGGAGAGGTTCTTTGTTGGGGAGATCAGCTTGGCATATGTGCCCACACAGGAGAACTTTGCAGACCTTTTCACGAGCGCTCTGCCTAGGGAGAAGTTTGAAGCTTTCCGCAAAGCTTTGGGCTTACTTCCTTTTGTGGAGTGATTTCCACATAGCTTGGCACTTCCTTATACATGAGTGCCAGCTCCTTGTTCACTGCATCACTCCCAGGGGGCATTTGTTGATATATTTAGGTAGTGATGTGTGTGAACACTCTAGGACCGCTGGGGCACTTTTTTCCCTCTTTAGGAGGTTTTTTTTCCCCCGGCTTGTATATATGCCTATTGCCCTAATGGGCTACTTATCTTTGTACATTCTCTACCTTCAATATTGTGTGTTGTACTCCAAGCTTCTTCTCCTTCCTTGTGCTATTCGAGTGCTTCCGCAGACGTCTATCTCCAACAATATTAGCAGCTTGATGGTGTGGATCGGCCATTCACATGATGTATTTGAAGATTATCTTCTACATGAAGATTTTGGGTTACTTCAAAGACGTTGGATGGTGGTTAACATAAGATTTGCATCTTATGTTAAGAAGTCAGGTACATATTCTCTTTATGCACACATGTACTACTTGGAGTTTATGGAGGCAGTACCATCCATATAAGGAGGAGTCCTATTTGGCATAGGTACAAGAGAATCAGTACATATATGTTTTATGCATATTTGGATGAGGTGTTTGAGAAGGTCCCACTCAGTGGTATCGTATCGCCGAAGACTTTTGGTATCGTATCATCTGTGTGGTATCACCAAGGCAGGACAATTGAGATTAGAAACTAAAGAGACTGGGAAAGAAAACAAAGAAACTAAAGCTCCTTCTATCATACAAATCGCTATTGATAAAGTTGGAGAATTTAGTGAGGGAGATGAGGGCAACACATGCTTATCCATCACATTTAATGGATACATGACTAAAGCTATTTTAGACATTGGAGCGGGTGTAGGCATAGAGACCAAGGAAATTTGGGGAAATACTCAATCTATTACTAGAGAATGTACAAAGATAAGTAGACCTTTAGGGCAATAGGCATATATACAAGGGGGGAAAAAAACCTCCTAAAGAGGGAAAAAAGTGCCCCGGTGGTCCTAGAGTGTTCACACACATCACTACCTAAATATATCAACAAAACCCCCCTAGGAGTGATGCGGTGAACAAGGCGCTGGCACTCATGTATAAGGAAGTGCCAAGCTATGTGGAAATCACTCCACAAAAGGAAGTAAGCCCAAGCTTTGCGGAAAGCTTCAAACTTCTCCCTAGGCAGAGCCTTCATGAAAAGGTCTGCAATGTTCTCCTGCATGGGCACATATGCCAAGCTGATCTCCCCAGTAGAGAACCTCTCCCTGACATAATGATAATGCACCTCAATGTGCTTAGTGCAAGCATGGAACACAGGGTTCCTCGCAATTGCCAATGCGCTCTGATTGTCACTGAAGATGGTGGTGGCAGAAGACTGACCAACAGCCAAATCAGCCATAAGGCATCTGAGCCACACACACTCAACATACGCTATGAAAGTTGCCCTATACTCAGCCTCACAATTGGAAGTGACCATAGTAGGCTTCTTCTCGCTCAACCAAGATATACATGAGCTACCAAGCATGAAGCAAAAGCCATTAGTGGACACACGAGTGTCATAGCAACCAACCCAATCAGAGTCAAAAAAAGCATGCAAATCTGGTGGAATTGATCCCCCCTTGGGATAAAACAACCCAAGTAGCCAAGTACCACTCAAGTGGCGAAAGATATGCTTAACCGCTTGCCAATGCTTGACTCCTGGGCAATGCATAAACCTGCTCATCTATGAGACAACAAACTGAATATCTGGCCAAGTAATGCATAAGTAAATCAAGCATCCAACATCCTGCTGATAGAGAACAACATCAAATGCATCTCCAGCATCATAAAGACTCAATCGTAAACCTGTCTCCATAGGAGTGGCAATAGACTTACAGTCTTCAAAGCCAAAACAATGCAATAATGTGTCAATATATTTCGTTTGACACAAAGCCATTCCACCATCAACGTGCATAAACTGAATGCCCAAATAATGATGCAAATGCCCCAAATCAGACATCTCAAATGAGGCATGCAAATCAGCCTTAAAATCAGCAATATGCCTCTCATGAGGACCAGTGAGCAGCATGTCATCAACATAAACCACAATGATCAGAAGCACATCATTAGCACGCTTAACATATAAGGTGCTTTCAGTTGGACTATTCTCAAAACCATATGCAATCAGATAGGCATGTATCTTTTCATACCAAGCACGTGGTGCTTACTTTAAACCATATAATTCCTTCTTTAACCTGGACACTTGGTTCTCGTGCCCTTTCTGCACAAAGCCACAGGGCTAAAAAGCATACACTTCTTCATGCAAGTCATCATTCACAAATGCAGTTTTAATGTCCAACTGATGTACATTCCAACCATGATGGGCTCCAAGTGCACACATGTTCCGAACAGTAGTCATACGGCATGTAGGTGCAAAGGTCTCATCAAAATCAATGCCTCTTTCCTGTGCATAACCCTTTACAACAAGCCTAGCCTTATACCTATCAACTGTACCATCAGGTTTACGCTTCAACTTGTATACCCACTTAGTGCCAATGGCCTTCTTGCCAGGAGGCAAGTCACATAAAGACCAAGTACCATTCTTCATTATTGCATCATATTCAGATTGCATAGCAGCCATCCAATTTTCTGAATTTTGTGCTTCATCAAATGAAACAGGCTCAGTGTCATCACAGAGACTAGATGCAGCCATAGCATAGCAATCTGATGCAAAAGAGGCACTATGAGAGCCTGATCGAGTGCGATATGATAGAGGTGCATCTAATTTGCTGTCATGCAAAGTCCGCACCAGTCATTTTGGCATAGTTCTTGCCTGCTCAATATCAGCTCTCTCATCAATAAGTGCATCATGTAAATCTGCATCAGAAATGGAATGATCTGCATCATTACATGAAACCTGCAAAGGCTGAGACATTGCCTCACTAGGACCAGCACTAGACTGTCCACCTGTAAAAAGAGGTAGCAAAGTATCATACATGTCTTTGGAGCTAACAGATGTCTCCTTGGTACATGAAAGCAATGGCTGAATAGCATCCTCCACAAAAACAACATCACGGCTAACCAGAATGCGTTTAGTCTGTGGATGATACAGGCGATAGCCTTTACTTTCAGAACTATACCCAACAAAAATATATTTTACTGCTTTATCATCCAATTTTCTGCGATGTTGTTCGGGCACTAATGCATATGCCAAACAACCAAAAACACGCAGATGAGCAACAGATGGCTTGCGATCATGCCAAGCCTCATATGGAGTGATAGACTATAGCGCTTTAGTGGGACACCTGTTCAGTACATATGCTGCACACATGATAGCCTTAAGCTAGAAACTATGTGGTATAGCCTGACTCTTGACCATACACCTCGCCATATCCATGAGAGACCTGTTCTTTCATTCAGCAACTCCATTCTATTGAGGTGTATACGGCACTGTACACTGGTGTTTTATCCCACGTTCAGCCATAAATGCATTAAAATCAGAAGACATATATTCCCCCCCTCGATCTGGACGGAGGGTGCCCATTTTACATGCTGACAGATTTTCAGCCAAAACCAAAAACTGTTTGAAGCACATGAACACTTCTGAATTTGCCTTCAATGGATATACCCATGCATGCCTGGAAAAATGATCAATGAAAGTCACGAAGTAAAGATAATTTCCAAAAGAAGGTGTCTACATAGGACCACATACATCACTATGTACAAGCTGCAATTTCTGAGTAGCCCGAATTGAACCATCTTTTGGAAATGAGGAACACTGCATTTTGCCCAAATTATAGCCTTGACAAACATGTTTTCCAAGTGCCTCAAGTTTGGGCAAAGAGGACACCATTTCAGATTTCTGCAGGTGTAGCAAACTAGCAAAATTCAGATGACCAAAGTGTGCATGCCAAAGCTTTGCATTTGACATAGCCTGAGAATCATGTACTGCACATGTCGAATCGCTTACAGATCTTTCATAGTCTATGAGCTTATACAACCCATGACATAAAATGCCAGAAGCAATTATCACGTCACCATTTGATAGATCATGAACTGTACACGTGTCATCAACAAATTTCACAACCAAGCCAACCTTTGCTATTGCAGAAACTGATAACAGGTTCTTCTGGATCCCTGGCACAAATAAAGCATCTCACAAAGTGAAAGAACTACCATCAATAGTAGTCAAAATGATCTTACCAACTCCCATAACAGGATAAGAGGAGTTGTTGGTGCATGTAACAGTATTCCCTGTAGGGGAAGGCTCGAGTGAAGAGAAGAAACTGCGCTGCGAGGTAATATGTTTGGTGGCCCCACTGTCAAAATACCAAACATCTGAGTCTACTGCAGACATGCACTGCTCATGAGAAGATGGGTCAAAACTGCAGACAGTAGTAAACGCCCATTCTTCTTCCTGCACAAGATTAGCAGACTCTATTTTTGGTGTAGAGGCCTTTGCAACAACCATTCCAGCCTCTTTGTTCTTTGCCTCTTTAGCAGCCAGTTTTGGACAGTTCTTTATGATATGATCATTCCCTTTACAGTACTTACAAAACAATTTCTGCTTTTCTGATTTCTTCTCATCTTTATCTGCCTTCTTGTAATGTGCAGAATTAGCAGATTTCTGCTTACTGGTTGAAGAGCTTCATTTTCCTTTGCCCTTCTGACTAGCCAAGAAAGCTTGATCTGCAACTCGCATAATGGACCTATTCTCCCTGGACTGATCTTCCTGCAACAGAACAGAGACTAACTCCTCAAATGATAAGGTATTCGGATTGCCTTTCATCATCAACCGAAGAGTAGAAGCACAACTCTGATATGAATCAGGAAGACCATTCAGAACGGTCTGCACAAGTGAGCTATCTGGTATAACCTCATCAGCAGAAATCAACTGTTCCTTCAAATCTTTGATCTTTGTTAGGAAACTGTTCATAGAGTCACCTTCATTCATGTGCTCACTCTCCAACTGTTTTTGAAGGTAAGCAACACGAGCCTCATTCCTAGCTTGGTACAATGTAGTAAGTGTATCCCAAGCATCCTTAGCTGTTCTGTAAGAGCGAATGTGAGGAATAATGGCACGTTTGACAGACAAAGCTATCAATGCATGTGCCTGGGCATCTCTGCCATCCCAACGAATTTGCTCTGTAGTAGGTGCAGCAGAAACCGTAGTACGAACAGGAATATGCAGAATATCATCATCTTCGACACCTTCTGCATGAGCTTCTGTACCTGCTGTTGTAATAGTTGTAGGTGTGATAGGACGTTTTTCAACACCCTTTACAATGTTCCACAATCCTTCCGCAACCAATACATATCGCATCATATAAGCCCACAGCGGGTAGTTGGTACCATCCAACTTATCCTCAACATTCAACATACGAAATACATCACTGCTTTCAGCCATGGCCGGTGACTAAAATACCTTGATGCAGAAAATCTACTGTATCTCAAAAAGTTGAACGGAACTGCCCAGACAAGTTTTGCAAGACCTGTAGCAGACTTTGAGATGCTTAAACTGGCGAACAAAAATTGGTATATACCTTTGGCACAAAAAGACAAAATAGCCTGCACAAGCACTGTGATAGTGCGTTCGGAGGCTAAAACGAGCTCAGATCGTGCGATTCTGAGCCTGCAACTGGAGGAGTGTCGAGGGCGCCCTAGATGAAGCGATGTCCGGCTCTGATACCATTTTTTGGAGATAGACATCTCCGAAAGCATGCGAACAACACAAGGAAGGAGAAGAAGCTTGGAGCACAACACACAATACTGAATGTATTACTAGAGAATGTACAAAGATAAGTAGCCCTTTAGGGCAATAGGCGTATATACAAGCCAGGGGAAAAAAGCCTCCTAAAGAGGGAAAAAAGTGCCCCGACGGTCCTAGAGTTTTCACACACATCACTACCTAAATATATCAACAAATATCTCCACATTTAGAGGAAGAAATTTTTAAGTTGAAGATCATTTGAATTTCAAATTCAAATTTGAAGAATTCCTCTATAAAAGAGAGTTGTAGTCTTGTGACCATATGATCCCCCAATACTGAGCATATTGTAGATCATTTGTTGATACTGAGTGGCTCATACTATAGCCTACTCTTATCACCATCATTGGGCATCATATTCATGCCAATGATCATGTACACCATTGTTATATAATACACAATATCATTGATCATGTTCATCTTCTTCTCTGCTATGTCTACACGGAATAGTGTACTTGTGATGACCATATCTCAGTGACTTGTTATCCATGTTCCATGATCTATAGCTTTTTGGAACTAGCTCAAAGTCTAATTCAAGCTGATAAATTTTGAAGGCATTTGATTCAGTCATTTGGGAGAAAATTGCCTCGACGTGGTCACTGGTCATTCTCTACACATTCCCTAAAAAGTCGGGGGTAAGGATTCAATTGTTAAATTGATTGCTCTGTGTATAGTCAATCATTTTAAGTTATTCCACTTGTAATCATTAGCTCTCTAAGCTAATTTGATTCACCCAAAAGGAATTTTACTAATTTCTACTGTATTGTGAGCACTGAGTAAAACACCTAGTAGGTGTCAAGACCAAAATAGCAAGTTTTTGGTCACTAACTAGTTGCAAACTTATCTGTTTTGATCTAATTGTTTGAAGCCTCATCTCCAAAGTACATAGAAACTTTATTTGTGTCATTTGCAAGCTAAGAGGGCCCACAACACAACTCTGGGACAAAATAGGGCAGGTACTAAGCAGGGTTTGGCAGTACCAACTCATTTCTTGTGGTGTCCATCCATCTTTCCCAACAGTGGTATCATAGCAAATTGAGGTAAAATGGGTTATGGTTTGCCCTCTTTTATTGATAAACTGGACAGGAACAACTACCAAACATGGTCCTTGAGGATGAAGACATACTTAGAAGGAAGGAGTCTCTATGGATACATATCAGGAGATGAGGAGATGCCCATTTTCAAAAGCAAAGGACAGCCTACAAGAGAGGAGCTTAAAAGACTCAACTCATGGTGTGCCAAAGATGCATTAGCAAGGTCATAATTACTCAACTCTATCTTTGAATTCCTTCTTCGACACATTAGGAATTTTAAAACATCTCAAGAGACTTGGGATACATTGTCTTCATAATTTTCTTCTAATACAAGAGCAAGAAAGAACGAATTGTGGATTGAGTTTACCACTCAAAGGAAGCAACCCAAGCAAAGTGTTTCAGAGTATGTGACCAAATTCAAAGATGTGGCTGACCAATTGGCAAGCATAGGAGAGGAGATTGAAGAGGAGCAAATTGTGAGACAAGTAATCAATGGCATCAAGGCATATGACAAATGGGAAGCTTTCACAACTCCTATGGACTTATACATGGACATGCAGATTCCATATCTTACCACACTCATGGGACAACTCTTTACTCATGAAGCCAAACTCAACAAAAATGGAGATCCATCAAGAGGTAATAACTCTTCTACCCTATACACAGATAAAGTAAAGTCTAAAGAGAAAGGGAAAAGCAAAAAGATTGAAGAAGAAGTTACTACTTCTCAAGCTAACTATGCAGGGAGAGGTAGGAACTCAAGAGGAAGGGGTAGAGGAGGTAAGCAAGGCAGGGGGAGACCTTTCAACCCTTCCCCATGCAACATATATGGATTGTCTAATGACACTATAGATGAGTGCTATAGGAACTACAAGAATCACAGAGGAAGAGGATATCAAAGAGGTGGCTACACACAATCAAGAGGAGGGTTCAACCATAATCAAGGCTACACCAACAACTATAACAACAATTACAATAACAACTACCAAGGAGGATACAAATTAAGAAAGGAATACAACAACACCTATAACAACAATTACAATAACAACTACCAAGGAGGATACAAATTAAGAAAGGACTACAACAATTACATAGAGGATCAAGAGGATTCCCTTCTGATTATGAACATGACTTCAAGGCAAGGTATGAATGATGAACACCTCTTCTATATTGACTCAGGTTGTTCAAACCATGTAGCAAGCTATGTAGCTCTTCTCTCTAACCTTGAGGAGCCCAAGGGAAAGCACCAAGTACAAATAGGTGATGACACCAAGCATTCAGTGGTCAAGGTAGGAAATGTTAAAACTTCTGATGGGAATAGAAATCTGTTGAGCAGGGTTCTATATGTACCTACAATCACCACGAATTTGATGAGTGTTGGACAGATTGTGGAAAAGGGCTTGCTGGTTAGGTTCAACAAATATGGAGCATTTGTGGAGGATCCCCAACATGGATTCAAGAGAATTGCCAAGGGAGAAAAAACAGGTAGATTATTTACATTTGAACTTGAGGATACAAGGAATATTGCACTTTATAATTACAAGGATCAAACATTTTCAAAATGATTAGGGCACATTGGTGAGAGAACCTTGAAGCAAATATGTAGAGATCAATGTGTGCTTGGGATACCTAATTTATCCAAGCAACACATGATCTATAGATGTGGTGCATGTCACTTTGGTAAATCACACATGTTATCCTTCACAAAGAAAGGCTACATGCATGAGGATTACTTGGAACTTGTCCACACAGATGTGTGGGGACCAAGCAAGAACCCTTCTATTCTTGGCTCAAGGTATTATGTATCTTTGATTGATGATTTTAGTAGGTGGACTATCATATATTTTATGAAGCACAAAGATGAAGTGTTCAGTTGCTTTAAAAAGTATCTTTCACTTGTGGAAAATCAAACAGGAAGAAGCCTAAAGAAATTAAGGTTAGATGGAGGAGGTGAGTACTTCTCCTATGAATTTGATGCATTCTTGCAGGATAGAGGAATCAAAAGGGAGATCACTACAAGGTATACCCTTGAGCAAAATGGGGTGACAAAGAATAGAAATAGGTTGATTGTTGAAACAACTAGGTCAATGCTAAATGAGAAAAGGTTACCTTATTATTTGTGGGTAGAGAGTGTATCTACTGCCACTTATCTCATTAAGAGGTTGCCATCCAAATCACTTGATGGGATGACCCCATATGAAGCATGGCATGGTAGAAGACCATCACTTGATCACTACAGGATCTTTGGATGTGTTGCTTATGTGCATGTTCCATCTCATATAAGAGGTAAGCTATACCATAAGGTAGAGAAGTGTATCTTCATAGGGTATGACTTAAATAAGAAAGGATACAAGTTTTATAATCCATCCAACAAAGGATTTATGGTCAGTAGAGATGTTGTGTTTGATGAGAATGATTCTTGGTTTGAAAGTGAATGCAGGAAGGTTAAGTTGCCATATGACTTGGAAGAGGAATTTCAAAGCCTCACCAGGAGGAGCCAAGCCAAATTGAAGACATCAAATCAGATGATGAGGACATCATCAACCTAGAAGAATTCAAGGCGTGGAAATCAAAGGGCAAAGCCAAGATGAAGAGGTTGGAAGACTTACCTGAATCATCCAACCAAGCTCTAAGGAGATCACAAAGGGAAAGCAAGAAACCAAACAGATATGGGTACGGCACTTCTTTAGTTACTAAGCACTCCATTTATCTTGCTAAGGATTTATCATTTGAAGAACCTACTTCATATGAAGAAGCAAAGACCAAGGTAGAATGGAAGGAAGCTATGGATGAAGAAATAGAAGCACTCAAGGAGAATGATACTTGGGAGCTAGTGCCAAAGAAGGAATCAATGAAGGTATTGGTTCTAGATGGATTTTCAAAACCAAGAGAAAATCAGATGGATCCATAAACAGGTATAAAGCTAGACTTGTGGCTAAGGGTTTTGCACAAACCCAAGGAGTTGATTATGAAGAGAATTTCTCACCTGTGGCCAAAATGCCAACCATCAGAGTATTGGTAAGTGTGGCTGCATCAAGGAATTGGAAAATGTACCAATTGGATGTGAAAAATGCTTTTCTTAATTGCTGGATTTCAGAGGAAGTTTACATGGCTCAACCTCTTGGTTATGAAGACCCAAGCAAGGTAAATTATGTATGCAAACTAAACAAGGCTCTTTATGGATTGAAGCAGGCACCTAGGGCATGGAATCATAGGTTAATTACCTACATTAGCAAGGTCATACTTACTTAACTCTATCTTTGACTTCCTTCTTCCACACATTAGGAATTGTAAAACATCTCAAGAGACTTGGGATACATTGTCTTCATAATTTTCTTCTAATACAAGAGCAAGAAAGAACCAGTTGTGGATTGAGTTTACCGCTCTAAGGAAGCAACCCAAACAAAGTGTTTCAGAGTATGTGACCAAAGTCAAAGATGTGGCTGACCAATTGGCAAGCATAGGAGGGGAGATAGAAGAGGAGAAAATTGTGAGACAAGTAATCAATGGCATCAAGACAGATGACAAATGGGAAGCTTTCACAACTGCTATGGACTTATACACGGACATACGATTCGGGATCTTACCACACTCATGGGACAACTCTTTACTCATGAAGACAAGCTCAACAAAAATGGAGAACCATCAAGAGGTAATAACTCTTCTGCCCTATACACAGATAAAGGAAAGTCTAAAGAGAAAGGGAAAAGCAAAAAGGTTGAAGAAGAAGGTACTACTTCTCAAGCTAACTATGCAAGGAGAGGTAGGAACTCAAGAGGAACAGGCAGAGGAGGTAAGCAAGGTAGGGGAAGACCTTTCAACTCTTTCCCATGCAACATATGTGGATTGTCTAATCACACTACAGATGAGTGCTATAGGAACGACAAGAATCAGAGAGGAAGAGGATATCAAAAAGGTAGCTACACATAATCAAGAGGAAGGCTCAACCATAATCAAGGCTACAACAACAACTAAAATAACAATTACAACAACAACTACCAAGGAGGCGTTAAAACTTCTGATGGGAATAAAAATCTATTGATTAGGGTTCTATATGTACCTAGAATCACCAAGAATTTGATGAGTGTTGGACAAATTGTGGAAAAGGGCTTGCTCGTTAGGTTCAACAAATATGAAACATTTATGGAGGATCCCCAACATGGATTCAAGAGAATTGCCAAGGAAGAAAAAACAGGTAGATTATTTACATTTGAACTTGAGGATACAATGAATATTGCACTCTATAATTACAAGGATCAAACATTGTCAAAGCTTGAAATTTGGCATAAAAGATTAGGGCATATTGGTGAGAGAACCTTGAAGCAAATATGTAGAGATCAATGTGTGCTTGGGATACCTAATGTATCCAAGCAACACATGATCTATAAATATGGTGCATGTCAGTTTGGTAAATCACACATGTTACCCTTCACAAAGAAAGGCTACATGCATGAGGATTACTTGGAACTTGTCCACACAGATGTGTGGGGACCAAGCAAGGACCCTTCTATTTCTAGCTCAAGGTATTATGTATCTTTCGTTGATGATTTCAGTAGGTGGACTATCTTATATTTTATGAAGCACAAAGATGGTGTTCAGTTGCTTTAAGAAGTATCTTGCACTTGTGGACAACCAAACAGGAAGAAGCCTAAAGAGATTAAGGTGAGACTGAGGAGGTGTGTACTTCTCCAATGAATTTGATGCATTCTTGCAGGATAGAGGAATCAAAAGGGAAATCACTACAAGGTATACCCCTGAGCAAAATGGGGTGGCAGAGAGGAGAAATAGGTTGATTGTTAAAATAGCCAGGTCAATGCTGAATGAGAAAAGGTTACCTAATTATTTGTGGGTATGAGAAAATCATTTTTTATGTCAAGTTGGTACAATGGCCATCTCCTTGCTGCACTCATTGCAATCAAGGTTCTAATTGTTCCCATCTTTGCAACGGGACTGAAAGTCTCTTCATAGTCGATGCCATGAGTTTGCTTGAATCCTTTTGCTACTAGTCTAGCTTTATGCCTAGCTAGAGAACCATCAGCATTTCTCTTTATTTTAAGCACCCATTTATTTGGAACAATCTTCATACCTTTAGCCTTTGGAACTAGCTCCCATGTGTGATTGTCCTTGAGAGCGTTTATCTCTTCTTGCATAGCTTTCTACCATTCTTTTTGTGTACATGCTTCTTCATAAGCATCCGGTTCTTTGTCTTTTACGAGCTATGTCATATATGCAAAATGCTTTGCAATAAAACTATCATAGCTCAGCCTTTGAATTGGATACCTTGCTCTTGAAGACCTCCTTTCATTTCCTTTTGAATATTTCTTCTTCAACCGATTCAGCTTTACCTTTGGTGTAATCACCTCTTCATACTCTTCTTCACTTGCATTTGAATCACTATTTTGGGCAGCTTTTTTAGCTTCAAATCTTCCATAAACTGATGTTGGTGATGAGGAATGACTCCTTAGTCTCCCCTTCCATATTGAGATTTCTCTATGTGATGTAGAAGCTTGTGGACCTGACATTTGAGTGCTTGTTTGCTTAAATTCTTCTTGGACAGTACCTCCATCATCTTCACAATATTCTTCAAGAATCTTCTCTTTGCATTTGTCTCCAAACCATGGTCTTAGCTCATCAAATACCACACCTCGTGAGACTCATAGCTCCTTTGTCAGTGGATTGTAGCACCTATATCGTTTTTGCTCCGATGAATATCCAATGAAAATACATTTTTCTAACTTTGCCTCCATCTTTATCCTTAGTTCATGAGGAATGTGAACATAACACCCACATCCAAAAACTTTGAGATGTGTAAGGTCAAGTTTCTTACTGGAATAAACCTCCTCAAGAGTTAAATTATGCACTCCAGCTGTTGTGCACTTTTTCATCAAATAAATAGTTGTACTAGCTAATAAATAGCTGTGCTAGCTAATAAATAGCCATACTAGCTGCTTTAGCCCAATAGTTTAGTGGAACCTTCATCTCATTGAGCATGCATCTTGCAACTTTTGTGATATGTCTATTTTTTCTTCAACAATTCCAATTTCCCGAGACATGTAGCTACATGCAAATTGTCGCTTGATGCCATTTTTGTTGGAGTTAGATGTCTGCGGAAGCATGTGAACAACACAAGGAAGAAGAAGAATCTTGGAGCACAACACACAATATAGAATGTATTACCACTAGAATGTACAAAGATAAGTAGCCTGTTAGGGAAATAGGCATATATACAAGCAGGGGGAAAAAAACCTCCTAAAGAGGCAAACAAGTGTCCTGGTGGTCCTAGTGTGTTCACACACATCACTACCTAAATATATCAACAAATCCCCCCTGGGAGTGATGCGGTGAGCAAGGAGCTGGCACTCATGTATAAGGAAGTGCGAAACTATGTGGAATCAATCCACAAAAGGAAGTAAGCCCAAAGCTTTGCAGAAAGCTTCAAACTTCTCCCTAGGCAGAGCCTTCTTAAAAAGGTCTGCAATGTTCTCCTGTGTAGGCACATATGCCAAGGTGATCTCCACAACAGAGAACCTCTCCCTGACATAATGATAATGCACCTCAATGTGCTTAGTGCGAGCATAGAACATAAGGTTCCTCGCAATTGCCGATGCGCCTTGATTGTTAGTGAAGATGGTGGTGGCAGCAAACTGACCAACACCCAAATCAGCCATAAGGCATCCGAGCCACACACACTCAACAATCACTATGAAAGCTTCCCTATACTCAGCCTCACAACTGGAAGTGGCCACAGTAGGCTGCTTCTTGCTTAGCCAAGATATGCATGAGCTACCAAGCATGAAGCAAAAACCACTAGTGCACACATGAGTGTCATAACAACCAACCCAATCACTATCTGAAAAAGCATGCAAATCTGGTGGTAGTAATCCCCCATTGGGATAAAACAATCCAAGTAGTCGGGTACCACGCGAGTAGCGAGAGATGCGCTTAACCGCTTGCCAATGCTTGACACCTGGGCAATGCATAAACCTACTCATCTATGAGACATCAAATTGAATATCTGACTGAGTAATGCATAAGTAAATCAACCATCCAACAGCGTGTTGATATAGAATAGCATCAAATGCATCTTCAACATCATGAAGACTCAATTGTAAACCTGTCCCCATAGGAGTGGCAATAAGCTTACAGTCTTCAAGGCCAAAACATTGCAATAATGTGTCAATATATTTCGTTTGACACAAAGTCATTCCACCATCAACTTGCATAAATTGAATGCCCAAATAGTGATGCAAATGCCCCAAATTAGACATCTCAAATGAGGCATGCAAATCAGCCTTAAAATCAGCAATATGTGTGTCATGAGGACTAGTGAGCAGCATGTCATCAACATACACCACAATGATCAGAAGCACACTTAACATATAAGATGCTTTCTGTTGGATTGTTCTCAAAACCATGTGCAATGAGATAAACATGTATCTTTTCATACCAAGCATGTGGTGCTTGCTTTAAACCATATAATGCCTTCTTTAATCTGCACACCTGGTTTTCATGCCCTTTCTACACAAAGCCACAGAGCTGAAAACATACACTTCTTCATGCAAGTCACCATTCAGAATTGTTGTTTCAATGTCCAACTAGCAGACTGTGTTTTTGGTGTAGAGGCCTCTGCAACAACCATTCCAGCCTCTTTCTTCTTTGCCTCTTTAGCAGCAATTTTGGACAGATCGTAATGACATGATCATTTGCTTTTCAGTATTTGGAAAATAATTTTTGCTTATCTAATTTCTTCTCATCTTTGTCTTCCTTCTTTGAATGTGCAGCATTTGCAGATTTGTGCTTACTAGTAGAAAAGCTCCATTTTCCTTTCCCTTCTAACTAGCTAGGAAAGCTTGATCTCCAACACGCATAATAGACATGTTCTACCTAGACTGGTCTTCCTGCAACAAAACAAAAACTAACTCTTCAAATGTTAAGGCATTTGGATTGCCTTTCATTATTAAATGAAGATTAGAAGCAAAACTCTGATATGAGTTGGGAAAACCATTCAAAACAGTCTGCATAAGTGAACTGTCAGGAAGGACTTCATTTGTAGAAATCAATTGTTCCTTCAAATCCTTGATCTTTGTTAGAAAACTGTCCATAGAATCACCTTCATTCATGTGCTCACTCTCCAACTGTTTTTGGAGGTAAGCAACAGGAGCCTCATTTCTAGCCTGGTACAATGTGGTAAGTGTATCCCAAGCATCCTTAGCTATTCTGCAACAATAATTGCATGTTTGACACACGAAACTATCAATGCATGTGCGTGTGCATCTCTGCCATCCCAACGAATTTGCTCTACAATAGACACAACAAAAACCGCAACACTAATAGGAATATGCAGAATATCATCAGCTTCAACACCTCAACAGCCAACATACGGAATACATCACTGCTTTCAACCATGGCCGGTAACTAAAATACCTTGATGCAAAAAATTGACTATATCTCAAAAAGTTGAACAGAATTGCTAGATGAATTCTGCTAAACCTGTAACAGACTTCGAGACGCTTATATTGGCAAACTAAAATTGGTATATAGCTTTGGCACAAAAAGACAAAATAGCCTGCACAAGCACTGTGATAGTGCATTCGGAGGTTGAACCGAGCTCATATCGTGATTTCGGCACCACATAGCCAAGCTGTTTTGATCTCTGAAACACCCTGAGTATGCTCACCAAATTTCATGCTATTCTGACTGCAACCGAAGAGGTGTAGATGATGCCTTAGATGAAGCAGCGACCTACGCTGATACCAATTGTAGGAGTTAGACATCTGCGAAAGCATGCAAACATCACAAGGAAGAAGAAGAAGCTTGGAGCACAACACACAATACAGAATTACCACTAGAATGTACAAAGATAAGTAGCATGTTAGGGCAATAAGCGTATATACAATCCGGGAGAAAAAACCTCCTAAAGAGGGAAAAAAGTTCCTCGACGGTCCTAATGTGTTCACACACATCATTACCTAAATATATCAACAGTTTTCATAAAGAAAATTTGAAAATTCTTTGGAGAAATATTCTCCTCCTCCATCAGACCTCAAGGTCTTTATGTAGCATCATGTTTTCTTTTCTACCTGTGCTTTAAATCTCTTGAACATGGAGAACACATTTGATTTTTGTTTTATGCAGAACATCCATATTTTTCTTGAATGATCATCAATAAAAGTGACAAAATATCTATTACCAGCCATCGATGGTTGTTATGATGGTCCCATACATCGGTGTATATTAAGTCAAGGACATTCCTTGCC
This sequence comes from Ceratopteris richardii, assembly GCA_020310875.1. Taxonomy (NCBI): domain Eukaryota; kingdom Viridiplantae; phylum Streptophyta; class Polypodiopsida; order Polypodiales; family Pteridaceae; genus Ceratopteris; species Ceratopteris richardii. Next base: position 71,754,327 of record CM035409.1, read on the forward strand.
ACATAGTTGCTCTTCTTGAATGGTTATCGAGTTTGCTTTCCTAATTGGCATGCTTCACAAAACTCATGTAGTCTAGCATCATTGAATCTTGGAAGACCTCTTTCCACTTCATGGTTGCTCATGTCCTTGAGCTTCACAATCTTGATATGTCCAAACCTTTTGTGCCACAAATTGATTTCAGCAATCATCTTGTTTCCAAACTAAATGTACATCACCTTTCCATGTGGTTCTTGAATGCCCAAAGTGAACATCCTACCTTCTTTCCTTCCCTGAGCAATGACCTTGAATCCTTCTTTTGGATTCTTTACAAAGCAGCCTTTTTCATTGAAGATAACATGATATCTTTCTCTACTATTTGTCCTACTGAAATCGAATTCTTTGCAATAGTAGGAACACGAAGAACATCAGTCAATACCTTCTTGTCTCCAAGCTTGATTTCTCCAACATGCTCAATTTTGTGTTGAGTTTCATCACCGTTCTCCACACATCCTTTTAGACTTGGAGCTTGTAGATTTGTGAATAAATCTCCTTGGCATGTCATTATATGGTTGCTACAACTTGAATCTATAAACCATTTTTGATCATCACTTCTTGCGCTGTTGTACTCATGCTTCATAGCAAGCATGTTTTGCTTGTCTCCTTCACTTTATGTACTCGCATAGTTATTTTGGCTCCTTTGGTTGCCTCCATTTAGCCTTCCATTCTTTTGCCAACAATCATTTGCATAATTTCTTATTTTACCACAATGATAGCATGTTATACCTTTATGAGGATTGGATGAACCTCGACCTCTTCCTCTATTTCTTCCTCGATCTCTTCCATATGTGTTGTCATTTCAGTTGTCCTTGTTGTCCTTGTTGTCCTTCGAGTTGTGTTGGCTAGAATTTGTGTTGTTGTAGCTTCTTCCTCTTCCTCGTGAGCCTCCTCTTGAGCTTCTTCCTCTACCTCAACCTACATATAACATTTGGCTATGGATGTCCTTACCTTTGTTGCCTTCTCCTTGTGAGCAACCTCTTCAGCCACAAGATTCGGTATAATTTCATCGAATGTTGGTAGAGGGTCTCTATAAAGAATGTTTGCGATGAGGGGCTTCCACTTTTCTTCACTCCTCAAGCCATTGAGGGCTGTTTGGATGATGTCGTTCTCTTCTATTTTGCATCCAACTGATGCTAGTGGATCTCAACGGATACTCACTAATGCTTTGGTTTGAGTTTTTTTTCATATTGTTGAGCTCATTCTTGAGTTGCATCTTCCGAGACCTTATTGAGGTAGCATAAACCTTCTCCAATGCTTCCCAAACTTCCTTGGTTGTCTCTAGATTTTGCATGTGACCAATCATAGTGTTAGAAATAACTTGTGAAATGAGAAACATCACCCTTCGATTCCTCTCTTCCCAATCAACAAATTGTCTCCTTTGTGCTGAAGAAATGTTTGGATCTTTAAGGTCCATCGGTTGTGGATTATCTTCAATAACCAAGCTCCAGAAACCTTTAACTTTAAGGTAATTTGTCATTCTATACCTCCAAGACTGAAAATTGTCTTTGTCTAACTTCTCAACTTGCTGTCCTAAATTAGCCACTGAAAACTTCCAAGTTTGAAGTTTACCTCAAATATGTTGTGGCACTCTTTGTTGACTGTACGAAGCTCCCCCTTGATTTGTAGCTTCTCCTTGGCTTTAATTCAATTCCAATGCTTTGCCTCTTCAAGCTCCAATGCTCTATGGTTGAGCTCTTATACCAACTGTTGGAGAATTCCTCTCCTATACACAGTGAAAAGTGTAAAAGACCTTCTCAAGATCAAGACTTTTACCTACAGCTAAACCTTGTGAATAGATGGATATGTATGTGCTTGAAGATGAAGAGGTGTTGCAAAATCCTTGATCTACACCAGCCAAATGAACTCCAAGAGTATATGGTGGGCCCTGTTAGCTTGCCAATGGATGTATTAGACACCCTATGTACCTTGGAAGATCACTCTCAAAAAGATAGATCAAAACAGATAAGTTAGAGTTAGCTCAGAGGTGAAAACTTGCTATTCTTGGTTCATACACCTGTCCAGTGTTTTACATAATTCTCTGAGCACAGCAGCAATTAGCTTAATTCCTCTTGGGGAAGTCTAGGTAGCTTAAAGAGCTAACTTTCAAGAGTAATCTCATCAAAAATAATAAACCACACACTGAGAATGAGTTTTAACAAGTGATGACATCATCCCGATTTTCACGGGCTGCTACAGTTTGAGACCAGTGAGAAGAAAAATGAACATAACTCAAAATGTAGGAATCCAATGATTTTGAAAATTTGTAGGGTTATACTAGACAGTAAGGTGAATCCAGAAAGCTTTAAATCACTGAATTTGGATAAGTAACCACTGAGAAATGGCTCTGACAAGGTGAGTGAAAAAATCGGGTACCTGACAAAGAAGTGAAGATGAACAGACCTTGTTGACTTCAAATGAACATAACTGAAGATTGCAACATCCAAATGACATGAAAATTTGTGAGCATATAGTAGACTTATAGAGCTAACTTTACCAAGTTAAATCACTGAAAATAATGCACCAAGCTAAGAGAAAACATCTCTGCAATCTGACTAAGAAAACTGAGAGTAATGGCAGTGAGTAGTACACTTCACAAGAACATGGAAATATGAACCCAAATAATCATGAAAATGAAAGTATATTGCTTGTACAATACAATGAATTACTGATACATATGTGTGCCTTGTAAACACACCTTGATATGGCATAAAACTCAGCTCTTGGAGGTCTTCACATAGGTCTCTCTAACCACAACTAAAACTGCCATCTATTTATAGTTGAGTTTGGGAGGCTAACTTCCCTCAATCACTCTCCAATCAATCAATGATTGATTTGATTCTCTACCTACCACAAATCACGAATTCGTGGCTCCTCTTCCCCTTTTTGATCAAGTGGACTCAACCACTTAATATTCTCTCACTTTTACATTAAGTAAACTCTTCAAAAGTTACAAGAGGTAGTTCACAAGTGAACTTTACATAGTCTTCATTTTGAAGCGTCTTTTATGACTTTGTGGGACTCAAGCCAATACTTAGGCTTGTCATAGACTTGCTCCAACAGCCCCCCCTCAAGCCAAGTATGCTTGATGTCTTCAATCTTCCAAGATTACCTGTAAACCAATCATAGCCTTGAATTTGCAAAGCTTTGTACCATCCAATGCTTTGGTTAGAATATCTGCACATTGTTGATGAGTGGACACATATGATATTTGAATCTCTTTTCTTAGAACCTTCTCTCGTACATAGTGATAATGAACTTCAATATGTTTAGTCCTTGCATGAAAAATAGGATTAGCAGCCAAATGAATAGAACTCATATTGTCACAAAAAATAGTTGGAGTTCCAAACTCCAATCCAAGATCTTTGAATAATGTCTTCATCCACATAGCTTCTTGTGTAGCTATGGCAAGACCTCTGTATTCAGCTTCAGTAGAAGAGAGAGCAACTGTGGGTTGCTTCTTGGATGACCATGAAATAAGCTTTGAACCTGCAAAGGTAAGATAACCTGAAGTGCTCCTTCTATCTTCCTTGGAGCCAGCCCAATCTGCATCAGAAAATAGCTTCAAACCTAAATCAGATACATAAGGATAATAAAGTCCTTCATTTATGGTTCCTTTGAGATACTTGAGAATCCTTTTGGCAGCATCCATATGTGGTTTCCTTGGTGTGTGCATAAATTGACTTAGCACACTCACACTGTAACATATATCTACTCTTGTCAATGTGGCATAGTTGAGACTACCCACTAGACTTTGATATGATGTGATGTCCTCTATGAGTTCACCTTCATGTGAGCTCAATTTGTGATTGACCTCCATTGGAGTACCTGCAATCTTACAATCTTGCATCTTGAATTTTGCCAACATGTCCTTAATGTACTTTCTTTGAGTGAGAAACAAACCATGATCTTTGTAGACAACTTCCAAGCCTAGGAAGTAGGTAAGTGAACCCAAATCACTTATCTTGAACTCTTCTCTCATCTGATCTTTGATCTTCTTCATACCATCTGCATCATTTTCTGTCAATATAATATCATCTACATATACACATAAGTAGATGACCTCAAAATTACTCTTTTTAATAAAGAGTGAAGGATCTGCCTTACTTGGTTGAAAGCCTTTGTCCTGCAAGAATGAAACAAGCCTGAAATTCCAAGCTCTTGGAGCTTGCTTGAGACCATACAATGCTTTGTTAATTTTACACACATAATCAGGATAAACTTGATTCTCAAAACCAGGTGGTTGTGCCATATATACCTCTTCTGTTATCCAACCATTCAAGAATGCATTCTTTACATCTAGTTGAAGTATCTTCCAATTCTTGGAAGAGGCAATACTAAGCAAAACCCTAATAGTAGGCATCTTTGCCACAGGAGAGAAAGTCTCCTCATAATCAATTCCTTGAGTTTGTGCAAAGCCTTTTGCTACAAGCCTTGCCTTATACCTGTTAATGGAACCATCAAAATTCTTCTTGAGTTTATAGACCCATCTTGAGCTTATTACCTTCATGGATGAAGTCTTGGGCACCAAATCCCAAGTGTTGTTTTCCTCAAGTGCTTCAATCTCTTCCTTCATTGCATGCTTCCATTCTGTTTTTGCTTTGGCCTCTTCAAATGATGATGGCTCCTCTTGGTTTATGTCATGTGCTATGTAGATAGAATGTTTAGTTACTAATGAGGCATCAAACCCATACCTTTCTGGTTTTTTCTTTTCCCTCATAGATCTTCTTAGGCCATTATGTGATGATTCTGCCTCATGTCCAAGTTCCTGCAATTTGGCTTTACCTTTAGAATTCCATGCTTTGATCTTTTCCATCTGAGATTCTTCATCATCCTCTAAGGTGTCTTGTTCTTCAATCTTTGGTTGTTCTCTACCAAGCTTTGGAAAATCTTCTTCAAGATTGTATGGTAAATTGACCTTCCTGCATGAATCTTCATACCATGAATTGTTCTCATCAAAAACTACATCTCTGCTTACAAAGAATCCTTTGTTGGTAGGGTTGCATAACCTATAGCCCTTTTGATTGTTGTCATATCCAATAAATACACACCTTTCTGCCTTTGGATCCATCTTGCCTCTAACCTGTGAAGGAACATGAGCAAAAGGAATACATCCAAAAATTTTACAATGATCTAAGCTTGGTCTCTTCCATTCCAAGCCTCATATGGAGTCATCCCATCAAGGGATTTTGAAGGCAACCTGTTAATCAAGTAAGTGGCTGTAGATACAGCCTCATCCCATAAGTAATTAGGTAAATGCTTTTCTTTTAACATAGGCCTTGCAGCTTCAACAATTGTCCTATTCCTCCTTTCTGCCACTCCATTTTGCTCAGGAGTGTACCTTGTAGTTACCTCTCTTTTGATTCCTCTTTCTTGAAGTAAAGAATCAAACTCATGGGAGAAGTATTCTCCCCCTCCATCTGACCTTAGCCTTTTTAGTGATTTACCTGTTTGATTCTCCACAAGAGCCAAATATCTTTTGAAACCAGAAAAAACTTCATCTTTGTGTTTCATAAAGAATAGGATAGTCCATCTGCTGCAATCATCAATAAAGGAGACATAATACCTTGATCCAGAAAAATTGACATGCACTACACTTATAAATCATATGTTGTTTTGACAAATTAGGGAGTCCAAGTACACTTTGGTCCTTGCAGATTTGCTTTAATGACCTTTCACCAATATGTGCTAACCTTTTGTGCCATACTTCCAATTCTGTGAGTGTCTGACTACCATAATTAAAGAGAGCAATATTTCTAGTGTCCTGTAATTCAAGTGTGAACAATCTACCTGTCTTTTCACCTTTTGCAATTCTTTTGAATCCTTGACTTGGATCTTCAACAAATGCTCCTGCTTTTGTGAACTTGACTTGCAACCCTTTCTCTACTATCTGCCCAACACTTATCAAATTCTTTGTAATGGTAGGGACATAGAGTACCTTATTGAGTAGGTTGATGTTTCCATCAGGTGCTTTGACATTGCCTATTTTCTCCATAGGATGTTTTGTATCATCTCCTGTTTGTACCTCATGCTTATTCCTTGGATCTTCTAAATCTGATAGGAGTGCCACATTTCCTGCCACATGATTTGAACAACCTGAATCTATGTAGAAAACATGCTCATCAGATTTACCTTGTGGCATAGCCATGTTCATGATCAATAATGAATCCTCTTTGTTTGAGTCTTTTGTGTAGTTATTGTAGTCTCTCCTTCGTTTGTAGCCTCCTTGATAGTTTGAATGATTGTAGTTGTTGTAATTTCCATGGTAACTGTTGAACCTTCCTCTTGAGTAGCCATAACTTCCTTTATTGTATCCTCTGCCTCTTTGATTCCTGGAATTCCTAAAGCAATTTTCAGTTGTATGATTAGTTAATCTACAAATAGAACATGAGTTGGAGTCTTGGGATCTCCTCCTGCCTTGTCTACCTCCTCTTCCTCTACCTCTACCATGTCTTCCTCTACCTGCATAGTTACCTTGATATGTACCTGCTTCATCATCCACTTTCTTTGCCTTTCCTTTGTTATCTTTGGACTTGCTTTTATCAGTGTATAAAGCTGAAGATTGATTACCTTTAGAGCTTTCTCCATTTTTGATAAGCTTTGCCTCTTGGGTAAGTAGTTGTCCAATGAGTGTATTGAAATCAGGTACATGCATGTCCATGTACAAATCCATAGCTGTGGTGAATGCTTCCCACTTGTCATCTACCTTCAAGCCATTGATGACCTGCCTTACAATTTGCTCTTCATCTATTACCTCTCCAATGCTTCCCAACTGATCTGCTATGTCCTTGAGCTTTGTGACAAAATCAGTCACATTTTGTTTGGGAGCCTTCTTGAGAGTTGTGAAATCAAGCCATAGTTGATGCTTCCTAGCTTTAGTACTTGAAGAAAAGAAAGCTTCAAGTGCATCCCACACTTCCTGAGATGTCGTACAACTTCTAATGTGAGGCAACAAAAAATCTGAGATAGAGTTGAGGAGATAAGACCTTGCAAGTGCATCCTTGGAGCACCATGTGCTCAATCTTTCTTGCTCTTCTTGTGTTGGTTGACTTTTGTTCCTGAAACTTGGCATAACTTCATCTCCAGCCACATAACCATATAAACTTCTACCTTGGAGATAAGCTTCCATTCTTAATGACCAAGCTGAGTAATTACCTCTATCCAATTTGTCAATTGATGAAGGAAATCCATCTGCCATGTTGTCCAACCTTGCTCTGATACCACTATGAAGAGATGGATAGGTATATGCTTGAAGATGAAGAGGTGTTGCAAAATCCTTGATCTACACCAGCCAAATGAACTCTAGGAGTATATGGTGGGTCCTTTTAGCTTGCCAATGGATGTATTAGACACCCTATGTACCTTGGAAGATCACTCTAAAAAAGATAGATCAAAACAGATAAGCTGGAGTTAGCTCAGAGGTGAAAACTTGCTATTCTTGGTTCATACACCTGTCCAGTGTTTTACATAATTCTCTGAGCACAGCAGCAATTAGCTTAATTCCTCTTGGGGAAGTCTAGATAGCTTAAAGAGCTAACTTTCAAGAGTAATCTCATCAAAAATAATAAACCACACACTGAGAATGAGTTTTAACAAGTGATGACATCATCCCGATTTTCACGGGCTGCTACAGTTTGAGACGAGTGAGCAGAAAAATAAACATAACTCAAAATTTAGGAATTCAATGATTATGAAAATTTGTATGGTTATACTAGACAGTAAGGTGAATCCAGAAAGCTTTAAATCACTGAATTTGGATAAGTAACCACTGAGAAATGGCTCTGACAAGGTGAGTGAAAAAATCGGGTACCTGACAAAGAAGTGAAGATGAACAGACCTTGTTGACTTCAAATGAACATAACTGAAGATTGCAACATCCAAATGACATGAAAATTTGTGAGCATATAGTAGACTTATAGAGCTAACTTTACCAAGTTAAATCACTGAAAATAATGCACCAAGCTCAGAGAAAACATCTTTGCAATCTGACTGAGAAAACTGAGAGTAATGGCAGTGAGTAGTACAGTTCACAAGAACATGGAAATATGAACCCAAATAATCATGAAAATGAAAGTATATTGATTGTACAATACAACTACTTACTGATACATATGTGTGCCTTGTAAACACACCTTGATATGGCATAAAGCTCAGCTCTTGGAGGTCTTCACATAGGTCTCTCTAACCATGACTAAAACTGCCATCTATTTATAGTTGAGTTTGGGAGGCTAACTTCCCTCAATCACTCTCCAATCAATCAATGATTGATTTGATTCTCTACCTACCACAAATCACGAATTCGTGGCTCCTCTTTCCCTTTTTGATCAAGTGGACTCAACCACTTAAGATTCTCTCACTTTTACATTAAGTAAACTCTTCAAAAGTTACAAGAGGTAGTTCACAAGTGAACTTTACATAGTCTTCATTTTGAAGCTTCTGTTATGACTTTGTGGGACTCAAGCCAATACTTAGGCTTGTCATAGACTTGCTCCAACAAACCTTAGAATGAAAACTGGTATCAACTGGAAAAAGACAATGAACTTGAGAGTTTGGTCACTCAAAACTAGATACTAATAGCTTTCAAATGAGCTATCAAACACTCAATTTGAAGTTTTTTTGGTTTGGCAACCCTTTGCCTCAAAACAAGCTACCTGTCCACTCAGTTAGAATGAAAACCGAACTTCACTAAAAACTAAATAGAAGTAAATAAGATAACATTTCCAATGAATATTTAAACTCTAAAAATGGATACATATATTGAGAGATATGACTCTCACAATGAGCTTACCTAGAAATTGGTATGCGGTTGGACAGTGAGACTGAAGAAAAGGAAATGACTGAAACCAAATGAACTACCTACAAGGGGACTTGAGCGCCTTCTTCCTTTGTTCTTGAGTTTCCTCCCTTGCCTCTTTTGTAACCAAATGACCACGAGCTTGCATGATGAGTTTGGGAGCTCTTCTCCATAACTCCTCCACTATTTTGAGCAGCCACTCTTCTCTTTCGATTCAATTTTTGGATTTGATTCTCTTTTGATTGATTCTCTTTTGGCCTCCACTACTTGCTAAAGTAAATGCTTCCATTTTTCATTTTTGTATTTCCTTCTATTTGAAGAAAATCCTTTTTGCAAAATATATACGACCTTTAATTCTTTATTTTTTTAACAATTTTGAGTCCTCACCAAGATTCTTTTCTTCAATTATTAGCATGGATACCATGTCAACAAAATTCAAAACATTTTCCTTGGTCTGAATAGCAATTTTGAATTGCTTACATGCAACTCCTAAACCATGAATGCACAGTTCCACCTTATCATCATCATCTACATTCTCTCCAATAGATGCAAGTGATTCACATATGCTTTTGATTTTCAAGGTGTAGCCACTTACTGACATGCTCTTCTCTAATGTATGCTACTTGTAACATTCATCCCACCTCTCAGAAAGAGAAAAATATATATATCAGATCGTAGGAATGCTATTCATAAAAAATTACCAAAATAATCAAGAGAACATTTGCGATAATAGAGAAGCTTATGAAAGAAAACTTATCTTATGAATCTCATGATTTACACTTCCATATACAAGAAATAGCTTCTAGATGAAGCCTCAACCACCCGACCACCCCCGAGCATTCTCAATCTCATTCACAATCTCAATCACAATCTCAATGTCAATCGCAATCTCAATCTCAATCTCAATCTCAATCTCAATCATATGATCACATAATTGTAATGAGAGTCTTATTCTCCCGATTGCTAGATTGCAACCGAATTGCACTCTCAATATCAATGTCATCCAAAAGAACATAATCTCAATCTTGTGGTTCACTTTCACATTGTCATTATTGATGACAAGAGTTCTCTAGAAGAAGCTTATCCTGCATCTTGGTCTCGATATCTTCATCTTCTCATCAAATCTTGTTCTTCTAGGATCGAATCATCGTCACCTCCAAAAGTGGATAGTAGAGAATGGTATCAACTAGCTCGCTTTGTGTCAAAATTATTACCTGCAACGGCAATTTCACTAGACAAACAATTAGTATCAATTAATATAAATCAAGAAGCCTGCCACAGTACGTGTTCACGTTCATAAATGAATATCCTATTTATCACATTTTGTATTTGAACATGCGTGATGATTTGACCTCTGTTGAAATAATACCTTTAATAAATGCGCTAAGATTTGGTTTCACATCACCTCTATACACATGAGGAAAACAAGGTGCTACGCACATTTCTAAGCGTTATGTCCCCTGAATATTTCTTGCTCAAAATGTAGCAGTATATCCTCCCTTAAAGCATCTCTTTGACTTTGCATGATATAAACAATGAATGATGAGGTGTCCATGTTGCTACCAAATATTGATTCAAAGAGATCAAACGTTCTGCATATAGTCCTGAACCATCATCAGGAGCCCCTTCTTTAACATTAGCCTCACCATATTACTTACATATGAATCTTTTCTTATCACAACTACATGCTTAACTTGCCCTTTACTTATGCCCAAAATCCAACAATCCACACATAAGCATTCAGTGGCACTCAAAAACAACTACATGATTAATATCCCATTAATGCCAAATCGTAAAAATCCGGAATGTTAGGACCAGATCCTCAATGCTTGTTGACAATATGAACTATATCATATAAACCAAGCTCCAAGAAATCACTCTTGAACAGACGATGAAGAAGATAATGCTGCTTTTTGTACAGTTGGATAGTTCAGTTTTGAGTTTCACTATTAATGACCATGCATCCATAGAATCTTGTACCAAAGTCCATATCTTCGTCATATCTCTTCGTCAAATATGTTTCAATGCAGCGATGGAAAAACATCCATGTATCATATGTGTTCAATGCATCCAATTTCTGCGATTACTCCTTCTATATCTTTCGTTGAGAGATGACAAAATATGGGCAATCTTCTGCATATTGATAAACCGCAGTTGAAAACTCCGATCCGAAAGGGAGCTGCGCCTTCTCTCTCTCTCTCTCTCTCTCTCTCTCCGTTATACTGTTCGCAGTCCTGCCACATGGGGAAAACAAAGCACATGCGTTAACCACTCGGAAAAAGGGACAAGTTCGTGGACTAGTTCGCATGTTCAAGATTTGTGCATGTCATGCTTATATTTTGTCTATCGTTCCAAATTCAATCAGATCCCTTCTTTTGCGCCATACTACATGCTGCATGCATTCCTTCTTTTCCGCACCTTTCTTTTACTTTCGATTTATGTGCATGCAATTGTTTTATTTATTATTATCGTATTCTTTTGATTTTCTTTTACTATTACTTGATTACACAATATAATGACCTCCGAATTCACATGGATAAACACCACATGAGAACATCTGTTCAAGCTTGTATACACGCATTAACACTACATAGGCTTTTACACGTACTCCGTCTTATTGCAAGATGTTCTAGTTTTGTTCTCCACATTCTTGAACAATATATCATTAGCTAATCCACTTTTAAAACACTCAATATCAGCAAATTTATGAACCATCAATGTAGCTCTCATGTAGGGGAGTTCTCAAATCAGAATGCATATCGCATTCTCATTGTTGAGTACCATGAAACAAATCGAATTCATAGGCCTATTATATGAGAGACCCTAAGATATTTTTGAGTTCCACTTCGATAAATGGATTCATGAACTGCATTTACCATAATAGTTGATAACAGATGATTCGCATGACTATGGTTATATTTTCAAACACACAACATGAATGTCTCAATCATCTTCACATTATCCCGCATTTACAAGCATCTATAGTTGGTCTTCTTACACTACTCATTCTTGAGTTGCAATTTTTATGCCTTTGTATTGGTCTCATACAATGTGACCAAACTATTCCAAGCCTCTTTCAGTGTTTTGGCATCTTTTATGTGCCCAATAATGCTATGCTATATGCTGACAAACAACCGATACATTACCTTCCGTGCTCCTTGATTCCATCTAGCATCTATTAGCATAACAAAATCCAAACATGGAACATATGTATCAGGTGGATGTGAGACATGTGTATAACATCTCAATGGTTGCCGAATAGGAACATTTGGAGGCTTATCTGACTAGACATTCTCGTGAACATCCCTATGTGTACCATTCTTATGCATGATAACTAGAGGGCTAATATCCTCATAACTACTCTTCTCACTTCAACCTTAATTGATTTACTTATGTTATGATACTTTTGACCATTCTTTTCCTTGTTCTTGCTCCTCTCATGTTGATTCTTTCCTTGGTAAGAATCAAACACTATATGCATCTCCACTATGAGTGTCAACCATAGAATTTCTACGGATCTCTTCTCTGAAGAGTGCACCACATATGTCATTCTAGGGGAACTTATCACGAGGTACACTATTGCTAATAGCTATGAAAAACATATCCCATGATGATGGCAAGGTGCATAACAGCAAGATTGCTTTCATTTCATTATCCATCCGCATTTTTTGAGTCTATAACTAAGATAATATAGCATAAAAAACATTTGGATGATTAACAACATTATTTGTATCTTTCATGCAAATGTCATATAGATTTCTCATCATATACACTTTATTTCATGTTGTTTATTTTTCATAAGTGTTGCATAACTTGTTCCGAAGCTTCTTTGCACTTTCACAATCCAATACTATAAAGTAAACATTATCTGTCAGGTGCAATCAAATGGTAGACCTAACCATTTTATCCAACTTATCCAATCATCATTGTCCATATCAATAGGCTTCTTTGAGATTCCATTTATTGGCTTCTGTTGCCTCCTCTGAATCAACACATCTTTAATCTAATTCTTCCATAGAGAAAAGTTTGTGCCAACAAATGTCCAAATCTCAAAATGGTATTTGCCTTGCAAGTTATAGATCCCTTTGGGAACAGTAGCATTAGTCCCCGATCCACTAGATGTGGCTGAGACTTTTGATGCCATGATCATGATATAGAAATCACTAGAATGATAATGGAGCTAGAAGAGTCCAAACACCACTAAGGCTCAAAAAATGTGACTAAGTGTTAAATTTTGGGACAATTTCAATAGAGTCTCCATAGAAAAATGGATCAATGAGCAACAATAAACAATCGAAGAGATTATGTGAGAATGTATGTACTCACACCAATGAGTGTGTCAAGGAGTGAGGTCAACCATTGTAAAACCCATAAAACTGTGAGTACTGACATGCAAACTTGCATAGTGAATCAACCACTCCATTACATGTAACCACTTAACTAGAAAAAGCAAACTAGGCTTATGGAGCACTTATGAGAAATTAGCATACATCTTCTATGGCGAGGTTGGATAAGTCTTCCACCTATATCATAGAAGAGACCCCAACATCTGGCTGTCTTCAAGTTAAAAAACCTCACCATGACCCTCTTTATCAACATCAAAGGCTTTATGCAAAAACCTACCACATGGGCATTCATAACCAGTATCCATATAAATGTACATAGTGTGCATGCGCTCAGTAAATGCACTAAGATGGAACTAAAAAGCTAAATTTATAGCCAAAACACTAGCCAACAAAACTTGCAAGTGTTTGTGAATTGTATTGTTATGACCCAAAAAACTTGCATAGACTTGTAGTGGCTACTCCCATTGCAAAGGAGAGCTTTCTAAGAAACCTATAAGAAGACTCAAGAGTTGAAAATTGAGCGATAAAGCTAAATGTAATTTATCAGGAAGACACAAGCTCAAGTTCCTCTAGCACCAAGTCTGATTCTTTGGACCAATCTTTCGACCTTTGTGGCCAGAGCTATCCCAAAACTATAAAATCAACTTCTAATTTTTCCCAATTTTGCACCCAAAGAAACTATGAGAAAATCAATACAAAGATCCCATGAAGAGGCTTTGAAGGCTCTGGAGACTCAATCATAAACCTGTCTCCATAGGAGTGGCAATAGGCTTATAGTCTTCAAGGCCAAAACACTGCAATAATGTGTCAATATATTTCGTTTGACACAAAGCCATTCCACCATCAAATTTCAAAATAGTAATGCAAATGCCCCAAATCACACATCTGAAATGAGGCATGCAAATCATCCTTAAAATCAACAATATGCTTCTCAATACGACCAGTGAGCAGCATATCGTCAACATAGACAACAATGATTAGAAGCACATCATTAGCACGCTTAACATATAAGGTGCTTTCAGTTGGACTGTTCTCAAAACCATGTGCAATTAGATAGGCATGTATCTTCTCATACCAAGCATGTGGTGCTTGCTTTAAACCATTTCTTTAACCTGCACACCTAGTTTTCATGCCCTTTCTGCACAAAGCCATGGGGCTGAAAAACATACACTTCTTCATGCAAGTCACCATTCAGAAATGTAGTTTTAATATCCAACTTATGTACATTCCAACCATGATGGGTTGCAAGTGCATAGATGCTCCGAATAGTAGTCATGTGGCATGTGGGTGCAAAGGTCTCATCAAAATCAATGCCTCTTTCCTGTGCATAACCCTTTGCAACAAGCCTAGCCTTATACCTGTCAAGTGTTTCATCAGGCTTATGCTTCAGCATGTAAACCCACTTAGTGCCAATGGCCTTCTTGCCAAGAGGCAAGTCACATAAAGACCAAGTACCATTCTTCATTATAGTATCATATTCAGATTGCATAGCAGCCATCCAATTTTCTTAATTTTGTGCTTCGTCAAATGAAACAGGCTCATTCTCATCACAGAGACTAGATGCAGCCATAGCATAGCAATTTGATACAAAAGAGGCACTATGAGAGCTTGATTGAGTACGGTTCTCCATTCTTTTGAGGTGTATATGGCACTATACACTGGTGTTTTATCCCACATTAAGCCAGAAATGCATTAAAAACAGAAGACATATATTCCCCCCCTCGATCAGAACGGAGGGTGCCCATTTTACATGCTGATAGATTTTCAGCCAGAACCAAAAATTGTTTGAAGCACATGAACACTTCGGACTTTGCCTTCAATGGATATACCCATGCATGCCTGTAAAAATCATCGATGAAAGTCATCAAGTAAAGATAATTTCCAAAAGAAGGTGTCTGCATAGGACCATAGACATCACTATGTACAAGGTGCAATTTCTGAGTAGCCCGAACTGAACCATCTTTTGGAAAGGAGGAACACTGCATTTTGCCCAAAATACAGCCTTCACAAACAAGTTTTCCCGGTGCCTCAAGTTCGGGCAAACAGGACACCATTTCAGATTGCTGCAGGCGTAGCAAACTAGCAAAATTCAGATGACCAAAGCGTGCATGCCAAAGCTTTGCATCTGACATAGCCTGCGAATCATGTATTGCACACGCCAAATCATTTACAGATCTTTTATAGTCTATGAGCTTATACAACCCATGACATAGAATGCCAAAAGCAATAATCACATCGCCATTTGACAGATCATGAACTGTACATCTGTCATCAACAGATTTCACAACCAAGCCAATCTTAGCTAATGCAAAAACTGATAACATATTTTTCTTCATCCCTGGCACAAACAAAGCATGTGACAAAGTGAAAGAACTACCATCAGCAGTAGTCAAAATGATCTTACCAACTCCCATAACAGGATAAGACAAGTTGTTGGCACATGTAAGAGTATTCCCTATAGGGGCAAGCTTGAGTGAAGAGAAGAAACTGCGCTGTGAGCAGGGAAAAAAGTAAGGGCGAATTTTAGCCCAATGGCGAATTTAGAAAAAACTAAAGAAAATAATACTATTTTCTTATACTTTTGAAAGAATGAAAATAGCCCAAAATGATATTTTTGAGGACAAAGGGAGAGAAAACTTTCGCCCTAAATCATACATGCACATATTTGTAGCACGTCTAACATTGCCCTATTTCGGTTTCTTCACACCGGCTTGTTCCATGCTTTCGCCCTATAGCGAAGAGCTTTTCCATAGTACTTCTGTGCAACGGGGATTGATAACCTCTTCCACTTCCTGATGTAGCTTTCGACATGTGCCCATTGGTGGTGGTGAGGGGACTTGAGCTGAATGCAGCGAATGCTTGATGTCTTTTTGTTATCGATGATTCTGACGACTAACAATAATACCAGGTTTGTCTTCCTACTCTTTGCGTACGCAAATCTAAGAGTTCCCTTACACAACACGCTGGCTTACATACATGATCTATGCTACTATGCCATACAAAACAAGTAATATGTGACTATTCGACTTCTGACAACAGGTACACAAAGTATAGCGCATATAAATAAATGCATTTTGGATCTTGATGAGAACTTAAATATCTTCTATTCTTGAAAATTTCAAGTAGATGCAGTTAACTACTGGAAGAGCTCGATCAACTAGACAGAAAAAGGTGAGATAAATTCTGCATATTTTAACAATGCTTAATCTTATCGCACCAGCTCTGTGTGTAGAGGATATTTAATGTGCCAAGTTTTGAATGTTGCAGAGATGGAAGAATGCTCCATTACGTGAGTGCATTTAATCTTTATAGAGATTGCATATTGTAACAAGGGCTAATCTTAGCGCACCAGCTCTCTCTCTGTGTGCAGAGGATATTTAATGTGCCAAGTTTTGTTGTTGAATGTTGCAGAGAAGGAAGAATGCTCCATTGTGTGAGTGCATTTAAACTTCCTTAGCCTTTGCGCTCATGAATATGTCATGTAAGACTTTTTTTTAATTTAGATGCTTAAGATTTGCTTTTAAGATACTATCATCTATATGCTTAAGATACTATCATCTTTTAATTTAAGATACTATCATCTATATGCTTAAAGATCCTACATTTGAAATGCAAGTTTTCCATTTATCGCAGGTGTCTGAAGGGTCTTGCACAGGGAATGTATGTTTTTCATTTAGTGCAGTTGCTTGAAATTTCCTATGAAGGAGCTTCATGGGGTTCTCTTGTCTGGTGTGATGTGCATTTGAAATTTGACATTTATTGTATTTGTATCTACTTTTCTTTCTCTTTTTTTATGTATGCTTATTGCTGCATCCTATCATTACTTCTGTAACCTACAGATATAAGTGTAAGGCCTTTGCTATTGTACACGGTATATCTTCGAAGATGCTTTCAAAAAACATGTGAGGGTTTTCTATGCATTCTTTGAGGTTCTTCTTTTAACAGCTTGTATGGATATCTCATATTAATTATTCTTCAATATGTTTTGTCATTGTATCATCTTATATATATATATATATATATATATATATATATATATATATATATATATATATATATATATATATATATATATATATATATATATATATATATATATATATATATATTTTGTCATTCCTTGGTGTATATGCCTTCTGTATATATGAGAACACGTTGTTTGCACATAAAGGCATTGTGTTGTTTTCCAGGAGAATACTATTTAGTTGTTGGATGGATGGATAAGATGACTGATTTAGTGTATCAATATTCAATGAGACTCAAAGTCAATCCAAGGGTAGGGGGATTTGATTATGACCCCAAGCTAACCTATGTCTGATGGCATCGAAAATTGCCTATGAGTCAAAAATAATATAAAAGGGAATAGTGAACTGCCAATGGAATGCATAAATGCCATTAGTCTTTGTGGATATGTATAAATATAAATGCATTATCTTTTACTGCCATATTTTTTACCTTTTACTACCATATTTTCCATTTTTATTGAATTTTTAAGCAGATGAAATACTGGAAGCTCTATGAATGTTCCAAGGACATTTTCCAGTCATGAGGTGTATATAAACTGAAAATACTTGCTTGAAGGGTGGAGGTTGAGATATGCTTTCACCCTCTTCTGTCATCCTTCCCTATCAAGAGGAAAACTTTGAGATGACTGAAAGTCAATTGATATCCTTGAGTTGAAGGCAGCTCCCACCCTTTGACCTTCTCTCTTGCTGCCAACATCATTAGCTTGTTACCTAGTATCCATGCTATATGTGGTTCCAGCTTCTATTCCATTTTCATATTTGCTGTTAACTACAAGTAGCAGGGTGTAAGTTCATTTGTGCAAAAGAATAGAATGATTTAATTATGCTTAATGGTGGAAAAACATGTGAATAAATCATTATAGTTCTAAATCTAGGAGTTTATGCTGGGTATTTACCTCATACTGATGTGGTATCTTGTATCTCATGCTTATACTCCAGGGTTTTTGCATACGCTATTCAAGGTGTTCATGGTTGTACAATGATTAATGCACATGAAGCATCAAATATTGTGTGAATTGCAACAAGTGATCGTTCCCCATGATTTCATGGTATCCTTGTTGGATTAGAGTGTTGCAACTGTAAGGTTATGGAGGTGTGGACATCACTACATCCTAAGACATGCTTTCATCATGAATAGAGAACATCAAATATGGAATAGCACTTTAGGATTGTGTAGTACTTCAGGATTGTGTTTGCACATGACATTGTGCCTAGACTTCCATTTGATGACCGCATATGTAGCTTTAAACACCTTGGATTTTGCTCTTACAATACCATCTTACATCAATTAGCGGTATAAACAAGTTTTGGATAGGACCCCTGTTGAACATGAACATACACATACTCCACTTTCATCAATCTGCTTCATCTTATAATCTCCAATACCTACTTTAAATAACCAATACCATCTCAACACTCAAAACCACTTTTTGCTCATAAGAGCTCTCTCAAAGTCTCTCTGACTCACTCCCAACCCACTCTTGTAACATTCTTGTTAAGTGCAGTGGACCACTCAACATCATGTGGTAATGGATTTCCTACCTTATGTTAGAAACTTCTGTCTTATTTTAGGTTCCATTTTACAACAATTTAAATATAGAGAATGGTGTTGGGCATGGAACAATGCCCAAGTCATTTGAATGCTCCAACAAAGGTCGATCACTACTTGTAGGCCTTCTACCATTACATGTAGGCCTTTGAGCCAAAGATGTGGCATGCGGAGGGCTTTCAGGAAAGAAATGAGGAAGGCCCTTCACTTCTTGAAGTATGAACGAGTTGGGAACTTACAGATTCACCTTGTATGTTCAAGTCAATGTTTCAGACTTAAAAGAGTAGACATAAGTCGCCAGTTCGTGGTAGCTCACAATTAGACTTTCTAGCTTAGTTCTTATATTGTTAATTTTACTCCCCCCAAAAAAAGTCAGCTTTTTTCCTTATTTACCTTCACTTCTCAGAAGTATGGCTTACAACGCTTCACTCTTGTCATAGAGATCAACATAGAAGCTATTGTATTTTCCATTGATTTCCTCGTGAAATTCTTCTCTAAGGTATGCTACACAAACTTGGACAAAGATAGCTAGTCATGTTGGAGTCCATAAGATGCAATCCATATTGGTAGTCTTTGTCCCTTTCCTTGAGTCAGTACAACTTAGAGATGATGATAATTTTTGTACGTGCAAATGTTTTTTGTTTTCAAATTGCACAGCTTTCAAAGAATAATCTTGATAAGAGCATTTTAGGGTTTTCATTGAGTCCTGAAACTAGAACCTCAACTTTGCAAGTATTTGCAAATGTTGTGGTGAAACAAGTGCATTCTGATTTTGGTCGTCTCAAAACCTTTCCATAAGAAATGTGTAACGGTAACTTGAATCATGGATATAAGAACCACTTGAAATTTTAAATATTATTTTTCAAATATAAATCTACGAAAAGTTGCAGCTAATTTTGATATCTTCATTTTCAAATTCCCTCTCTCTTGTGTCCTTTTTAACTTAAAAATCATTAGTCTTTTTTCCTTTAAAAAGTGCAAATGTTTAGTTTTCCTCTACCTTTGATCTTCACACGGATAAATTTAATAGAAAAAAGCTTACTGTTGTGAACTTTCTTGTCTTTGATGATTTTTCTTCACTTTTCTAATATTTTTTATGTTGTAATCATTCTATTTACATCATCTTTATAATTATTCAATCAACTAGACTCCATCTAGCTGAACCAGTATGTATTGACATTATGGATACAATAATTTTGTAATTAATGTTGACTCATCGGAAAGTGTAATTCAACTTCTACAAAATGATAGATTATGGGTGCCGTATAGCAATTCAAGTGCCCATCATGAAAAATTATGGAGCATAGGATACTAGGTTGTTTGGGCCATATTCATACCCTAGAATCAATATATTGGATCATGTAAATGGTTTGGATTGTGCTCCCATCGACTTGAACCATTTGAGGTTCAATGGGAGATGATAATGAGGATGCATCAACAAGGTTGAGGGCAACAAGAGTAGAGAACTTGATAATGATTGGCAGTTGTACCATTCCCCAAGAACATCACATAAACAATTTTTTGACCTTCGCTATGTCTTTTCATGATCACGTTCAATTTATTTGTTGTGGAGTGACTTTCTATTGGATGACAATGTCCATGAGGGCCAACCTGCGTATATGTAGAAGTCAAAATTTTGGGTGCAATGATGCTTGACCTAGGAAGAGGTTGACTTGGGAACATCTAGTTGTTGACCTAATGGACATGTAGAAGTTGACATGATAGGCACATGTAGAAGTTGACATGATGGGCACATGTAGAAGTTGACATGATGGGCACATGTAGAAGGCCACCTATTTGGACACACACAGGTGACATGTTGGACACATATAGAAGTTGACCCATTGATTGCATTGTAATTCTTTTAGAGAGATAGCATGCAATATATATCCAGCGGGCCTGGTTTGGCGGATGTGCCGTGTATTCTCAGGTAGATGGCCAGGGTTCAAGTCCCACTCAGGGTTGGATGCCTTAGAGTTCCCCAAGATGGGTGCGTCCTCTTACAAGGTCGGATGTTGTCTTTACAAATTCACTGTACTAAAAAAAAATAATTGGGATCAAATAGTGAATTTAGTGTAGTGGGAGTTTGCAAATAGATCCTCTTGATAGCTAAACTTGCTAAGGACCTTGGGCTTGATTATGGATTTCCCTTTGAATAACAAAGCATCTTGAATTTTTTAATGTAAAATTCAATGGATTTGTGATACCCTTGATAGAAAGAAAGAGATTGAAAGGAATGAAATACATGAAAATTACTATAATTTCAAGAAAGATTATGATAAAAATTCACCTAAATTTTTATATTTTAAATGAAACTTATCATCCACATTTGCCAAATTTTTTATAGTTGTAATATAAGATTCTCATATAATTTCGCCCATATTTATATAGTTTAGAGTTAGAGAGGTGCTCTTAATTTTTTCCCTGGCTGTGAGGTAATATGTTTGGTCGCCCCACTATCAAAGTACCAAACATCCGAGTCTACTGCAGACATGCACTGCTCATGAGAAGATGGGTCAAAATTGCAAAAAGTAGTAAACGCCCATTCTTCTTCTTGCACAAGATTAGCAGACTCTATTTTTGGTGTAGAGGCTTCTGCAACAACTATTCTAGCCTCTTTCTTCTTTGCCTCTTTAGCAGCCAATTTTGGACAGTTCTTTATAATATGATCATTCCCTTTACAGTACTTGCAAAACAATCTCTACTTGTCTGATTTTTTCTCATCTTTATCTTGGTTCTTGGAATGTGTAGCATTTCCAGATTTCTGCTTACTACTAGAAGAGCTCCATTTTCCTTTGCCCTTCTGGCTAGCCAGGAAAGCTTGATCTTCAACACGCATAATGGACCTGTTCTGCCTGGACTGATCTTCCTGCAACAAAACAAAGACTAACTCCTCAAATGACAAGGCATTTGGATTGCCTTTCATCATTGTAGCTCAGTGATGAGTAGCACCTTCTTTAATGTCGAGAAGTGAGGATTATGATGACCTCGAGCAAGTGAAGGCACAAGTGCGTGAGTGAGAAGCACACTGACATGCACACACATACACGCACACGCACACACAAGGTAAGACAAAGAGTGAGAAGCAATGGAGTTCTTTTGATCACTTCCAAAAAGCTCTTACAAGTTCAAATCAATTACAAGCTAGCCTAAAAAATGAGCTCTCTAGCTCTATTTATAGTTTTTGACTAGGTTTTGGTTGTGTCCAGACCTAGTGTCCGGCCTAGTTAAAAATTAGGTTCTAGGGCCTATTTGAAGACTCAAACGAAGTCTAAAAATTATGAAAATTGGTAGGTAGCTACTTTGCATGCTCCTCAAGCTCAAGGACTCCTTGGCTTGGACAAAATGGAGCTACAAAAATATGAAATGGTATCTACAATGGCTTTTAGTGATGAAAATCACTATTGTTGTAGGGATTTCTTCTAACAATTTGACATACACATCTTCGAGCTCCCTACTTGCTCCTTCTCCTTGTGTGTCCACCTCTTTGATATGCTTTAGTGTCCTGAAAAAATATTGGCCTACTTGCCAGATCGTCGTTGACTACTCTGTCTGCTTGTGCCTTCTCTTCGCTCTGACTCCCTTCGTAAGCTTCCTTGCCTTCTGAGTCCTTCAGTTCCTTGACTGCCAACACCCCCCCCCTCTCTCGCGTCTGCCGTCCCTGACAGACCCTTGTTGGGTGGGTCGTTGGATGTAGTACTCCACAACGTCTTGTGCTAAGTGATGTTCCGCAATTCTCAACCCTTTGGCCAAGTCCGTGAGTAGAGCATCCCAATCTACCGGCCCGAGAACTTGTGGATGTGGTATACGTAACTTTTCTGAATGGAGAGCTTGTTCCACTGCAAACAACTGCAATAAATGTGATGGTCTGGGAATGAATATCTCTGAATGATATTCCCAGAACCCCGTGATAAACATTTCTTCAAACGTCTGTTTGAAGCAGGTTGGTAGATACTTTATACGCGCATGCCATGCATATACGACATTAATAGATGGTGTGGTGCTCATGTCGTAGACAAGGTCCTGATTACCCTCATTAAATCCGAGAGCTGACAGATGAGGTTCCTTGACATTCTTGAAGGTCCTGAAGGTGACCAACATGAGCTCAAAAATTTAAGGCAAATTTGGGCCATGACATCTGGTACATTTTTGAACCGGACCCTCCAATGCCGAATCGTCGAAATCATATATCCTATGGTAGGTTGGCCTTTAGGTGGTGCTAAGTAGACATAATTGAGCCATTTCTCACATCCTTTGGTTGTCAGCACAGTTTTTGTGTATTCCGGCCACGGCCTTCTTCGAAAGACAGGGCAGTAGCATGGGTTGTATTTGATATACAAAGGCATGTTATTCCATGTCCTTACCATCTCAGGGTAGGTTTCAAGCAGACGAATCCTCCACGTAGGTTGATGTATATTTCCCTACTTGGCACTTGCTGGGATGTCGTCCGGTGCAAACTGTGTTGTCGAGGTTGGTTCTTTTGAGGTGTGGTGCTTGATTTCAGCATTGTAATCCGCCATTAAGACACAGAAAGGAACATACAAATCGTCGGATGTGCTGATCCACCTATGATGGGAGAGGTTTCTAAAGTAATTCGATTTTATGACTACATCTTCCAAATGTGACATAGACGCTATCTGAACTGCCACTCTGTCATCATGGGTTGTGGCCACTTTCTCTAACCTCTGCATCCATTCAGGAGCCTCGATCTCGATGGTGTCCATGCCCTCTTCTGTTTGCTTGCCCCTTGGTGCCGGCATGGGAACGTATGGGTCTTCAAAGGTTTCCTCTACTTCAATTGGCACTAAGTCTTCAGGTTTGAGTTCTACAAGGGGAGAGGGTTGACGCTCGTAGTGCATGACTTTATTTCATAATTCGTCTAGTTCCGCTCTGAGTTTTTCAACTTCTTCAGACGTATCAACTGCGGTTGTGACTTTGCTTGGTGACTCTTGCTGGGTTGCCAGCTGCTTTAATAGGTCATCTCTTTCTCTTTCTAATGCTGCATGGGCTTCCAGGAGGTCGGCATGGGTTTCCAACACGATTTGCATATTTGCGGAGGGGATGGCCTTGAATCTATTTGGGCCGATTTCCTATGGGGAACCCTCCATTGCTGCTTCCAAGTTTTCTTCATTCTATTTCTGCAGTCGTTTATTTTCCTCGAGTGCTGTAGACATGTGTTTGCGTAAGAGGGCCAGGTTGCATCGAAGCTTGAGATTCTCTGTTATCTGGGAGTGTAGCAGATCATCCATTTGTTGTTTTTCTTCTGCATCTGACTGGGGTGGATTGGCTACTAACTGCTCATGTTGTTCCTGTAAAGTGACATACTGTTGTTGTAGTAGCCACTTTTCCCTTTCTAGATCAATGAATCGTACTTGAAGTTCTTCATGGCTTCGGAAGAGTCTTGTATGTTGGTTATCAAGATGCTGGTAGTGCTGTTGTAGTTGAGACATACACTGATACATATTATTAAATACATTATTAATAGGGGTGGATGCGGGAAGGGTGTTGAATGTAGAAGGGAAGGGGAAGGGGAGTGTGGATGCGGTGCTGGAAAATGGTGAAGTGGGAGGTGGGGGAATGGGAGATGGTGGGTGTATGGGGGGAGGGAGAGGTGCGGAGGTGGGTGATATGTCCATAAAATCAAAAGTGGATGCAGTGGTGGGAGTGATTGTGAACATGGGAATTGTGGGTGCGGTGATAGTGGTGAAAGTCTACAGTGGTGTGTGCAATTGTGAATACGAACTGCCAGGAAGTGTGAATGGGGGAATGAGGTTTTTCGTGGCTGTGGTTAGAATTACTGTGTCAGTGGTTGTATAGACAAGAGAGGTGGAGATAGGGTGTGTGGGTTGACTGACGGTCTGTGCTTCGGTATGGGTAGTGGACTTGGAGGCGGTGACAGTAGTGGTTACACTGGTAGTGGGAGGTGAATGTGGTGGAGTTGGAGGTAGGGGTGGCAAAGGGGGTGATGGAGGTGCACTTGATGTATGGGTTTCCTCAGTATCATGAACGGTGTGTGCTGTGCCCATGGTTGTGGATGTTCCTTGTGGTTCTGATACTAATACATTCATTTGTTTTCCTGATCGAGGGGGACGTCGGCCATATCTTCGCTCCGTTCTTCGTGATTCTGCAAGGGCGGTATGCACCGTCTCAGGTACTCCTAAAGCATCAGATATCATGTCAAGTGTGGTGCGGTATTGCTCGTCTACGCCTTCCTTCTGAAGGATTTGGTTCATGAGGGCTTTTCCTGCTGCTAGGGACAGTCTATGTTGCTCTTGAACTCTGTTGATGGTATCATAGAGCTCTTTCAATTCCTTCGTATAAGCCGGGGCACCCTCAAGTACTTGCAGAGCTTCCTGATCATATTCCTGCTCTTCTTCCTCGGATTGTCCACCACATTCCTCCTCTTGTTCTTCTTCTTCTTCATCCTCCACTTCGACGACCTCTGGTTGTCTAGGATGGGGTTGGTCTGTAGCAGTTTGTTGTCCACTAGCTTGCTCTGCCTCGACTTCCGCATTAACAGCCTCGATTATTCTAGCTACCTCCTCATCAATTAGGTCTTCTAATGTGAATCCGTGAGGAAACTCTAGGTCGGTTGGCACAGGTCGAAACACCAGATTCGGTCCATCAGTGCTGTGTCTTGGTAATCTGATAGTGAAGGGTTGTACATGCCTCGGAAGTCGTGGAGTTGTCTCAGGTGTCAGTGTCGCACCGCGGGCTTGTGCACATGGCATCTGAACTCTGCCTCTCATTTTCTTTGATGGCGGCCCTGCGGTTGATAGTCTACGTTGAAATTCCTGTACCCTGGTCCAAATTAATGCCCTCTCAACTGGCACATCATAAGCCAAACATCTATACACAATCCTGGTGAGGGCACAACATCCATACAGTACAAACTTTTGATTTTTATACCACCTTTGATGATCCAAGTGGATTTGGTCGATAATCCAATGGGGCACGTTGATTGTCAAATCGAAGGCGTCGGCCAAGTATAGACTAAACCATATCTTTTTGGGTGGCATTGTGAACCTCTCCTGAGCGGGGAATGCAAAATGCTGCATGACCATTCGCAAATGAATGGCAATCGTTGGTGTCATTGCTACCATGTCCTTTAATTTCGTCAGATTCCTGTTCTTCATATTGTCGGGGACCATGGACTCCTTCTCAGTGGGAATGTGCATTCCTTTCATGTCCAGAGCTTCCCTTACCAAATTGATAGTTAGCCTGAAGCGCTTCAGCTCATTGCCCCTTGTGAGAGATGGGAGGACAAAGGTGCAGTATCCTTTTTTGTCTTTGCTAGTGAGGGTGCTAATCAAATACGAGCATCTTAGAAAGTCGGGCTTTGGCAATTGGAATTTGAAGTAATCGTAGAGTCCCACCTTCTTCCATATAGGTTTCAGCCCTTTATTATTTTGTAGTTTCTCAAATTCCCTGGTGAAGAAGTGATACCTGCCCCAGTGCCCATTGAATTCTATCTCGGCCTCCCACATGTAAGTGCCTTCATCCAGAGATCCTGCCACATCACTGAACCAATGTGAGTTTTTGCTGACCGGCATTGTGTGCCCCTGTGGAGGATTCTGAATCGGTATGGCGTGTAATGTCCTCAATGCCACTGGGCATTCCTTCAATTCCTCCTCAATGGGAAGACTCTCAATGTCCACGACTTGGGGGCTGGTGCCTGCCTGGGAGCTAGTTCCTGCCGTATCTGCCATGTTACTTCTTGCCTCCTGACTCTGTGAGAATATAGAAACAGGTGTTAACATTGTAAAGGACAAGATAGAACCGTTTTTGTCCCCATTACAACATTAACATGAGGTTCGGGAGAGATTAGTAGGTTATTAAGTGCTCGGTGCTTGTGTGTGTAGTTAGGAATTGGGTAGACCTAGGAGCTAAGTGGAATGATGTAGTGTGAGAGTGACGTAGTTAGTAGGTGGGCATGGATTTACAACTGGGGTCCGGGGGTTTATTACAAGTTTTAGGCTGCCAAACACAGTGGATGGGTTTTTATCTTGATTTTGTGGAGACTCTGGAGAGTTTGATAGGAGTATCTGCTTCAAAATGAGGCTTTTTAGGGACCCATTTACAAGTGATTCTACTTGTGCTCATGGAAGAATATGTGTCCGTGCGTGATGTATAAGCATGGGCATCAGATGTTCGAGTGAGGGAAACATGTTGTACCGGGTGTGGCCTCGGTGTAGCTATTTGAGCCCGCAAGCAAGCCTTAAGCACCCAGATTTGTCGTGATTGTGGGCTGGCCTTCATCGACTTCTTGGGTACCCAAATAGACTTTACTTCTGCAGAAGAATTTATGAAAGACTTCTTATTAGTGTCGTGTTGTTGATTACTAATAAGAGGTTTTGGCCGTGGGGTTGGCATGGTCGCAACAGGGTGTTCGCCTTTCCGCACCCACACTTGTTTCAACGGCTGAGTCATTCTGCTTCGCACGTTTTTTTGGCCTCTAGTATAGGTAGTCCTCTGCTCCTTCTGCATTTGATCTTCCTTTGGTTGTTGCATCCCTCTGGCCTTTGGAAAAGAAGGGAGTGCCGTCTTATCCTTGACTCCGTTGTTGAGGCAATCCTCTTTCTGCATCATACAGTTTTGGACAAGAATAGCATTGTCAACTTCATGTGCACCCCTGGAAGGACCAGGAGTTTGTGCCTTACCTAGTTCCTTGAGTGCCTCATTTTCCAATTCAACTGTAATTCGACTATGATTTACCCATACCTGAAGAAGTCCACTTCTTAGGTTTAGGTTGACTGCATGATCATAGATCCAATCCTGACCCAAGACAAGAGGCTCAATGAGGTCCTCATCTTGACACACTAGTACTTTGACTGTCATTACTTCTTCTTGAATGTAGAGGGGAAGTTCCACCTCGCCCATGCAAGGGGTTTCCACACCTCCCAATCCTATGAGATATGCTTCTATAGGGTTGATGTTTAATTTCAACTTTTGACAGTACGAAAATTTAACAGCACTAGTGGCTGCACCTGAGTCAATAAAGGCTCTTGAAGTCCTTGCACCCTTTCCTTGTCCTATCTCTAAGGTTATAAAAGGACGTCGATCAATTATCCTATGAGAGCTGATACCTGAAACTTCACACATAGCCACATGATATCCTTGATCTGCATATGCATCTGTCCTAGGTTGCTCTCTACCCTGTCTTCTCAACTTCATTCTCCGGATGTGTTCCAATGCTTCTGCTTGAGCTTCTTCTCGAATTCGTCTTTCTTCTTCTTTGCGTTTTTTAGCAGTGTTGAGTCGACTTAGCATCTCTTCCGTCAGAGGTTCCTGATATAACTTGACTCTGCATCCGCTTATGTAGCTCGGGAGAATATCGCCTTCTAATGTGGCTAGTTGCACTGCTCCACTTGTTGAGATTCTATTAATGATCATGGGTCCGTAGCATCTCTTCTCTAGTTTCCTCGCATGTTGTTTCAAAGTGTAGACTAGTACTAGGTCGCCCGCCTTCAAACCTTTATCCTTAACGTAGGCATCAAAGTATGCCTTCTGTTGTTTCTTAGTTGCATATATCCCTGCAGCCGCCCTCAGTCTTGTTTCTCCTAATCGTTCAAGGTCAAATAGTCTAGAGGAGAGTTCATGACCCATCCATTCCTGCTCTTGTGCTACTTTCAATGTAGGTATTAAGAAGTCCAATGATAGCACTGCATTTTGGCCAAATACCATCTGAAAGGGGGTGGCTTGGAGTAGCGTTTTGTAGGCGACTCGGTATGCCCAAACAGCATGGTGTAGCTATTTGTCCCAGTCAGAGCGTTTATTGTTCACTAATTTCATCAGTACATTGCATAAGATCTTATTTGTGCTCTCAGCCTGGCCATTAGCTTGGGGGTGATAGGGGGCAGACTTCTTATGTACTACCAAGAATTCTTGGAGCAGATTTTCAATAACTTCATTCAGGAAGTGAGTGCATCTGTCACTGACTAGCTCTATAGGTAACCCGTATCTGGTGAACACATTCTCAAATAAGAACTTGGCTGTTGTTTGAGCATCGTTCTTCGTTGTGGCTTTTACCTCTACCCATTTGGTTAGATAGTCTGTGGCAACAATGATATACTCAGCATGGGAACCCTTAGCTGGGGGATTAATAGGATCTACAAAGTCTATTCCCCACTTAGAGAATGCACGTCCACCTATCATAGGTTTCAGTGGCATCTCATCTTTGTGTATAGGACACTGAGTTCTCTGGCAAACATCACACCGTTTCACATAGGTATGTGCATCCATGTGAAGGGTAGGCCACCACAAGCCTGCAAATAGGATCGCTTTAATCACTCGGTCAAAATGTCCTCCTCCTCCTACACCTTGATGAGTAGTTTCCAAGATCTTGAGATATTCACTCTCATGGGCGCATAGTCTGAGGTAACCATCTTTACCACGTTTGTATAGATTATCACCAACGAGTGAGTAGTCCAGGGCTTCTTGTTCTAAAATACTTTTCCTAGCCAGAGTCATGTCTGGAGGGAATGTTTTCGTCCTCAGGAAGGATACTAGTGGTTCACTCCAATCTGGCACTATGGACACTTGATAAAGAGTGGCATGTTCCACAGGTGGTTTAGTGCAGCAGATTGGGCATTCCTTGCACAACTTTTGGACATCAGCTTCCATAGTAGGCCAATGCACTCCGAGTCTCCTTAGTGTCTGTAGGGTTCGTTGTTTTGAGTAGTGTTGCTCTAATGCACCTACATGTGCTAATTGCAACCATTTTGCGTATTCGTCCTCTTCCACACAACAAGCCAATATCCCGTGATCAGTCTGTTTGTACATACTTCCTGCCAAGATATGGTACTTTTGGGCCTTTACTACCTCTCTATCTTTAGTGTTTATGACTGGGTGATTAGGCCCGTATGTCAATACTGGCACTAATGGCTTAGCCCACTGCGGCACCACTTCCAAATTAAACAAGTAAGCATCAGGAAGGTCATCTGACACTCCTTGTGGGGCTTCTCTAGATGTGAGCCTAGAGAGATGGTCTTCTCTCAAGTGAGTCTTCCCTTTCCTTACCACAACCTCGAAATCATATCCATTAGCAAGAGAAACCATCTTATTAATCTACCTGTATTGCATGGTTTGTTCACTGGATATAGCAGTGCCTGATGGTCAGTAAAAAATTTAAACTTATTTGCAAGCAAGTAATGTCTAAACTTTTTAACCGCATATACCATGCCTAGCCCTTCTCTCTCAGTAGTGGTATAATTTCGTTCAGCTGCATTCAATTGTCTACTAGCATAGGCAATTGGAAGATCCATATTACCTTCACCGGTAGGTTGCGCGAGTACACACCCAATAGCATAATTGGATGCATCTACATGAACATGGAAAGGCTTATTCCAATCTAGTGTGGTCAAGATTGGTGCTGAACATAATCACCGTTTAAGCTCATTGAAGGAATTCTCACATTCATCAGGCCACTCAAAGTTAGTCAAAAGTCCATACAGAGGATTTGCTATGATGGCATACATGTGTATAAACTGTCGGTAATAACCACAATGCCCCATGAAAGCTTGTACTTCCTTGACATTCTTTGGCCTAGGTAACTCGGCTATGGCTCTCACTTTCTCTTCATCAGTGGATATGCCATTCTTTGACACTTTGTGTCCTAGAATCTTGCCTTGCCTGACCATAAAAATGCACTTTTCTGGGTTCAAGCAGACTTGATATTCTCTACATTTGTCAAAGATTTGTCTGAGTTCAGGAATATGGGTTTGTCTAATGTTGGAATGAGCGCAAAGATCATCAACATAGACTTCTAAGTTCTTCCTCAAGAACTCTTTAAATACATGACACATCAGCCTTTGGAAGGTAGCGGGTGCATTGGTAAGCCCAAATGGCATTACTCTAAAGGCAAATATGCCCCATTCACTGGCAAAAGCCATCTTATGCTGATCTTCTGGAGCTATGGCTACTTGATTGTAGCCCGAAAATCCATCAAGGAAGCTTCACACTTCCTTGCCTGCTACTCTTTCTAAGAGATGCTCTGTGATAGGAAGCGGATAGTTATCTCGAATTGTGGCTGCATTGACCTTCTTTAAGTTAATGCATACACACAGATTTCCATTTTTCTTGGGCACCACTACGATGGGGGACACCCACTCAGTGTGCTCAATTTCATAGATGAATCCAACTTCAACCAGTCTATCTATCTCCTCTTTGATCTTAGCAGCATAATTATCATTATATGTGTATGGCTTTTGCTTAGAGGGTTTCGCGTCTGAGGTCATGGGAATTGTGTGTGAGCATATGTCTGGGTCAACACCTTTCAAATCCTTGTAACTCCAAGCGAATACATCTCTGTATTCTCTTAGCAAGGCTATTAGCTCATGCTCTTCTTCTTCTGTTAGGTCATGGCCTATGTACGTGCATCTCTCCTCTCCTTCTTCTAAGGCTACCACTAATTTTTTGGTGGTTTCTTTGTTATCATAGGCCTTCCCCGAATGCGCCTCTCATTTAGGCATTCTGATCATGACTCTCCTGTCATCTATCTCATACTTCTTAAAATTTTCCTGGACCTCAAACAAAGATTCTTCCTCTTCTGGTGTGACTTCTCTCTTCTTTCTTTTCTTTCCTTCTTCCTTCGGGGTCACATGTGTGGCTAGCCTTACATCATTTGTAAGCTCTCCATGCCTCTGGGGTTGAAATTCTACTTCATAGAAGTATTCATCATCTGATGCAAAAGGTGGGTCCATAATGATTGACTCTAAATTGGAGTCACTTGCGACCTCAAATGCATCAGGGCTAGGTTCACACTCTTCTAACACTGCCTCTCCCATGATTGGCTCTATGGAGAAGACTGAAATGTCATAGCCATCTTCATCACAGTGAGGTGTCCATTGTTCCTCATAGATGGCTACATCCATTGTTGCTTGGATTTCTGCCCAGCCGTGGGGTTCAAATTCTTCATCAGGAAAGACTATAGGTGCATAGGCTGGGTCTTGAATTGATCTATGTGTTTCTTTTGCACCTATCTCTCTGGCTTCTTCTCTCTTCTCTTCTTCTACTGCTACTTTGCACATCCATAAGTGGGTGTCTTCATGCATCCATGAGGATCCTGATCCTATGGAATGCACCGATTCCGTATCATCTTTGGCTCTATGGAGGGGATTCCATTGGATAGGAGGGACATCTCTATGAGAGTAATCTTTGAGATTCACTTTGGTTGTAACACCTAAGTGTTGCAGGTACAAGGACTTGGTTCCCCAGTCCTGTACCACTTGTAACTGTCGCATAAAGGGTCGTCCCAAGATCATTTCATAGGCATGATTTTTGCTAAAATCACATATAGCAAAGGTATGCTCGAACTCAACACCACATTTGGTGAGAGTTATTCCTTCTAACAGCCCTGAGGGTCTCTCTATGTGACCATCGGCCATTTGCAATTTCATCCTCGTGGGCCTGAGTGCAGGCTTGCCACAACGCTTCCATAGGGAAGTGGTAGCAATTGCAACTCCTGTGCTTGAGTCTAGAATGGCCTTGGTGGTGTATCCTTGATGGGTGATAGGAAGATATGTGTTTCCCTCTTCGCCCTCACTCATGTCTCCTATCTTGTCCAAGGGTATTTCTGGCACTGTTCTCTAGGATCCTACCTGGGAACCAAGTTTTGCTATCTCTGGTACTTGTTTTGCTACATGTTTCCATAGCTCTAGCGTTACTTTGAGTAGCTCTTCTAAGGTGAGGTTGCACTGTACTTTAGTGTTTTTCACTACCTCTGTGTTCCTTCAAAGTGTAGCTGTGTCTTGGCTGAGCTAGATATGTTAAAGAGGCGACTGGATTCAAACATAGTTTGAGCCAATTCCACCATCCTAGCACAAATTTTAGTTCGTTCAAGCTCTAATTCTGCTCTAGGGTAGCACTTTTCATGATCAGTTACGTTGGGCCCTTCTTGGAGTCTGGCTTGATATGCTTTAAGCATCATGTTTAGGTCCTCGGGAGTGGGATCTGCAAGTATTGATCCTACTCTAGGGGGTGGTGGGATTGTGTTAGGTGGGTTGGAAAGTGGTGGATCGGCTGGAGATGGGAATGGTGGAGGTGGGGCAGTGTGACAGGGAGTTTGAGATGTGAGTTCGGTTATCCTGGCTCTCGTTTCTCTTAGGCTTTCCTCAAGTTCACTCATTTTCTTTGCCCATTGCCTTTTCATTCTTTCGCGGCTATCTCTCCAGGCTCTAGTCCTCTTCTTGGTTTTGCTCTCAATTTCACTAGCCTCTGGGCTCTTTTCCTGGCCTAAACTTTGGTTCTGCTGCAAGGCTTGGGCTCTAGTGATCACTTGCACTGGTGTAGTGGACGTTACACTTCCTGTGGAGTCTACAACCAACCCAACGACATTGATAGGAGTGATTTTCAGCATATTATTAGGATTCTTTGGGCAGTCTCGTAAAAGATGCTCCTTTCCACACTCCTGGCAATAGCCTTGGATCGTCACTGACTAGGGTTGTGTAGGTGGAGGTAAGGGACAATCACGAAGGAGATGATCTCCCTGACATCTATAGCATGGTCCTCTAGGGATGTCTTACTTGCCTAGGTTGAGGTCTAGAGTTGGGGTTTGCGTACATGACATTAGCATACTCTGGCTCCCAATTAGGTTCACTCGGTTCCTCACTGTAGTAGGACTCACCATGTTCAGGAGACTGCATGTAGTAAGCCTGGGGACTATCAACATGCGTAGAATCAAAGCTATGGTCACTGGGATCACTTTCTAAGTGTTACTGGGACTATAGCTCTATTCAGGTTTTCTTCTGCAGCTACATACTTTACCAGAATCACATTAGTAGGAGCAGGTGGTTGTTGTGCTAGCACAGACTGGGGTCTCAGTTGGGCCTGATATTGCGGTTGGTAATTTTGCTGAGGCCTAGTATACTGTTGTGGTGGGTATTGACTCTGATATCTGCCTTGTTGAGGGTATGGCTGAGGGTAGGTTTGCCTAACCGCTTGCTTATTGTATGGGCAGTCTTGTGCTGTGTGATTTGTGTATCTTTGTTCTATGATGCAGTACTAGCTACTAGGATTTACTTGGGGTTGAGCCATAAGGGGACATACATTCACCATATGGTCACCTCCACAAGTATAGCATCTTTTCACAGGGGCAAATCTTGGGATCTGTTTGCTAGTGACACCTAATTTCTGCGCTACTTTCTCTGCTAATTCCTCAATAGATGTGGATTGTGTGGAAGAGAGGCTAGAAGAACTATCAGTATCTTTATAGATTTTTGAAAGCTCTAATTCCTTCAAGTGCACATATGATCTCAATTTGGTACTTAGCAATCCATCCAAGAATAAAGCCACTTGCTTAGCTGGTGTGGGTAACTCAGGGACAGGGCATCTCTCCATGTATTGCCTAAATCTTCTTCCAGCAAGTCTCACGGTTTCTTGAGGGGTTTGCTTGAAGCTGTGAATCAGCGAGGAAGTGTTATGTCTTATGCCACTTTTAGAGAATTCGATAATGAATGCCTCTAGAAGTTTGTCTATGCTCCTGAACTGCCTCTCGTTTAGTGGCTGAAACCATGTCAGGGCGGTGTTTCTAAGGGTTAGACCAAAGGCATTGTACTCCGTGAACAGATCTTCAACTTGTTCAGCTCTCAAGACTTGCCTAAACTCAGCCAAATGATCGTATGGATCTCCAGAGCCATCGAAGTAGTTCTTCATGGACTTAACTAGCTGAGTCGGTCTCAAAGTCCTTGTGTGCTCTCTAGGTCTTGGTAGAGGGAACTCATCCGCATTTCTTTGATTCCTTGGAGCTCTAAGTACCTCAGGTTCCACTCTATTTGTTTCCGTTCTCGTTCTTTCTCTGCCCCCTGGGTTGGCAAAGCTTACTTCTGGCCTATCTCTACTTCTGTCTCTTTGAGCTCCATGAGCTTGGGATGTTCCAGCTCCCGGGTGACCATAGGACATGTTTGATCTTGGTTGGGGGAAAACGAATTCACCCTTCTAAGTGTAAGCATGCCTGTCATGTTCTGTAACCACAAAGATCCTCTCTGAAGCGTGATCTAAGTAGGTCACTCTGCCTGGGCTATCAGGATCTTTGAACTCATAGATCATGATTGACCCTACATCATTTGGCCTATTTGATTTAAACCTCCAAAAGGCTTCATCGGTCTCTGTGATGAGTAACACCTCCTTTAATGTCAATCCGCGAAGACGTGAGGATGGTATGAAGACCTCGAGCAAGTGAAGGCACAAGTGCGTGAGTGAGAAGCACACTAGCATGCACACACATACACACACACGCGCACACACAGTAAGACAAAGAGTAAGAAGCAATGGAGTTCTTTAGATTACTTCCAAAATGTTCATACAAGTTTAGATCAATTACTAGCTAGCCTCAAAAATGAGCACTCTAGCTCTATTTATAGTTTTTGACTAGGTTTTGGCCGTGTCCAGACCTAGTGTCCGGCCTAGCTAAAAATTAGGTTCTCTACCCTATTTGGAGGTTTAAACGAAGTCTAAAAAATGTGAAAACTGACAGGTAGGTACTTCTAAAGCTCCTCAAGCTCAACGACTCCTTGGCTTGCACAAAATGGAGCTACAAAAATATGAAATGGTATTTACAATGGTTTTTAGTGATGAAAATCACTATTTTTGTAGGGGTTTCTATTAACATTTTGACATACATTTCCTGGAGCTCCCTACTTGCTCCTTCTCCTTGTGTGTCCACCTCTTTTATATGCGTTAGTGTCCTGAAAAAATATTGGCCTACTTGCCAGATCGTCGTTGACTGCTCTGTCTGCTTGTACTTTCTCTTCTCTCTGACTCCCTTCGTAAGCTTCCTTGCTTGGTGAGTCCTTCAGCTCCAACACCCCCCCCTCTCTTGCGTCTGTCATCCCTGAGAGACCCTTGTTGGGTGGGTCGTTGGATGTAGTACTCAACAACGTCTTGTGCTAAGTGATGTTCTGCAATCTGCAACCCTTTGGCCAAGTCCGTGAGTAGAGCATCCCAATCTACCGGCTCGGGAACCTGTGGATGTGGTATACGTAACTTTTCTGAATGGAGAGCTTGTTCCACTACAAACAACTCCAATAAATGTGATGGTCTGGGAATGAATATCTCTGAATGATATTCCCAGAATCCCGTGACAAACATTTCTTCAAACGTCTGTTTGAAGCAGGCTGGTAGATACTTGATACACGCGTGCCATGCATATACAACATTAATAGATGGTGTTGCGCTCATGTCATAGACAAGGTCCTTATTACCTTCATTAAATCCAAGAGCTGACAGATGAGGTTCCTTGACATTCTTGAAAGTCCTGAAGGTGACCAACATGAGTTCAAAAATTTTAAGGCACATTTGGGCCATGACATCTGGTACATTTTTAAACCTGACCCCCCAATGCCGAATCGTCGAGATCATATATCCTATGGTAGGTTGGCCTTTAGGTGGTGCTAAGTAGACATAATTGAGCCATTTCTCGCATCCTTTGGTTGTCAGCACAGTTTTTGTGTATTCCGGCCATGACCTTCTTCGAAATACAGGGCAGTAGCATGGGTTGTATTTGATGTACAAAGGCATGTTATTCCATGTTCTTACCATCTCTGGGTAGGTTTCCAGTAGACGAATCCTCCACGTCGGTTGATGTATATTGCCCTGCTTGGCACTTGCTGGGATGTCGTTCGGTGCAAACTGTGTAGCCGAGGTTGGTTCTTTTGAGGTGTGGTGCTTGATTTTGGCATTGTAGTCCGCCATTAGGACACAGAAAGGAACATACAAATCGTCGGATGTGCTGATCCACCTATGATGGGAGAGGTTTCGAAAGTACTCCGATTTTATAACTACCTCTTCCAATCGTGACATTGACGCTATCTAAACTGCCACTCTATCATCATGGGTTGTGGCCACTTTCTCTAACCTCTGCATCCATTCAGGAGCCTCTATCTCGATGGTGTCCATCCCCTCTTCTGTTTGCTTGCCCCCTGGTGCAGGCATGGGAATGTATGGATCTTCGAAGGTTTCCTCGATTTCGATTGGCACTAAGTCCTCAGGCTCGGGTTCTACAAGGGGAGAGGGTTGACGCTCGTATTGCATGACTTTACTGCGTAATTCTTCGAGTTTTGCTCTGAGTTTTGTGACTTCTTCCGATGTGTCGTCTGCGGCAGTGACTTTGCTTGGTGACTCCTGCTAAGTTGCAAGTTGCTTAAGTAGGTCATCTCTTTCTCGTTCTAATGCTGCATGGGCCTCCAAGAGGTCGGCATGGGTTTCTAACACAATTTGCATATTCTCTGAGGGAATGGCCTTGAATTTCTCTAGGTCGATTTCCTGCGGGGAACCCTCCATTGCTGCTTCCAAGTTTTCTTCATTCTGTTTCTGCAGCCGTTTATTCTCTTGGAGTGCTTTAGACATGTGTTTTCGTAGGAGGGACAAGTTGCGTCTAAGCTTGAGATTCTCCGTTATCTGGGAGTGTAGCAAATCATCCATATGTTGTTTTTCTTCTGCATCTGGCTGGGGTGGATTGGCTACTAGCTGTTCATGTTGTTCCTGTAAAGTGGCATACTGTTGTAGTAGCCGCTTTTCCCTTTCGAGATCAATGAATCGTACTTGAAGTTCTTCATGGCTTCAAAAGAGTCGCGTATGTTGGTTATCAAGATGCTGGTGGTGCTGTTGTAGTTGCGACATACACTGATACATATTATTAAATACATTATTAATAGGGGTGGATGCGGGAAGGGTGTTGAATGCAGAAGGGAAGGGAAAGGGGAAGGGGAATGGAAGTGTGGATGCGGTGCTGGGAAATGGTGAAGTGGGAGGTGGGGGAATGGGAGATGGTGGGTGTATGGGGGGAGGGAGAGGTGCGGAGGTGGGTGATATGTCCATAAAATCAACAGTGGATGCAGTAGTGGGAGTGATTGTGAATATTGGAATTGTGGGTGCGGTGATAGTGGTGAAAGTGTACAGTGGTGTGTGCAATTGTGAATACGAACTGTCCGGAAGTGTGATCGGGGGAATGAGATTTTCTGTGGCTGTAGTTAGAATTAGTGTTTCAGTGGCCGTATAGACAAGAGAGGTGGAGATGGGGTGTGTGGGTTGTGTGGGTTGACTGACAGTCTGTGCTTCGGTATGGGTAGTGGACTTGGAGGCGGTGACAGTAGTGGTTACACTGGTAGTGGGAGGTGAATGTGGTGGAGTTGGAGGCAGGGGTGGCAAAGGGGGTGACGGAGGTGCACTTGAGATATGGATTTCTTCAGTATCCTGAACGGTGTGTGCGGTGCCCGTGGTTGTGGATGTGCCTTGTGGTTCTGATACTAATACATTCATCTGCTTTCCTGATCGAGGGGGGCATCTGCTGTATTGTCGCTCCGTTCTTCGTGATTGTGCAAGGGCGGTATGGACCGTCTCAGGTACTCCTAAAGCATCAGATATCATGTCAAGAGTGGCACGGTATTGCTCGTCTACGCCTTCCTCCTCAAGGATTTGATTCATGAGGGCTTTGCCTACTGCTAGGGACAGTCTATGTTGCTCTTGAACTCTGTTCATGGTATCATAGAGCTTTTTCAATGCCTTTGTGTAAGCTGGAGCACCTTCAAGTACCTGCAGAGCTTCTTGATCATATTCCTGCTCTTCTTCCTCAGATTGTCCATCATGTTCCTCCTCTTGTTCTTCTTCTTCTTCACCCTCCACTTCGACAACCTCTGGTTGTCTGGGGTGAGGTTGGTCTGTAGCAGTTTGTTGTCCACTAGCTTGCTCTACCTCGACTTCCGCGTTAACAACCTCGATGATTCTGGCTACCTCCTCATCAGTTAGGTCTTCTAAAGTGAATCCGTGAGGGAACTCCAGGTCGGTTGGTACAGGTGGAAACCCTAGATTTGGTCCTTCAGTGCTGTGTCTTGGTAATCTGATAGTAAAGGGTTGTACCGACCTCGGGAGTCGTGGAGTTGTCTCTGGTGTCAGTGTTGCACCGCGGGCTTGTGCACAGGGCATCTGAACGGCGCCTCTCATTTTCTTGGAGGGTGGCCGTGCGGTGGATAATCTGCGTTGAAACTCCTGTACCCTGGTCCAAATGAGTGCCCTTTGCACTGGCACATCATACGCCAGACATCTATACACAATCCTGGTGAGGGCACAACATCCATACAGTACAGACTTTTGTTTCTTATACCACCTTTGATGAGCCAAGTGGATTTGGTCGATAATCCAGTTGGGCATGTTGATTGTCAAATCAAAGGCATCAGCCAAGTATAGACTAAAGCATATCTTCTTAGGTGGCATTGTGAACCTCTCTTGAGCGGGAAATGCAAAATTCTGCATGACCATTCGCAAGTGAATGGCAATTGTAGGTGTCATTGCCACCATGTCCTTTAATTTCGTCAGATTCCTGTTCTTCATATTGTCGGGGACCATAGTCTCTTTCTCCGTAGGAATGTGCATACCTTTCATGTCTAGAGCTTCCCTCACCAAATTGATAGTCAACCTGAAGCGCTTCAGCTCATTGCCCCTTGTGAGAGATGGGAGGACAAAGGTGCTGTATCCTTTTTTGTCTTTGCTCGGAGTGAGGGTGCTAATCAAATATGAGCATCTTAGAAAGTCAGGCTTTGGCAATTGGAATTTGAAGTAATCGTAGAGTCCCGCCTTCTTCCATATAGGTTTCAGTCCTTCATTATTCTGCAGTCTCTCAAATTCCCTGGTGAAGAAGTGATACCTGCCCTAGTGCCCGTTGAATTCTATCTCGGCCTCCCACATGTAAGTGCCTTCACCCAGAGATCCTACCACATCACTGAACCAATGTGAGTTTTTGCTGACCGGCATTGTGTACCCCTGTGGAGAATTCCGAATCGGTATGGCGTGTAATGCCCTCAATGCCACTGGGCGTTCCTTCAATTCCTCCTCAACGGGAAGACTTTTAATGTCCACGACTTGGGGGCTGGTGCCTGCCTGGGAGCTAGTTCCTGCCGTATCTGCCATGTTACTTCTTGCCTCCTGACTCTGTGAGAATATAGAAACAGGTGTTAACATTGTAAAGGACAAGATAGAACCGTTTTTGTCCCCATTACAACATTAACATGAGGTTCGGGGGAGATTAGTAGGCTATTAAGTGCTCGGTGCTTGTGCGTGTAGTTAGGAATTGGGTAGACCTAGAAGCTAAGTGGAATGATGTAGTGAGAGAGTGATGTAGTTAGTAGGTGGGCATGGATTTACAACTGGGGTTTGGGGGTTTATTACAAGTTTTAGGTTGCCAAATGCAGTGGATGGGCTTTGATCTTGATTTTGTGGAGACTCTGAAGAGTTGATAGGGGTATCTACTTGAAAATGAGGCTTTTTAGGGACCCATTTACAAGTGATTCTACTTGTGCTTATGGAAGAATATGTGCCCGCGCATGATGTATAAGCATGGGCATCTGATGTTCGAGTGAGTGAAACATGTTGTATTGGGTGTGGCCTCAGTGTAGCTATTTGAGCCCGCAAGCAAGCCTTAGGCACCCAGATTTTTCGTGATTGTGAGTTGGCCTTCATCGACTTCTTGGGTACCCATATAGACTTTATTTTCACAGAAGAATTTATGAAAGACTTCTTATTAGTGTCGTGTTGTTGAGTACTAGTAAGAGGTTTTGGCCGTGGGGTTGGCGTGATCACAACAGGGTGTTCGCCTTTCCGCACCCACACTTGTTTCAACGGCTGAGACATTCTGCTTCGCACGTGTTTTTGGCCTACAGTGTAGGTAGTACTCTGCTCCTTCTGTATTTGATCTGCCTTTGGTTGTTGCATCCCTCTAGCCTTCGGAAAAGAAGGGAGTGCCGCCTTATCCTTGGTTCCGTTGTTGAGACAATCCTCTTTTTGCATCATACAGTTTTGGACAAGAATAGCATTGTCAACTTCATGTGCACCCCTGGAAGGACCAGGAGTTCGTGCATTACCTAGTTCCTTGAGTGCCTCATTTTCCAATTCAACTGTAATTCGACTATGATTTACCCATACCTGAAGAAGTCCACTTCTTAGGTTTAGGTTCACTGCATGATCATAGATCTAGTCCTGACCCAAGACAAGAGGCTCAGTGAGGTCCTCATCTTGACACACTAGTACTTTGACTGTCATTACTTCGTCTTGAATATAGAGGGGAAGTTCCACCTCGCCTATGCAAGGGGTTTCCACACCTCCCAATCCTATGAGATATGCTTCTATAGGATTGACAGTTAATTTCAACTCTTGACAGTACAAAAATTTAACAGCACTAGTGGCTGCACCTGAAACAATCAAGGCTCTTACAGTCCTTGCACCCTTTCCTTGTCCTATCTCTAAGGTTATAAAAGGACGTCGATCAATTATCCTATGAGAGCTAACACCTGAAACTTCACACATAGCCACATGATATCCTTGATCTGCATATGCATCTTTCCTAGGTTGCTCTCTACCCGGTCTTCTCAACTTCATTCTACCGATGCGTTCCAATGCTTTTGCTTGAGCTTCTTCTCGAATTCGTC
Organism: Ceratopteris richardii; assembly: GCA_020310875.1. Taxonomy (NCBI): domain Eukaryota; kingdom Viridiplantae; phylum Streptophyta; class Polypodiopsida; order Polypodiales; family Pteridaceae; genus Ceratopteris; species Ceratopteris richardii. Next base: position 71,795,486 of record CM035409.1, read on the forward strand.
TTTCTTCTTCTTTGCGTTTCTTAGCAGTGTTGAGTCGACTTAGCATCTCTTCCGTCAGAGGTTCCTGATATAACTTGACTCTGCATCCGCTTATGTAGCTAGGGAGAATATTGCCTTCTAATGTGGCGAGTTGCACTGCTCCACTTGTTGAGATTCTATTAATGATCATGGGTCCGTAGCCTCTCTTCTCTAGTTTCCTCACATGTTGTTTCAAAGTGTAGACTAGTACTAGGTCGCCTGCCTTCAAACCTTTATCCTTAACGTGGGCATCAAAGTATGCGTTCTGTCGTTTCTTAGCTACATATATCCCTGCAACCGCCCTCAGTCTTGTTTCTCCTAATCGTTCAAGGTCAAAAAGTCTAGAGGAGAGTTCATGACCCGTCCATTCATGCTCTTGTGCCACTTTCAATGTAGGTGTTGAGCCCTAGTAGGTTGGAACCAGCAACGTCAAGGTCACAGTTATGCATAGGCAAGAGTAAAATGTCAAAACTCAAGGGTCAAAGTGCACGGGTAGTGCACCCTCAATTGTTCATAAAAAAGGGGACTTTAACTGTTCACAGACGAGGTATTAAATATGGAAAGTATTGCAGAAGTATTTTTCTAATTCCCATAAGGTCAAAGGGTGTTTTAAAGTAATCTGGAAGGTCCAGGTGAACCCCTCTTGGGTGCAAAAGTGAAGAATTAAAAGGAAAAGGTAAAGGTACGTGAAGCGTCGTGTATGCACATGTGGAAATATAGCCTCCCAATCAAATTTTTGTCTAAAGTCACTACAGGACAAAGTAGTGAGTCGTTGGCCGCCTCTTAAAAAGACAATCTTGGAGACATCAAAGGAAGGCCAAGAGTCTATTGCAATTAGGAGCGTACGGGACCAACACACTTCAAAAAGGAAAGCAAAGGCTATTCTAGACATTGAGAGAAGCAGAGAGGAGTCTAAGAGGAAGCAAGAAAGAGAAGTGAAGAGTCACCAATGTGCGACAACACAGAGAGGTGGAAGTGAAGAGTGCAAGAAGAGTGGCAAAGGAAGAGGGCTGGGAGTGCGAAGCTAGACCCCAAGGATCACAAGGTCTCTTGCTGTGAGCGGGCCGCGAAGGTCTTCATTCCTCAGCTTGGTGGAAGCTTAGTGCAAGGTGTGCACAAGAATAAGCGTGAGCAAGTGGAGGGCTGATACAGAAGAGGCCGGCCGCCAGAAGACTTTGAGATAATTGGTCTTTTGTAATTGAGCATTCTCTGTAGTTGTGTCCCGAAGTATTGACTTGGATTGTGTTTAGACATTGTAATTGTTTTACTGTAATCAAAACTCAAGATTTCAAGGCGTGCTTCTGCAGAAGTTTTCAAGGTTATTTCCTCTTTTATTCTCTTCTTTTCTCCTACAAACCCTCAAACTCCTTCTTGTCCAAGAAACCCCCAACAAATTTGGCACGCCCGGTGGGACTTCCAAGGAGATTTGAGCATAGGAGAAGAGATATTGCAATTGGAAGAGCAATATCCCAGTGTCGACAATACCACTCCAGTGGACCAAGAGGTACATACATACTTATATCAAGTGTCTCATATTAAGTGGACTGGACTATGAACAGCTCATGACCGCGACCCGGTCACAAACATTGAGGGTCACGTGCAAGCAGACGAGAAGAAAGGCGGTCAGAAGATCACCGAGTCCACTTTCATCAACTTCATCAGTAAGAAGCATGGCAGGACAGGTAGACCTAGAAACCTTACTCTCCAGATTAAACATAAAATTTCCCTCTTTCAGAGGTTTAGCTCATGAGGATCCAGATGAGCACATTCGAAGATTTCTGGCATTATGCAAGACTAGAGGTCTAATGGGTAGGGAAGATGCCTTCTTGATACTCTTCCTTGCCACATTGGAAGGATTGGCAGACAAGTGGTTTAGCCAGTTTGCTGAAAACCACTTTACCTCTTGGGATTTGATGAAAGAGGCGTTTAAAAATCAGTTCCAACATGGCAACACTGCGGAGATCATCATAGAAGAGCTAGAAAACTTGAGATTGGGTCCATGAGAAAAGTTCCCAGAGTTTGTGACCAGGGCCAAAGCACTAATGGCTAAACTGCCAGATCCACCGCATGACTTCTTTGTCAAGAAGTGGTTAGCCAAACCCCTACCTGTGGTCACCCAATGCAAAATAAAAGAGTTAGTGTTACCTACCGCCTCTGTTGAGGAGTTCATCAATACGGCCACACACTTGGAGCAGATAAGGCACTAGTATGGTGCAAATTCTTCCCAACCAACATATGGTACAGAACTGGAGGACCCAGTGATCCAGCTAAGAAGGGAGCTAGAGGGCTTGAAAAGGAATAAGCCATACACAGAAGAGGAGACTGCTGTGGCTCAGTTGAGAAGGGAGATTGAAGCACTCAAGCTCCAAAAGGAAGAGGAGGCCCAAGCAGAAGAATTAGCTCAGTTGAGACAGGAATTGCAAGAACTCAAAGGAGGCGGTATCAAGAGTGGACTCTGGTGCTCCATGTGCAGCAAGCAAGGGCACATAGTAAGTGAATGTCCTCTGCTAAACGTGACTTGTCAATTATGCAAGAAAATTGACCATGAGGCCCATGAATGCCAATCCAGGGGAATGCCTGCTACGACATACTGGACACAGGGAGGACCTCTGCCACCAGCAAATGTAATGGCAGCTGTAGCGAACCAAGGTAACAACTATAATCCTAGACCAAGGAATAATTTTGCAAACGGGCCTAGAAGGCCCATCATTTGTTTCAGATGTGGAGAATGCGGGCACTACCAATCTAGGTGCACTCTCCCAGAAAATGCCCCTCCTTGCAGGAACTGTCCAGAGGCCAGGGATCACTATACAAACTGTTGTCCTAAGAATCAAGCCTCTACATCCGGACCCCATATCCAAATGATTTCTGTACACAAGGAGGAAACATTACCTCAGGTCAATGAGCCCTCACCGTCTACCAGGGTGGTACAATTAGAAGAGCTTGAATCTTTTACAGTGCAGACAAGAAGCAAGGCGAAGGCTCAAGTGGACGTAAGTCAAGAATCAATGATTAGGGGATTCAACAAAGACAAAGTTGCAGCTGAAGACAAAGCAACCACAGGCGCACACCTAAAACAAAAGGAAAACTTCATAGGCACCAGTGATGTCATTGGGCATGCTTTCATCAGGGCTCAGGAAGAGTTGGATAAGTCAAGTGGAGCCCATTCCTTTAAACAGTCGGAAGCTTCAAAACTACTCAAGTCTATGAAGAAGGAGGTTAGTATTTTTGATCTAATAAAGATGGATGAAAATTCAGGTCAGAGTTATTGCAGATAATTGATGAGGCTTCTACTACAAGTTTAGTGGCAAAGAGTGCTGTTCTACATAAAGGGATAATTATAGGGGAAACACCCCTTACAGATTATAAAAGTCCTCGACTAACAGTATCATTAAAGGTCATGAATTTCAGGGAGTTATTGTGGATGGTGGTTCTGGCATCAACTTGATGCCTGAACATACAATGGAAAAGATTGGACTCCACCCTTCAAGGCCTGCAAATTTCACCGTTACTCTGGCAGATCAGAGCAAAGTGAGGCCTGTCGGAGTGATTCCAAAAGTCCCACTTGAAATACAAGGTAATGTGTTCATACTGGATTTTGTTGTTTTAAGATTGCCCCAGGTTGAAGGAGGATTTCCCCTCTTAATTGGGAGACCATGGTTGAGACACGCAAGTGTCATCCATGATTGGGGCAAGGACACTATGTGGGTACAAAAGAGAGGGCAAGAGCTGACGTAGCTTCACTTGGAAGAAGGCCCGGATAATCAAGGAAACACTAGCATGATGCAAAAGGTTGGCATTTGCATGGAACCAGAACCAGAAGATCAACCCCACATAGATTTCGAGGAAGAAGAGGATATTCTAAAGTGGCTGCATGCAGGCAACTCTTCTTCTTGTTTTGGAATTTTTCTCAATAATACTTGCACAGCTGAAGATTATGATGAAGATGACAAAAAAGTCCAGATTGATGGATTGGGAGAGCCTATCACAGACCACAGAAGGGGCAGGAAGACACCCCTCAACTACAACTCAGAGGAGGATATCAAACCTACAAATAAGGCAGATGCCAAGGCTAAAGGCAAGGTAACGGAATCTAGTGAAGAATACTCTTTTCCTATTCAAGAAATACCTGGAGGATGGATGCAGGAAAAAGAGGAACACATTGAAATTCAGGAGACACCTGCTTATGAAGTAATGCACAAAAGACTAGTGGAAGAAGAAAAGGAAGGAACTGAGCACAAAGAAAGTATGGTAGAGAGAGATCCTATCAAAGAAATACATTTAGATACTCAAAACAATAACCGGCCAGTTTTGGTGGCCACCTGGTTGTGGAACTACCCAGGGCTTCTGGAAAAGGTCAGAACATTCTTGAACCACTACACAAATGTTTTTGCATGGCATTATAAGGATCTAGAAGGAGTACCACCCAGTTATGGAGAACACAGAATTCCTTTGATAGAAGGAGCAAAGCCGGTGAGAGGGAAAAGTTATAGGTTGAATCCCAAGTATGCTGAAGCTGTCTATTGAGAAATTCAGAAAATGGAAGATGCAGGAATTATCATTCCTGTAGAACATTCGGAGTGGCTATCTCCCATGGTGATCGTGCCAAAGAAAAACACTAACAAGATCAGAATCTGTGTGGATTTTAGGGCATTGAACAAGGTCACGATTCCAGATGGATTTCCAATGCCATTTGCTGAGCAGATCATAGAAGAAGTAGCTGGTCATTCCATTTATAGCTTCATGGATGGATTCAGTGGATACAATCAGATAGCCATTCACCCTGGGGATCGGGAGAAAACAACATTCATTACTCCTTGGGGAACTTATGTATATCTGAAGATGCCATTTGGGTTGAGAAATGCTCCAGCTACCTTCAACCGAACAGTTAATCTCATTTTTGGACCATTGCTACTAGAGTCGTTAAGAATCTTCATGGATGACTTTTCATCTTTTTCAGGTACTCTCAAAGAAAATCCATTGGACTGTTTAGAGAAGCATCTGCTTCAATTCAAAACAAGTTTTTGAGAGGTGTAGAGAAACGAAGCTGAAACTGAATCCAAACAAATGCCACTTTTTGGTGACCGAAGGTACTTTGTTAGGGCATGTGGTATCTTCCAAGGGTATGGCACCTGATCCAGACAAAATCATAGCTATATTAAAATTACCCAGGCCTAAATCTTCAAAGGAGATTCAAAGTTTTCTAGGCCATACAGGATACCACCGCAGATTTATTAAAATGTATGCAGATATAGCCAGACCTTTGGCTAGGCTCACAAGCAAGGAGGTTCCTTTTAAATGGGAAGAAGAGGAGGAAAGAGCATATCAAACACTACGGTCAAGGTTAGTGTCTGCTCCCATTTTGATCACACCTGAGTGGTCAAAAATATTTCATTTACACGTGGATGCCAGTGCATATGCAGTAGGGGCAGTTCTGACACAACCTAGTGAAGAATTCAAGATGGACAGACCAATTCAATATGCCAGCAGAATTTTGACTAAGGCTGAAAGGAACTACAACACCACAGAAAGAGAAGCCTTAGCCATGGTTTTTGCTGTCCAAAAATTTCGGCATTACTTATTGGGAGTGAATTTTGTTATTATAACTGATCACCAACCTCTAAAGTACTTACTCAACAAACCACAAGCCATTAGAAGAATATGGAGGTGGTTATTGTTATTCCAGGAGTTTGATTTCTCAGTAATTCATAAACCAGGTAGAGAGAATGTTATGGCGGATCACCTGTCCAGAATAAGTATGATGGATCAAGCCAGTGGAATCAATGATGATTTTCCCGATGCTCATTTGTTCACTGTACAAGCTCAAGGTTGGTATGATGATATTAAGCAGTTCATTAAGACTGGGCTGTATCCAGAAAAGGCTAGTACTGTACAAAGGAAGAGACTGCTAATCAAGAGTAGACCATATACCTTCATTGAAGATAAATTATATAGACAGGGCAAGGATGACAGGGTTAGGAAATGCTTGGAAGAAGATGAAGTGAGGGAAGTACTGCACTCTGCACATGAAGGAACATGTGGTGGGCACCTTCCAGGGCATATCATGAGCCAGAGGATACTGGATGCTGGTCTATGGTGGCCTACACTATTTAAGGACGCAGATGAATGGAGAAGAACATGTGATGTGTGCCAGCGGTGTGGCCCTAAGCCGACCAAGCAGAGGCATAATCCTTTGATTGTTTCCACTTCTTGGCAACCATTTGAGAAGTGGGGATTAGACTTTGTCGGGCCTATATACCCCGTGGCAGTTCCTAAAAGAGAAAAGTACTTACTGATAGCCACCGACTATGCGACAAAATGGGCTGAAGCTATTGCATCCACGGACTGCACTGCACAAACTGTGGCTGATTTCTTATACAATAACATCATTTGCAGGTTTGGATGTCCACTTGAAATATGTACCAATCAGGGTACTCACTTTGTCAACAAAGTACTGCAGGAAATTTCCAACAGGTATCGAATTTTACATAGGACTTCTTGTGCATACTACCCACGAGCTAATGGTCAAGCCGAATCAACCAACAAAGTATTGATTTCAATGCTACGAAAGGAATGCATGTTACAGCCTACTTCTTGTGGATAGGCTTATCTTGGTACATTATGGGCATACCGATTGGCCTATAAAGAGACGGGGTATTCTCCTTTTCAACTAGTTTATGGCCTTGTTCCCATTGAACCATTTGAGTTCATCAAGGGCTCTATCCGAACGGAAGGAGTTGAGAAAAATGGGATAGAAGTTCCAGCCCGACTGAGCGCTTTGCATAAACTAGAAGAATCAAGGACTTTAGACGAAGATGCTGCAATGGGGTGCTGTGCAATTAGGAACACTCGATGGCGACACCCTGCCATTAGTAAATATTTCCAGACTCAAAGCTTATCATAAAACGTCATAACACAATCGCATTTTCATTATTTTAGTTCCTAGTTGTTTTGGCTTTCTTTTAATAATTAGCAATAATTTAGCCTATCTTTAAATGCTCACGCATAAAAATTGGGCGCAATCTTTTTATGGCTCTTAGCTCTGCACAACAACTTTAAATAATGCCCTTTTCTTTGTTATATCTTCAATGGATGAGATTAAAGTTTGCCTCTCCTCTCTTTTGAGCACTCTTTTATGCTGAACCATTCCTTCCTGTGAGGTGATCTCTCATTTCTCCTTGCTATATAATGCGACTCCCCATTCAGTCTTGCTGTCCTCAGCTTATCATCATCAATGCTCAGGCCGAGCTTTAGCCTCATTGGAATTCTATTGCCCATATGCAAGGTTGATCTCCATCGTCTTCTTCAGGACATGCTGCAATCGCTCATAACTGAGACTTCACGATCCTCTGCCTACGGAATCTCCATCCTTCCCCCTCCTCCTCAACCGCCTTTCCCCCTCCTCCTCACCTGCGTACCACCACCACCGAATACCCTTCCCTCTTTCCCCCCTCCCTATCCCTCCCCCGCAATCTCTTCCTCCCTCTCCCCCTCCGTATTCCCCCAGAGGCCCCCTCCACCCCGCTTGCATCCGCCCCCCCCTCCTACTTCCCCACATACCCCCTCACCCTTCCCCTCCATCTCCCCCGCCATCCCACCCCACCCTCCCCCTCAGCAGCCCCCGCGCCCTCCCCCTCATCCTCCCCCTCAGCCACCGCCGCCCTATCCCCCTCACCCTCCCCCTCAACAGCCCCCGCGCCTCCCCCTCACCCTCCCCATCAGCCACCCCCGCCCAATCCCCTTCAGCCACCCCCGCCATATCCTCGCCCCATCCCCCTCACCTCCCCCCTCCAACCCCCCCCTCCAATTCCCCGCGGAAGCCCCCTCCAACCCCCCTCCAATTCCCCCGCAGATGCCCCCTCCACCCGCCACCCCCCTCTTGCGCTTTTTCCCCCTCCACCCTCTCCCACATACCCCCTCACCCTTCCTCTACATCTCCCCCGCCATCCCACCCCACCCTCCCCCTCAGCAACCCCCGCGCCCTCCCCCTCACCCTCCCCCTCAGCCATCGCCGCCCTATCCCCCTCACCCTCCCCCTCAGCAGCCCCCGTGCCCTCCCCCTCATCCTCCCCCTCAGCCACCGCCGCCCTATCCCCCTCACCCTCCCCCTCAGCAGCCCCCGCGCCTCCCCCTCACCCTCCCCATCAGCCACCCCCGCCCTATCCCCCTCACCCTCCCCTTCAGTCACCCCCCCCATATCCTCGCCCCATCCCCCTCACCTTCCCCCTCCAACCCCCCCTCCAATTCCCCGCGGAAGCCCCCTCCAACCCCCCCTCCAATTCCCCCGCAGACGCCCCCTCCACCCGCCACCCCCCCTCCTGCGCTTTTTCCCCCTCCACCCTCTCCCACATACCCCCTCACCCTTCCCCTACATCTCCCCCGCCATCCCACCCCACCCTCCCCCTCAGCAGCCCCCGCGCCCTCCCCCTCACCCTCCCCCTCAGCCATCGCTGCCCTATCCCCCTCACCCTCCCCCTCAGCAGCCCCCGCGCCTCCCCCTCACCCTCCCCCTCAACCACCCCCGCCCTATCCACCTCACCCTCCCCCTCAGCCACTCCCGCCACATCCCCACCCCATCCCCCTCACCTTCCCCCTCCAACCCCCCCTCCAATTCCCCGCGGAAGCCCCCTCCAACCCCCCCTCCAATTCCCCCGCAGAAGCCCCTCCACCCGCCACCCCCCCTCCTGCGCTTTTTCCCCCTCCACCCTCTCCCACATACCCCCTCACCCTTCCCCTCCATCTCCCCCGCCATCCCACCCCACCCTCCCCCTCAGCAGCCCCCGCGCCCTCCCCCTCACCCTCCCCCTCAGCCACCCCCGCCCTATCCCCCTCACCCTCCCCCTTAGCCACCCCCCCATACCCCCTCACCCTTCCCCTACATCTCCCCCGCCATCCCACCCCACCCTCCCCCTCAACAGCCCCCGCGCCCTCCCCCTCACCCTCCCCCTCAGCCACCGCCGCCCTATCCCCCTCACCCTCCCCCTCAGCAGCCCCCGCGCCTCCCCCTCACCCTCCCCCTCAACCACCCCCGCCCTATCCACCTCACCCTCCCCCTTAGCCACCCCCGCCACATCCCCGCCCCATCCCCCTAACCTTCCCCCTCCAACCCCCCCTCCAATTCCCCGTGGAAGCCCCCTCCAACCCCCCCTCCAATTCCCCCGCAGAAGCCCCTCCACCCGCCATCCCCCCTCCTGCGCTTTTTCCCCCTCCACCCTCTCCCACATACCCCCTCACCCTTCCCCTCCATCTCCCCCGCCATCCCACCCCACCCTCCCTCTCAGCAACCCCCGCGCCCTCCCCCTCACCCTCACCCTCCCCCTCAGCCACCCCCGCCCTATCCCCCTCACCCTCCCCCTCAGCCACCCCCGCCATATCCCCCTCACCCTTCCCCTCCATCTCCCCCGCCATCCCACCCCACCCTCCCCCTCAGCAGCCCCGCACCCTCCCCCTCACCCTCCCCCTCAGCCACCCCCCCCCTATCCCCCTCACCCTCCCCCTCAGCCAGCCCCGCTATATTCCCCGCACCCTTCCCCTCCATCTCAACCGCCATCCCACCCCACCCTCCCCCTCAGCCACCCCGCCCCATTCCCCTCGCCTTCCCCCTCCAACCCCCTCTCCAATTCCCCGCGGAAGCCCCCTCCAACCCCCCCTCCAATTTCCCCGCAGAAGCCCCCTCCACCCGCCACCCCCCTCCTGCGCTTTTTCCCCCTCCACCCTCTCCCACATACCCCCTCACCCGCCACCGCTCCCTCCCCCTCCCCCTTCCCCGCCATCTTCCCCTCCAACCCCCCTCCAATTTCCCCGTAGAAGTCCCCTCCACCCGCCATCCCCCTCCTGCGCTTTTTCCCCCTCCACCCCCTCCCACATACCCCCTCACCCGCCACCACTCCCTCCCCCTCCCCCTTCCCCGCCATCTTCCCCTCCAACCCCCCTCCAATTTCCCCGCAGAAGCCCCCTCCACCCGCCCCCCCTCCTGCGCCTTTCCCCCCCTCCACTCTCTCCCGCATACCCCTCACCCGCCATCGCTCCCTCCCCTTCCCCCTTCCCCGCCAGCTTCCCCTCCAACCCCCCTCCAATTTCCCCGCAGAAGCCCGCCCCCTCCACCCGCCCCCCCTCCTGCGCCTTTCCCCCCCCTCCACTCTCTCCCGCACCCGCCATCGCTCCCTCCCCTTTCCCCTTCCCCGCCATCTTCCCCTCCCCCTCCCCCTCCCCCTCCAATTTCCCCGCAGAATCCCCCTCCACCCGCCACCCCCCTCCTGCGCCTTTTCCCCCTCCACCCTCTTCCACATACCCCCTCACCCGCCACCGCTCCCTCCCCCTCCCCCTTCCCCGCCATCTTCCCCTCCCCCTCCCCCTCCAATTCCCCCGCAAAGCCCCCCTCCTGCGCTTTTTCCCCCTCCACCCTCTCCCACCTACCCCCTCACCCGCCACCGCTCCCTCCCCCTCCCCCTTCCCCGCCATCTTCCCCTCCCCCTCCCCCTCCAATTCCCCCGCAAAGCCCCTCCAACCCCCCCTCCAATTTCCCGCGAAGCCCCCTCCAATCCCCCCTCCAATTCCCCCGCAGAAGCTCCCCTCCAACCCCCCCTCCAATTTCCCCTGCAGAAGCTCCCTCCCCCTCCCCCTCCCCCTCCATCTCCCCCTCCCCCTCACCCTCACCCGTCGACCCACCCCACCCCCTCCCCCTCTACCACTACCGCCCCCTCCTCCTCACCCATCCACCTCCAAATACAAGGAGTTCACCTACAACGACTCCACCTCAGTTCTTCGCCAGCAAAGTCTACATAATCCAATCACTCCGGCAACTTGCAATCTATCCAGGACCTTCGATTACCTCTCGTTCAGCATATTCTCACCAATCCATCCATGGCCGATCCCTCCACACAAGACGATAATTCAGAATTCACGCCTTCAGCGCTGCATACAAACCATCCAAATCACCCTCCTCCCACGTCTGCACAACAGCTTGCAGGCCTCACCTACCAGATCCCGACCTTGCCCGCACCCATTAACCCACCACATGATGCATCACCTTTAGCTCTTCCTCCTGCCATTCTTACTATTCCTACTTATTCAATTCACTCTGAGTCCACCAACATATATTCTCCACCTTCACTACCTCGCCCTCATTCTCCTTCTCCGTCTGCTTCTCATACCTCGCAACCAAACTCGCCTTCAGGAGATTATATGCGCCTTTTTCTTCCGCCTGATTTAGATCTGCAGATTCGTATTCATTATCCCTACCAACCATTGAACTTCGTCATCTTTTTTCTGTCGAAAATCTCCAGCAGGCGGGTCTCTGGGGCTTGGCAAACGTTTTCTTCAATGATCCATCCAATTATACTGAGATCTATGAAGCTCTCCGTCTCTTTCCTAATTTTCGCACAGGCACTCTCTACATTTCCGCTCTAGCCGCCAGTATCGGCTCCTCCCCAATCCACTTCAGTAGTCCTCCCTTCTTATATTCTGGGTTGTCAGCCTCTGCCACCATTGCCTTTTGTACCGATCGATTCGCAAATAATGCTCGATTTTCCATCCGCATGACATCCATTCTCAATGCATTCATTTTTTTCTTTTTGCTTCGTAGTCCCACCTCTTCCCTTCCATGGTCCGATATTCGCATTGCCGATCCCCTTTTTTGCTTCCTCAATAGCCGTCCATACCCTTACGCCGCCCTCATCTATAGTTCCTTAACTTTGCGATCACGTCGCCTTCGTGAAGCTATCACTCGGGGATCTCGTGCATTTTCCATCTATTCTGCCCCATTCATAGCTTGGATCTATCAATTACCAGCGCACTCTGCCCATAATCTCGCTATAACCACTCACTACCCTGTTAGCCACCCGCCTAACCATCCTGGGCTACCTTCAATATCAAAATCTCCTCCCTCCCCTCCCATCTCCATTGACTCAGCTTCCGCTTCCACACCGACCTCCGCCCCCCCTGATATCACCTCCCTTCCTCCACAATCTTCTACCCATATCATTCCCGCATCTACTGCTACTGCGACAGTTCCTAACCCTCCACCTGTTTTCAGGCCTGGTCCTTCTCCCTCATCTACTTTCAGACCGCTCGTTCAAACACAGCTCAACCCCCACAACCCAAGCTATAAACCCCCACGCCCTCCGGTTTCCATTTCCTCCCCTCTCATTGATGTTCCCCTCAGCCAGCCACTTCCCTCACACATTCCTCACCAGCCCAATCCTTCTACCACTCCCACTCATCCTCCTAATCCGCCGGTCCACCATCCTCCACCAATTGACATCCCGTCTGCCCCTTCCTTTTTACATTTACTTCGCGAAGCCAGTGACATTGCTCTGGGCAGTGCTAATGCATCCAAGGTGTCCTTAGATTCAATTTCGGCTGCAGCTTCTATTCATCAACAATATATTTCTACGATTGAGAACATCAATCGCATGGCCACATCTCAGTGGCAGTCCCTCCAGGAATCCGCAAGCTTACTCTGAGAAGAAAGAGACAGATATAGAGATATGGCTGATTCCGCGTTAAAAGCATTGTTAGATATTCAAAATCGCTCTTCTTTAGGGTTATGTGATAATGATGCTTGCCGTCGTATCAAACGTGAAAGGGACCATCTTTGGCAGTGCCTTAGTTCTCTCCAGCTGATGATTGAGCAAGCTTTTGCTCCACTGCCATCCTCTCCACAACCTTCCCCAGCAGACCTAAATCCCCCTTCTCAATAACCCATTCACTTCACATTTCGGGCTTCAGATTTACTTCTAGATATTTACTCCTCCTATCATCCTTCTGCTTTTGTCATCATCCGTTAATCAATAAGAGCAACACTATTTAGATGGTTTTTTCTGCTTAATAAATCACAACTCTGTTTAAATATTTTCTTTGCCTCCGTTTCCTCTCAGACTCTTCAACTGTTTCCTCTCCGCTATTGCGTCCTCTTGTTATCGTGTTATTATGGTCTCTCCGAGACGGAGAGTACATTAGGTGGTGGGCATCTGTTGAGCCCTAGTAGGTTGGAACCAGCAACGTCAAGGTCACAGTTATGCATAGGCAAGAGTAAAATGTCAAAACTCAAGGGTCAAAGTGCACGGGTAGTGCACCCTCAATTGTTCATAAAAAAGGGGACTTTAACTGTTCACAGACAAGAGGTATTAAATGTGGAAAGTATTGCAGAAGTATTTTTCTAATTCCCATAAGGTCAAAGGGTGTTTTAAAGTAATTCAGGTGAACCCCTCTTGGGTGCAAAAGTGAAGAATTAAAAGGAAAAGGTAAAGGTACGTGAAGCGCCGTGTATGCACATGTGGAAATATAGCCGCCCAATCAAATTTTTGTCTAAAGTCACTACAGGACGAAGTAGTGAGTCGTTGGCCACCTCCTAAAAAGACAATCTTGGAGACATCAAAGGAAGGCCAAGAGTCTATTGCAGTTAGGAGCGTACGGGACCAACACACTTCAAAAAGGAAAGCAAAGGCTATTCTAGACATTGAGAGAAGCAGAGAGGAGTCTAAGAGGAAGCAAGAAAGAGAAGTGAAGAGTCACCAGTGTGCGACAACACAGAGAGGTGGAAGTGAAGAGTGCAAGAAGAGTGGCAAAGGAAGAGGGCTGGGAGTGCGAAGCTAGACCCCAAGGATCACAAGGTCTCTTGCTGTGAGCGGGCCACGAAGGTCTTCATTCCTCAGCTTGGTGGAAGCTTAGTGCAAGGTGTGCACAAGAATAAGCGTGAGCAAGTGGAGGGCTGATACAGAAGAGGCCGGCCGCCAGAAGACTTTGAGATAATTGGTCTTTTGTAATTGAGCATTCTCTGTAGTTGTGTCCCGAAGTATTGACTTGGATTGTGTTTAGACATTGTAATTGTTTTACTGTAATCAAAACTCAAGATTTCAAGGCGTACTTCTGCAGAAGTTTTCAAGGTTATTTCCTCTTTTATTCTCTTCTTTTCTCCTACAAACCCTCAAACTCCTTCTTGTCCAAGAAACCCCCAACAATAGGTATTAAGAAGTCCAACGGTAACACTGCATTTTGGCCAAATACCATCTGAAAGGTGGTGGCTTGGAGTACCGTTTTGTAGGCGACTCGGTATGCCCAAACAACATGGTGTAGCTGATTGTCCCAATCAGAGCGTTTATTGTTCACTAATTTTGTTAGTACATTGCATAAGATCTTATTTGTGCTCTCAGCCTGGCCATTAGCTTGGGGGTGATAGGGGGCAGACTTCTTATGTACTACCAAGAATTCTTGGAGCAGATTTTCAATAACTTCATTCAAGAAGTGAGTGCCTCTGTCACTGACTAGCTCTATAGGTAACCCGTATCTGGTGAACACATTCTCAAATAAGAACTTAGCTGTTGTTTGAGCATCGTTCTTCGTTGTGGCTTTTACCTCTACCCACTTGGTTAGATAGTCCGTGGCAACAATGATATACTCTGCATGGGAACCCTTAGCTGGGGGATTAATAGGACCTACAAAGTCTATTCCCCACTTAGAGAATGCACGTCCACCCATCATAGGTTTCAGTGGCATCTCATCTTTGCGTATAGGATACTGAGTTCTCTGACAGACATCACACCTCTTCACATAGGCATGATACTGGCACTAATGGCTTAGCCCACTGTGGCACCACTTCCAAATTAAACAAGTCAGCATCAGGAAGGTCATCTGACACTCCTTGTGGGGCTTCTCCAGATGTGAGCCTAGATAGATGGTCTGCTCTCAAATGAGTCTTCCCTATCCTTACCACAACCTTGAAATCATATTCCATTAGCAAGAGAAACCATCTTACTAATCTTCCTATATTGCATGGCTTGTTTACGAGATATAGCAGTGCCTGATGGTCAGTAAAAAATTTAAACTTATTTGCAAGCAAATAATTTCTAAACTTTTTAACTGCATATACCATGCCTAATCCTTCTCTCTCCGTAGTGGTATAATTTCGTTCAGCTGCATTCAATTGTTTACTAGCATAGGCAATTGGAAGATCCATATTACCTTCACCAGTAGGTTGTGCGAGTACACATCCAATAGCATAATTGGATGCATCCACATGAACATGAAAGGGTTTATTCCAATCTGGTGTAGTCAAGATTGGGGCTGAACATAATCGTCGTTTAAGCTCATTGAAGGAATTTTCACACTCATCAGTCCACTCAAAGTTAGTCAAAAGTCCATACTGAGGCTTTGCTATGATGGCATACATGTGTATAAACCATCGGTAATAACCACAATGCCCCATGAAAGCTTGTACTTCCTTGACATTCTTTGGCCTAGGTAGCTCCGCTATGGCTCTCACTTTCTCTTCATCAGTGGATATGCCATTCTTTGACACTATGTGTCCTAGAATCTTGCCTTGCCTGACCATAAAAACACACTTCTCTGGGTTCAGGCAGACTTGATATTCTCTACATTTGTCAAAAATTTGTCTGAGTTCAGGAATATGGGTTTGTCTAATGTTGGAATGAGCACAAAGATCATCAACATAGACTTCTAAGTTATTCCTCAGGAACTCTTTAAATACATGGCACATCAGCCTCTGGAAGGTAGCTGGTGCATTGGTAAGCCCAAATGGCATTACTCTAAAGGCAAAAATGCCCCATTCAGTGGCAAAAGCCGTCTTGTGCTGATCTTCTGGAGCTATGGCTACTTGATTGTAGCCCGAAAATCCATCAAGGAAGCTGTACACTTCCTTGCCTGCTACTCTTTCTAAGAGATGTTTTGTGATAGGAAGCGGATAGTTATCTCGAATTGTGGCTGCATTGACCTTCTTCAGGTTAATGCATACACACAACTTTCCATTTTTCTTGGGCACCACTACGATGGGGGATACCCACTCAGTGTGCTCAATTTCATCGATGAATCCCACTTCAACCAGTCTATCTATCTCCTCTTTGATCTTAGCACCATAATTATCATTATATGTGTATGGCTTTTGCTTAGAAGGTTTGGCATCCGAGGTCATGGGGATAGTGTGTGAGCATATGTCAGGGTCTACACCTTTCAAATCCTTGTAACTCCAAGCGAATACATCTCTGTATTCTCTTAACAAGGCTATCAATTCGTGCTCTTCGTCTTCCATCAGGTCATGGCCTATGTATGTGCATCTCTCTTCTCCTTCTTCCACAGCTACCACTATTTTCTTGGTGGTTTCTTTGTTATCATAGGCCTCCCCCGATTGTGCCTCTCGTTTAGGCATTCTGATCATGACTCTCCTGTCATCTATCTCATACTTCTTAAAATTTTCCGGGACCTCAAACAAAGATTCTTCCTCTTCTGGTGTGACTTCTCTCTTCTTTCTTTTCTTTCCTTCTTCCTTCAGGGTCACATGTGTGGCTAGCCTTACATCATTTGTAAGCTCTCCATACCTCTAGGGTTGAAATTCTACTTCATAGACGTATTCTTCATCTGATGCAAAAGGTGGATCCATGATGATTGACTCTAGATCGGAGTCACTTGCATCCTCAAATGCATCAAGGCTAGGTTCACACTCTTCTAACACTGCCTTTCCCATGATCGGCTCTATGGAGAAGACTGAAATGTCATAGCCATCTTCATCACAGTGAGGTGTCCATTGTTCTTCATTGATGGCTACATCCATTGTTGCTAGGATTTCTGCCCAGCCGCGGGGTTCAAATTCTTCGTCAGGAAAGAGTACAGGTGCATAGGCTGGGTCTTGAATTGATCTATGTGTTTCTTTTGCACCTACCTCTCTGGCTTTTTCTCTCTTCTCTTCTTCTACTACTACTTTGCACATCCATAAGTGGGTGTCTTCATGCATCCATGAGGATCCTGATCCTATGGAATGCACCGATTCCGTATCATCTTTGGCTCTATGGAGGGGATTCCATTGGATCGGAGGGACATCTCTATGAGAGTAATCTTTGAGATTCACTTTGGTCATAACACCCAAGTGTTGCAGGTACAAGGAGTTGGTTCCCAAGTCCTGTACCACTTACAACTGTCGCATAAAGGGTCGTCCCAAGATCATTTCATAGGCATGATTTTTGCTAAAATCACATATAGCAAATGTATGCTCGAACTCAACACCACATGTGGTGAGAGTTATTCCTTCTATCAGCCCTAAGGGTCTCTCTATGTGACCATCGGCCATTTGCAATTTCATCCTAGTGGGCCTGAGTGCTGGCTTGCCCCAACGCTTCCATAGGGAAGTGGTAGCAATCGCAACTCCTGCACCTGAGTATAAAATGGCTTTGGTGGTGTATCCTTGATGGGTGATAGGAAGATATATGTTTCCCTCTTCGCCCTCACTCATGTCTCCTATTTTGTCCAAGGGTATTTCTGGCACTATTCTCTGGGACCCTACCTGGGAACGAGGTTTTGCTATCTCTGGTACTTGTTTGGCTACATGTTTCCATAGCTCTGGCCTTACTTTGAGTAGCTCTTCTAAGGTGAGCTTGCACTGTACTTTAGTGTTTTTCACTACCTCTATGTTCCTAGGTATGACTGAGTCCTCATTTCGTACCATGACCGTGGGTGCTCTCATACAAGTAGACTTAGCTTCCCATGGACCTGTGAAGTGGGGTAATTCTTGTAGAGAGTTAGACTCAAAGTCTAATCTTTCCTGAGATTGGGTGCTCTCCTGCTCCTTATAAATGGATGGGATGTCTTGTGGGAATTGGTCGTGTGCATCATCCACAAGTTCAATAGGAGGAGGGACTTCACTTTCTTTAGCCCATTTGTCTTCTTGAATTTCTCGTAGGAATTCGGGTGTGAACCGATTCATAGAAGATGATGTGTCTGGCTCCGTAGAGTTAGGCACATAGGCTTCCTAGGCAAGAAGACCTGCCCTTTCACTTGCCTTGTCCTTGTGTTGAGAGGTGGGTTCCTTTCCTGATTGTGCAATTACCCTCTCTATTCTTTCTAATAGTCCTTCAAAGTGCAGCTGCGTCTTGGCTGAGCTAGATATGTTAAAAAGGCGGCTGGCTTCAAACATGGTTTGAGCCAACTCCACCATCTTAGCACAAATTTTAGTTCGTTCAAGCTCTAATTCTGCTCTAGGGTAGCACTTTCCATGATCAGTTACGTTTGGCCCATCTTGGATTCTGGCCTGATATGCTTTAAGCATCATGTTTAGGTCCTCGGGAGTGGGACCTGCTAGGACTGATCCTACTCTAGGGGGTGGTGGGATTAGGTGAGGTGGGTTGGAAGGTGGCGGGTTGGATGGAGTTGGGAATGGTGGAGGTGGGATAGTGTGAGAGGGAGTTTGAGATGTGAGTTCGGTTATCCTGGCTCTCGTTTCTCATAGGGTTTACTCAAGTTCACTCATTTTCTTTGCCCAGTGTCTTTTCATTCTTTCACAACTATCTCTCCAAGCTCTAGTCCTCTTCTTGGTTGTACTCTCCGTTTCACTAACATCTGACCTCTTTTCCTGGCCTACGCCTGGGTTCTGCTGTAAGGCTTGGGCTCTAGTGACCACTTGTATTGGTGCAGTGGATGCTACACTTCTTGTGGAGTCTACAACTAACCCTACGACATTGATAGGAGTGATCTTCGGCATATTATTAGGATTGTTAGGGCAGTCTCGTAAGAGATGCTCCTTTCCACACTCCTGGCAATAGCCCTGGATTGTCACAGACTGAGATTGTGTAGGTGGAGGCAGGGGACAATCACGAACGAGATGATCTCCCTGACATCTGTAGCATGGTCCTCTAGGAAATGGGGGTCTTACTTGCCTAGGTTGAGGTCTAGAGTTGGGATTTGCGTACATGACATTAGCATACTCTGACTCCCAATTAGGTTCACTTGGTTCCTCACTGTAGTAGGACTCACCATGTTCAGGAGATTGCATGTAGTAAGCCTGGGGACTATCAATATGTGTAGAATCAAAGCTATGGTCACTCGGGTCACTTTGCACGTTAAGTCTTTTCCTTTAAAGTTCTCGGTCACACACAGGTTATCTCTTGAACTTGATTTCTTAGATAGTCTTTGACTTGTCACGTGCCTATCGTGTCTTGAATTACTCCTAGCACTACTTGAACTTAGCCTAAGCTAGGAATTGACAAAGGGAGTTGAGAATATTCCGACCTTTCTTGCTGATCCCTTGTTCTTTAGTGCTCGAGAACCCGATTCTCAAGCTTGCACAAAGCCCTTGCTTGGATGCTCTCAATTGCTCTCAATGGACCTGTAAAAGTCCCAAGGTTAGTTCAAGACTTAAATTCCAATGACTGACAGATCACTTTCATGCATGTAATTCACAAACCAAATTCCCCTTTGCCTTTATGGAAAACAATCCCAAGGATCCTTTAGTTCTCCTACCCCGGGGTATGGTCAACTTCAAAATACCCTATCTAATAATCCTGATCTTAATTTAACCATAACCAGTGGAAGTTTTGGTTGTACTCCCCATGAGCTTTCCAACAAGACAAGAATCACAGCAAACGGATTTCGTATGAGAAAGTTATGACAGTTCAGGGTTCTGGTGCTAAAACAGGGTTCAAACAGGCTGACAGATCACATGATTTTTCTCAAAATCACATGTGTGGGGACCTCACAAATCACTGATGACTCTCTAATTATGCCCAAAATCCCCCAAGGACTTGGAAAAATTAACCCTACAATTTTGGCCGAAAAGCCTGTTAATCGCGATCGACAGGTCTGTCAATCGCGATTGACAGAGGTGTCTGTCAGGGCCTGTCGGTCGCGATCGACACGTCAATCACGATTGACACGTCAATCGCAATCGACAGAGTCGATCGTGGGTCTTGTCAATCGCGATCGATGGTGTCAATCGCGATCGACACTTTTTCCGGGATTTTCGCCATGATTTCAGTCAATCGGGGATGTGTCCGTCGCGATGGACACGTGGCAACGCAAATTTTGGTGTCAATCATGAATTTTCAGTCGGTCGCGATCGACGCGATTGAATGTCAATCGCGATTGACTGAATCCTACGTGGTAGTCAGTCAGTCGTGAGGTCTGTTGGTCATGATTGACAGGGTCTGTCGGTCGCGATTGACAGGGTCTGTCAGTCGCGATTGACAGATGTTGTCGATCGTGGCTGTCGATCGCGATCGATGGTGTCGGTCGCGATTGACAGAGAAACATGGAATTTTTCAATTTTGTTTAGTAATTTGGAATGTGCACTTTGTGCTTGTCCTAGTGGTGCACTTAGTTTTACCAATTGGTCGAATTTTCTGTCAATCGCGATCGACAGAGGTCGGCGACACAGAGACAATTTCTGAGTTTTTCCGTACCTGCGTAGCATGCTGGAGGGGATGATACAGCTGGATCCTGCAAGAAACTCAACAAACATGCAAAAACAATGCACACAATATTGCTCTCTCGCTCTCTCTCACAAGTGGAATGAGGGAAATGGAATGGAGAAGGTGATAAGATCAAACTGAAAATTTTCGCGATGATGGAGATGGAGGTGGGAGATGGTGATGATGATGATGGTGATGATGGTGGTGAGGTAAGAAAGAGAAAAATAAGAAGAGTAAAGAAATTACCTACAACGCCAATGTCTCCAATCTACGTCTTACCATCACACGCTCGTCCTCAAAGCTCGATCCCCGGCAACGACGCCAAAATTTGGTGTAGCTCAGTGATGAGTAACACCTCCTTTAATGTCAATCCGGGAAGACGTGAGGATGGTATGAAGACCTCGAGCAAGTGAAGGCACAAGTGCGTGAGTGAGAAGCACACTAGCATGCACACACATACACACACACACGCACACACAGTAAGACAAAGAGTAAGAAGCAATGGAGTTCTTTAGATTACTTCCAAAATGTTCATACAAGTTTAGATCAATTACTAGCTAGCCTCAAAAATGAGCTCTCTAGCTCTATTTATAGTTTTTGACTAGGTTTTGGCCGTGTCCAGACCTAGTGTCCGGCCTAGCTAAAAATTAGGTTCTCTACCCTATTTGGAGGTTCAAACGAAGTCTAAAAAATGTGAAAACTGACAGGTAGGTACTTCTAAAGCTCCTCAAGCTCAAGGACTCCTTGGCTTGCACAAAATGGAGCTACAAAAATATGAAATGGTATTTACAATGGTTTTTAGTGATGAAAATCACTATTTTTGTAAGGGTTTCTATTAACATTTTGACATACATTTCTTGGAGCTCCCTACTTGCTCCTTCTCCTTGTGTGTCCACCTCTTTCATATGCGTTAGTGTCCTAAAAAAATATTGGCCTACTTGCCAGATCGTTGTTGACTGCTCTATCTGCTTGTACTTTCTCTTCTCTCTGACTCCCTTCGTAAGCTTCCTTGCCTGGTGAGTCCTTCAGTTCCAACAACCCACTCGGGATGGAGGATTCTAGTAAGAACAGATTTCCCTCGAGGGGTCCTAGGTTCTATACCCATGTTTCCTTGCTCTAGGTCACCTATGTCCGTCTCAGGGATCACATTCCCGAATTCATCTGTCCTGTCTGGGTGACTAGTGACCACATATATGGTTCCTTCTTTGTCCAAGTATGCTCCGTTTTCAAACTTGACAGCTGGGTGTTCTAGTCCAATGGATTGGTCCGGGTTTTTAATCTGGACCACGGATCTTCCTAGGCCATCCTCATAGATGCTAGCACCTAATCGGTTGGTCCTAAGGTATTCAAGCTGCGTCTTGTAGGGGCCTTCCAGCCTATACAAATATGGCACACCTGAACTCCCCGCAGGTCTCTCCATACCTTGAGACATCTCTGATTCACTAGTCTCAGAGCTAGGGTAATGCGAGTGGTGGCTCAATTGCTGGGCCCAAGGCCTTGCAGTATGATTAACGCTGGCCCCCGAAGACCTAAGACTTTGTCTATCTCTTACTAGATGTCGTCCTGATGTAAGGTTCATTTGCCTATTTAAGTAGCCCAATTTTTGCCCAAAGTACAACCTCGTTGCCGATCAATTGGTGTCAGTCACTTGATTCTTTTTTAGTGTGTTATCGTGTTTATGATCTTGTCTGATATCGCGTCGTCAGGAATATTTGATTTGATTTTCCGCACTTGAGTTGATCATCCCACGTTAAGTTCTTTTCCTTTAAAGTTCTCGGTCACACACAGGTTATCTCTTGAACTTGATTTCTTAGATAGTCTTTGACTTGTCACGTGCCTATCGTTGTCCTGACTTACTCCTAGCACTACTCGAACTTAGCCTAAGCTAGGAATTGACAAAGGGAGTTGAGAATATTTTGACCTTGTTGATCCCTTGCTTTTTGATGCTCAAGAACCCGGTTCTCAAGCTTGCAAAGAAACCCTTGCTTTGGATGCTCTCAATTGCTCTCAATGGACCTGTATCAGTCCCAAGATTAGCTCAAGACTTAAATTCAAAGGACAGACATATCACTTTCATGCATGTAATTTGAATATCAATTGTGTCCCCTGTCTTTACTGCAAACAATTCTAGAGATCCCTTGGTTTTGTTCCCCCTAGGTATGGTATTTGATACACAAGATTTTTCTCAAGACACACTTGTAGGGACCTCACAAATCACTAATTGCTAGACCAATATGCCCAAAAACTATCCCCAAAACTTGGAATAAAAACCCTAATTTTTTTACCGAAAAGCCTGTCAATCGCGATCGACAGGTCTGTCAATTGCGATTGACAGAGGTGTCTGTCGGGGCCTGTCGGTCGCGATCGACACGTCAATCGCGATCGACAGAGTCGATTGTGGGTCCTGTCAATCGCGATCGATGGTGTCAATCGCGATCGACACGTTTTCCAGGATTTTCGCCATAAATTCAGTCGATTGGGGCTATGTCTGTCGCGATGGACACGTGGCAACGTGAGAAATTCAGTCAATCGTCAAAATTCAGTCGATCGTGATCGACGGTGTCAATCGCAACTGACAGAGGTGTCGGTCGGGGCTGTCGATCGCGATCGACAGTGTCAATCGCGATCGAGAGTGTCAATCGCGATCGACAGTGTCAATCGCAATTGACAGGGTCAGTCGGTCGTCTCTGTCGGTCGCGATCGACAGGTCTATCGGTCGCGATTGACAGGGTTTGTCGGTCGCGATTGCCAGATGTTGTCGATCGTGGCTGTCGATCGCGATCGATGGTGTCAATCACGATTGACAGAGAAACATGGATTTTTTTTAGTGTTTTAGGTGATTTAGAGTGTGCTCCTTATGTGTATCCTTATGGTGTGCTTTGTTTTACCAATTGGCCGATTTTTCTGTCGATCGCGATCGATAGACGTCGGCGACACAGAGATAGTTTCGTGATTTTTCGTACCTGCGCGGAGTGCTAGAGATGATGATGCAGCAAGAACCTGCAAGAATGCTCAAGAAACATGCAAAAACAATGCACACAATATCGCTCTCTCGCTCTCTCTCACAAGTGGAATGAGGGAAATGAGGTGGAGAAGGTGATATGATAAAAAAACTGAAATTTTTTCGCGATGATGGAGATGGAGGTCGGATATGGTGAGGATGATGATGGTGATGATGGTGGTGAGGTAAGAAGGAGAAAAATAAGAAAAGTAAAGAAATTACCTACAACGCCAACGTCTCAAATCTACGTCTTACCATCACACGCTCGTCCTCAAAGCTCGATCCTCGGCAACGGTGCCAAAATTTGGTGTAGCTCAGTGATGAGTAGCACCTCCTTTAATGTCAATCTGGGAAGACGTGAGGATGGTATGAAGACCTCGAGCAAGTGAAGGCACAAGTGCGTGAGTGAGAAGCACACTGACATGCACACACATACACGCACACACGCACACAAGGTAAGACAAAGAGTGAGAAGCAATGGAGTTCTTTTGATCACTTCCAAAAAGCTCTTACAAGTTCAAATCAATTACAAGCTAGCCTAAAAAATGAGCTCTCTAGCTCTATTTATAGTTTTTGACTAGGTTTTGGCCGTGTCCAGACCTAGTGTCTGGCCTAGTTAAAAATTAGGTTCTAGGGCCTATTTGAAGACTCAAACGAAGTCTAAAAATTATGAAAATTGGTAGGTAGCTACTTCACATGCTCATCAAGCTCAAGGACTCCTTGGCTTGGACAAAATGGAGCTACAAAAATATGAAATGGTATCTACAATGGCTTTTAGTGATGAAAATCACTATTGTTGTAGGGATTTCTTCTAACGATTTGACATACACATCTTCGAGCTCCCTACTTGCTCCTTCTCCTTGTGTGTCCACCTCTTTGATATGCTTTAGTGTCCTGAAAAAATATTGGCCTACTTGCCAGATCGTCGTTGACTACTCTGTCTGCTTGTGCCTTCTCTTCGCTCTGACTCCCTTCGTAAGCTTCCTTGCCTTGTGAGTCCTTGAGTTCCTTGACTACCAACAATCATCAACCGAAGAGTAGAAGCAAAACTCTGATATGAATCAGGAAGACCATTTAGAATGGTCTGCACAAGTGAGCTATCTGGTATAACCTCAACAGTAGAAATCAACTGTTCCTTAAAGTCTTTGATCTTTGTTAGAAAACTATCCATAGAATCACCTTCATTCATGTGCTCACTCTCCAACTGTGTTCGGAGGTAAGAAACACGAGCCTCATTCCTAGCTTGGTACAATGTGGTAAGTGTATCCCAAGCATCCTTAACTGTTCTGCAAGAGCGAACATGAGGAATAATGGCACGTTTGACAGACAAAGCTATCAATGAATGTGCCTGAGCATCTCTGCCATCCCAACAAATCTACTCTACAGTAGGTGCAACAAAAATTGTAGCACGAACAGGAATATGCAGAATATCATTGGTGGAGCTCAGTGATGAGTAGCACCTCCTTTAATGTCAATCCGGGAAGACGTGAGGATGGTATGAAGACCTCGAGCAAGTGGCGGCACAAGTGCATGAGTGAGAAGCACACAAACATGCACACACATACACACACACGTGCACACACGGTAAGACAAAGAGTGAGAAGCAATGGAGTTCTTAGATTACTTTCAAAAAGCTCTTACAAGTTCATTTCAATTACAATCTAACCTCAAAAATGAGCTCTCTAGCTCCTTTTATAGTTTTTGACTAGCTTTGGCCCTGTCCAGACCTAGTGTTCGGCCTAGTTAAAATTAGGTTCCAGGGCTTATTTGAGGGCTCAAATGAGATCTAAAAAATACGAAAATTGGTAAGCAACTACTTCTAAGGCTCCTCAAGCTCGAGGACTCCTCGGCTTGCACAAAATGGAGCCACAAAAAGGTGAACATGGTATTTACAGGGGTTGTTAGTGATGAGAATCACTTTTAATTGGTGTAAGGGTTTTGAAAAATTAAAGGTTGCCTTAGTGCTAGATCTGCGTGAATGCTCGTACTTGCTTCTTCATGAAGAAAATTATTGGCCTACTTGCCAGATCTTCTTTGACTGCCATGTCTGCTTGTGCTGTCCCTTCGCTCTGACTCTCTTCGTCTTGTGGCTCCTTCGGTTCCCTGACTGCTGCCAACACCCCCCCCACTCTCGCGTCTGTCGCCCCTGACAGACCCTTGTCTAGAGGATTTTTGAACATAATATTGGACGACATCGGAGGCTAGGTGGTGTTCTTCGAGTCGTAAGCCGCGTGCTAGATCTGTGAGCAAATCATCCCAATTCACAGGTCCGGGAACATCCGGATGAGGCACCCTCAATTGTTCTGAATGAATAGTTCTCTCCACAGCAAATAATTGGAGGAGATGTGATGGCCTGGGTATAAAGATTTCAGAGTGGTATTCCCAGAATCCTGTGATGAACATCTCCTCAAATGTCTGTTTAAAGCAGGCTGGGAGGTACTTGATTCTGGCGTGCCAAGCATATATTACTTCAATTGATGGGGTGGTACTCATATCGTACACTAGATCTTGGTTTCCTGTCACAAAGCCTGCTCTTGAGAAGTGGGGGTCCTTAATGTTCTTAAACGTCCTGAAAGTGATCAGCATTAATTCGAATATTTTCATACACATCTGGGCCATCACATCGGGATTATTGCGTACCCGAATACTCTAGTGACGGATTGTAGAAATCATGTAGTTCACTGTGGGGGGTCCTCGTGGAGGTGCTAGATAAACGTAATTTAACCATTTTGCGCAGGCTTTGATGTCTCTGACGGCAATAGTGAATTCAGGCCAGGTGCGTCGTCGAAGAACTGGAATGTAACAAGGATTATATTTAATAAACAATGGCATATTATTCCAGGTTTGGACCATTTCAGGATATGTTTCCAAAAGCCTGATTCTCCAGGTGGGTTCATGGATGGACCCACGCTTAGCACTTTCCGATATATCATCTGGACCAAATTGTGTAGCAAATGTGGGAGGCTTGCCGCATCGTCGTTGAATCTCGGCGTTGTAATCGGCCAAAAGTATGCAGTATGGCACATATTGGTCATTATTGGTGCCGATCCATCTATGATGAGACATGCTTCTGAAATATTCTGACTTTATGACAGTTTCTTCTAGGTTCGCTAGTGATTGGATCTGAATGGCCACCCGTTCTTCGTGGGTGTTCGCTGTCCTTTCCAGTGTCTGAAGCCACTCGGGTGCTTCCACTTCCAAGGTGTCTAGTCCCTCTGAGGTTCGTTGCCCGCCTCGCATTGGCATAGGAACATACGGTTCTTCGTACGAATCATCTACCTTAATAGGGACCAACTCTTCTGGCTCTGGTTCTACTACTGGAGAGGGCTGCCTCTCGTATGTCAGTAACCTCTTTTGTAATTCTGCTACCTGCTCAATTAAGGCCTTTACTTCGTCTGAGGTAGAGGTTGATGGGACACTCTTCGGTTGTTCTTCCTGTTCCTTAAGTCTGCTCTGTAGTGTGTCACGTCCAAGTCATCATGGGCTTCCAGAAGATCTGCATAGCTTTCCAAGATGGTTTTCATCGTCTCCGTGGGAACTGCTTTGAACTGCTCTGGATCTATCTCGTGGGGAGAGCCTTCCATTGCCGCTTCCAGATTCTCTTCATTTTGTTTTTGCAGTCTCTTGTTCTCTTCCAGTGCTGTGGCCATATGTTTCCTGAGTAGCGCCAAGTTACGTCTGACTCGTAGGTTATCGGCCTGGTATACTTCGAGCAAGGCTTCTAATTGTTTGACGCCTGATTCTTTCGATGGTTGGGGTGCCTCTAGTAGTGTTTGGTGAGCCTGCTCAAGCGTTGTATAACGTTGATTTACATCTGCATTTTCTTCTTCAAGAATTTTAAATTGCCTTTGTAAGTTCTGGTGATTTGTTGTCAGTTGTTGATACCGGCCGTCCAGAGCTCTGTACTCATTCTGAAGCTGATATACACATTGATTTAATGCTAGAAATATACTATTTACATTAAATGATGCAGGGAGGGGTGAAGATGCAGGGGGAATGGGGGCGGGAAAGGGAGTTGTGAATGATGTGGATGCAAGTGGAGATGTGGGTGGAGGGGGTATGGGAGATGGAGGTGGCATGGGGGGAGGGAGCGGTGCAGTGGCAGGAGATGTTTCCATAGTGTCAAATGTTTGAGTGACCATGTAGATGGGGATCGTGGGTGGGGTGGATGTGACGTTAGTGAAGAGAGTGGTGAAAGTGGGCGTGGTGACTCCCCCGAATTGGATTCCCGGAGAGAGTGGAATTCCCATGACGATTGTGGTGGTAGTGGACGTGGTGGTGATAGTGTCATGTGGTGGAGTGAGTTGTGTAGTGAGAGGTGGGGAGGGTGGTGACAATGGTGCTTCCTGATGTTCGTCTGCTTGCGTTGTCTCTCCTGATGCTGATACATTGACATGAATTTGTTTTCCAGACCTCATGGGACGGGCGAGAACTCTTTTCTCGAATCGGTGGATGTAGGCCATTGCCTCATGAATGGCCTCATCCAATCCTACTGCATCGGCGTGTAGGTTTATGGACTCGATGAACATGTCATCCACGCCTTCCTCAGCCAGCAATTGGTTCATGAGTTTCTTGCCCGCTTCCAGTGACATTTTATGCTGTTCTTGAACTAGCTGCATGGTTCGATACAGTCTTTTTATTTGTGCCGAATACGCAGGGGCACTTGCCAACTCTGAAAATTCATCATACTCTTGTTCTTCGTAGGCTTCTTCCTCTTGTTCGGTCTCGTGTTCATCTACGTCGACTTCTACCACTTCTGGTCGGGTGGGGGCTGATGTTGTTGTATGGGGTTGTGGTTCCTGAGCTCGCTCTGTTTCCGTCTCGAGATTAGAGTCATAGATTATTCTAGCCACTTCTTCATCAGTGAGATCATTGAGAGTAAAGCCCTGTGGAAATTCCAAATCTGATGGGACGGGTGGAAACACCAGGTTGGGTCCCTCTGTACTTGGTCTTGGTAGCCGAATGGTGAATGGCCTAATGCATCGTGTCTGGGGAGGGGTAATTTCTGGTGTAGTGGTGGCTCCCCTTGGTTGAGCGCAGGGTAATTGGACTCCCCCTCTCATCTTCTTTGATGGGGGACCTGCCGCTGATAGCCTTCTCTGGAATTCCTGGGCTCGGGGCCATATGAGTGCCCGCTGAATCGGCACGTCATAGGCAAGACATCGGTAGATTATCTTGGTTAGAGCACAACATCCGTGAAGCACATTTTTCTACTTCTTGTTCCACCGTTGATGGGCTAGGTGAATCTGATCTATGATCCAATGTGGTACGTTGATGGGGAGGCTTTCTGTCTCTGCCAGATACAAGCTAAACCATATTTTCTTTGGGGGCATGGTGAATCTTTCCTGGGCGGGGAAAGCAAAATGCTGCATGACGGTCCGTAGGTGCAGAGCGATGGTCGGTGTCATTGCTACCATATCCTTCAGCTTATTGAGATCTTTATGTTTCATTCTGCTTGGAACCATTGTTTCCTTTTCAGTGGGGATGTGCATACCATACATGCCCAATGCTTCTCGTACCAGATTGAGGGTCAGCTTGAATCTTTTAAGTTCATGGCCCGACAACAGTGAGGGTAACACAAAGGTGCTGTCGCCTCCCTTGGCCCTGCTCGGAGTGATGGTACTGATAAGATAAGAACAACGTAAGAAATCTGGCTTTGGTAAGTGGGCCCTGAAATAACTGTCCAAGCCGGCTTTGGTCCATAGTGAACGCATGACTTCGGCATTCTGATAGCTCTCAAACTCGCGCGTGAAAAAATGGTAGCGTCCCCATTTACCATTAAACTCCAATTCAGCTTCCCAAAAATAGGTTCCATCACCCAATGGTCCTGCAACATCACTGAACCAATGAGCGTGTTTGCCCACCTGAGAGGTGTGTCCCTGAGGAGGATCCTGAATTGGGAGCACATGCACAGCTTGAAGTTCTTGCGGTCTTTCGGTGAGATGTGGTTCGAGGAGGAGTGTTTCTATATCCACAATCTGTGCACTGGATCCGGCTTGAGAACTGGCACCTCCGGCTTCTGCCATGGCCCTGCTTGCTTGTTGGTTCTATGAGAATATAGAACCAGGTGTTAACATTGTAATGGACAGAATAAACCCGTTGTTGTCCCTGTTACAACATTAACATGAGGTAGATGATGAGTCAGTGGTTAGTAAGTGCACGATGACAGTGTGTGTAGTTAATGCCTGGATAGTCCTAGGAGCTAGATGGAAAGATGCACTGTCTGACTAATGCAGTTAGTAGGTGGAGATGAATTCACAGATTGGGGTAGGGGGTTTTTTTACAAGTCTTAGGTTGCCAAACACCATGAATGGCTTTTGGTCTTGGTTTTGTGGAGATTCGGGAGGGTTGCATGAGTAATTCTACTGGGAGTTGTTGTGTCATTGGGACCCATTTACGAGTGAGTCTGTGCGTGCTTCTAGGCGGCAGTGTGTTTGAGTGTATCAGACAAGAGTGGGTGGCGGCTGCTTGAGCGAGTGAACTATGTCGTGTAAGATGTGAATTGTGTAGGACTAGTTGAGCCTGCAAGCAAGCCTTGGGCACCCAAATTTGTCTTGATTGTGGGTCAGCCTTCATCGACTTCTTGGGTACCCAAATGGATTTCACTTTCTCAACAGAGGTTTTAGGAGTCCTCTTATTAGCATCAAGTCGTTGATTACTAATAGGAAGTTGAGACCGTTGTTGCGACTTAGTTACGGTCGACAGCTCGTCTTTCCGCACCCACATTTGTCTCATCGGCTGAGTTGTTCTGATTCGCACGTTCTTTTGGTCTCTCGCTTAGAGAGTCTTCAGTGATTGATCTGCCCTTAGTTGCTGCCTCCTTCTGGTCTTTGGAAAAGAAGGGAGTTCCATTGTGGTTCTGACTCCTTTTTTGAGATCTTCATTCTTCTGCATCACATAGCCTTGGACAAGAACAGCATGGTCAACTTCATGTGTACCCCTGGAGTGAGTAATCCAGGGCTTCTTGTTCTAAACTCCTTTTCCTAGCCAGAGTCATGTCTGGAGGGAATGTTTTCGTCCTCAGTAAGGATACTAGTGGTTCACTCCAATCTGGCACTATGGATACTTGATAAAGAGTGGCGTGTTCCACAGGTGGTTTAGTGCAACAGATTGGGCATTCCTTGCACAACCTTTGGACATCAGCTTCCATAGTTGGCCAATGTACTCCGAGTCTCCTTAGTGTCTGTAAGGTTTGTTGCTTTGAGTAGTGTTGCTCTAACGCACCTACATGTGCTAAATGCAACCATTTATTGTACTCGCCCTCTTCCACACAACAAGCCAAGATTCCTTGATCTGTGTGCTTGTACATGCTTCCTGCCATGATGTGGTACTTTTGGGCTTTCACAACCTCTCTATTCTGTGTGTTTACTACAGGATGGTTAGGCCCGTATGTCAATACTGGTACCAATGGCTTAGCCCACTGCGGTACAACTTCCAAATTAAACAAGTAAGCATCAGGAAGGTCATCTGATACTCCTTGTGGGGCTTCTCCCGATGTGAGCCTAGAGAGATGATCTGCTCTTAAATGAGTCCTCCCTTTTCTTACCACAACCTCAAAGTCATATTCCATTAGCAAGAGAAACCATCTCACTAATCTTCCTGTATTGCATGGCTTGTTTACGAGGTATAGCAATGCCTGATGATCAGTAAAAAATTTAAACTTATTTGCAAGCAAATAGTGTCTAAATTTCTTAACTGCATATACCATGCCTAAGCCTTCTCTCCTAGTAGTGGTGTAATTCCGTTCAGCTGTATTCAATTGTCTACTGGCATAGGCAATTGGAAGATCCATGTTACCTTCACCAGTAGGTTGTGCAAGCACACATCCAATGGCATAATTGGATGCATCCACATGAACATGGAATGGCTTATTCCAATCTGGTGTGGTCAAGATTGGTGCTGAACATAATCTTCGTTTAAGCTCCTGGAAGGAATTCTCACATTCATCCGTCCACTCAAAGTTAGTCAGAAGTCCGTACATGGGCTTTGCAATGACAGCATACATGTGAATGAACCGGCGGTAGTAACCACAATGTCCCATGAAAGCTTGTACTTCCTTGACATTCCTTGGCCTAGGTAGCTCTGCTATGGCTCTCACTTTCTCTTCATCGATGGATATGCCATTTTTTGACACTATGTGTCCTAGAATCTTGCCTTGCCTGACCATAAAAACGCACTTTTCTGGGTTCAGGCAGACTTGATATTCTCTAC
This sequence comes from Ceratopteris richardii, assembly GCA_020310875.1. Taxonomy (NCBI): domain Eukaryota; kingdom Viridiplantae; phylum Streptophyta; class Polypodiopsida; order Polypodiales; family Pteridaceae; genus Ceratopteris; species Ceratopteris richardii. Next base: position 71,826,905 of record CM035409.1, read on the forward strand.
ATTTGTCAAAGATTTGTCTGAGTTCAGGAATATGGGTTTGTCTAATGTTGGAATGAGCACAAAGATCATCAACATAGACTTCTAAATTCTTCCTCAGGAACTCTTTAAATACATGGCACATTAGTCTTTGGAAGGTCGCTGGGGCATTGGTAAGCCCAAATGGCATTACACGAAAGGCAAATATACCCCACTCTGTGGCAAAAGCTGTCTTATGCTGATCTTCTGGAGCAATGGCGACTTGATTGTAGCCCAAAAATCCATCGAGGAAGCTGTACACTTCCTTGCCTGCCACTCTTTCTAAGAGATGTTCTGTGATGGGAAGCGGATAGTTATCTCGAATTGTGGCTGCATTGACCTTCTTCAAGTTAATGCATACACGCAGCTTGCCATTCTTCTTGGGCACCACTACGATGGGGGATACCCACTCAGTGTGCTCAATTTCATAGATAAATCCAGCTTCAACCAGTCTATCTATCTCTTCTTTGATCTTAGCAGCGTAATTATCGTTATATGTATAGGGCTTTTGCTTAGAGGGTTTAGCATCTGAGGTCATGGGGATAGTGTGTGAGCATATATCAGGGTCAACACCTTTCAAATCCTTGTAACTCCAAGCGAATACATCTCTGTATTCTCTTAGTAAGGCTATCAACGCATGCTCTTCTTCCTCTCTTAGGTCATGGCCTATGTACGTGCATCTCTCCTCTCCTTCTTCTAGGGCCACTACTATTTTCTTGGTGGTTTCTTTGTTATCATAGGCCTCTCCTGATTGTGCCTCTCGTTTAGGCATTCTTATCATGACCCTCCTGTTATCTATCTCATACTTCTTAAAATTTTCCGGGACCTCAAACAAAGATTGTTCCTCTTCTGGTGAGACTTCTCTCTTCTTTCGTCTCTTTCCTTCTTCCTTCGGGGTCACATGTGTGGCTAATCTTACATCGTTTGTAAGCTCTCCATGTCTCTGGGGTTGAAATTCTACTTCATGGAAGTATTCTTCATCTGATGCAAATGGTGGGTCCATAATGATTGACTCTAGATTGGAGTCACTTGCATCCTCAAATGCATCAGGGCTAGGTTCGCATTCTTCTAGAACTGCCTCTCCCATGATTCGCTCTATGGAGAAGACTGAAATGTCATAGCCATCCTCATCACAGTGGGGTGTCCATTGTTCTTCATTGATGGCTACGTCCATTGTTGCTAAAATTTCTGCCCAGCCGTGAGGTTCAAATTCCTCATCAGGAAAGACTACAGGTGCATAGGCTGGGTCTTGAATTGATCTATGGTTTTCTTTTGCACCTACCTCTCTGGCTTTCTCTCTCTTCTCTTCTTCTACTGCTACCTTGCACATCCATAAGTGGGTGTCTTCATGCATCCTAGAGGATCCTGACCCCATGGAATGCACCGATTCCGTATCATCTTTGGCTCTATGGATGGGATTCCATTGGATAGGAGGTACATCTCTATGAGAGTAATCTTTAAGATTGACTTTGGTCGTAACATCTAAGTGCTACAGGTACAAAGAATTGGTTCCCCAGTCCTGTACCACTTGCAACTGTCGCATAAATGGTCTTCCCAAAATCATCTCATAGGCATGATTTTTGCTGAAGTCACATATAGCAAATGTATGCTCAAACTCGACACCACAAGTGGTGAGAGTTATTCCTTCTAGCAATCCTAAGGGTCTCTCAATATGACCATCGACCATCTGCAATTTCATTCTCGTTGGCCTGAGTGCTGGCTTGCCCCAACGCTTCCATAGGGAAGTGGTGGCAATCGCAACTCCTCCACCTGAGTCCAAAATTGCCTTGGTGGTGTACCCCTGGTAGGTAATGGGAAGATAGGTGTTCCCTTCTTCACCTTCACACATGTCTCCTATCTTATCCAAGGGTATGTCTGGCACTGTCCTATGTGATCCTACCTGGGAACGAGGTTTTGCTATCTCTGGTACTTGTTTGGCTACATGTTTCCACACTTCTGGTCTAACCTTAAGCAGCTCTTCCAAAGTGAGATTGCACTGCACTTTGGTGTTCTTCACTACCTCTATGTTCCTAGGTATGACTGAATCTTCGTTTCTTACCATGACTGTAGGTGCTCTCATACATGAGGACCTTGCTTCCCATGGGCCTGTGAAATGGGGTAGTTCTTGTAAAGAATTAGACTCGAAGTCTAATCTTTCTTGAGATTGGGTACTCTCCTGCTCTCCATAAATGGATGGGATGTCTTGTGGGAATTGGTCATGTGCCTCATCCACAAGTTCAATGGGAGGAGGGAGTTCACTTTCTTTAGCCCATTTGTCTTCTTGAATCTCACGTAGGAATTCTGGTGTGAACCGATTCATAGAAGATGATGTGTCTGGCTCCGTAGAGTTAGGCACATAGGCTTCGTGAGCAGGAATGCTTACTCTTTCACTTGCCTTATCCTTGTGTTGAGAGGCTGGTTCCTTTTCTGATTGTGCAGTCAGCTTCTCTATTCTTTCTAGGGAGGGGGGGTTGTCTGGTTCAGTGGAATTGGGCACATAAGCTTTTGGTCGGGGATGGGTCATATTTTTGCTTGCGTTATCTCTTTCTTGATTTTCTTCTTCCTTGGCAGATCTTGCAATTATGCCCTCTAACTTCTCTAGAAGTCCATCCAAGTGTAATTGCGTCTTGGCTGAGCCCGAGTAATTGAAAAGGTGACTGGCTTCAAACATAGTCTGAGCCAATGCGACCATTTTCGCGCAAAGCTTGGTTCTTTCTATCTCTAGGTCAGCTCTAGGGTAACACTTGTCATGATCCGTGACATTTGGCCCTTCTTGGATTCTGGCCTGATATGCTTTAAGCATCATGTCTATATCTTCAGGAGTGGGATCAACTAATACTGATCCTACTCTAGGGGGTGGTGGAATCATATGAGGTGGGTTGGAAGGTGGCGGGTCGGATGGCGATGGGAATGGTGGTGGTGGGATAGTGTGAGAGGGAGTTTGAGATGTGAGTTCAGTTATCCTGGCTTTGGTTTCTCTTATGCTTTCCTCAAGTTCACTCATCTTTTTAGCCCATTGTCTTTTCATTCTTTCCCGACTATCTTTCCACGCTCTAGTCCTTTTCTTTGTCACGCTCTCGGGTTCACTAGCCTCTGGGTTCTTATCTTGGTCTACCCCTTGGTTCTGCTGCAATGCCTGAGCTCTAGTCACGACCTGTACTGGTGCAGTGGACGTCACACTTCCTGTGGAGTCTACCACCAACCCAATAACGTTAATAAGAGTGATTTTTGGCATATTATTAGGATTCTTAGGGCAATCTCGTAAGAGATGCTCCTTTCCACATTCTTGGCAAAAGCCCTGAATTGTCACTGACTGGGGTTGTGTAGGTGGAGGTAAGGGACAATCACGAATGAGGTGATCCCCCTCACATCTGTAGCATGGTCCTCTAGGGAATGGGGGTCTTACCTGCCTAGGTTGAGGCTTAGGATTGGGGTTTGTATACATGACGTTTGAGTAATCTGACTCCCAACTACGTTCGTTTGGCTCTTCGCTATAGTAAGACTCACCATGTTCAGAAGATTGCATGTAGTAAGCATGGGGGCTATCGACATGTGTAGAATCAAAGCTATGGTCACTGGGGTCACTTTCAGAAAGCAGTGGTGTTACAGGGACTATAGCTTGTCACTCTAGCACAATGGTGAGTACCAACGTGAGAAGATTCACCTCATAATTGTCAATCCGTGGAGACGTGAGGACTAGTATGAAGACTATGAGCAAGTGAAGGCACAAGTGCGTGAGTGAGAAGCACACAAGCATGCACACACATACACACACACGCGCACACAAGCAAGAACAAGGAGAGGAACAATGGAGTTCTTTGCATTAATCAAAAGGTCTCTTACATGAGCTCAATTCATAAACAATCTAACCTCAAAAATGAGCTCTCTAGCTCTTTTTATAGTTTTTTGACTAGTTTTGGCCCTGTCCAAACCTAGTGTCCGGCCTAGTTAAAAATTAGGTTCCAGGGCTTATTTGAGGGCTCAAACGAAGTCTAAAAATTATGAAAATTGGTACGATGGTACTTCTAATACTCCTCAAGCTCGAGGACTCCTCGGCTTGCACAAAATGGAGTCTATTCTACCAAAAACGGGATTTACAATGTTGGTGTAGTGATTAAAATCACTTGAGTTGTAAATAATCCATGGGAAAAAATGATTTGGCCTTGTTGCCGTATTGTGCATGACTCCTCTGTTGCTTTGTATGCCAACACGCCCCCCTTCCTAGTGTCTGTCGCCCCTGACAGACCTTTGTTCTCTCGGGTGGTCGATATAATATTGGATGACATTGGTAGCCAGTTCATGTTCTCCTATCCTTAAGCCTCTTGCTAGATCAGCTTCCAATGCATCCCAATTGATTGCACCAGGGGTCTCTGGTTGCGGGGTGGTGTAGTACTCTGAGTACATTGCTTGTTCACAAGCAAAAAGTTGGAGCAGATGTGTTGGCTTTGGTGCGAAAATCTCCGAGTGATACTCCCAGAAACCTGATCTGAACATTTCTTCGAAGGTCTGTTTGTAGCAGGCAGGGAGGTATTTGATGCGTGCATGCCAGGCGTAAGCCACACGAATACTGGGGGTGGTGCTCATGTCATACACCAAGTCGTAATTTCCATTGCTAAACCCCAGGAGACGTACCTGTGGTGCGGCTGCATTTCTAAAAGTCTTCAGGACTACTTGCATCATATCTAAGATTCTAAGCATCATTTGCGCTGCTACATCTTGCATGGGCTTCAAGCGCGGCATCCAGTGGCGAATGGTTCCCATCATATATGCTACCGACGGTGGTCCCTGTGGTGGCACAATGTACGGGTAGTTCAGCCATTCCTTGCATTGCGCGTTGTTCTGTACCTTGATATTGAATGCCTTCCAAGACCTGCGGCGTGGGACTGGACCGTAGCATGGATTGTATAGGAGATGTAGAGGCGCATTGTTCCATGTGCGTAGCATTTCTGGATATGTCTCTAGAAGTTTCTGCCGCCAGGTGGGTTGACGAATTTTGCCTTTTTGCACCTCTAGAGGAAGGTCTTCGGGTTGAAATTGGGTTGCAAAGGTAGGAATCTGACCCGTGACTCTTTGTATTTCTGCATTATAATCAACCAAGATAATATAATACGGCCTGTATTGGAGTTCAGATAAGAGGATCAGGCGTCTCGATGACAGGTTCTTGAAGTAAGCTGATTGTAACACAGTTTCCTCTATGACCCTCATGGCCTGTTTTTGCACTACTGTGCGCTCTTCGTGCGAACTCCCGATTTCCTCCACTTGACATAGCCATGGGGGCCGTGGTGCCTCGAATGTGTCCTGCGCTTCTTCTGTTTGTTGGCCTCCTGGGAATGGTTGCGGATCGTATTCTTCGTCAAACGTTTGTTCCACAGGAATTTGCACCACTTCTTCGTCCGTGGGAGCCTCTGGAGGGGAAGATGGTCTCTCATACTGTAGTAGACGTGTTTGCAATTCAGTGACCTGTTTCTGGAGATCTTTTATGGCCTCTGCGTCTATGAGAAGTGAAGCCGCGGAGGGGGTGGTTGGAGAGGCTGCTGTTGGTCCTTTTTGGTGTTCCTGCTTCAATTGTCCCAGTTCCTCCGATAGTTTATCATGTGCTTCAAGCAGCATGGCATAGTCTTCCAATATGATCTTGATATTATCGGGGGTCACTGCTTGAAACTTGGATGGGCTGATGGGTGCCCCCGGTGTGCTCTCAATAGCTGCCTCCAAGTTCTCTTGATTTTGTACTTGCAAGCGTCTATTCTCTTCCTGAGCGGCCGCAAGATGGCGTTTGAGTAGAGCCATATTTCGCTGAAGTTTTGAGTTGCGTTCCAGCTGTGTCCGTAGGTGACCTTCTACCACCTGTATCGCTTCCTGATCTGTGTTCTGTAACTGTACCTCCAATATGCCATGAGCTTCTTGGAGAGTTTGGAACTGTGTGTGGAGGCGAGCATTTTCCTCTTCTAGTGCCGCAAGGCGGTGCTGTAGTGTCTCTGAGTGCTCGTGCAGGCGTTCGTTTTGTTGCTGGAGCTGAATGTAATTTGTCCTTAAATTTGATATACAAGCCAGCATGGTGTCCAATGCACTTCCTATAGATGAGTGGGTGGTGTTTACAGTGGGAGATGCATGGGAAGGGAATTGGGGAAGGGGAACAGTGAATGATGTGTCTATGGAAGTCGTGTGTGTGAGTGAAATTGGTGGAGGGGGAATGGGAGGAGGTGAAATCGTGGGGGGAGGTGCCGTGGGTGTGAGTGTGGGGTCTGCCATATACATTGGGATGGTAGGTGGTGTGTGTGTGGAAGTGGTGAATAGATGCGAAGTGGGGTGGGAAGCTGAAAAGACAGGAAATGGTTGAGACCCTGGTTGAAAAGCTCTAGCAAGGAGGTCATGGAGGGATTGTAGAAATGGAGAGAGAGAGGTCGGGGGTTGAGGTCGTAAATTTGAGGAGGGCTGGAAGGGTTGCGTGGTAGCAGGGAAACCCATGAATGTGGATCTAGGGTCAGGATGACCTATGGCTGAGGGCATGGGTGAAGGTTGCCCTAGGGTAGGCTCTAGGAGCGGTTCGGTGGATTGTGTAGTGATGGGGGTTGCTTCAAAGATTGGGTTATCAGTGGTAGAGAATAGGGTGGAACTAGAGATGGGAGTACGGAAGATGAAGGTTGGGTCGGTGGGTTGAGTGGTCGAGGTGATTTCCACTGTTTCTGCTCTAGGAGGTGATGGTGGGGGTGTGGGTGGTAGTGGTTCGGTGGACTCCTCATGGGTGACTGGGTGCTGTTGGCTAGCCGTTTCGGTTGCTTGGGAGGTTGTCTTGATAGGTTCAGATGTAATAGTTGGCTCTTCTGCAACTGTAATGGGAATCTGGATATTCTTCCCTGAGCGTGGTCGTGTCTGGAACCTTCGTGGGTCATATTGAACTGGAGATCTCTGAATGGCAGTGCGCACTGCTTCCACTACCCCATATGTTTCTGCCATCAATAAGAGACCTTCCCTATACTCTGAGTCAACTCCTGCTTCTTCCAACAACTGAGTCATGAGTACTCTGCTACTCTGTTCGGTGAGTAGTTGTTGCGATCGCACTCTTTCCATAATTTGATACAGCCTTCGGAGTTCTGCTGTATAGGCTGGGGCTTCAGTGGTCTCCTCTTCATATGCTCCTTCTTCTTCTAGGTGTCCTTGTTGTTGACCTTGCTGAGCGTCACTCCAATGTACATGTCGACCGTCTGTAGACTTTCTTCTTCTTCGTGAGGATGTGCCTTGTTCCTCTGCCTCTGAATAAAACTCCACATCAGAGAATTGTGTACTTTGTAGGAATGCTTCGAAGTCCTGGGGGTCCATTCCTTCAGCATCTCCAGTGGCAACAAATTCGAATTTAGGTGGAACAGGAGGAGCCGATGGGGTAGCTTGTGTCGTAGTGTCAGATCCCGACCTGGGTATCCTAATGGTAAAGGGAGGTACAGTGGCCTCCCTTCGTGGCGATACCTCAGGAGTAGTCAGAACTTCCCTTGTCTGGACACAAGGGATCGCACCCCTCATGCGCTTGGATTGATGTGTGGACGTCTTGAGCCTTTTAAACATTTGTAATTGTGCCCAAGTTAAGGCACGTTCAATGGGGACATCGTATGCTAGGCACTGGTAAATAATGCGTGTGATTGCACAGCATCCGTTCACCACTAATTTCCTAGAAGACCGTTTGTTTGCTTCATACAATTGATCTATAATCCATACCGGTAGCTTAATGGGTAACACACCTGCTTCCGCTAAGTAGAGAGCGAACCAGATTCTCTTGTGTGGTTGTGTGAAGCGGTCTTGGCCGGGAAAGGCGAAATGTTGCATGCACATGCGGAGAGGGATGGACACGTTTGGTGTGAGTGCTGCCATGTCTTTAAGCTTCAATAGTTTCCTATCCTTCATGTTGGTGGGAACAAGAGCATCCTTTTCAGAGGGTACATGCGTGCCATGCATATTCAAAGCGTCGCTTACCAACTCCACAGTAAGTTCAAACCTCTTCAACTCGTTGTTGCCCAGCAAGGAGGGAAGAACAAATGATCCTGGTTTGTCCTTTTCTTCATTAGCTTGTAATGTGGAGACCAAATAGTAGCATCGGAGGAGATCTGGGTTTAGGTAGTGGGGCTTCAAAGTATTCTGCTAGCCCTGCTCGTTGCCATATAGTCTGGAGATCCTCGGTGTTCTGTAAAGTCTCAAACTCCTTGGAGAAAAATTGGAATCGAACCCATGATCTGTCATATTCGCACTTAGACTCCCAGATATACTTGGCCTCTCCTAATGGACCTGGCATGCCATTGAACCAATGAGAATTGGCATGGACTCTTTCCGTGATCCCTGTAGGTGGATCCGGCACCGGGATTTGCTGAAGGTGCTGCAGCTCCACTGGTCGTTCAGTTGGTGGCACATCCACAGGTAGACTATCCACATCAATTCCTGCAGTAAGTATCCCTACTTGTGAGCCCGAACCTGTCGCTTCTGCCATTTTACTTCTTGCCTTCTGATTTTGTGAGAATATAGAATCATGTGTTAACATCGTAATGGACAGAATAAATCCGTTGTTGTCCCCGTTACAACATTAACATGAGGTAGATGGTGAGTTAGTGGTTAGTAAGTGCACGAAGACAGTGTGTGTAGTTAATGCTTGGGTATTCCTAGGAGACTAATGCAGTTAGTAAGTGGGGGTGAATTTACAAATTGGGGTCGGGGGGTTTATTACAGGTTTTAAGCTGCCAAATGCAGTGGATGGGTTTTTCCTTTGGTTTCGTAGAGATGCTAGAGAACATTATAGGTGTATCAGCTTGAACATGAGGCCTTTTAGGGACCCATTTACAAATGATTCTGTTCGTGCTCATGGGCCTTGGTGTGTTCGTGAGTGTTGAAAACGAGTGGATGCCGGTTGTGCGAGTGAATGGGTTACGCTGTATAGGTGGTGGCTTCAGCGTAGCTATTTGCGCCTGCAAGCAAGCCTTAGGCACCCAAATTTGTCTTGATTGTGGGCCAGCCTTCATCGACTTCTTGGGCACCCAAATAGATTTCATGTTAGCAGAAGAATTTCCGAAAGACTTCTTATTAGTGTCGCGTTGTTGGTTATTAATAAGAGACTTAGCCCGTGTAATTGGTGGTGGTGCCACCGGTTGTTCGCCTTTCCGCACCCACACATGGTTTACTTTCTGGGACATTCTGCTGCGCAGGTACTTTTGATCTCGGACATAGGTAGTACTCTGCTTCTTCTACCTTTGATCCACTTGGGTTGTTGCCTCCTTTTGGCCTTTGGAAAAGAAGGGAGTTCCGTTGCATCCCTGACTCCTTTTTTGCGAATATCATTCCTCTGCAACACATGGTTTTGGACAAGAACAGCATGGTCATCTTCATGTGTACCCCTGGAAGGACCATGAGTCTGTGCCTTTCCTAGTTCCTTGAGTGCTCCATTGTCTAATTCTACTGTAACTCGACTATGATTGACCCAAACCTGGAGAAGTCCACTTCTTAGGTTTAGATTGACTGCTTGGTCATAGATCCAATCTTGACCCAAGACAAGAGGTTCAATGAGATCCTCATCTTGACACACCAGTACTTTAACAGTCATTTCCTCATCATGAATGTAGAGGGGAAGATCCACCTCGCCCATGCAAGGGGTTTCCACGCCTCCCAATCCTATGAGATATGCTTCCACAGGATTGACAGTTAACTGTAACTCTTGACAGTAAGACACTCTAACAGCACTAGTGGCTGCGCCTGAGTCAATCAAGGCTCTTACGTTCCTTGCACTCTTTCCTTGTCCCATATTTAGGGTTAAGAAAGGACGTCTATCAATTATCCTATGCGAGCTTGTTCGTGCAACTTCACACATGGCCATGGGATATCCTTGATCTGCATAGTCATTTGCTCTAGGCTGATCTCTACCTTGCCTTCGTAACTTCATCCTTCTGATGCGTTCTAAAGCTTCTGCTTGAGCCTCTTCTCGAACTCGCTTTTCTTCCTCTTTACGTTTCTTAGCAGTGTTGAGTCGGCTGAGCATTTCCTCCGTGAGGGGTTCCTGATACAACTTGACTCTGCAACCGCTAATATAGTTTGGGAGAACATCACCCTCTAACGTGGCTAATTGTACTGCTCCACTCGTGGAGATCCTATTGATAATCATAGGTCCGTAGCCTCTCTTTTCTAGCTTCCTCGCGTGTTGTTTCAGTGTATAGACTAAGACTAGATCTCCTGCTTTCAAGCCTTTATCCTTCACATGGGCATCGAAATATGCCTTCTATCTCTTCTTGGCTGCATATATTCCTGCAGCTGCTCTGAGTCTTGTTTCTCCTAATTGTTCAAGGTCAAAGATCCTAGAGGAGAGCTCATGACCTGTCCATTCGTGCTCTTGTGCTACTCTCAATGTAGGGATCAAGAAGTCCAAGGGTAACACAGCGTTTTGGCCGAATACCATCTGAAAGGGGGTGGCTTGGAGTACCGTTTTGTAGGCAACTCGGTATGCCCAAACAGCATGGTGTAACTGTTTGTCCCAATCAGAGCGTTTAGTGTTCACTAATTTCGTCAGTACATTGCATAAAATCTTATTAGTGCTCTCAGCTTGTCCATTAGCTTGAGGGTGATAGGGGGCAGACTTCTTGTGTATTACCAGGAATTCTTGGAGTAGATTTTCAATCACTTCGTTCAAGAAGTGAGTGCCTCTATCACTTACTAGTTCTATAGGTAGCCCATATCTTGTGAACACATTCTCAAACAAGAATTTAGCAGTTGTCTGAGCATCGTTCTTTGTCGTAGCCTTTACCTCTCCCCACTTGGTGAGATAATCTGTTGCAACAATGATGTATTCCGCATGAGAACCTTTAGCTGGGGGATTAATAGGACCTACGAAGTCTATTCCCCACTTAGAGAATGCACGTCCACCCATCATAGGTTTCAGTGGCATCTCATCTTTGCGTATAGGATACTGAGTCCTCTGACAGACATCACACCGTTTCACATAGGTATGTGCATCCATGTGAAGGGTAGGCCACTAGAACCCCGCAAATAGTATTGCCTTGATCACCCGATCTGGTCCAAAGTGTCCTCCTGCTACACCTTGGTGAGCAGTTTCTAAGATCTTAAGATATTCACTTTCATGGATACATAGCCTCAGGTAACCATCTTTACCACGCTTGTATAGATTATCACCAATAAGTGAGTAATCCAGGGCTTCTTGTTCTAAACTCCTTTTCCTAGCCAGAATCATGTCTAGAGGGAATGCTTTCGTCCTTAGGAAGGATACTAGTGGTTCACTCCAATCTGGCACAATGGATACTTGATAAAGAGTGGCGTGTTCCACAGGTGGTTTAGTGCAACAGATTGGGCATTCCTTGCACCACTTTTGGACATCCGCTTCCATAGTTGACCAATGCACTCCGAATCTCTTTAGAGTCTGTAAAGTTCGTTGCTTTGAATGGTGTTGCTCTAACGCACCTACATGTGCTAATTGCAACCATTTAGCGTACTCATCCTCTTCTACGCAACAAGCCAAGATCCCTTGATCTGTGTGCTTGTACATGCTTCCTGCCATGATGTGGTACTTTTGGGCTTTTACAACCTCTCTATTCCGTGTGTTTACCACTGGATGATTAGGCCTGTATGTCAATACTGGTACCAATGGCTTAGCCCACTGCGGCACCACTTCCAAATTAAACAAGTAAGCATCAGGAAGGTCATCTGATACACCTTGTGGGGCTTCTCCCGATGTGAGCCTAGAGAGATGATCTGCTCTCAAGTGAGTCCTCCCTTTCCTTACCACAACCTCAAAATCATACTCCATTAGCAAGAGAAACCATCTCACTAATCTTCCTGTATTGCAAGGCTTGTTTACGAGGTATAGCAATGCTTGATGATCCGTAAAAAATTTAAACTTATTTGCAAGCAAATAGTGTCTAAATTTCTTAACTGCATACACCATGCCTAATCCTTCTCGCTCTGTAGTGGTGTAATTCCGTTCAGCCGCATTCAACTGTCTACTGGCATAGGCAATTGGAAGATCCATATTACCTTCACCAGTAGGTTGTGCAAGTACACATCCAATAGCATAATTGGATGCATCCACGTGAACATGGAATGGCTTATTCCAATCTCGTGTGGTCAAGATTGGTGCTGAACATAATCTTCGTTTAAGCTCCTGGAAGGAAGTCTCACATTCATCCGTCCACTCAAAGTTAGTCAGAAGCCCGTACATGGGCTTTGCAATGACAGCATACATGTGTATAAATCGTCGGTAATAACCACAATGCCCCATGAAAGCTTGTACTTCCTTGACATTCTTTGGCCTAGGTAGCTCTGCTATGGCTCTCACTTTTTCTTCGTCGGTAGATATGCCATTCTTTGACACTATGTGTCCTAGAATCTTGCCTTGCCTGACCATAAAAACATACTTTTCTGGGTTCAGGCAAACTTGATATTCTCTACATTTGTCAAAGATTTGTCTGAGTTGAGGGATATGGGTTTGTCTAATGTTGGAATGAGCACAAAGATCATCAACGTAGACTTCTAAAATCTTCCTCAGGAACTCCTTAAACACATGGCACATCAGCCTCTGGAAGGTAGCTGGTGCATTGGTTAGCCCAAATGGCATTACCCTAAAAGCAAAAATGCCCCATTTTGTGGCAAAGGCTGTCTTATGCTGATCCTCTGGGGCTATGGCTACTTGATTGTAGCCTGAAAATCCATCAAGGAAGCTGTACACTTCCTTGCCTGCCACTCTTTCTAAGAGATGTTCTGTGATGGGAAGCGGATAGTTATCTCGAATTGTGGCTGCATTAACCTTTTTCAAGTTAATGCACACACGCAGCTTGCCATTCTTCTTGGGCACCACTACGATGGGGGATACCCATTCAGTGTGCTCAATTTCATAGATAAATCCAGCTTCAACCAATCTATCTATCTCTTCTTTGATCTTAGCAGTGTAATTATCGTTATATGTATAGGGCTTTTGCTTAGAGGGTTTGGCATCTGAAGTCATGGGGATGGTGTGTGAACATATGTCGGGGTCAACACCTTTCAAATCCTTGTAGCTCCAAGCGAATACATCTCTGTATTCTCTTAGCAAGGCTATCAACGCATGCTCTTCTTCCTCTGTTAGGTCATGGCCTATGTACGTGCATCTCTCCTCTCCTTCTTCTAGGGCCACTACGATTTTCTTGGTGGTTTCTTTGTTATCATAGGCCTCTCCTGATTGTGCCTCTCGTTTAGGCATTCTTATCATGACTCTCCTGTCATCTATCTCATACTTCTTAAAATTTTCTGGGACCTCAAACAAAGATTCTTCCTCTTCTGGTGAGGCTTCTCTTTTTTTCGTTTCTTCCCTTCTTCCTTCGGGGTCACATGTGTTGCTAATCTTACATCATTTGTCACCTCTCCATGCCTCTGGGGTTGAAATGCTACTTCATGGAAGTGTTCTTCATCTGATGCAAATGGTGGGTCCATAATGATTGACTCTAGATCGGAGTCACTTGCATCCTCAAATGCATCAGGGCTAGGTTTGCATTCTTCTAGAACTGCCTCTCCCATGATTGGCTCTATGGAGAAGACTGAAATGTCATAGCCATCCTCATCATAGTGAGGTGTCCATTGTTCTTCATTGATGGCTACGTCCATTGTTGCTAAAATTTCTGCCCAACCGTGAGGTTCAAATTCTTCGTCTGGAAAAACCACAGGTGCATAGGCTGGGTCTTGGATTGATCTATGGGTTTCTTTCGCACCTACCTCTCTGGCTTTCTCTCTCTTCTCTTCTTCTACTGCTACCTTGCACATCCATAAGTGAGTGTCTTCATGCATCCATGAGGATCCAGACCCTATGGAATGCACCGATTCTGTATCATCTTTGGCTCTATGGATGGGATTCCATTGGATAGGAGGGACATCTCTATGAGAATAATCCTTGAGATTGACTTTGGTCGTAACACCCAAGTGTTGCAAATACAAGGAGTTGGTTCCCCAATCCTGTACCACTTGCAACTGTCGCATAAATGGTCTTCCCAAAATCATCTCATAGGCATGATTTTTGCTGAAGTCACATATAGCAAAGCTATGCTCAGACTCAACACCACAAGTGGTGGGAGTTATGCCTTCTAGCAATCCTAGGGGCCTCTCTATGTGACCATCGGCCATCTGCAATTTCATTCTCGTTGGTCTGAGTGCTGGCTTGCCCCAATGCTTCCATAGGGAAGTAGTGGCAATTGCAACTCCTGCACCCGAGTCCAAAATTGCCTTGGTGGTGTACTCCTGGTGGGTGATGGGAAGATAGGTGTTCCCTTCTTCACCTTCACACATATCTCCTATCTTATCCAAGGGAATTTTTGGCACTGTCCCATGGGATCCTACCTGGGAACGAGGTTTTGCTATCTCTGGTACTTGTTTGGCTACATGTTTCCATAATTCAGGTCTAACCTTGAGTAGCTCTTCTAACTTGAGATTACACTGCACGTTAGTGTTCTTCACTACCTCTGTGTTCCTAGGTATGACTGAATCTTCGTTTCTTACTATGACTGTAGGTGCTCTCATACAGGTGGACTTTGCTTCCCATGGGCCTGCGAAGTGGGGTAGCTCTTGTATAGAATTAGACTCAAAGTCCAATCTCTCGTGAGACTGAGTACTCTCATGCTCCTCGTAAATAGATGGGATGTCTTGTGGGAATTGGTCGTGTGCATCATCCACAAGTTCAAAGGGAGGGGCGACTTCACTTTCGTTGTCCCATTTGTCTTCTTGAATCTCTCGTAGGAAGTCTGGTGCAAACCGATTCATAGAAGAAGAAGTATCTGGCTCCGTAGAATTAGGCGCATAAGCAACCTGGGAAGGAGGGCTTATTCTATCGTTGGCTCTCTCCTCGTTCTCATAGATGGCTGGAGCACAAGCTTCCTGGGGAGGGTTACTCATTCTATTACTTTTCCGAACAGGCTCATACGCTCCCTGAGAAGGAATGTAGGCAACCTGTGGAGGTACGCAAGCTTTCGAGGGAGGCTCATGTGCCTTTTGGGGGGGAAGATAAGCTTCTTGAGGAGGCACATGGGCTTCCTGAAGAGGCTTGCTTATTTGTTCTCTCGCCCTTTCCTTTCTTTGAGGGGCAGGTTCCTTTTCTGATTGTGCAATTAGCCTCTCTATTCTTTCTAAGGAGGGGAAGTTGTCTGGTTTAGTGGAATTGGCCACATCAACTTCCGATGGGAGATGGTTCATGTTTTTGCTTGCTTTATCTTTTTCTTGATTTTTTTCTTCCTTGGCAGATCTTGCAATTATTCCCTCTAACTTCTCTAGGAATCCATCCAAGTGTAATTGTGTCTTGGCTGAGCCCGAGTAATTGAAAAGGCGACTGGCTTCAAACATAGTCTGAGCCAATGCGACCATTTTCGCGCACAGCTTGGTTCTTTCTATCTCTAGGTCAGCTCTGGGATAGCACTTGTCATGATCCGTGACGTTTGGCCCTTCTTGGATTCTGGCCTGATATGCCTTAAGCATCATGTCTATGTCTTCAGGAGTGGGATCAGCTAATACTGATCCTATTTGGGGTGGTGGGTGGGTTACGTGGGGTGTCTTAGAGGGTGGAGGGATGGAGGGTGATGGGGATGGTAGCGGCGGAAATGTGTGAGAGTGTGGTTGAGATGTGATCTCTATGATTTTAGCCTTGGTTTCTCGTAGACTTTCCTCAAGTTCACTCATCTTCTTTGCCCATTGCCTTTTCATGCGTTCGCGGCTATCTCTCCAAGCTCTTGTTCTCTTTTTATTTTGGCTCTCAGTATCGCTAGCGTCTGGGCTCTTTTCCTTGCCTACCCCTTGGTTTTGCTGCACTGCTTGAGCTCTCGTGACTACCTGTACGGGTGCAGTGGAAGTAACACTTCCACTGGAATCTACCACTAACTCAATAACGTTGATGGGCGTGATTTTTGGCATATTATTGGGGTTCTTTGGGCAATCTCGTAAGAGATGCTCTTTTCCACAATCTTGGCAGAAGCCTTGGATCGTCACTGACTGAGTTTGTGTAGGTGGAGGTAAGGGACAATCACGAATGAAGTGATCTCCCTGACATCGGTAGCATGGTCCTCTAGGAAATGGTGGTCGTACCTGCCTAGGTTGGGGTCTAGGGTTGGGGTTTGTATACATGACGTTTGTATAATCTGACTCCCAACTAGGTTCATTTGGCTCTTCGCTGTAATAGGACTCATCATGTTCTGGAGACTGCATGTAGTAAGCCTGGGGAGTATCGACATGTGTAGAATCAAAGCTATGGTCACCGGGGTCACTTTAGAAAGCACGGATGTTACAGGGACTATAGCTCTATTCAGGTTCTCTTCTGCAGCAGTATACTTTACCGGAATCACATTAGTTGGGGCTGGGGGTTGTGGTGCTAGTACAGGCTGAGGCCTTTGTTGGTTTTGGTATTGTGGTTGGTAATTTTGTTGTGACCGGCCATATGGTTGTGGAGGGTACGGGTTCTGGTATCTCCCCTGCTGAGGGTATGGCTGAGGGTGGGGTTGCCTAACTGCCTGCTTGTTGTAAGGGCAATCTTGTGCGGTGTGATTGGTGTATCTCCGTTCTATGGTGCAGTACTGGCTACTAGGATTTACTTGGGGCTGAGCCATAATGGGGCAGACATTCGCCATGTGGTCACCACCACAAGTGTAGCACCTTTTCACAGGGGCAAACCTTGGGATTTGTTTACTAGTTACCCCTAATTTCTGAGCTACTTTCTCTGCGAGTTCCTCAATTGATGTGGATTGCGTGGAAGAGTGACCAGATGCACTATCTGAATCTTTGTAGATTTTGGAAAGCTCTAGTTCTTCCCCTAGGTTATCTTCAATGTCAATGCACATGCGTACACACTCTTCTATAGTCCTAGGGTCTTTCAGATACACATAGGATCTCAATTTCGTACTCAGCAATCCATCAAGGAATAAGGCTACTTGTTTGGCAGATGTGGGTAGCTCCGAAACAGGACATCTTTCAAGGTATTGCCTAAATCTTCTTCCTGCAAGTCTCACAGTCTCTTGAGGGGTTTGCTTGAAGCTGTGAATCAGTGAGGAGGTATTGTGTCTTATGCCACTCTTGGAGAATTCAATAATAAATGCTTCTAGGAGTTGGTCTATGCTCCTGAACTGGCGCTCATCCAAAGGCTGAAACCATGTCAGTGCTGTGTTCCTAAGGGTTAGACCGAAGGCGTTGTACTGCGTGAATAGATCCTCCACTTGTTCAGCTCTCAAGACTTGCTTGAACTCCACCACATGATCATAGGGATCTCCTGTGCCATCAAAGTAATTCTTCATGGACTTAACTAGCTGAGTCGGTCTCAGAGTTCTTGCGTGCTCTCTAGGTCTCGGCAGAGGGAATCCATCCACATTTCTTTGGTTCCTGTGAGCTCTAAGCACCTCAGGTTCTACCCTATTCGTCTCCGTCCTCGTTCTTTCTCTGCCCACTGGATTGGCAAAGCTTACTTCTGGTCTATCTCTACTTCTATCTCTTTGCATTCCATGAGCTTGGGATGTTCCAGCTCCAGGGTGACCATAGGATACATTCGATCTTGGTTGAGGGAAAATGAATTCACCCTTCCAAGTGTAAGCATGCCTATCATTTTCTGTCACCACAAAGATCCTTTCCGAAGTGTGATCTAAGTAGGTCACTCTACCTGGGCTATCCGGATCCTTAAACTCATAGATCATGATAGTTTCTATATCAGTTGTCTGATTAGATTTATACCTCCAGAAGGCTTCGTCAGTTTCTCGATTGAGGAGCAACTCTATGCTCTTGTTGTCTTGGGGAACCCACTCAGGTGTGATAATCCTAGTGAGAACAGATTTGCCTCGGGGTGTTCTAGGTTCTACTCCCATGTTTCCTTGTTCCAAGTCACCTAATTCCGCTTCTGAGATTACATTTCCAAATTCATCTGTCCGATCTGGGTGACTGGTGACTACGTATATGGTTCCTTCTTTGTCCAGGTATACACCGTTTTCAAACTTGACAGCTGGGTGCTCTAGTCCTATGGATCGGTCAGGGTTTTTAATCTGGACCACGGATCTTCCTAGGCCGTCCTCATAGATGCTGGCACCTAATCGGTTGGTCCTAAGGTATTCCAGCTGTGTTTTGTATGGACCTTCTACCCTGTACAAGTAAGGCACACCTGAACTTCCCATAGGTCTGTCCATGCCTTGAGACATCTCTGACTCACTGGTCTCAGAGCTAGGGTAGTACGAGTGGCGGCTCAACTGCTGGGCCCAAGACCTAGCAGTGTGGTTAACACTAGCCTCTGAAGATCTAAGGCTTTGTCTCTCCCTTACTAGATGTCATCCTGATCTAAGGTTCATATGCCTATCTAAGTAGCCCAATTCTTTGCCCAGAGTACAACCTCGTTGCTGGTTACTTTATATTAGTCGCTTGGTTCTTTTTAGTTATTTTATCGTGTTTAAGGTCTTGTCTGATATCACCTCGTCAGGAATATTTGAATGTTGTTTCGCACTTACAGTTGATCGTTCCACGTTAAGTTCTTTCCCTTTAAAATTCTCGACAGTACAAGGATTATGCCCTTAGCTTGAGCTTGAAAGTTTAGGTATGCTTCAACTTGGTAGTTGCCTATCGTCGCCCTAACTTACTCCTACTTCTGATCGTTCTTAGCCTAAGCTAGGAATTGACGAAGAGGAGTTGAGAGTATTCCGACCTTTCTTGTTGAACCTTGCTCTTTAGTGCTCGAGAAGTTGATTCTCAAGCTTGCGCAAAACCCTTGCTTGGACGCTCTCAATTGCTTCTCAATAGACCTGCATCAGTCTCAATATTAGCTCCAAGTTGACCTTTCAATTGACAGACAATTTATTTCAGACACTTTTTTAATGACCCTTGTTCCCCCTTTTGTGTTGCTAGAAATTTCCTCTAGAGCTCCCTTGGTGTTTCTACCCCTCCGTGTGTCAACTTCCAAATATCCTCTCTAAAAATCAACGCGTTATTCTTATAAAAAATAGTTGAGGGCGTGTAGTATATGCCACGAGCTTTCCGACAAGCCCTAGAGCTCAAAAAATGAATTTCGTAAGAAAAAGTTATGACCGTTCAGGGTTTAGGGGGTTAACTAGACAAACAGAACCTTTCAGGGTTTTAATGCATTTTTTCTAAGGCCTTTGCAAGTGTATGAGTATTTGAGAGTGCAACTTATGCCCAAAGTTTAGCCTAAATTTCCAAAAAATTTACCCCTTAATTTTTGCCGAAAATGTCTATCTATCGCGATAGACGGTGTCTGTCGCGATAGACACAAACTATCGTGGGGGCTGTCTGTCGCGATAGACGGTGTCTGTCGCGATAGATGCTGTCTATCGTGGAATTTTGGTCTGTCACGATAGACGGTGTCTGTCGCGATAGACGCTGTCTGTCGTGGGTCTCTGTCTGTCGCGATAGACGGTGTCTATCGTGGAATTTTGGTCTGTCGCGATAGACGGTGTCTGTCGCGATAGACACTGTCTATCGTGGGTCTCTGTCTGTCGCGATAGACGGTGTCTGTCGCGATAGACAGTGTCTGTCGCGATAGACGGTGTCTATCGTGGAATTTTGGTCTGTCGCGATAGACGGGGTCTGTCGCGATAGACGGTGTCTGTCGCGATAGACGCTGTCTGTCGTGGAATTTCGGTCTGTCGTGGGTCTCTGTCTGTCGTGATAGACGGTGTCTGTCGTGATAGACGGTGTCTATCGTGGAATTTTGGTCTGTCGCGATAGACGGGGTCTGTCGCGATAGACGGTGTCTGTCGCGATAGACGCTGTCTGTCGTGGAATTTCGGTCTGTCGCGATAGACGGTGTCTATCGTGGAATTTCGGTCTGTCGCGATAGACGGTGTCTGTCGCGATACACTGAAAAAACGCAAATTTTTGAGAAACTTCTAGTGATTTAGAGTGCCCTAATGGTGTAGGTTACCGTGCCAAACATGCATTCACAAAATTTTAAGTTTTTCTGTCTGTCGCGACAGACAGAGGTCGTCGTCCCGGGACCTGTGCAGAGTCTGTCGTACCTGCGCACACTGCTGGAGGAGGTGGTACAGCAAGTTCCTGCAACAAAAGCTCAAAAACACACCAAAAACAGATAGCATGCAAGCTCTCTCTCGCTCTCTCTCACAATGAAATGAGGGAAATGAGGTGGGGGTGTAATATGACCAAAAACTGAAATTTTTTTGTGGAGATGGAGATGGAGGTGGGAGATGGTGGAGATGATGATGGTGATGATGGTGATGCGAAGGTAAGGAAAAGATGAAGAAAAATTAAGAGAAAGAAGGATATTACCTATAACTCCAATGTCTCAACTCGACGTCTTACCATCACACGCTCGTCCTCGAAGCTCTCTCCTCGGCAACGGCGCCAAATTTGGTGTCACTCTAGCACAATGGTGAGTACCAATGTGAGAAGATTCACCTCATAATTGTCAATCCGTGGAGACGTGAGGACTAGTATGAAGACTATGAGCAAGTGAAGGCACAAGTGCGTGAGTGAGAAGCACACAAGCATGCACACACATACACACACACGCGCACACAAGCAAGAACAAGGAGAGGAACAATGGAGTTCTTTGCATTAATCAAAAGGTCTCTTACATGAGCTCAATTCATAAACAATCTAACCTCAAAAATGAGCTCTCTAGCTCTTTTTATAGTTTTTTGACTAGTTTTGGCCCTGTCCAGACCTAGTGTCCGGCCTAGTTAAAAATTAGGTTCCAGGGCTTATTTGAGGGCTCAAACGAAGTCTAAAAATTATGAAAATTGGTACGATGGTACTTCTAATACTCCTCAAGCTCGAGGACTCCTCGGCTTGCATAAAATGGAGTCTATTCTACCAAAAAAGGGATTTACAATGTTGGTGTAGTGATTAAAATCACTTGAGTTGTAAATAATCCATGGGAAAAAATGATTTGGCCTTGTTGCCGTATTGTGCATGACTCCTCTGTTGCTTTGTATGCCAACATAGCTCTATTCAGGTTTTCTTCTGCTGCTGCATATTTTACTGGGATCGCATTAGCTGGGGCAGGGGGTTGTTGAGCTAACACAGGCTGAGGCCTTTGTTGGTTTTGGTATGGTTGCTGATAAGGTTGTTGTGGCCTGCCATATGGTTGTGGAGGGTACGGGTTCTGGTATCTTCCCTGCTGAGGGTATGGCTGAGGGTATGGCTGAGGGTAGGGTTGCCTAACCGCCAGCTTGTTGTATGGGCAATCTTGCGCTGTGTGATTTGTGTATCTCCGTTCTATGGTGCAGTACTGGCTTCTAGGATTAACTTGGGGTTGAGCCATAATGGGACAGACATTCGCCATGTGGTCGCCACCACAAGTATAACATCTTTTCACTGGGGCAAATCTAGGAATTTGTTTACTAGAGACGCCTAATTTTTGAGCTACTTTTTCCGCAAGTTCCTCGATTGATGTGGATTGCGTGGAAGGGATGTTAGAGGCACTATCCGAATCTTTGTATATCTTGGAAAGCTCTAACTCCTCCCCTAGGTTATCCTCAATGTCAATACACATGCGTACACACTCTTCTATGGTCCTAGGGTCCTTCAAGTACACATAAGATCTCAATTTAGTACTTAGCAATCCATCCAGGAATAAAGCCACTTGCTTAGCTGGTGTGGGTAGCTCCAAAACAGGGCATCTTTCAAGATATTGCCTAAATCTCCTTCCTGCAAGTCTCACGGTCTCTTGCAGGGTTTGCTTGAAGCTGTGAATCAGCGAGGAGGTATTATACCTTATGCCACTCTTAGAGAATTCAATAATGAAAGCTTCTAGGAGTTGGTCTATGCTCTTGAACTGCCTCTCATTTAGTGGCTCAAACCATGTCAGGGCAGTGTTCCTAAGGGTGAGACCAAAGGCATTGTATTGCGTGAATAGATCCTCCACTTGTTCAACTCTCAGGACTTGCCTAAACTCAGCCACATGATCGTATGGATCTCCAGTGCCATCGAAGTAGTTCTTCATGGACTTAACCAGCTGAGTCGGTCTCAAGGTTCTTGTGTGCTCTCTAGGTCGTGGTAGAGGGAACTCATCCGCATTTCTTTGATTCCTGTGAGCTCTAAGTATCTCAGGTTCTACTCTATTTGTTTCCGTCCTCGTTCTTTCTCTGCCCACTGGGTTGGCAAAGCTTACTTCCGGCCTTTCTCTATGTCTGTCTCTTTGAGTTCCATTAGCTTGGGATGTTCCAGCTCCAGGGTGACCATAGGATACATTCGATCTTGGTTGGGGGAAAACGAATTCACCCTTCCAAGTGTAAGCATGCCTATCATTTTCCTTAACCACAAAGATCCTCTCCGAAGCGTGATCTAAGTAGGTCACTCTGCCTGGGCTATCAGGATCCTTAAACTCATAGATCATGATTGTTCCTATATCAGTTGGCTGATCAGATTTATACCTCCAAAAGGCTTCATCAGTTTCTCGATTGAGGAGCAAATCTATGCTCTTATTATCCTGAGGAATCCACTCTGGTGTGATGATCCTAGTGAGAACCGATTTGCCTCGAGGGGTTCTAGGTTCTGTACCCATGTTTCCTTGCTCTAGGTCCCCTAAGTCCGCTTCTGCGATCACATTCCCAAATTCGTCTGTCCTATCTGGGCGACTGGTGACTATGTATATGGTTCCTTCTTTGTCCAAGTATGCTCCGTTTTCAAACTTGACAGCTGGCCGCTCTAGTCCAATGGATTGATCAGGATTCTTAATCTGTACCACAGATCTTCCTAGGCCGTCCTCATAGATGCTGGCACCTAATCGGTTGGTCCTAAGGTATTCCAACTGCGTTTTGTAAGGGCCTTCTATCCTGTGCAAGTATGGCACTCCTGAACTTCCTGTAGGTCTGTCCATGCCTTGAGACATCTCTGATTCACTGGTATCAGAGCTAGGGTAATGCGAGTGGTGACTCAACTGCTGGGCCCAAGACCTCGCAGTATGATTGACACTAGCCTCTGAAGACCTAAGGCTTTGTCTCTCTCTTACTAGGTGTCGTCCTGATCTAAGGTTCATATGCCTAACTGATTAACCCAATTTGTCCCAGGTACAACCACGTTTCTGAGTCCTTTGTATCAATTACTTAATTCCCTTTTTATATTGATTATCGTGTTTATATTCTTGTCTGATATCACGTCGTTAGGAATACTTGAATTTAATTTTGCACTTTAGTTTGTTCGTTTCACGTTAGGTTCTTTTCCTTTAAGGTTGTCGTTCACACACACACAGGTTATCTCTTGACTTGCACTTGATTTCTTAGATAGTCTTTGATTTATCTCGTGCCTATCGTTGCCTGGAATTACTTCTAACACTACCCGCACTTAGCCTAAACTAAGAATTGACAGAGGGTGTTGCGGGTTTTCCAACCTTGAGTTCCTTTCCTTGTGTTGTTGCCCTGGTGTGCCCAGGACGCGTGTTCCCAAGCCTGCACTTACTCTTGCCTTGCGTACCCTTCGCTGCTCTCAAAGGACCTGTAAAAGGCCCACCGTTAGCTCAAGACTTAAATTCAAAAGACAGAACCAAACACTTTCATTCATGTAACACTTCACCAATTTGCACTATGATTTTTTGGACACAACTCTAGAGATCCCTGAACTTTGTTCCCCCTGGGTATGGTCAAACGGATTTCGTATGAGAAAGTTACGCCAGTTCAGGGTTTTGGGACTAACACAGGATTAAACTAGGTTAACAGGCAAACAGGAATTCTCGGGTTACTTGGGTCATGCCCTCGTAATGCAATACTACCCCCTAGTGTTTGTCCCACACTTGGCCAAAATTTAGACCATTATTTTTGCCTTAAAAATTTGACCTAATTTGCCCTTCTAACGTGTTCGCAAAGTCTGTCGGTCGCGTTGACAGGTCCGTCGTGGCTGTCAATCGCGATTGTCTGGTCAGTCGCGATTGACACGTGGCCGAAAATTCAATCAATCGTGGTCAAACAGTCGTTGACTCTGTCGATCGCGATTGATGCGTCGATCGCGAGGGTCTGTCCGTCGTGGTCAAACAATCGTTGACTGTGTCGGTCGCGATTGACAGAGCCGTCGTGGGCTGTCAGTCGCGATTGATGAGTCGATCGCGATTGATGGATCGATCGCGATTGACACATGTCATGCGTATGGTCCGTCGGTCGTGGTCAATCAGTCGTTGACTCTGTCGGTCGCGATTGATAGAGCCGTCGTGGGCTGTCGATCGCGATTGACTGGTCGATCGCGATTGACAGGTCTGTCCGTCGTGGTTTGTCGGTCGCGATTGACAGAGCGATCGCGATTGACAGAAATCTGAGGAATTTCAAAAAACTAAACACATTTTTGGGAAGCTCTAGGCCTGTAGATCATGGTTTTGCACTTTGTTTGGTACTTTGAGCATTTTTTCTGTCGGTCGCGATTGACAGAGGTCGGCGACACACAGACAGTTACTTCGAATTCCGTACCTGCACAGAGTGCTGGGGACGATGATGCGGCCTGTACCTGCAAGACAGCTCAAGAAACATGCAAAAACAGCACACACAATTTCGCTCTCTCGCTCTCTCTCACAAGTGAAATGAGGGAAATGAGGTGGAGATGGTGATATAATAAAAAAACAGAAATTTTCGCGATGATGGAAATGGAGGTGGAAGATGGTGATGATGATGATGGTGATGATGGTGGTAAGGTAAGAAAGAGAAAAATAGGAAAAGTGGAGAAATTACCTACAACGCCAACGTCTCCAATCTACGTCTTACCATCACACGCTCGCCCTCAAAGCTCGATCCCCGGCAACGGCGCCAAAATTTGGTGGAGCTCAGTGATGAGTAGCACCTCCTTTAATGTCAATTCGGGAAGACGTGAGGATGGTATGAAGACCTCGAGCAAGTGGCGGCACAAGTGTGTGAGTGAGAAGCACACAAACATGCACACACATACACACACACGCGCACACACGGTAAGACAAAGAGTGAGAAGCAATGGAGTTCTTAGATTACTTTCAAAAAGCTCTTACAAGTTCATTTCAATTACAATCTAACCTCAAAAATGAGCTCTCTAGCTCCTTTTATAGTTTTTGACTAGCTTTGGCCCTGTCCAGACCTAGTGTCCGGCCTAGTTAAAAATTAGGTTCCAGGGCTTATTTGAGGGCTCAAATGAGATCTAAAAAATACGAAAATTGGTAAGCAACTACTTCTAAGGCTCCTCAAGCTCGAGGACTCCTCGGCTTGCACAAAATGGAGCCACAAAAAGGTGAACATGGTATTTACAGGGGTTGTTAGTGATGAGAATCACTTTTAATTGGTGTAAGGGTTTTGAAAAATTAAAGGTTGCCTTAGTGCTAGATCTGCATGAATGCTCGTACTTGCTTCTTCATGAAGAAAATTATTGGCCTACTTGCCAGATCTTCTTTGACTGCCATGTCTGCTTGTGCTGTCCCTTCGCTCTGACTCTCTTCGTCTTGTGGCTCCTTCGGTTCCCTGACTGCTGCCAACAATCATCATCTTCAACACCTTGTGCATCAGCTTCAGTACCTGCAGTTGTAACAGTTGCAAGTGTGATAGGATGTTTTTCGACACCCTACACAATGTTCCACAGTCCGTTTGCAACCAATACATGTCGCATCATATAAGCCCACAACGGGTAGTTGGTACCATCCAACTTATCCTCAACAACCAACATACGAAATACATCACTGCTTTCAGCCATGGCCGGGGATGAAAATACCTTGATGCAGAAAATTGACTGTATCTGAAAAAGTTGAATGGAACTTCCCAGACGAGTTTTGCTAAACCTGTAGCAGACTTTGAGACGCTTATACTAGCGAACCGAAATAGGTATATAGCTTTGGGAAAAAAAGTCGAAATAGCCTACACAAACTGTAGAAGGGGAATCAAGCAAGAAGAGAAGAAGAAGAAGATCAAAGTCAAAAACTGCTCAATAAAGAATGAATATCATAAAGTGAAACAACCACCCTCTGCCCAAAGCCCTGCAAGGGCACACATCAGGCAACAACGCGAAACATCTAGGTCCTGAGGAATGGAATTAAAGAACAATCAGAACCAGGACATTTCATGGGAAGGACGGATCAAGGCGAGGAACTATCCATGAAGAAGTGCAAGACAATATTTGGCAGGTAATAATCCTTCCGCTGATAGCATGCATTGGCAACAAAATGAACAGGCATAAAGCAATGCAACAGGGTTAGATGTGTGAAGACAAAGACAAATCAGAAGACCAAAAGTTAGAAATTGATAGAGGTTGAAAAGTTGAAGAGGGTGACTAAGAACAACACATTCCTAGTCACTGGTAGCGTGCGTGGAAGCCCGACTGAATACAGCAACCCAGATTTGTAATATAAAGAATACCAAGGGGCAAACAGAAGCAAAGGACATACCTCGGATAAGATAACCAATTGTTTGACAATCCTTGTTGCCGCTTCGACCACTGGGTGTGTGTATTCAGAACTCTTAAACAAGCTGAGGACAAGAAGTAAAGCCTGTCAAGGGACGACAGAGACAAAGAGGGGGAGAGTGTTGCAGAGCAAAGAAGCACAAAAGAGGAGTGTAGCTCAAGCGTAAGCACCACCTCCTTTACTTGTCAATGTGCGGAGACGTGAGGACTGGTATGAAGACCACGAGCAAGTGAAGGCACACGTGCGTGAGTGAAAGCACACAAACATGCACACACATACACACACGCGCACAAGGTAAGATCAAAGAGAGGAACAAAGGAAAGCTTGGATTGCAAATGAGTTCTCTTACAAAAGCTCTATTCTTCCCAAGCTAACCCCAAAAATGAGCTCTCTAGCTCTTTTTATAGTTTTTGGACTAGTTTTGGCCCTGTCCAGACCTAGTGTCCGGCCTAGTTAAAAATTAGGTTCCAGGGCTTATTTGAGGGCTCAAACCGAGTCTAAAAACTATGAAAATTGGTAGGACGATAGTTCTAATACTCCTTAAGCTCAAGGACTCCTTGTCTTGAACAAAATGGAGTTAGAAAAATAGAAAATGGTATTTACAATGGTTTTTAATGATGAAAATCACTATTTTTGTAGGGAATTCTTGTTAAAATTTGACATACACTTCTTGGAGCTCCCTACTTGCTCCTTCTTCTTGTGTGTGTCCACCTTTATGATGTGCTTCCATGCTTGTGCTTGACTTTGAGTTCCAACACTCCCCCCCCTCTCGAGTCTGTCGTCCCTGACAGACCCTTGTTGTAGTGGTTGTTCTAAGTAGTGCTTTGAGAGGGAGTATCCCTTCTGTACGAACAAAAGTCATCTGACTTCCAGATGTGGTAGTTTTGGTTGTCTGGTTCTTCATTTGTCACTATGATTCTTTGCACATTGTGGTCCCTTGGTATGTGCTTTTGCCTTCGATTCCAGCGTGACTGTGTGAGTCTCCGTTGGTGTCTTCTAGATCTTCCAAAGTTGATGTTCATAGGAATCATGCCAAGTACTCATAACCCATAGTGAATGATGGGTAAGTGTGTATGTGCATGGGTTGAAAAAAGTATGTGCCTTGTGCACGGCCTTGTAATGTAGCCCTACGCATGGTTACTTGGAAAATGCATTGGAAGAAGTATGGTGCAAAAATTACGGGTCTTGAGCTAAGTGCTCAAGGGTATGCTGATGAAGAGGTTTCCTAATCTATCATGGTCATGGTGTTGCCAGAGTAAAGATACTTACCGTGGTGAAGGGTTGATTGATGTCTATCTCTTCATGTTGTATACCCGGCATTTGTGATGGAACATTGTCGATGAATGTCCATGTTGCTGGTCCACCGAAAATTTTTTTGAGTGCTTGGTTCTGTCTTCTCTTTTCAAAGCAACATTTGCCAAATACTGAGAATTGAATTTCTTTATATTCTTGGACAAACAACATTGGGTAACTACACCAAGCTTGGTTTCACATATTCTCTTTAGTTCACCATAAGCAGGAGTATGCTCATCTAGTATACAGACAAGGATTTTTAGGGTACCAAACAAACTCTTGCAAATATCTCCTTGGATGCTCTCATACATACAGTAGTTAAGCATCACTCAAGTTGTGGACCTTCAAGATCTTCACTCCCACCATGGTAAGGGGAAACCATAGGTGTGGATGCCATGTTCATGCTAAGTTCTTGACATCTACCAGATAAGGCAACAATTACATCATCTGCTAGCCGAGACACACTTCTATCCAAACTGATAAATGCCTAGTAATCGATGGTTCAATTTTCAACTAAGCATGACTCATTCATGTTCCATGAGCGAAACCTGGGAACAAGTTCTTTCCCTCTCTCTCTTTTTTTTTTTTTTGAGGAATGTCACAAAACAAGAAGGCAAAGTTTAGTATCAAAAAGTGGTTTACATGTGTCAATGTGCTCTAGTGCATGGGACTCTCAGTTGTGTCTATGCACGGTCATGTAATGTGGCCCTATATAATGCATACTTTAGAAATGCATGACCTGAATGGTGCAAAAGACAAGGTTGTGCAAGGAGCACATGGTTGGCGCTCGTCGAGGCCTGATGTCACTTGCAGATGTTGGTGTCATATTTGTTGGAGGTATCCATTGGATCTCGAGATGACCACTGATCCTTCCTCTTTATAGGGATCCATTTTAGAACAACATTTGGCACTGTAGAGATTACTTTAGGCGTCTTCCTCTTTGGATGTGTTCTGAACTGTGGTATCCAGTGTGGTTGGCACTTTGGTTCGATGGA
This sequence comes from Ceratopteris richardii, assembly GCA_020310875.1. Lineage (NCBI taxonomy): Eukaryota > Viridiplantae > Streptophyta > Polypodiopsida > Polypodiales > Pteridaceae > Ceratopteris > Ceratopteris richardii. The sequence goes on from CM035409.1 coordinate 71,855,531, forward strand.
GGCTACTTGTACTTTTGGCTTCCAAACCCATATCCTTTTTGCACTTCTTCCTACTATTGTTGAAGAGCTGATTTGATCTTCTTTTGGTCTCTGTACGTGGTTCTTACCCTCTTCTCTTTTTGGCTTCTTTGTTGAGACCTTTCGCATGTGGGAGAACATAGGTTGTTGTGGATGTAAGAGCTTCTTAGGTACCCACATCTGTAATTGCCCTTGTTGAGCTGCATCTAACTTCTTAGGCACCCAAACTTGTTGGATACCTTGTGATTGAGCTTGTCCGAGCTGCTTCCTTCGTCTTCTGGCCTGGTTGGCTTGCCTGGATGGGATTTGTGGGGGCAAGGCTGGTGGTTGCTCTCCTTTGCGTATCCAGATCTGCTTCATGCTCGGAACTGCTTTCTTATCGAATGGTGTCTTTCTATTTGATGTAGCACTTGTCGTGAACGGTTGTGTTTGCCTGTGTGGTGGACTCACTACTGTGGCTACTTGATTCTTTGGAGAAGAAGAAAGATCCACCTGCCTTCGAACCTGTTCTTCCACGATTGACTCCTTTTGCATCATAGAGCTTTTGACACATACAACATCTTCTTTCATATGATTAGTCTTGGAAGAACTAAGAGAGTGTGTGGTGCCATGATCTAGGAGCATGCAGTTCTCTAATTCTAATGTAATGCATTGTTCATGTACCCAAACTTGAAGAATTTGACTTCTTAGGTTTAAGTTAACTGCATGGTCATAGTTCCAATCTTGACCCAAGACAAGTGGTTCTGTAAGGTTCTCATCTTCACACACTAGCGCTTTGACTTTCATTGGAACATCTTGAACGTAGATGGGATGTTCCACCTCGCCCAAACAAGGGGTTTCCACAACTCCTAATCCGATGAGATAAGCTTCTATGGGATTGATGTTCAACTGCAAGTCTTGGCAGTAGGATAGTCTAACTGCACTACTTGCTACTCCTGAATCAATCAATGCTTTCACAGTCCTTGCACCCTTTCCTTGTCCTATCTCTATGGTCACAAATGGACATCGGTCAATGACTTGAGAAGTCGCTCTGCCTAATTTTTGGCACATATCCATGTGATATTTTGGAGCTTTTGAGTTGACATCTAGGCCTAGTCGCCTTAACTTATTTGGCCTAACACGCTCTCTGGCCTCTGCCTGTGCTTCTTCTCTCACCCTTAACTCTTCTTCTTTTCACTTCTTAGCAGTGCTGAGTCTCGTAAGCATATCCTCTGTAAGAGGTTCTTGGTATAACTTGACTCTACATCCACTAATATAGTTGGGCAAGATATCACCTTCTAAAGTAGCCAATTGAATTGCACCGCTAGTGGAAATTTTGTTAATGATCATGGGTCCATATCCTCGTTTTTCCAACTTACGGGCATGTTGTTTTAGGGTGTAAACCAACACTAGATCTCCCTCTTTCAATCCTTTATCTTTGATGTGTGCATCAAAGTATGCCTTTTGTCTTTTCTTTGCAGCATAGATGCCTCCCACCGCTCGTAGCCTCGTCTCACCTAAGCGTTGCAGATCAAAGATCCTAGAAGACAACTCATGTCCATTCCACTTATGCTCTTGTGCTACCTTTAAAGCAGGGATTAAGAAATCCAGTGGTAGCACCGCATTCTGTCCAAAGACCATCTGAAATGGGGTGGCATTGAGTACCGTTTTGTAGGCAACTCGGTAAGCCCAAACAACATGATGAAGTTGTTTGTCCCAATGAGAGCGTTTATTATTTACCAATTTTGTCAATACGTTACAAAGGATCTTATTGGTACTCTCTGCTTGTCCGTTAGCTTGTGGGTGATAGGGGGTAGACTTCTTATGTATCACCAAGAATTCTTGGAGAAGATTTTCAATGACTTCATTCAAGAAGTGTGTGCCTCTATCGCTCACCAACTCTATTGGTAGTCCATATCTTGTGAACACATTCTCGAATAAGAACTTAGCCGTAGTCTGAGCATCATTCTTTGTTGTGGCTTTCACTTCTACCCACTTTGTAAGGTAATCTGTGGCTACAATAATATATTTTGCATGGGAGATTCTAGCTGGGGGGTTAATAGGACCTATGAAGTCTATGCCCCACTTCGAAAATGCATGCCCTCCCATCATTGGCCTCAAAGGCATCTCGTCTTTTCTAACCGGATATTGTGCATGTTGGCATGTGTCACATTTCTTCACATAGGTATGTGCATCCATATGAAGAGTGGGCCACCAAAGTCCTGAGAATAGAATGGTCTTGATCACTCGGTCAAGACCGAAGTGTCCACTTGCAACACCGCTGTGTGCAGTTTCTAAGACTTTCAAATAGTCTGATTCATGAACGCACAGTCTTAAGTAACCATCTTTGCCTCTTCGGTATAAGTTTTCTCCTACTAAGACATAGCCTTGAGCTTCTTGCTCCATGTTTCGTCTTCTTGCTAGACAGGCCTCTTTGGGTAATCTTCCCGACCTCATAAACTCTACCAATGGTGTTGGTGCAGATCAATCACCAATTGAATGTTTGAAGACTAAAAAATGAAGGATGAGATCAATTCTTGAAGCTTTGAAGGAAGATACATTCAGAGTATGTGAGGAATGTACACATATGTACATAGTTCACTTAGATCTTTGATTAGTCATAGACTTGTACAAATTTATCTATAAATACCCTGAAAATGTCGAGGCATGATATGAGAGCATATGTGACAATAGATAGAAGTCATAAATGAGGAAGATAGATGTCATGAGACATGTGAAAAGTTAGTTGAGTTTCCTCTCATCACTCAACTGTAACTTTCTGAGTAAATGAAGAAATATTGCACCCGATCTTTTCGTGTCTGCTCCGTCTGTGTTTGATCAATTGTGAAATCCTTTTGAGGATATCTAAGTTGGTAGTTAATGAGCCTGTGACCTGAGTTTGAGAGCCTAATTGCAAACAGGCTAGGAGAATTGTTAGTAGGAACATTCATATGTGTTGAGTGTTCACAGTTCTCTGAAATAGGCGCAAATTTCGATCTTAATCTTTTGGTCAGTTCTCACTCCATAGTTTAAAGTTTTGTGCAATCTAGCACTTAATCTTTAAGTTGGAAGGTAATCTACTCGTGGCTAGAAGCATTTGCTTAAACGGGTTTTGTACTGAGAGAATTGAAGTTAAGAAGTTAGGGGTGTCTAAATCGACTTCTCAGAAGTGCAGATTCAGACATAGGTAACTTGTGAAGTTGATTTCTCAAGTTATACTAAACTTTTTGAAGAACTTTAACTTGGAGGAGGTGCGCAATCTCTAGGCAACACTCCATACAAAATTTAATAGAAAAATTTACATGTTTGATAGGTCAATGAGAAGAAATTGTGCAGCAGACTTTCTGTGTTTCATCTTCTTCACAGAATTTTTCAATTTTTGATACTTTGGAGATTGGACCTCTAATTTAGTGAAGGTTTTGACTTACTCTTGATATAGAGGTGTTCTAAATTCAAGAGTAGGTTGTTCTTTTGGAGATTAATACTCTCCATCAGTGGTATCAGAGCAGGAGACATCAAATCAAGGAAAGGAGGGTCCCGACTGCTGTAGATTCAAGGAATTCAACATTTGAAGAACTAAAAGGTGAAAGTTTGAAGGCAAAGCAAGAGGAGGAGACCATACGACATCAAGAAGGACAAAACGAGTCTAATTCGAAGTAAAGGTACATACATTGTTCATAAAACTTGAAGATTTCAAAACACAGGTAGACACAAGATGGGAGATTCTCTACAGATAGAGAAATTGGATAGGGAAAACTATCCTGCATGGTCAATGAGGATGGAAGCTCATCTTATGAGCAAAGATTTAATTGCTTACATCACAGGAGAAGAAGAGAAGCCACAGTTCAGAGATCCTAGTGTTCCAACTAGGGAAGAGTTAGCAGATTTGAAAAATTGGATGAAGAAAGATGCTCAAGCTAGGAGCATTATTTATATGGCAGTCAATGATTACTTGTTACCTCATATTCGAGGTCTTGAAAGTGCAACTGATATTTGGAATGCTTTGGAGGAGCATTTCCAGAATACTACAAAGTCAAGGAAGGCATCCTTATGGGCAGAGTTTACAACCTTCAAGAAGAAGGCCTCTCAATCTATTTCAGACTATGTAACAAGGATGAAAGACATTGCAGATGCATTAGGAGCTGTTGATGAAGACATTGAGGAGGATAAATTGGTAAGGCAAATCCTTACAGGTTTGAGAGGTGATGACAAATGGAAGCCATTCATTTTATCTACAGAGTTATCACTTGACCATTTCACTCCTGATTTAAATCAATTACTAGGTCATATGCTAACATTTGAGTAGGATGTTAAAGGAGATGGTGACAAGAGTGCAGGTCATGCAATGTACTCAAAAGATAAGAAGAAGAATAGCAAAGGAAAGCAACAAGCAGGTGAAGATGAAGGAACAACTACTCAAGCCAACTTCCTAAGAGGAAGAGGAGGTGGCAAAGGTAGAGGAAGAGGCAGAAACAACAAGGATGGAGGCAAAGCTTGCTGGATTTGTGGTAAGACAAATCACTTAGCTAATGATTGTTGGCATAATACTCAGAGTAATAATGGATATAATCAAAATTATAATGCAAGAGGAAGAGGTGGCAGAAATCAAAGAGGTAATTTCAGAGGCAGAGGTGGTAGGAGTTACTTTGGAAGAAATGCAGGTAGAGGATTCCAAAGTCAACAATATAACAACACATACTACAATTATGCTTCAGATCAAAAGGAGGATTCAACATTGATAATGAATGCAACTTGTGAAAGGCAGAATGAAGATCAAAGAGTTTTTTACATTGACTCAGGGTGTAGCAATCACCTGAGTGGTAATATATCCTTAATGACTGATTTGGAGAATAATGTGTTTAATCATGTTGTTCAAACAGGTGACAACACAAAGCACAATGTGAAGTCAATTGGATCAGTGAAGGCCAAGGATGGTAGCACTTTATTGAGTAAGGTCTTGTATGTTCCTACAATTCCTAAGAATTTGATAAGTGTAGGACAAATTGTTGAAAAGGGATATGAAGTAAGGTTCACTAATGATGGAGTATATGTGGAAGACCCTAGCCAAGGGTATAAACAGATTGTTTCAGGGAAAAAGGAAGGAAGATTATTTACATTGAAGATTCAAGGCAATATTGGTCATGCTATGTTCACATATGGAGGACATAAGATCTCTGAGTTAGATCTTTGGCACAAGAGGCTTGGACATTTCAATGAAAGAGGTATTAAAGATATGGTTAACAATGGTTCAGTGCTTGGATTGCCTAATGTTACATGTCAACATATGACATACAAATGTGAGGCATGTCAATTAGGTAAGGCTCATAAGAATTCTTACTCCAAGCATGGTTTTATGTACTCAGAGAAGCTTGAATTGGTACACACAGATGTGTGGGGACCATCAAAGGATTTCAGTATAAATGGATCAAGGTATTATGTGATTTATGTTGATGATGCTACTAGATGGATCACTATCTATGTGATCAAAGAGAAGTCAGAAGTGTTTAATACATTTAAACACTATCATGCATATGCAGAAAGAATTACAGGTCATAAGTTGAAGAGATTAAGGTCAGATGGAGGGGGAGAGTATTTCTCTAATGAGTTCAGTGATTACTTATGGAATGCAGGTATAAAAAGGGAAGTTACTTGTAGGTACTCTCCTCAACAAAATGGTGTTGCAGAAAGGAGAAATAGAACACTTGTTGAGTTTGCAAGATCCATGATGAAGGAGAAAAATTGCCCTAATTATTTGTGGGCTGAGGCTGTAAATACAGCCACTTATTTGGTCAATAGGTTACCATGTAAAGCCTTGCAGGGTATGACACCATATGAGGCTTGGTGGGGTAAGAGACGTACCTTGGATCATTGTAGAGTTTTTGGATGTGTGGCATATGCATATGTGCCATCACAATTAAGGCACAAGTTGGAGCCTAAAGCTGAAAAATATGTTTTCATTGGTTATGATGATAAGCAGATGGGCTATAGATTGTGGAGTCCATCTACAAAACAATTCATGGTTTCTAAAGATGTTACATTTGATGAGCAAAGTACTTGGTATGCAGGTACAATCAATATCAATACAGGTGATGAAGAAGAAGTAAGCCAAAGGAAAGGTAAATCAAAGGTTCAAATATTTGATGAACAAGAGAATAATGAAGTGCAGGTTGAAGTGGAAGAAACACCAAGATTTGATCCTGAATATGAAGAACCAGAAACCTCAAGAAGTGGAGAGCTTAGGAGGTCTACAAGGAATAAATGGCAACCTGCAAGGTATAGCTATGATACTTCATTTTTGGCCACAAAAGACTATGCTTATATGATGAAAACAGATGAAGACCCTTCTACATATGAAGAGGCAAAAGGTAAGGAAAAATGGGAGAAAGCTATGCAGGAAGAGTATGATGCACTATTGGAGAATCAAACATGGGATTTGGTTCCAAAACCAAATAGTCAGAAAAATCATTGGATGCAAGTGGGTTTATAAAACCAAGAGGTTTGCAGATGGAAGTGTGTCTAGATACAAAGCTAGACTTGTTGTCAAAGGGTTTGCTCAGACTTATGGTGTTGACTATGATGAGACTTATAGTCCTGTGGCAAAGATGACAACCATCAGGACACTTATAGCTATTGCTGCATGTAAAGGTTGGAAGTTATGTCAACTTGATGTGAAAAATGCTTTTTTGAATGGTTATATTTCAGATGATGTGTTCATGGAGCAACCTCAAGGGTTCAGAGATAAAAGGTATCCAGATCATGTGTGCAAGCTCAAGAGAGCTTTGTATGGCTTGAAGCAGGCCCCAAGGGCATGGAACTATAGACTTGTGAAGTTCCTAAAAGAACTTGGATTTCAGGTGTCTAAAGCAGATAGTAGCTTGCTTGTCAAAGCAAGTGATAATGGTTTCATATACATGTGCATATATGTTGATGATATAATTCTTACAGGTACAGATGAAGAAGGAATACAAAGACTTAAGAAGCAAATGGAAAAGGAGTTCAAGATAAGTGACTTGGGAGACTTGTCATACTTCTTGGGCATGGAGATTACATATACTCAACATGGAGTATTTGTGACCCAAGAAAGGTATTTGAAGAACTTGTTAATCAAGTTTAAAATGGATGATTGCAGGGTAGCACCTACACCAATGGAGGTGAATCACAAGTTGAGTAAGTTTGGAGGTGAAGAATTCAAGGACATGAGACAATATCAGAGTTTGGTTGGTAGCCTTATCTATCCTACTCTAACTAGACCTGATTTATCATATGCAGTAGGGGTTTTGTCTCAATTCATGCATTGCCCAAGGAAAGAACATTGGATTGCAGGTCAAAGAGTGTTGAGGTACATTAAGGGTAAGGTCAACTTTTGGATATATGTGTTATGTGGGAGATAAACTTATCTCATGGTGTTCCAAGAAGCAACATACAGTTGCTTTGTCTTCTACAGAAGCAGAGTATAAAGGCATGGTTGAAGCTGCAAAGGAAGTAATTTGGCTCAAGACTTTGATGAAGAGTTTTGACATTGTGCATGGGGTACCAATTATATATGGAGATAACATGAGTTCATTGTATTTAGCTGCTAATCCTGTTTTTCATGCCAGGACCAAACATATTGAGATTCAGTATCACTTTCTAAGAGAGAAGGTGATGGATAAAGAGATTGAAGTCATACATACTTCAACAAAGGATCAGATAGCTGATATGCTTACAAAGAGCTTGGATGGACCAAAGCTACAGAAGTTTAAAGACATGGCAGGTATAAAGAAGAAAGAAGAAACCTCAATTGATGATTGAGGGGGAGCTGTTGGTGCAGATCAATCACCAATTGAATGTTTGAAGACTAAAAAATGAAGGATGAGATCAATTCTTGAAGCTTTGAAGGAAGATACATTTAGAGTATGTGAGGAATGTACACATATGTACATAGTTCACTTAGATCTTTGATTAGTCATAGACTTGTACAAATTTATCTATAAATACCCTGAAAATGTCAAGGCATGATATGAGAGCATATGTGACAATAGATAGAAGTCAAGAATGAGGAAGATAGATGTCATGAGACATGTGAAAAGTTAGTTGAGTTTCCTCTCATCACTCAACTGTAACTTTCTGAGTAAATGAAGAAATATTGCGCCCGATCTTTTCGTGTCTGCTCCGTCTGTGTTTGATCAATTGTGAAATCCTTTTGAGGATATCTAAGTTGGTAGTTAATGAGCCTGTGACCTGAGTTTCAGAGTCTAATTGCAAACAGGCTAGGAGAATTGTTAGTAGGAACATTCATATGTGTTGAGTGTTCACAGTTCTCTAAAACAGGCGCAAATTTCGATCTTAATCTTTTGGTCAGTTCTCACTCCATAGTTTAAAGTTTTGTGCAAGCTAGCACTTAATCTTTAAGTTGGAAGGTAATCTACTCGTGGCTAGAAGCATTTGCTTAAACGGGTTTTGTACTGAGAGAATTGAAGTTAAGAAGTTAGGGGTGTCTAAATCGACTTCTCAGAAGTGCAGATTCAGACATAGGTAACTTGTGAAGTTGATTTCTCAAGTTATACTAAACTTTTTGAAGAACTTTAACTTGGAGGAGGTGCGCAATCTCTAGGCGACACTCCATACAAAATTTCATAGAAAACTTTACATGTTTGATAGGTCAATGAGAAGAAATTGTGCAGCAGACTTTCTGTGTTTCATCTTCTTCACAGAATTTTTCAATTTTTGATACTTTGGAGATTGGACCTCTAATTTAGTGAAGGTTTTGACTTACTCTTGATATAGAGGTGTTCTAAATTCAAGAGTAGGTTGTTCTTTTGGAGATTAACACTCTCCATCAAATGGAGCACTCCAATTTGGAATTAATGACACTTGATAAAGGGTCGCATGCTCCACTGGTGGTCTCTCTCTGCACATTGGACAATTCTTAATCCACTCATGTATTTCTTTGTCCATGCTAGGCCAATACACTCCTAAACATTTCAGATTTTGTAATGTGCGTTGTTTAGAATAGTGATTTCCTAGCATTCCTTCATGGGCTTGTTGCAACCAACTACTATGTTCATCATCCTCAACACAACAAGATAATACACCCTCAATATCTTGTTTGTACATGGTTCCTGCTAATATGTGATATTTTTGTGATTTTACAATTTCTTCTTGTGATGTTTTCACATTCTTATTTGCAGGGCCGAAGGTTAGGACTGGTACCAACTTATTTGCCCATTTAGGAACAACTTCTAAATTGAACAGATAAGCATCGGGTAATTCGTCAGACACTCCTTGCGGTGACTCTCCTGAAGTGATGCGAGAAAGGTGATCTGCCCGAAGGTGGGTCCTACCTTTCCTGACAACAACTTCAAAGTCATACTCCATTAGTAAGAGGAACCATCTTACTAAGCGTCCTGTATTGCAAGGTTTATTGACCAAATATAACAAAGCTTGATGATCAGTGAAAAACTTAAACTTGTTGGCCAATAAATAGTGTCTAAACTTCTTCACAGCATAAACCATGCCTAAGCCCTCTCGCTCAGTTGTTGTATAGTTTCGTTCAGCTGCAGTGAGCTGTCTACTAGCATATGCTATGGGCAAATCTAAGTTTCCTTCACCTGTGGGTTGTGCTAGCACACATCCTATGGCGTGATTGGATGCATCCACATGGAGATGGAATTGTTTATTCCAATCAGGAGTGGTCAGTATTGGTGCTGTGCACAAACGTTTCTTCAGTTCATTGAAAGAATTCTCGCATTCGTCGTTCCACTCAAAATTAGACAACAAGGCATAAAGGGGTCTAGCTATTATTGCGTACATGTGGATAAACCTACGGTAATATCCACAATGGCCCATAAAGGCTTGTACGTCTTTAACATTTCTTGGCCTTGGTAGCTCCGTTATGGCTCGTACCTTATCTTCATCTTTTGAGATTCCATTCTTAGAAACAATATGACCTAAGATTTTACCTTGCCGCACCATGAACACACACTTTTCTGGGTTCAGACACACTCGATATTCTCTACACTTGTTGAAGATTTGTCTGAGCTCAGGGATGTGGAATCTTCTTTCTTGGGAATGAGCACATAAATCATCTACATACACTTCTAAGCTCTTTCGCAAGAACTCTTTGAAGACATGACACATGAGTCGTTGGAATGTTGCGGGTGCATTTATGAGCCCGAATGGCATAACACGAAATGCAAAGATTCCCCACTCTGTGGCAAAAGCTTTTTTGTGTTGATCTTCTGGGGCAATGGCTACTTGATTGTAACCTGAAAATCCATCAAGGAAGCTATAAACTTCCTTGCCTGCAACACGATCCAATAAGTGTTCTGTGATTGGAAGTGGATAACTATCTCTGATCGTAGTGGCATTAACTTTTTTAAGGTTAATACACACTCGCAACTTCCCATTCTTCTTGGGCACCACTACAATGGAGGACACCCATTCAGTATGCTCAATCTCATAGATAAAGCCAGCTTCAATCAGCCTATCAATTTCTTCTTTTATCTTGGCTGCATAAGTGTCATTATATGTGCAGGGGTTCTGTTTGGTGGGCTTGGCATCAGCAGTCATGGGGATAGTATGAGAACAAATTCTTGGATCTACCCCTTTCAAGTCTCTATAGTGCCATGCAAACACATCCCTATATTCCCTTAATAGAGCTACAAGCTCCATTTCTTCTCTTGCACTTAGGTCATCTCCTATGTATGTGCATCTCTCTTCATTCTCTTCAATGGTCACCACAATTTTCTTGGTCTTTTCTTTATTATCATATGATTCTCCTATGATGGCCTCTCTCTTAGGCATGCGTACCAAAATTTTGCGGTCGTCAACTTCATATTTCCTGAAGTTTTCTGGTACTTCAAACAATGATTCCTCCTCTTCTTGTTTCACTGCTTTTCTTTTCTTTTTCTTTTGACTGCTCTCACTTCCATCCTTTGAATTTACCGTTTTAATACTTGTGAGAGGTTCTTCTTCTTTCTGGGTGAACACTCCTATATCTTCTAGATAGTGCTGCTCTGAGTTAAAGCAACTATCTATCACAATGGACTCTATATCATCGTCATTCTCTTCTTCTTCTATGACATCCCTAGGGTCACATTCTTCTAGCATAAGCATAAGCACCACCTCCTTTACTTGTCAATCCGCGGATACGTGAGGACCGGTATGAAGACCACGAGCAAGTGAAGGCACAAGTGCGTGAGTGAAAGCACACAAACATGCACACACATACACACACGTGCACAAGGTAAGATCAAAGAGAGGAACAAAGGAAAGCTTCGATTGCAAATGAGTTCTCTTACAAAAGCTCTATTCTCTCCCAAGCTAACCCCAAAAATGAGCTCTCTAGCTCTTTTTATAGTTTTTTGACTAGTTTTGGCCCTGTCCAGACTTAGTGTCCGGCCTAGTTAAAAATTAGGTTCCAGGGCTTATTTGAGGGCTCAAACGGAGTCTAAAAATTATGAAAATTGGTAGGAAGATAGCTCTAATACTCCTCAAGCTCATGGACTCCTTGGCTTGAACAAAATGGAGTTAGAAAAATAGAAAATGGTATTTACAATGGTTTTTAGTGATGAAAATCACTATTTTTGTAGGGAATTCTTGTGAAAATTTGACATACACTTCCTAGAGCTCCCTACTTGCTCCTTCTTCTTGTGTGTGTCCACCTTTATGATGTGCTTCCATGCTTGTGCTTGACTTTGAGTTCCAACAAGGAGCCCTAAAATTTTCGAGTTAATGGGCATAATTTTTCTTCTTCAAGTCTTAGGAAATTCCCTCAAAGCCATGTAAATGCACTAGAGGAGTCCTCTACTTGCATAATCCCAACTTGTTGTAGAATATCCCTTGTAAATTAGTAGCAAAATCACTTTTTAGTAATAAAGTGCCGATCTCTTGTGTGAAAGGACCAAATTTAGGGCATATGTATATAAGTCACTTTGTGACTCTTTGTACAGACTTTTTGCCATTGTGAAGAAGGAGAGAGTTCCTGAATTTCAAATTTGCTTCTTTCCTATAGATTTCCATCTTCTCTTTGATCTTCTATGTGTGTGTAATGCTTGGAATGTCTGTGTAAGACTATTGTCTACCCCTCCCCATTGTTTTTGAGCTACTGTAGTGTGTGTGTGTGTGAGCTTGTAGAAGTTGTGGAGTGAGTATGGGTGCTTCTCGCCATTCACTATTTTGGTCATAACTTGAAGCACGGTTGTCAGAATTGAGGGAGACCACTTTCAATAGATGCGTCTTGTCGAGAGCTTTGAAAGGACTACCCTATTGACTATATTCGGAGTTCGAAGCTAGGAGAAATTCTCGATTTACTAAAAACTACTGTAAGTGGTATCGCGGCAAACACTTCTAGTATTTCAGTGAGTTAGAGAGGTGGACTAGTCTTTTCTCATACATATAAGCTGAACCACTTCATTTTCCATCATGTGTGCACATGTCCTCATACACTTGGTTAGGTCGTTTGATCGGATTGGCAAATAAGCGTGTGTCAATTTCCCACTATACGCACTTGTGTGGCAATTGGGGTTTAGTCTCATTGGCACAAGTCCTTGAGTCTTCTTGACTTAAGTACACACGTTTTTGGCACCGTTGCCGGGGAACACTCAGCCAAGGTGCCTTCATGATGGTTATAGCTCGAGTGTGATGAAATCGTACTTTTAGAAGTGAATTTGTTCAGTGGCAAGTAGTCAACCGCTTGAGCACTTGTTACTTCACATCCCAAAGGTGTATGTAATAAGTTTCTAGGTTTAGGGCGAGTAAGAAGGGAGAGAAGGAAGAATTAGGGTTAGGTTAGGAGAAGAGGAGTGGAGTAGGAGTAAGCCAAGATCACCAAAAAATCCCAAAAAATTTGCCAAAATTAGTGTAGTTCAGTTTCTGTCTCCAAAAAAGTATAAAAACCAAAAATTTGAAATCATTTGACACCTTCTTTCATTCTGGTATCGTCTGAGCATAGCAACCAATATCATCGAAGCTGTATCGTGCAATCTGAGCCCTCACACTCACCTTGTGACTTCAAGGCTTGATTAGTACAACCTAAGGGTAAGTAACATGCAAACTTTAAACTCAAAAGTTGTGAAAATTTCCATTTACACGTGAATAATTGCGCAACCGGTATCGCGGAGGGGGGGAACAGTGAGTTTGGAGGACTTCTTTTTGTGAAACAAGAGTATAGAAGTGAAGAGGGGTAAGAGAAGTACAAGGGGGAAGAAGAAATTTTGATTTTTGAGATACTTTGGCTTGAGTATCACGATCGATTGAGTTTTGGTATCGTGATACCAAAATTCTATTGTATCGCGATACTCGCTGAAGTATCATATCATCGATTGCCGGCCTTGGTATTGCGATACCACTCATGGTATCATATCGCCAGGTTGGTATCATGATCACATTCTACCAAAGTGGTATCGTATCGTGGTCCACTTTTGGTATCGTATCGTTCTGCTTCCCAGTATAGTATCGCGATACCACCATAGTATCGTATCGTCCAAGCAGTGGTATCGTATCGCCACTTGTCTTGGTATCGTATCGTGTCCTGTCAGTTTCGTATCGTGATACCATACAAGTATCGTATCGTCCCATACCCTAGTATCGTATCGCCAGATCATTCAGGTATCATATCGTATCCCACTCTGGTATCGTATCGTCTCACTTTCAGGCATCGTATCACGATACCAATTTGGTATCGTATCGTCCCTTTGCAGTGGTATCGTATCGTGTGAGGAGGCTGGTATCGTATCGGCTATTATTCAGGTATCGTATCGGGGCAAACTCCAGTATCGTATCGTACCCTTTTTGGTATCGTATCGTGGGTGGATATTGGTATCGTATCGTCTAATCTGAAGGTATCACATCATCAGGTTAGCTCGTATCATATCATGACCAATAGCGGTATCGTATCATCCGTTGCTGCAGTATCGTATCGCCGAGGTTTCAGGTATCGTACCGTGGACAAAGTGGTATTGCCTAAAGTGGTATCGCCCAGAGCATTTGAAGCAGTTTTTAAGGGCAACTTTGAGGCATTTGAGGAGCCACTTGGGAAGAGTTCCAGAGACCTACAGAGCCTTGGGAGGGTGAATGAACTTGAGGTCAGGAAGAGTGCTAAGTAGCCGAAGAAGTGTCATATCTTTTGTGAGAAGTGCCGCTCAAGTCAGTCACCACTCGACCTATTCAGACACCTCTAGTTATTCAGAGGAGGAGATACCCATGGCCTCAGAAGACATGCAGGGCCCCACTCTGGGTAGAAACTTCATGACGACCCCTAGAGGTAGATCCCAAGTGACACGAGTCTTGAGAGGACACTTGATACCTCAAGACGACTACCTATTGGAAGTATATTTGATCCATGGTTTGGACTTGTTGCTGCAAACAGATTCACCAACCCAAGAAAGAGAAGGAAGCCCGATGACATTTTATGAGCTAAAGGATCCAGAAGACGAGACTAGAATAACCTACTTACACAAAAATCGGAGAAGATATTGGTTGGTTGATGCCATAGACAAGGCTCAACTGAAATACATGGGTTTGCCTGTATTCCCTCAGAGAGAGCAGGCAACCACTTCTCAGAACCCCTTTGGAACTCAACAAGAGGTAGAGCACACCATGTCAGGACAAACTAGCCAACGGAGTGTTCCAAACCATACTCATGTGCAATTTGCAACTCCAGGAGTGCAAAATCAGACCCACCATGGAGTAGGTAATCAAGACCGACCACCAGTAAGACCACGACCACCAGTGGGAGGGTAGCCTAGAATACCCCCAGTTAGACCAGTAGTTCCTGCCTTCCCTGTAATGCCTAGACCGCCAGAACCAATGAGAAGACTGAGACCTATCCAAGTGGCCAAATGCATAAGAAATCATTATGACGGACTGGGAGAACCCTATGATCACATTGCTGAGTTTAAACAAGTTCTAAGGGCAGAACAAGTTGACGACTTCTTCGTGCAGTATAAGTCTTTTGGACTCACTGTAGCTCAGTGGTGAGTAGCACCTCCTTTAATGTCAATCCGGGAAGACATGAGGGTGGTATGAAGACCTCGAGCAAGTGAAGGCACAAGTGCGTGAGTGAGAAGCACACTAACATGCACACACATACACACACACGCAGACACATGGTAAGACAAAGAGTTAGAAGCAATGGAGTTCTTTAGATTACTTTCAAAAAGCTCATACAGGTTTAGATCAATTACAAGCTAACCCCAAAAATGAGCTCTCTAGCTCTATTTATAGTTTTTGACTAGGTTTTGGCCGTGTCCAGACCTAGTGTCCGGCCTAGTTAAAAACTAGGTTCTCTACCCTATTTGGAGGTTCAAACGAAGTCTAAAAAATGTGAAAACTGACAGGTAGGTACTTCTATAGCTCCTCAAGCTCAAGGACTCCTTGGCTTGCACAAAATGGAGCTACAAAAATATGAAATGGTATTTACAATGGTTTTTTAGTGATGAAAATCATTATTTTTGTAGGGATTTCTTCTAATGATTTGACATACATATCTTCGAGATCCCTACTTGCTCCTTCTCCTTGTGTGTCCACCTCTTCGATATGCTTCAGTGTCCTGAAAAAATATTGGCCTACTTGCCAGATCGTCATTGACTACCCTGTCTACTTGTGCCTTCTCTCCTCTCTGACTCCCTTTGTAAGCTTCCTTGCCTTGTGAGTCCTTCAGTTCCAACACCCCCCCCCCTCTCTCGCGTCTGTCGTCCCTGACAGACCCTTGTTGGGTGGGTCGTTGGATGTAGTACTCAACAACGTCTTGTGCTAAGTGATGTTCTGTAATCCGCAACCCTTTGGCCAAGTCCGTGAGTAGAGCATCCCAATCTACCGGCCCGGGAACCTCTGGATGTGGTATACATAGCTTTTTTGAATGGAGAGCTTGTTCCACTGCAAACAACTGCAATAAATGTGATGGTCTGGGAATGAATATCTCTGAATGATATTCCCAGAATCCCGTGACAAACATTTCTTCAAACGTTTGTTTGAAGCAGGCTGGTAGATACTTGATATGCGCGTGCCATGCATATACAACATTAATAGATGGTGTTGGGCTCATGTCGTATACAAGGTCCTGATTACCTTCATTAAATCCAAGAGCTGACAGATGAGGTTCCTTGACATTCTTGAAAGTCCTGAAGGCGACCAACATGAGTTCAAAAATTTTAAGGCACATTTTGGCCATGACATCTAGTACATTTTTAAACCTGACCCCCCAATGCCGAATCGTTGAGATCATATATCCTATGGTAGGTTGGCCTTTAGGTGGTGCTAAGTAGACATAATTGAGCCATTTCTCGCATCCTTTGGTTGTCAGCACAGTTTTTGTGTATTCCGGCCACGACCTTCTTCGAAATACAGGGACAGTCTATGTTGCTCTTGAACTCTGTTCATGGTATCATAGAGCTTTTTCAATGCCTTCGTATAAGATGGAGCACCTTCAAGTACCTGGAGAGCTTCTTGATCATATTCCTGCTCTTCTTCCTCAGATTGTCCATCATGTTCCTCCTCTTGTTCTTCTTCTTCTTCACCCTCCACTTCGACGACCTTTGGTTGTCTAGGATGAGGTTGGTCTGTAGCAGTTTGTTGTCCACTAGCTTGCTCTGCCTCGACTTCCGCGTTAACAGCCTCTATGATTCTGGCTACCTCCTCATCAGTTAGGTCTTCTAAAGTGAATCCGTGAGGGAACCCGCCTCGGGAGTTGTGGAGTTGTCTCTGGTGTTAGTGTCGCACCGTGGGCTTGTGCACAGGGCATCTAAACGGCGCCTCTCATTTTCTTGGAGGGTGGCCCTGCGGTGGATAATCTGCATTGAAACTCCTGTAACCTGGTCCAAATGAGTGCCCTTTGCACTGGCACATCATACGGCAGACATCTATACACAATCCTGGTGAGAGCACAACATCCATACAGTACAGACTTTTGTTTCTTATACCACCTTTGATGAGCCAAGTGGATTTGGTCGATAATCCAGTGGGGCATGTTGATTGTCAAATCAAAGGCATCAACCAAGTATAGACTAAACCATATCTTCTTAGGTGGCATTGTGAACCTCTCTTGAGCGGGGAATGCAAAATGTTGCATGACCATTCGCAAGTGAATGGCAATTGTAGGTGTCATTGCCACCATGTCCTTTAATTTCGTCAGATTCTTGTTCTTCATATTGTCGGGGACCATAGTCTCTTTCTCCGTAGGAATGTGCATAGCTTTCATGTCTAGAGCTTCCCTTACCAAATTGATAGTCAACCTGAAACGCTTCAGTTCATTGACCCTTGTGAGAGATGGGAGGACAAAGGAGCTGTATCCCTTTTTGTCTTTGCTCGGAGTGAGGGTGCTAATCAAATAAGAGCACCTTAGAAAATCGGGCTTTGGCAATTGGAATTCGAAGTAATCGTAGAGTCCCGCCTTCTTCCATATAGGTTTCAGTCCTTCATTATTCTGCAGTTTCTCAAATTCCCTGGTGAAAAAGTGATATCTGCCCCAGCGCCCATTGAATTCTATCTTGGCCTCCCACATGTAAGTGCCTTCACCCAGGGGTCCTGCCACATCACTGAACCAATGTGAGTTTTTGCTGACCGGCATTGTGTGCCCCTGTGGAGGATTCTGATCCGGTATGGCGTGTAATGCCCTCAATGCCACTGGGCATTCCTTCAATTCCTCCTCAACAGGAAGACTTTCAATGTCCACGACTTGGGGGCTGGTGCCTGCCTCAGAGCTAGTTCCTGCCGTATCTGCCATGTTACTTCTTGCCTCCTGATTCTGTGAGAATATAGAAACATGTGTTGACATTGTAAAGGACAAGATAGAACCATTTTTGTCCCCATTACAACATTAACATGAGGTTCGGGAGAGATTAGGGGCTTATTAAGTGCTCGGTGCTTGTGTGTGTAGTTAGGGATTGGGTAGACCTAGGAGCTAGGTGGAATGATGTAGTGTGAGAGTGACGTAGTTAGTAGGTGGGCATGGATTTACAACTGGGGTCCGGGGGTTTATTACAAGTTTTAGGTTGCCAAATGCAATGGATGGGTTTTGATCTTGACTTTGTGGAGACTCTGGAGAGTTTGTTAGGAGTATCGGCTTGGAAATGAGGCTTTTTCGGGGCCCATTCACGAGTGATTCTACTTGTGCGCATGGAAGAATATGTGTCCGTGCGTGATGTGTAAGACTGGGCATCAGATGTTCGAGTGAGTGAAACATGTTGTACAGGGTGTGGCCTTGGTGTAGCTATTTGAGCCCGCAAGCAAGCCTTAGGCACCCAGATTTGTCGTGATTGTGGGCTGGCCTTCATCGACTTCTTGGGTATCCAAATAGACTTTACTTTCGCAGAAGAATTTATGAAAGACTTCTTATTGGTGTCGTGTTGTTGACTACTAGTAAGAGGTTTTGGCAGTGGGATTGGCCTGGTCGCAATAGGGTGTTCGCCTTTCTGCATCCATACTTGTTTCAACGGCTGAAACAATATGCTTTGCTCCTTTTTTTGGCCTCCAGTATAGGTAGTGCTCTGCCTCCTCTGTATTTGATCTGCCGTTGGTTGCTGCATCCTTCTGGCCTTTGGAAAAGAGGGGGGTGCTGTTTTATCCTTGACTTTGTTGTTGAGACAATCCTCTTTCTGCATCATACAGTTTTGGACAAGAATAGCATTGTCAACTTCATGTGCACCCCTGGAAGGACCAGGAGTTCGTGCCTTACCTAGTTCCTTGAGTGCCTCATTTTCCAATTCAACTGTAATTCGACTATGATTTACCCATACCTGAAGAAGTCCACTTCTTAAGTTTAGGTTGACTGCATGATCATAGATCCAGTCCTGATCCAAGACAAGAGGCTCAGTGAGGTCCTCATCTTGACACACTAGTACTTTGACTGTCATTGCTTCGTCTTGAATATAGAGGGGAAGTTCCACCTCGCCCATGCAAGGGGTTTCCACACCTCCCAATCCTATGAGATATGTTTCTATAGGATTGATGGTTAATTTCAACTTTTGACAGTACAAAAATTTAACAGCACTAGTGGCTGCACCTGAGTCAATCAAGGCTCTTACAGTCCTTGCACCCTTTCCTTGTCCTATTTCTAAGGTTATAAAAGGACGTCGATCAATTATCCTATGAGAGCTGATATCTGAAACTTCACACATAGCCACATGATATCCTTGATCTGCATATGCATCTGGCCTAGGTTGCTCTCTGCCTTGTCTTCTTAATTTCATTCTCCGTATGCGCTCTAAAGCTTCTGCTTGAGCTTCTTCTCAAATTCACTTTTCTTCTTCTTTGCGTTTCTTAGCAGTATTGAGTCAACTTAGCATTTCCTCTGTGAGAGGTTCCTGATATACCTTGACCCTACATCCGCTTATGTAGCTCGGGAGAACATCGCCTTCTAATGTGGCTAGTTGCACTGCTCCACTTGTTGAGATTCTATTAATGATCATGGGTCTGTAGCCTCTCTTCTCTAGTTTCCTCGCATGTTGTTTCAAAGTGTATACTAGTACTAGGTCGCCTGCCTTCAAACCTTTATCCTTAACGTGGGCATCAAAGTATGCCTTCTATCGTTTCTTAGCTGCATATATCCCTGCAGCCGCCCTTAGTCGTGTTTCTCCTAATCGTTCAAGGTCAAAAAGTCTAGAGGAGAGTTCGTGACCCGTCCATTCATGCTCTTGTGCTACTTTCAATGTAGGTATTAAGAAGTCCAACGGTAGCACTGCGTTTTGGCCAAATACCATCTGAAAGGGGGTGGCTTGGAGTACCGTTTTGTAGGCGACTCGGTATGCCCAAATAGCATGGTGTAGCTGTTTGTCCCAATCAGAGCGTTTATTATTCACTAATTTGGTCAACACATTGCACAGAATCTTGTTTGTGCTTTCGGCTTGCCCATTAGCTTGTGGGTGGTAGGGGGCAGACTTCTTATGAACTACCAAGAATTCTTGGAGCAGATTTTCAATCACTTCATTCAAGAAGTGAGTGCCCCTATCACTTACTAGCTCTATAGGTAGCCCGTATCTTGTGAATACATTCTCAAACAAGAATTTAGCAGTTGTCTGAGCATCGTTCTTTGTCGTAGCTTTTACCTCTACCCATTTGGTTAGATAGTCCGTGGCAACAATGATATACTCAGCATGGGAACCCTTAGCTGGGGGATTAATAGGACCAACAAAGTCTACTCCCCACTTAGAGAATGCTCGTCCACCCATCATGGGTTTCAGTGGCATCTCATCTTTGCGTATAGGACGTTGAGCTCGCTGACAGACATCACATCTCTTCACATAGGTATAGGCGTCCATGTGAAGAGTCGGCCACCAAAGTCCTACAAATAATATTGCCTTGATCACTCGATCTGGGCCAAAGTGTCCTCTTGCTACACCCTGGTGAGCAGTTTCCAATATCTTGAGATCTTCACTCTCATGGACGCATAGTCTGAGGTACCCATCTTTACCACGTTTGTATAGATTATCACCAATGAGTGAGTAATCCAGGGCTTCTTCTTCTAAACTCCTTTTCCTAGCCAGGGTCATGTCTGGAGGGAATGTTTTCGTCCTCAGGAAGGATACTAGTTGTTCACTCCAATCTGGCACTATGGACACTTGATAAAGAGTGGCATGCTCCACAGGTGGTTTAGTGCAGCAGATTGGGCATTCTTTGCATAACTTTTGGACATCAGCTTCCATAGTCGGCCAATGCACTCCGAGTCTCCTTAGTGTCTGTAGGGTTCGTTGCTTTGAGTAGTGTTGCTCTAATGCACCTACATGTGCTAATTGCAACCATTTAGCGTACTCATCCTCTTCCACACAGCACGCCAAGATCCCTTGATCCGTGTGCTTGTACATACTTCCTGCCATGATGTGATACTTTTAGGCTTTTACTACCTCTCTATCCTGTGTGTTTATTACTGGATGGTTAAGCCCGTATGTCAATACTGGCACTAATGGCTTAGCCCACTGCGGCACCACTTTTCAAATTAAACAAGTAAGCATCAGGAAGGTCATCTGACACTCCTTGTGGGGCCTCTCCAGATGTGAGCCTAGAAAGATGGTCGGCTCTCAAATGACTCCTACCTTTCCTTACCACTACCTCAAAGTCATATTCCATTAGTAAGAGAAACCATCTTACTAATCTTCCTGTATTGCATGGTTTGTTTACCAAGTATAACAATGCCTGATGGTCAGTAAAAAATTTAAACTTATTTGCAAGCAAATAATGTCTAAACTTTTTAACTGCATATACCATGCCTAATCCTTCTCTCTCCGTAGTGGTATAATTTCGTTCAGCTGCATTCAATTGTCTACTAGCATAGGCAATTGGAAGATCCATATTACCTTCACCGGTAGGCTGCGCGAGTACACACCCAATAGCATAATTGGATGCATCAACATGAACATGGAAAGGCTTATTCCAATCTGGTGTGGTCAAGATCGGTGCTGAACATAATCGCCGTTTAAACTCATTGAAAGAATTCTCACATTCATTAGTCCACTCAAAGCTAGTCAAAAGTCCATACAGAGGCTTTGCTATGATGGCATACATGTGTATAAACCGTCGGTAATAACCACAATGCCCCATGAAAGCTTGTACCTCCTTGACATTCTTTGGCCTAGGTAACTCGGCTATGGCTCTCACTTTCTCTTCATCAGTGGATATGCCATTCTTTGACACTATGTGTCCTAGAATCTTGCCTTGCCTGACCATAAAAACGCACTTTTCTCGGTTCAGGCAGACTTGATATTCCCTACATTTGTCTAAGATTTGTCTGAGTTCAGGAATATGGGTTTGTCTAATGTTGGAATGAGCACAAAGATCATTGTGTTGACCTAAGTACCAACTTAGGGATTTGCGGAGAAAGAGACTATACCTCAATCCCCTCTCAAGTGCATATAGTGGGGATACACGCTATTAATTATCAATCCAAAGAGTATACAAACCTAGCCGAGTGTATGAGGACATGCAATCATGTGAAGATCAATGCAAATGGGCTACTCAAAGAGTGTAGAAGAGACAAAGACTTATCCAAACAAGCTTCAACTGTAGGTCATGGCGAAACGATACTTGGTGCAGCAGCCGTCAGTATTTTGGACTTTTCTCCCAGCTCCAAGCTCCAAATATAGCAAATAGCATATGCGTTTCGAAGCTCTCGAGAAGACGCATTCAATGGCAGTGGTTTCACTCAATTCTGACACTCCTATTTCAAGTTATGAGCAAAATACTGAGTCGCGGGAATACTTTCCTACACTACAGCACTTCCTACACTTCGCACACACCTTACCTACAGCAAATAAACACTTTCATGGATAGACAACACACCCAAGCACTCTTTCCAAGCAATACACATGCATACAAGCTCACAAAGAAGAAGATACAGAGTGAAGAAGACACAAATTCGAATTTCTGTGCTCTCTATTCTCACAATGGCAAAAAGTTCTTTACAAAGAGTCACATTTGACTTATATACTAGTGCCCTAAAAATGGTCCTTTCACACAAGAGACCGGCACTTTATTCACTAAAAGACTAATTTCCTACTATTTTACATGGGTAAATCTCTAATCTTCTGTGGGGATGCATCTAGAGGACTCCTCTAGTGCATTTACAACGGAAAATATATTACAAGAATGATTATGATACAAAATCATGATGTCCAAATCGGAAAAATTTTGGGGCCCGTCTTTTTCTCTGCTTTGTGCTCTTTTTAGCTCTGCAACACTCTCCCCCTCTTCGTCTCTGTCGTCCCTTGACAGGCTTTGCTTCTTGTCCTCAGTTTGTTGTCCACACGCATCCAGTGGTCGGTATTGCCTGATTCTTGATCTTGCATTACGTTTTAGAGGCGCTCTGATTTGTCCTGGTTTGCACACATCGGACCTTGCTGTGTTATTCACTTCTTTTCTCTGCACGCCACCTTTGCTCATTGTTACCTGTTTATAAAACAGGTGTTCAGTTTTGACATCCTCTTCTTAATTCTTGTTTTACATTCTCTGGGCCTGATGCATTCGACTTTCTTGCCCGCAACCCTTGGAGTTAGACTGACTACCTGATATTTTGCAGTCTAATTCACCTATATGCTCATTAATTCTGGGTTGCCACGCACGCCACCTTTGGAAGGTATGAAGATGTGGTGCTTCAGTCTTCGATCTGGACCTTCCAGAGATCAAGAGGTTGAAGCACCCATGTGGGTTACGTCCTTTCCTTGGTGCGTGTGCCCCTGCGGGGCTCTGTGCAGAGATGGGTGTTGCGCCCCTGCGGGGCTTCTTGCAGAGATATATCTTCAGATATTTCTTTTTAGTGAAGCTGCTTCTTTTGTTGTCTTCTTCTTTTCTTCTTCTTACTTGACTCTCCCTCAACACTGCCCCCCTCGTGGACTTTGTCGTCCCCGACAGGCTTTTTGTGGCAACGTGTGTAGGTTTGGATGGCTTGTTGCTCTCTTTGATTTAGCAGATTAGCGTGACATAGCATGAACTCCTTCCATTGCTGAGACTTTACTCCGTCCTCTGGCGCCTGTCTATGATCAGCAAAGAAACTTGTCTCGTAGGCCACCAATCTTGCATTCAAATTGGAGGTCATTTTAACAAAAATCTCTGAATCCATTTCAAAGAAGCCTGTAAAGAATGCTTCTTCAAAAGTCTGCATATATGTCGATGGTAAAAACATGAGACGAGAAAAATATGCCATAATAGTTAACCGGCTGGGAATAGTAGATAAATAAAAAATTAATGCCTCCGACCCTTGCGTAATGCCGATGAAATTCAAAAATGTATATCGTGCATGTTGGAACACTTTTATTACAGTTAGGAACATGCTAAATATTTTATTTGTCATTTTGACTGCTAAATCTGGAACGGTAGCATATCTTGCAAGCCAAAATTCCATGGTTTTGACCATGTATTCCTCTGTCGGCAGGTAGTTATTTGGTGGACTAGGTAATAGTGGATAATTTAACCACTGATTATTAATGCTGCCTTGTCGCTGACCTTCCCAAAATTGCATCCAGGCACTGCTACGGGGTAGTGGGCAAAATGATGGGTTGACTTGAAGCTCATACGGGGATGCTTCCCACTGTACCCGTAGTGTAGGGTTCTTTTCCAAGAGCTTCCTTCTCCATATTGGATCTGCTGCCTCAAACTCTGCTTGAGTGTAGTTAAACGTGTCATACCGAAAGTGGAGATTGTGATCCGGTTCCTTATTTGTCGTATACTTTATATAAGACCGAGTTTGTTCCTTCAATAGCCCGTATGGTACATTGAATGGCTTGAGTAGGTGCTCGAGTTGCTTGCTGTCGATTTGAGCCTCTTTCATTAATTTGATGATTTGATCTTCAAACTCCACAGTAAGCTGGGACACCAGTAGTGCCCTGTCTGCTCGGCTTAGTTCTCTTCCTCCACAGTAGCCGTGGTCTCTTGTGGAACTACTGGTGTCCCCTGTTTTGCTCGTTGCTCTAATTGCTCCTGAAGTTGTTTGATTAAATCATCTTTTTTCTTGTTTTCCTCTTCGGCCTTAGCAATAGTTGCCTGGTGTTTAATTAGTTCCTGGGCCACAATATTCATGTGCTCTGTGTCTTCCTTACACTGTCACAGGTAGTTATTCTCTGCTTTTTTCCATTTCGTTCTGAGGGCAGCTGTGTCCTCCATGTATCTCTTTTCCCAATCTATAATGACAGCTTGCTCCTGTCTGAGCTGGTCTTCAAGTTTAGTGATCTGTTCTTCCAAGTTCTTGATATTGCCTTGTTGGTTATCAGTAATTGCAAGTGGCTGATCACTAATGAGAGCTGTCATTAACTCTTTATTTCGTTGTCGCATATTGTCAGCTTCCTCCATACTGACTTTAAGCTGAGACTCTAAGATTTTACTTTGGGCTTGAATATGTGTCTTCTCAGTCTCGCTCAGCTCTAATTTCTTTGTTAATTCCTGGACTTGTTCTTTCATTTTTGTCTGCTCTGTCTCTAGCATGTTGTTTCGTGTTTTGACCTCTTGAAGTTCCTTCTCTTTATTCAGAGCTTGTTCTCTTACCTTGGATAACTCGTTGGAAAGATTCTGACCTGCTCTTTCAAGTTCTTTCTTGTCTCGCATGGCTTGGTTGCAATCTTCATCAGCGTCAAGCATTAATTGTTGTGTGTCCAGAGCTGTTCTAATCATATCTTGCACAACAGGCTTGAGCTGAGCTATGTCTACATTCAGCCATGTCTTTGCTATTCCTGGAGTCTCTCCTATTTGCACATCTTTGCCTTCTGCCACCTGGAGTGTTTCATTATGCGGTTGTCTAACTTGCAGTTGTATCCTGGGTTCTTTATCCTCTCCTTTTGCTTCATCCTTT
Source organism: Ceratopteris richardii (assembly GCA_020310875.1). NCBI lineage: Eukaryota > Viridiplantae > Streptophyta > Polypodiopsida > Polypodiales > Pteridaceae > Ceratopteris > Ceratopteris richardii. The sequence continues at coordinate 71,880,777 of CM035409.1, forward strand.
TTAGTGGCACTCCCCTGAAACGTGACATCCATTGGGGAGGGTTTTGCCACAACCCTAATTGGTGTGAAGGGTTTTTCCGTTTCTATAGCATTATCTCCATTCTCCATTTTCGATATCTCCACATCTGTCTTTGTGCTTGTGGTTTTCTGATTCACTTTTATTTCTTGATCGACTGGCTTGAGGCCTTCTGGTTCTTCACCATAGTCAACTTCATTTAATTCGGTCCATTGCCCATCATCTTTCGATTCGCTTCGAATATCCACATCCAACAATGATGTGTCCTTTTCTTCTTTGTCCTGTGATGACGAGCTGGAATTATCTAATCCGATTTCGCGGTATCTGTGAACTTTAGTGAGTTTTCTTTTTGTATTTAATCCTTGTTGTGACTGCTGATAATGATGACCTTGCACTGGTAAGTTGATTTGTCCCTCCGTGTATTTGTGCGTCTCTTCCAGTGCTTTAGTCAATTCTTCCTCCGTGATTTGTTTTTGTCCTGCCATGGTTACTTTGGGAAGTACATGGACTCTTTTTGTCATAGGTTCTCCTTCCTCATCTTGCTTGACTTCTCGTAGTCTTTTTGTGCCTCGCATTCTCGGTTGAGAACTGGTTTCTGCCTCTTCCCCGCTGATGGCAACCTTCTTTCTCTTAGGGACAATGGCGGGTTTTGCATATTGAGCTAGCTTTTCTGAAGTTGGCATCTCTCTCAAACAATTCTTCATATCTAACGCTTCATATATCAGTAAGGTGAGAGCCGAACTACCATTCAAAAATTTCTTCTGGCCCCACTTCTTCTAGGCTTCAAATAATCTTTCTTGAACATAGCCTGTCAAATTCACTTTGTTCCCAATTTGTCTCATGGCATGCGATAGTAACTGTACTACTATCTTCTGTGGAGCGGTATACCTGTGCATGCTTGGGAAACAAAAGTGTTGATGCACCAATCGAACAGCATCTTCTATGTCAATTCTGTTTATATCCAAAAATGATCTCTTCTTGGGATCATGGCACTCTGCTTTGACATTTGTGACGCCTTATTGCTTCCATCCAAATGCTCTGTTGATTAATTCGTGTGTGAATTGGATGGTCTTCTAAATTCCGACTTTATCCAAGACGCGTGCTTCTGGAATATTTTTGTAGCTGTAGGTTGCATGGTATTCATTACTTGTGCACATCTCTGAAAATCTGGAACATAGATTGACAATTTGAGAAATGCCTCTATGCCTGCTTGTGTCCATACATCTTCAATATGAGGTAACCCCTATATTATTGTTTTGAAGTCCTGTGACATGATAGGAAAACAGTGATCTGTATCCATAATTTTCATAGTTGCCATGAAGATGAGATCTGACACTGGTTGGTCATCCCGAAACCAGTGACCTCTTGCTTTTGTAATTGACTCGAGTGGGAAAAGCTGGACCTCTTCCTCTTGTGTAGCTTCAGAATTAGTAGACGCCATCTGCACTCAATATGGAGCATGAATTAGTTGCCATATATTATCAGAAATCCTCCTTTGTTTGTTTGTGATAAGCTCGATATTGCTCCGAGTGAATGGTGTCGTCCCTTTCCCGTGTGTGTGAGAAAGGTAATACCTGGATTTTTCACATTTTTAAGTATTTTTTTTTTCATCTGAAAAGGAAAACAGAAAAGTTAGTTTGTAGCCGAAGCGATTATTATTATTTTTTGGAGTAGTTTCCTTAATGTATGTACAAGTGCTCTCCTATTTCCCAAGAGGAAAATGTGCTCGACTATCCTGAAATAGAAGAAGGATGTGCCGAATGCTTGGCCTTGTAATGTGGCCCTATCATGCTTACTTGAGGTGCATTAGAAACTTCATGAGTGCAATGGTAAGCTTCATCTCTTCGATCCTCCGCTCCTCGTGGTTGCTTTGGTTTCCAGATCCCTTTGGTGAACACTAAGGGAGGTTGTCTCGTTTCCTTGATGCTTACAGCTCCTTTTGTTCTGTTTGCTTCCTCCATTGTTCGAGTGAAATTGGCATTGCTTTTCCAATTTCTTGGATGACTCCTACGTGTTGTTGTCTTTCGCCTTGTCTGATGTAGTACCTCTTCTTTTGTCTTTAACTCCTATTTAGCTGCTTGTTTGAGCTTTTTGGGGATCCATATCTGAAGTCGTGATCTTTGAGCTTCGAGCAAAGTCTTCAGGATCCATACTTGCACTGATTCTTCCTGTATGTACTTCTGTGAAGCTGGTTTGGTGATTCCTGTTTCCTTCTTAAGAGTGGGTGCGGACGCTTCTCGACTCTGTATTTGATCCCTGCATACCCACTTATATTTGGGTGGGCCTTGATCTGAGTGTCTGCTTATTGGTTTCCAATAGTGCGATCTTTTGATGTTTTGAGCAGGTGTAGGAGAGCAAGTCTCCTTAACAGTTGGCTTTCCCTCAACTGCATTGGATGACTTCGACTCTCTTGCTGAAGTCGCTAGGATTGAGGTTTCAGCTTCTATGCGTTTGGTTTCTGACTTGTGAGCATTGCTGATACTTTCTAATGTCGTTCTCTGAACTTCCCCTGAACTTGGTATTATATTTGTTTGAATACATGGTTTCTCTTCAAGTAAGCTGAAAATTTCCTTATGCCCTATCTTAGCCGAAATATAGCCTTGAGCTAGATGGATACACGCCTCAGTCTCTATGATCCAGTCGTGTCCTAGGATGAAGTCTTCTATCAAATCTTCATCCTCGCACACTAGAACTCTTTGTTCCATTGAGGAATTTCCTAGGTGGAGGGATACATTCGTGGTTCCAATACATTCTATGGTGTGACCTCCAATTCCTATTAATCGGGCTTTTGTGGGATTCAATTCTAATTGCAGCTCTTCTGCTATTCTCTTTCGCATGCAGCTAAGTCCTGCTCCTGAGTCTATCAATGCATCTATCAATTTGTACTCTGTCTTGCCAATCCCTAGGTTTAGGTAAGGTTGCGTTTTACACATACCCGTTGTATCATGATTTTTGACCTGGTAATTTGCCATAGGGATGGGCTCTTCTCCTTGGAGATAGCGTTCATCTCTTTGCCGGATCCACTCTTTCCGTTTCTTAATGCGCTCTAGTGCTTCTTGTCGAGCTTCCTCTCTAATTCGCTCTTCTTCCTTTTTCCTATTTTGAGCACCTACCAATCGTGCTAACATTTGATCAGTCAAGGGCTCCATGAATCATCTTACTCTGCATCCACTGATGTAGTTGGGAAGAATGTCTCCGTCTAGCGTGGCGAGATTGACTGCACCACTAGTAGAGATTCGATTTATGATCAAGGGTCCATATCCGCATTTTTGTAACTTCTTGGCATGTTGTTTCAGGGTGTACACTAGGACTAAGTCTCCTTCTTTAAGTCCCTTGTCTTTTATATGTGCATCATAATATGCCTTTTGTCTCCGTTTAGCAGCGTAAATGCCTGCTACTGCTTGCAATCTTGTCTCATGTAACTTCTCGATTTGATCTAGTTGGTGGGATAATTCATGACCGTTCCATTCATATTGCTGGGCCACTTTCAATGTAGGTACTAAGAAGTCAATTGGCAAAATTGCATTTTGCCCATACACTAAATTGAAAGGTGTAGTTCCAATGGCCGTTTTATATGCAACTCGGAATGCCCAAATTGCATGATGCAATTGTTTGTCCCAATCAGACCTTCCATTATTGACAAGCTTAGTCAACACCGTGCACAGTACTTTGTTAGAGCTCTCAGCTTGTCCATTGGCTTGTGGATGGTATGGTGCTGATTTTTTATGAATCACTAAGAACTCGTTCATTAATGACTCGATTACCTCATTGAGGAAGTGCGTTCCCCGATCGCTAACAATCTCAATAGGCAAGCCAAAGCGGGTGAATATATGCTCAAAGAGAAATTTTGCGGTAGTTTGAGCATCATTCTTTCTAGTGGCTTTTGCTTCTACCCATTTAGTCAAGTAGTCAGTGGCTACTATGATGTACTCCGCATGTGATCCTTTGGCAGGTGGATTGATAGGTCCAATGAAGTCTATACCCCATTTTGTGAAGGCTCTAGCGCATATCATCGGTCTTAATGGCATGTCATCTCTCCGAATTGGGTATTTAGTTCTCTGACAAGTTTCACAACTTCGTACATATGTTTCAGCATCCATATGTAGAGTTGGCCACCACAAGCCCGCAAAGAGAATCATTTTAACAGTTCTTTCAGTCGAAAAATGACCTCCTGCAGCACCTGCATGTGCCATTTCTAATATGGGTAGATATTCTCCTTCATGCACACATAATCTTAGTTGGTTATCCTTCCCTCGTTTGAATAATTGTTTTCCTATGAGAATGTAGTCCTTGCTCATTTCCTCTAAGGATCGCTTTCTTGCTAAGCTGGTTCCTAACTCATGTTCTTGAGTTTTTAAGAATTTCACTAAAGTTGTACTCCAATTGGGTGCTATGGTCGAAAAAGATAGAGACATATGATCTTCGGGAACCGTCTCTCGGCATTCTACACAATTACTTACGTGGTCGTGAACATTCTTGGGCATGTCAGGCCAATACACTCCTAATCTTTTCAGTTCTCGGATGGTTCCATGAGTCCCTTGGTGTGTTCTCCATTTGTTCACATGTGCTTGCTCAATTAGTTGCATTTGTTCATCCTCATCAACACATCTAAGTAACACTCCGTTGGGTTCCTTGTAGTATACACTACCTGACACAATGTGTAAGTTCCTCGATTGAAGAATTTCTTTCTTGCTATTCCTATTGATTGAGTGTTGTGGGCCATGAGTGAGTATAGGGATCAATTTCTCTGCCCACTTTGGGCAAACTTCTAGATTGAGCAAATAAGCATCTGGTAGATCGTCGGGCACCCCACTTGGTGGCTCTCCGTGTGTTAGCCTCGAAAGGTGGTCTGCTCTCACATGTGTGTTCCCCTTCTTCACTATTACTTCGAAGTCAAACTCCATTAGTAGTAGAAACCATCGTACCAACCTTCCCGTGTTACAAGGCTTATTGACTAAATACAACAAAGCTTGATGGTCTATGAAGAATTTGAACTTGTTGGCTAAAAGATAATGTCTGAATTTCTTCACTGCGTATACCATTCCTAAGCCCTCTCGTTCCGTAGTGGTATAATTTCTTTCGGCTTCATTCAATTGTCTACTCGCATAAGCAATTGGATGATCAAGCTTGCCTTCATCAGCCGGCTGGGCTAAGATGCATCCAATGGCATAGTTAGAAGCGTCAACATGAATATGAAAAGGCTTGCTCCAATTGGGTGATTTCAGAATTGGGGCAGTGCTAAGTCTCTTTTTCAACTCGGTGAATGCCTTTTCGCACTCTTCTGTCCAAGTAAATTGAGTCAAGAGACCATACAAGGGTTTTGCTATTATGGCATACATGTGAATGAACCTACGGTAGTATCCACAATGTCCCATAAAAGCTTGCACTTCCTTTGCATTCTTGGGTCTTGGTAAGTCTAAGATGACTTTAATCTTGTCCTCATCCGTTGATATTCCATTTCTCGAAACTATGTGTCCTAGAATTTTCCCTTGCCTTACCATGAAGACACATTTCTCGGGGTTTAAGCAGACTCGGTACTGTCTACATTTGTTGAATATCTTCCTCAACTCGGGAATGTGATCGGGTCTTTGATTGGAGTATGTGCAAAGGTCATCTACATATACTTCCATGCTTTTTTTCAGAGATTCCTTGAAAACATGACACATCAATCTCTGGAAGGTGGCTGGAGCATTAGTGAGTCCAAAGGGCATCACTCTGAATGCATACACTCCCCATTCAGTGGCGAATGCTGTCTTATGTTGATCCTCAGTCGCAATAGCTACCTGATTGTATCCGGAGAATCCATCTAGGAAGCTATAGACCTCCTTACCTGCTACTCTCTCTAATAAATGGTCCGTGATAGGTAGTGGGTAGCTGTCACGTATAGTGGCTGCATTCACCTTCTTCAAATTTATGCACACTCTCAATTTTCCATTTTTCTTAGGCACTACTACTAATGGCGATACCCACTCGGTATGTTCTATCTCGTATATGAATCCTGCCGCTAGTAGTTTGTCTATTTCTTCCTTAATCTTTGCTGCGTAGACTTCATTGTAAGTATAAGGACGTTGTTTGGAGGGTTTTGCATCTGCTGTCATTGGTATTCGATGGGAACAAATAGTGGGTTCTACCCCTTTGAGATCCTTATAGGTCCATGCGAATACATCTCGGTACTCCCGAATAAGGTATATGAGTTCCTCTTCCTCTTCTTCAGACACATCTTTACCAATATATGTGCATCTTTCTTCTCCTTCCTCAACTGTCACAAAAATTTTTTTCGTTTGTTCCTTGTTGTCATATGCTTCCCCGTCTCGTGCCTCTCATCGAGGCATTTGAATAGCCACTTTTCTTTCCTCCACTTCGTATTTTTTAAAGTGTTCAGGAACTTCAAAAAGATCTGGGTCCGGCCCTACTTTACTCCTGTTCTCCTCCTGCCTGTGTATTGCAGTAGCAGTTTCAATTGCTAAGATCTTTGTTGGTTCCTGTTCCTTCTAGTTCTGAATTGTATTTAGGCAGCTTTCTTTGGAATCAAATTCTGGTTCCATTTCTATGCTTTCATATTCCTCTTTCCATTCTTTTTCCAGGGTTTCCCCTTCTTCTACTTCTTGAAGGACAACCATATAGAGGTTTACATCATAGCCCTCCTCATCTATGCATTCATTCATCGTCAAAACTTCCTCGTTTACACACACATCTAGAGTTGCCAAGATTTCTATCCATCCATGTGGCTCAAAGATTTCATCAGAGAAAATTTGAGGTGTGTAAGTGGGGTCCTCTACAGATCTATGGTTAGGATGTCCTATCGGCCATGGTTGCCTTTTGCTCTCTTCTCTCTTGGATTCCTTACACATCCACAACTGAGCATCTTCATGCATCCAAGACTGATCACTTGATCCAACACTGTGAATGGATAAGTCATCTTCTTCTCGGTGTACTGGATTCCATTGTAGTGGAGGGACATCTCGATAAGCAAATGTGTGCAAATTTATTTTGGTGGTGTTTCCCTGATGTTGCAGGTATAACGAATCTCTTCCCCAATCCTGTACTACCCGCATTTGTCTCATGAAGGGTCGTCCTAATATCATCTCGTAGTTGTTTGCTTTCTCGAATTTATAGATGGCTAGAGTGTGTTCGAATTCTACACCGCAAGTGGTTAGTTTGATCCTTTCCAATATTCCTAAGGGTTTTTCTACATGACCGTCTGCTAATTGGAGTTTCATGCGTGTGGGTCGTAAGGCAGGTTTTCCCCATTTTTCCCAGATTTCCTTAGTGGCAATTCCTACCCCGGCTCCCGTATCTAGAATAGCCTTGGTCATGTACCCATTGTGTGTGATTGGTAGACAAGTATTACCCTCATCTCCTTCACTAAACTCTCCCACTTTGTCCACAGGAACTTGTATTGTGGAGTTATTTTCCTTCTCCTTTTCTGTCGGTCCTCCAATCTCTGGCTGTGATTCTAATTGGTTTGCCATTTGCTTCCATAATTGTGGTTTAAGTCGAAGCAATTCTTCCACCGTCAATTTGCATAGTACTTTTGTTTTCTTTAATTCTGTTAGATTGTGTGAACTCTCTTCTACTTTTTCCTTTCCCTTTCCATGCACTGTGGGTGCTCGGATTATTACTGACTCCCTTTTGTATTCTCCCATGTAATTAGGCAACGTTGAAATGCTTATGGTTTCCTCTCTTCCTCTGTCAAGTCTTGACACTTCTTCGTACACTTCTTCCAAGTTGGGGTGAAGTTGACAATCTTCCCCATCTATTTCTTCAAAAGGAGGTGTATTATCTCCATTCTTCTTCCATTGCTCCTCGTATTCTGTTCCATAAGTCTTTTGGCCAATCTGCCTCTAGATCTGGGATTATTGACATTCATTCCTCTTGGTTTGTTATCTGGCCGCTTTGGTCATCTTCTTTCCTAGGTTCTTTGTTATTGGACTTTAAGCATTCTTCATACAGACTATGTGCAATCCTGGTCTCTGGTAGAATTGGGATAGGCTTTTCTAGGGTTGCTTGTGCTACTTCTATGAGTTTCCTGCATATTGTCAGTCTTTCTTTTTCTAATTCCCCTTTAGGGTAGATTTTTTCATGTTGTTCAACGCTTGGGCCCATCTTGATTCTAGCTTGGTAGGCTTTCAACCACATGTCTAAGTCGTCTGGCTTTGGGTCTGCTAGAATTGATCCGGGCTTCTCCCTATCTGAGCTAGGTTCGGGTAACTCATGGGTCTCCTTAGGATTCCCTTGTTCCTTGTGCTTATTCGGTTTTTTGGTTTGCTTTTTACTGTTTATAGTCTTGTTTTTTGCCCATTTGTCCTTGAGCTTCTCTCGTCTTTCCTTCCATTTCTGAGCTTTCGTGTTCCGGGGGTTTTCACATGGGTCCTCAGAATCTTCCACTATCTGAATTGAAGGGCTTATTTTTTTGTTGCTTTTTTGTTTCTCTTCTGAGTGCTGTTCTTTTTGTTGCTTCGTTTGGGCTCTCGTAATGGCCTTTAGTGGCACCGTGTACTCCTTATCACTTCCGGATCCTTCAATGACCTCAATCACATTGATAGGTGCAGTGTCTTGGGATTTGGCTGGGTTCTTAGGGCAATCTCTAAAAAGATGTTCCTTTCCACAATCACTGCAATACCCTTCCCAAACTCTGGGTGGTGGTGGATTATAAGGTCGAGGGCATTCCCTAATGAAGTGATCCCCTCCGCATCTATAGCATGGTCCTCTCTGCACCGGTGGTCTAACAGGAGGTCTCATGGGTTGTTGTGCTTTAGGAGCCGTATACATTAAGGTAGTGGTTTCTGCTCCATATGTCTGATCATAGCCCTCATAACCATAATAAGCCGTGTCATATGTCGGTTCATATTCCATCATGTTGGCTTCATATGGATAGTACTCCCCTAGTGGAGGTTCATACCCTGGGTTGGTTGATTCCACATTGTTCATTATTGATGCTGGTACTATGGCTCTCTCTAAGTTTTCTTCTGGTTGAGCATACTTCACAGGTACTACTTGTTGAGGTTGTGATAGCTGGGGTCCCAGTACTGGCTGTGGTGGTGGGTATGATGCTTGCTCATATTGTCTTGGTGCCCCTGCTTGTGTTGGATAAGGATTGTATCTAGGCATCTCCCTATCACGCTCTCTCGGTTGATATCCATATGGTTGGTATTGAGGTGGTTGGATAGGCTGTGCTTGCCTATTGAAGGGATAGTTTTCAGTGGTGTGATTGGTGTATTTTTGCTCGATGTGACAGTATGAAGAAGTCCCTTGTTGTTGCTGTCTGTAGTATGGATACGTAGGTTGTGCACCGGCCCCTCCTCGGACGCACAAGTGTGTGGGGTGTTCTCCTCCACATAAATTACATCTTCGTAGCACAGGCAATCTTTGTGCTGGGTTTTGATAAGCTCTCTGTCCTTGGACTCCTAGTTTCTTTGCTAATAATTCTGCTAATTCTTCCATGTTACTGGAGTTGGACGTGATAGTGCTCTTTAAATCTTCTGTTTTAGTGTGGTCGATTGTACCTTTGAGATCCTCGGCAAGGTTGTCTTCCAAATCAATGCATTCTTGAAGACACTCACTCAGTGTTTGTAATCTCTTCACATACACTAGTGTTCTTAGGGTTCCGTTAGTAAGTCCATCTAGAAATAGTGAAATCATCTTTTGTTGAGTGGGTCTCTCAGCTACTAGGCATCTATCCACATACTGATTGAATCTTCGGGCCGCGGTCTTCACGGTTTCATTAGGGTTTTGTTTAAAGCTATGGATTAAAGATGCAGAATTGTGTTTAATCCCTCTCTTTGTGAATTCTCTAATGAATTCTTGAAAGAATTGTTCCATGTTTCCAAATTGATTAGGATCTAAAGGTTGGAACCAAGTTAGAGCAGTCCCTGTGAGGGTGAGCCCAAAAGACTCATACTGCACAAAGAAGTCCTCTACTTGTTCCGCTCTTAGAACTTGTTTAAATTCTGCGATGTGATCATATGGCTCTCCCAGCCCATCATAATGGTTTCTTACACATTTAGCTACTTGGATAGGTCTCAGCCTTCTCATTGGTTCAGGGGGTCTGGGCATCACAGGGAAGACTGGGATAGCTGGTCGTAATGGCGGTACTCCAGGCTGTCTTCCTATCGGTGGTTGTGGTCTTGCTGGTGGTCGGCACTGATTTCCTATCCCTGCGTGGGCCTGATTGTGTGTGTGCACTCTTGGAGTTGCAAACTGTACATGAGTATGGTTGGGCACACTTCGTTGACTAGTCTGTCCTGATGTGGTTTGCTCCGTTTCATGTTGATTCCCAAAAGGATTTTGTGAAGTTGTTGCCTGACCTCTCTGAGGAAATACAGGCGTACCCATGTATCTTAGCCGAGCCCTGTCTAAGGCACTCACAGGCCAATATCTCCTTTGATCCTTATCCAATTAAGTAAGTCTAGTTTCATCATCTCGGTCTTTTAGCTCATAAAATGTCATGGGGCTTTCTTCTCTCCCTGGAGCCGGTAAGTCAGTTTGAAGCAACAGGTCTGATCCGTGGATCATATAGACTTCCAATAGATAATCATCTTGAGGTATCAAATCTCCTCTCAAGATCCGTGACACTTGAGACCTGCCCATCGGGGTAGACACAGACTCTTCAGGTTGTGTTCTTTCGGAGTTGTTGAGGTCCATAAACTCTCCTCTTTCATTGATTTTCTCAGGGAATTCAGTCACAATATAGATATGACCAATCTTGTCTACATATGCTCCTCCTTCATACTTGACAGCAGGTCGAGGCACAATTGTGGCATTCTGGGAAGTTACCATCCTAGCAACAGATCTGTTTAACCCATCCAGGTAGATTGGGATCTCCTGGGCATTGGTGGACACATATTGTAAGGAGGTACGGTAATCCCCTTCAAGAGTAGACATGAAATTCCTACTTGGCGTTGGACCTTGCATGTCTTCCGAAGCCATGTGTAATTCCCCTTCCGAATCACTAGAAGTTTCTGAGTAAATGGAGTGGTGACTAGCCTGGGCAGCGCTTCCTACCGAAGATATGACACTTCTTCGACTACTTAGCACTCTTCCGGATCTCAGGTTCATCCACCTAACAACTCTGATCAGTCTTTGCAATCTTCTAGCCTCTGGGATTCTTCACGCAGGGTCAAAATTCTAGGAAGAAGGTTGGCTAAAAATTGACTGAAAATAACTTTTCAAGTCACGATACTTAACCTCCAAATTCCACGATCTCTGACTACAGACGATACTTGATCGCTGGCTAAACGATACACGATACTTGTTAGGTATCGCGATCTTTGATCAAAACGATCTTTAGTACAAACGATACTTCGCTCCAAACGATACACGATACTTGATGAAAACGATACTTGATACTCCGGATAAAACGATACACGATACTTCCACCAAACAATACACGATCTCTCACAAAACGATACCTCAAAAACGATCTTTCGTAGACGATCGCTGGCAAAACGATACACGATACTTGTTAGGTATCGCGATCGCTGAACCAAACGATACACGATCGCTGATGAATATGGTGATCTTTGAACAAAACGATCTCTGGGTCAAACGATACGCGATCTCTGGTAAGTATCGCGATCTCTGAGAGACGATACCGATCTTTGACCGAAACGATACACGATACACGATACTTCTCAAGTATCGCGATCGGTATGAAACGATACCCAATCAACGATCGCTAGCAAAAATGATCTCTGACCAAGTATCGCGATCGATATGAAACGATACACGATCGGAGGGAAATATCGCGATACTCAACCACAGGAGCAAAACGATACTTGCGAAGTATCGCGATACTCGACCGCGGGAGCAAAACGATACTTGACCCTTTTTCAAAATTTTTGCTAAGATTTTTCAAGTTTTGATTACACACAGATGTTTTATAAGGTCTCCTACCCTCTCCTCACTCTCTGTATCATTCAAATCACTCCTTTTAACCTCTGTCAGTACCAAACGATACCTGATGCAGATCATTTCCCTTTCCAAACTTAATTTACTAAGAAATTTTGATCAAAAGGGTGGGTTAGCTCACCTTGGTAGCTCCTATGATCCCTTTGTCACTTCCCCTTGCTCTGTGCAACCCCAGCTTACCCGTTTGCTCACTCACGATCTCTGGCGCAGTTCTCACGATACTCGACACTGGAGCTCACGATACTTCCTTTCAAACAAGTGATTTGCAAAATGACTCTTTTTGGCTTTTATACTTGGGATTTTTTTTTTTTTTTTTTTTTTTTTTTTTGCTTTCAAAAAGAAAACTTTACTGAACAAAGACTAACTCCTACTCTCCGGACTTGACCTACTCTCTCCCTACTCCTACTCTACTCCTTCCACTCACTTCCCTAGACTAACAACTCACTACACACACTCCAAGAATGAGAAGTAGCAAGTGCGGCTGAAAATGACTTACCAAAGAAGAGAAAATTTCCACTCCTCCACTTCAATGCAAAAAAGCTACTTACCATCACACGAATGCCTCGGTTTGATTCGTCACTCCCCGGCAACGGCGCCAAAAAGTGTGTTGACCTAAGTACCAACTTAGGGACTCGCGGAGAAAGAGACTATACCTCAATCCCCTCTCAAGTGCATATAGTGGGGATACACGCTTTTAATTATCAATCCAAAGAGTATACAAACCTAGCCGAGTGTATGAGGACATGCAATCATGTGAAGATCAATGCAAATGGGCTACTCAAAGAGTGTAGAAGAGACAAAGACTTATCCAAACAAGCTTCAACTGTAGGTCATGGCGAAACGATACTTGGTGCAGCAGCCGTCAGTATTTTGGACTTTTCTCCCAGCTCCAAGCTCCAAATATAGCAAATAGCATATGCGTTTCGAAGCTCTCGAGAAGACGCATCCAATGGAAGTGGTTTCACTCAATTCTGACACTCCTACTTCAAGTTATGAGCAAAATACTGAGTCGCGGGAATACTTTCCTACACTACAGCACTTCCTACACTTCGCACACACCTTACCTACAGCAAATAAACACTTTCATGGATAGACAACACACCCAAGCACTCTTTCCAAGCAATACACATGCATACAAGCTCACAAAGAAGAAGATACAGAGTGAAGAAGACACAAATTCGAATTTCTGTGCTCTCTATTCTCACAATGGCAAAAAGTTCTTTACAAAGAGTCACATTTGACTTATATACTAGTGCCCTAAAAATGGTCCTTTCACACAAGAGACCGGCACTTTATTCACTAAAAGACTAATTTCCTACTATTTTACATGGGTAAATCTCTAATCTTCTGTGGGGATGCATCTAGAGGACTCCTCTAGTGCATTTACAACGGAAAATATATTACAAGAATGATTATGATACAAAATCATGATGTCCAAATCGGAAAAATTTTGGGGCCCGTCTTTTTCTCTGCTTTGTGCTCTTTTTAGCTCTACAACACTCTCCCCCTCTTCGTCTCTGTCGTCCCTTGACAGGCTTTGCTTCTTGTCCTCAGTTTGTTGTCCGCACGCATCCAGTGGTCAGTATTGCCTGATTCTTGATCTTGCATTACGTTTTAGAGGCGCTCTGATTTGTCCTGGTTTGCACACATCGGACCTTGCTATGTTATTCACTTCTTTTCTCTGCACGCCACCTTTGCTCATTGTTACCTGTTTATAAAACAAGTGTTCAATTTTGACGGCCTCTTCTTAATTCTTGTTTTACATTCTCTAGGCCTGATGCATTCGACTTGCTTGCCCGCAACCCTTGGAGTTAGACTGACTACCTGATATTTTGCAGTCTAATTCACCTATAGGCTCATTAATTCTGGGTTGCCACGCACGCTACCTTTGGAAGGTATGAAGATGTGGTGCTTCAGTCTTCGATCTGGACCTTCCAGAGATCAAGAGGTTGAAGCACCCATGTGGGTTACGTCCTTTCCTTGGTGCGTGTGCCCCTGTGGGGCTCTGTGCAGAGATGGGTGTTGCGCCCCTGCGGGGCTTTTTGCAGAGATATATCTTCAGATATTTCTTTTTAGTGAAGCTGCTTCTTTCGTTGTCTTCTTCTTTTCTTCTTCTTACTTGACTCTCCCTCAACAATCATCAACATAGACTTCTAAGTTCTTCCTCAGGAACTCTTTAAATACATGGCATATCAGCCTCTAGAAGGTAGATGGTGCATTGGTAAGCCCAAATGGCATTACTCTAAAGGCAAAAATGCCCCATTCAGTGGCAAAAACCGTTTTATGCTGATCTTTAGGAGCTATGGCTACTTGATTGTAGCCCGAAAATCCATCAAGGAAGCTGTACACTTCCTTGCCTGCTACACTTTCTAAGAGATGCTCCGTGATAGGAAGCAGATAGTTATCTCGAATTGTGGCTGCATTGACCTTCTTTAAGTTAATGCATACACACAGCTTTCCATTTTTCTTGGGCACCACTACGATGGGGGATACCCACTCAGTGTGCTCAATTTCATAGATGAATCCAACTTCAACCAGTCTATCTATCTCCTCTTTGATCTTGGCAGCATAATTATCATTATATGTATATGGCTTTTTCTTAGAGGGTTTGGCATCTGAGGTCATGGGGATAGTGTGTGAGCATATGTCAGGGTCCACTCCTTTCAAATCCTTGTAACTCCAAGCGAATACATCTCTGTATTCTCTTAGCAAGGCTATTAGCTCTTGTTCTTCCTCTTCTGTCAGGTCATGGCCTATGTACGTGCATCTTTCTTCTCCTTCTTTGATGGCTACAACTACTTTCTTTGTGGTTTCTTTGTTATCATAGGCCTCCCCCGATTGCGCCTCTCGTTTAGGCATTCTGATCATGACTCTCCTGTCATCTATCTCATACTTCTTAAAATTTTCTGGGACCTCAAACAAAGATTCCTCCTCTTTTGGTGTGATTTCTCTCTTCTTTCTTTTCTTTCCTTCTTCCTTCGGGGTCACATGTGTGACTAGCCGTACATCATTTGTAAGCTCTCCATGCCTCTGGGGTTGAAATTCTACTTCATAGAAGTATTCTTCATCTGATGCAAAAGGTGGGTCCATGATGATTGACTCTAGATCGGAGTCACTTGCATCCTCAAATGCATCAGGGCTGGGTTCACACTCTTCTAACACAGCCTCTCCCATTATGGGTTCTATGGAGAAGACTGAAATGTCATAGCCATCTTCATCACAGTGAGGTGTCCATTGTTCCTCATTGATGGCTACATCCATGGTTGCTAGGATTTCTGCCCAGCAATGGGGATCAAATTCTTCGTGACGAAAGACTACAGGTGCATAGGCTGGGTCTTGAATTGATCTATGTGTTTCTTTTGCACCTATTTCTCTGGCTTCTTCTCTCTTCTCTTCTTCTACTGCTACTTTGCACATCCATAAGTGGGGGTGTCTTCATGCATCCATGAGGATCCTGATCCTATGGAATGCACAGACTCTGTATCATCTTTGGCTCTATGGATGGGGTTCCATTGGATGGGGGGTACATCTCTATGAGAGTAATCTTTGAGATTCACTTTGGTCGTAACACCTAAGTGTTGCAGGTACAAGAATTGGTTCCCCAGTCCTGTACCACTTGCAACTGTCGCATAAAGGGTCGTCCCAAGATCATTTCGTAGGCATGATTTTTGCTAAAATCACATATAGCAAATGTATGCTTGAACTCAACACCACATGTGGTGAGAGTTATTCCTTCTAACAGCCCTAAGGGTCTCTCTATGTGACCATCGGCCATTTGCAATTTCATCCTCGTGGGCCTGAGTGCTGGCTTGCCCCAACGCTTCCATATTGAAGTGGTAGCAATTGCAACTCCTGCGCCTAAGTCTAAAATGGCCTTGGTGGTGTATCCTTGATGGGTGATAGGAAGATATGTGTTTCCCTCTTCGCCCTCACTCATTTCTCCTATCTTGTCCAATGGTATTTCGGGCACTGTTCTCTGGGATCCTACCTGGGAACGAGGTTTTGCTATCTCTGGTACTTGTTTGGCTACATGTTTCCATAACTCTGGCCTTACTTTGAGTAGCTCTTCTAAGGTGAGGTTACACTGTACTTTAGTGTTTTTCACTACCTCTGTGTTCCTAGGTATGACTGAGTCCTCATTTCGTACCATGACTGTGGGTGCTCTCATACAAGTAGACTTAGCTTCCCATGGGCCTGTGAAGTGGGGTAATTCTTGTAGAGAGGTAGACTCAAAGTCTAATCTTTCCTGAGATTGGGTGCTCTCTTGCTCCTCATAAATGGATGGGATGTCTTGTGGGAATTGGTCATGTGCATCATCCACAAGTTCAATGGGAGGAGGGACTTCACTTTCTTTAGCCCATTTGTCTTCTTGAATCTCTCGTAGGAATTCTGGTGTGAACCGATTCATAGAAGATGATGTGTCTGGTTCCGTAGAGCTAGGCACATAGGCTTCCTGGGCAGGAAGACCTACCCTTTCACTTGTCTTGTCCTTGTGTTGAGAGGCGGGTTCCTTTTCTGATTGTGCAATTAGCTTCTCTATTCTTTCTAACAGTCCATCAAAGTGCAATTGTGTCTTTGCTGAACTAGAGATATTAAATAGGCGATTGGCTTCAAACATGGTCTGAGCCAATTCCACCATCTTAGCACAAATTTTAGTTTGTTCAAGCTCTAATTCTGCTCTAGGGTAACACTTTTCATGATCAGTTACGTTTGGCCCTTCTTGGATTCTGGCATGATATGCTTTAAGCATCATATTAAGGTCCTCGGGAGTGGGATCTGCTAGGACTGATCCTACTCTTGGGGGTGGTGGAATTGTGTGAGGTGGGTTGGAAGGTGGCGGGTTGGATGGAGATGGGAATGGTGGTGGTGGGGTAGTGTGAAAGGAAGTTTGAGATGTGAGTTCAGTTATCCTGGCCTTTGTTTCTCTGAGGCTTTCCTCGAGTTCACTCATCTTTTTTGCCCATTGCCTTTTCATTCTTTCACGACTATCTCTCCAAGCTCTAGTCCTTTTCTTTGTCATGCTCTCTGTTTCACTAACATCTGGGCTCTTTTCTTGGCCTACACCTGGGTTCTGCTGTAAGGCTTGGGCTCTAGTGATCACTTGCACTGGCGTAGTGGACGTCACACTTCTTGTGGAGTCTACAACTAACCCAATAACGTTAATGGGAGTGATTTTTGGCATATTATTAGGATTCTTTGGGCAGTCTCGTAAAAGATACTCCTTTCCACACTCCTAGCAATAGCCCTCGGTCGTCACTGACTGGGGTTGTGTAGGTGGAGGCAAGGGACAATCACGAATGAGATGATCTCCCTGACATCTGTAGCATGGTCCTCTAGGAAATGGGGGTCTTACTTGCCTAGGTTGAGGTCTAGAGTTGGGGTTTGCGTACATGACATTAGTATACTCGGGCTCCCAATTAGGTTCACTCGGTTCCTCACTGTAGTAGGACTCACCATGTTCAGGAGACTGCATGTAGTAAGCCTGGAGACTATCAACGTGTGTAGAATCAAAGCTATGGTCACTGGGATCACTTTCTAAGATTAATGGTGTTACTGGGACTATAGCTCTTTTCAGGTTTTCTTCTGCAGCAGCATACTTTACCAGAATCACATTAGTAGGAGCAGGTGGTTGTTGTGCTAGCACTGGCTGGGGTCTCAGTTGGGTCTTATATTGCGGTTGGTAATTTTGCTGAGGCCTAGTATATTGTTGGGGTGGGTATTGACTCTGGTATCTGCCTTGCTGGTATGGCTGAGGGTAGGTTTGCCTAACCGCTTGCTTATTGTATGGGCAGTCTTGTGCGGAGTGATTTGTGTATCTTCGTTCTATGGTGCAGTACTGGCTACTAGGATTTACTTGGGGTTGAGCCATAATGGGACATACATTTGCCATATGGTCACCTCCACAAGTATATCATCTTTTCACTAGGGCAAATCTTAGGATCTGTTTGCTAGTGACACCTAATTTCTGAGCTACTTTCTGTGCTAATTCCTCAATTGATGTGGATTGCGAGGAAGAGAGGCTAGAGGCACTATCTGAGTCTTTGTAGATTTTGGAAAGCTCTAGTTCTTCCCCTAGGTTATCCTTGATGTCAATGCACATGTGTACACACTCTTCTATGGTCCTAGGATCCTTCAAGTACACATAAGATCTCAATTTGGTACTTAGCAATCCATCCAAGAATAAAGCCACTTGCTTAGCTGGTGTGGGTAGCTCCAAAACAGGGCATCTTTCAAGATATTGCCTAAATCTTCTTCCTGCAAGTCTCACGGTCTCTTGAGGGGTTTGCTTGAAGCTGTGAATCAATGAGGAGGTATTATGCCTTATGCCACTCTTAGAGAATTCAATAATGAAAGCCTCTAGGAGTTGGTAATGCTCCTGAACTGCCTCTCATTTAGTGGCTGAAACCATGTCAGGGTAGTGTTCCTAAGGGTTAGACCAAAGGCATTGTACTGCGTGAACAGATCTTCAACTTGTTCAGCTCTCAAGACTTGCCTAAACTCAGCCACATGATCGTATGGATCTCGAGTGCCATCGAAGTAGTTCTTCATGGACTTAACTAGCTGAGTCGGTCTCAAAGTCCTTGTGTGCTCTCTAGGTCGTGGTAGAGGGAACTCATCCGCATTTCTTTGATTCCTGGGAGCTCTAAGTACCTCAGGTTCTACTCTATTTGTTTCCTTCCTCGTTCTTTCTCTGCCGGGTTGGCAAAGCTTACTTCTGGCCTATCGCTACTTGTGTCTCTTTGAGTTCCATGAGGTTGGGATGTTCCAGCTCCAGGATGACCATAAGACACGTTCGATCTTGGCTGGGGGAAAACGAATTCACCCTTCCAAGTATAAGCATGCCTGTCATGTTCTGTAACCACAAAGATCCTCGCTGAAGCGTGATCTAAGTAGGTCACTCTGCCTGGGCTATCAAGATCTTTGAACTCATAGATCAGGATTGACCCTACATCATTTGGCCTATTTGATTTATACCTCCAAAAGGCTTCATCGGTTTCTTGATTTAGGAGCAGATCTATGCTCTTATTGTCTTGGGGAATCCACTCTGGTGTGATAATCCTAGTGAGAACAGATTTGCCTCGGGGGGTTCTAGGTTCTACACCCATGTTTCCTTGCTCCAGGTCACCTACATCCGCTTCTGAGATCACATTCCCAAATTCATCTGTCCTATCTGGGTGACTAGTGACTACATATATTGTCCCTTCCTTGTCTAGGTATGCTCCGTTTTCAAACTTGAGAGCTGGGTGCTCTAGTCCTATGGATTGGTCAGGGTTTTTAATCTGGACCACTGACCTTCCTAGGCCGTCCTCATAGATGCTAGGACCTAGTCGGTTGGTCCTAAGGTATTCCAGCTGCGTCTTGTAGGGGCCTTCCACCCTATACAGATATGGCACACCTGAACTTCCTGTAGGTCTGTCCATCCCTTGAGACATCTCTGATTCACTAGTCTCAGAGCTAGGGTAATGCGAGTGGTGGCTCAACTGCTGGGCCCAAGACCTAGCAGTATGATTAACGCTAGCCTCTGAAGACCTAAGACTTTGTCTATCTCTTACTAGATGTCGCCCTGATCTAAGGTTCATAAGCCTAATTGAATAGCCCAAATTTGCCCAAGTACAACCTCGTTGCTGATTTCTTTTATATCAGTTACTTGATTCTTTTTTAGTTGATTACCATGTTTATGGTCTTGTCTGATATCACGTCGTTAGGAGCATTTGAGTTAATTTCCGCACTTGAAGTTGATCGTTCCACGTTAAGTCTTTTCCCTTAAGGTTCTCGGTCACACACAGGTTATCTCTTGAACTTGATTTCTTAGGTAGTCTTTGACTTGTCACGTGCCTATCGTGTCCTGACTTACTCCTAGCACTACTCGAACTTAGCCTAAGCTAGGAATTGACAAAGGGAGTTGAGAATATTCTGACCTTTCTTGCTGATCCCTTGTTCTTTAGTGCTCGAGAACCCGATTCTTAAGCTTGCACAAAGCCCTTGCTTTGGATGCTCTCAATTGCTCTCAATAGACCTGTATCAGTCCCAAGATTAGCTCAAGACTTAAATTCAAAGGACAAAACCAAGCACTTTCATTCATGTAACTTAGATACCAATTAGCCTTTTGTCTTTATGGACAACAATTCTAGAGATCCCCTGGTTTTGTTCCCCCTGGATATGGTCAACTTCAAAATACTATATCTAATAATCCTGATATTAATTTTTACCGTATTCAGTGGAAGTTTTGGTTGTACTCCCCACGAGCTTTCCAACAAGACAAGAATCATAGCAAACGGATTTCGTATGAGAAAGTTATGTCAGTTCAGGGTTTTGGTGCTAAAACGGGGTTCAGACAGGCTAACAGATCACATGATTTTTCTCAAAAATACACGTGTAGGGACCTCACAAATCACTAATTACTAGACCACATGCCCAAAAACTATCCCCAAAACTTGGAATAAAAACCCTAATTTTTTGGCCTAAAAGCCTATCAATCGCGATCGACAGGTCTGTCAATCGCGATTCACAGAGGTGTCCGTCGGGGCCTGTCGGTCGCGATCGACACGTCAATCTGTGTGTGCTATAGGAATGAAAATCATTGGTTCTGTCTTTGGAATTTAAATCTTTAAGCTAACTTTGGAACTTTTACAGATCCTTTGAGAGCATCGAAAGGCGTTCTAAGCAAGAGTAAGTGCAGGCTTGGGAACACACTTCCTGGGCAGTCAAGGCAACCAAGAAGGAAACAAAAGGTTGGAAATTCTCAACTCCCTTTATCAATTCCTAGCTTAGGCTAAGAACGACGAGAGGTAGGAGTAAGTCAGAGCGACGATAAGCAGGTATCAAGTTGAAGACCACCTAAAAACTCAAGTTCAAGCTAAAAACCTAATCTCTGTACTGTCGGTAACATAAAGGAAAAGAACCTAACGTGGAACGATCAACCTAAAAGCACGAAGAACATTCAAGTATTCCTGACGACGTAATATCAGACAAGACCTTAAACACGATAAATAACTAAAAAGAATCAAGTGACTGATACCAATTGATCGGCAACGAAGTTGTACTCTGGGCAAAGAATTGGGCTACTTAGTTAGGCATATGAACCTTAGATCGGGACGACATCTAGTAAGGGAGAGACAGAGCCTTAGATCTTCAGAGGCTAGTGTTAACCACACTGCTAGGTCCTGGGCCCAGCAGTTGAGCCACCACTCGTACTACCCTAGCTCTGAGACCAGTGAGTCAGAGATGTCTCAAGGCATGGACAGACCTACGGGAAGTTCAGGAGTGCCTTATTTGTACAGGGTGGAAGGCCCTTACAAAACACAGTTGGAGTACCTTAGGACCAACCGATTAGGTGCCAGCATCTATAAGGATGGCTTAGGAAGGTCTGTGATACAGATTAAGAATCCTGATCAATCCATTGGACTAGAGCACCCAGCCGTCAAGTTTGAAAATGGTGCATACCTGGACAAAGAAGGAACCATATATGTAGTCACTAGTCACCCGGATAGGACAGATGAATTTGGGAATGTAATCTCAGAAGCGGACTTAGGTGACCTGGAACAAGGAAACATGGGTGCGGAACCAAGAACACCCCGAGGCAAATCTGTTCTCACTAGGATTATCACACCTGAGTGGGTTCCCCAAGACAACAAGAGCATAGAGTTGCTCCTCAATCGAGAAACTGACGAAGCCTTTTGGAGGTATAAATCTAATCAGCCAACTGATATAGGAAATATCATGATCTACGAGTTTAAGGATCCTGATAGCCCAGGCAGAGTGACCTACTTAGATCACACTTCGGAAAGGATCTTCGTGGTGACGGAAAATGATAGGCATGCTTACACTTGGAAGGGTGAATTCATTTTCCCTCAACCAAGATCGAACGTATCCTATGGTCACCCTGGGGCTGGAACTTCCCAAGCTCATGGCATGCAAAGAGACAGAAGTAGAGATAGACCAGAAGTAAGTTTTGCCAACCCAGTGGGCAGAGAAAGAACGAGAACGGAGACGAATAGGGTAGAACCTGAGATGCTTAGAGCCCACAGGAACCAAAGAAATGTAGATGGATTCCCTCTGCCGAGGCCTAGAGAGCACACAAGAACTTTGAGACCCACCCAGCTAGTTAAGTCCATGAAGAATTACTTTGACGGCACAGGAGATCCCTATGATCATGTGGCAGAGTTCAAGCAAGTCTTGAGAGCTGAACAAGTGGAGGATCTATTCACGCAGTACAATGCCTTCGGTCTAACCCTTAGGAACACAACACTTACATGGTTTCAGCCATTGGATGAGCGACAGTTCAGGAGCATAGACCAACTCCTAGAGGCTTTCATTGTAGAGTTCTCTAAGAGCGGCATAAGACACAATACCTCCTCATTGATTCACAGCTTCAAACAGACCCCCCAAGAGACGGTCAGATTGGCCGGAAGAAGATTTAGACAATATCTTGAAAGGTGCCCTGTTTCGGAGCTACCCACATCTGCTAAACAAGTAGCCTTATTCCTTGACGGATTGCTGAGTACGAAATTGAGATCCTATGTGTATCTGAAAGATCCTAGGACTATAGAAGAGTGTGTACGCATGTGCATTGACATTGAAGATAACCTAGGGGAGGAACTAGAGCTTTCCAAAATCTACAAAGATTCAGACAGTGCATCTAGTCAATCTTCCACGCAATCCACATCAATTGAGGAACTCGCAGAGAAAGTGGCACAAAAACTAGGCGTCTCTAGCAAACAAATCCCAAGGTTTGCCCCTGTGAAAAGGTGCTATACATGCGGTGGTGACCATATGGAAAACGTGTGCCCCATTATGGCTCAGCCCCAAGTAAATCCTAGTAGCCAGTACTGCACCATAGAATGGAGGTACACCAATCACACCGCACAAGATTGCCCCTACAATAAGCAAACAGTTAGGCAAACCTATCCTCAACCCTATCCACCACAGGGAAGATACCAGAACCAGTACCCTCCACAGCCATATGGCAGACCACAACAAAATTATCAACCACAATATCAAAACCAACAAAGACCTCAACCGGTGCTAGCACAACAACCCCCAGCTCCAGCCAATGTGATCCCGGTAAAGTATACTGCTGCAGAAGAGAACATGAATAGAGCCTTAGTCCCGGTAACATCCTTGCTTTCTGAAAATGACCTCAGTGACCATAGCTTTGATTCTACACATGTTGATAGTCCCCAGGCGTACTACATGCAGTCCCCAGAACATGGTGAGTCCTATTACAGCGAAGAGCCAAATGAACCTAGTTGGGAGTCAGATTATACAAACGTTATGTATGCAAACCCCAACCCTAGGCCTCAACCTAGACAAGTAAGACCTCCATTCCCAAGAGGACCGTGCTACAGGTGCCAAGGAGATCACCTCATTCGTGATTGTCCCTTGCCTCCACCTACACAACCCCAGTCAGTGACGATCCAAGGCTTTTGCCAAGACTGTGGAAAAGAGCATCTCTTACGAGATTGCCCAAAAAACCCCAATCACATGCCAAAAATCACTCCCATCAACGTTGTTGGGTTAGTGGTAGACTCCACAGGGAGCGTGACTTCCACTGCACCAGTACAGGTAGTCACTAGAGCTCAGGCATTGCAGCAAAACCAAGGGACAAGCCAGGAAAAGAACCCAGAGGCTAGTGAAACCGAGAGCATAACAAAGAAAAGGACTAGAGCGTGGAAAGATAGTCGGGAAAGAATGAAAAGACAATGGGCTAAAAAGATGAGTGAACTTGAGGAAAGCATAAGAGAAACCAAAGCCAGGATAACTGAACTCACATCTCAAACTCCTTCTCACACTACCCCACCACCACATTTCCCATCGCCATCCGACCAACCACCTTCCAACCCGCCTAACCTAAACCCACCACCCCCTAGGGTAGGATCAGTCCTAGCAGATCCCACCCCCGAAGACCTTAATATGATGCTTAAAGCATATCAGGCCAGAATCCAAGAAGGGCCAAACGTAACTGATCATGAAAAATGCTACCCTAGAGCCGAGCTAGAGCTTGAACGAACCAAAATTTGTGCCAAAATGGTGGAATTGGCTCAGACCATGTTTGAGGCCAGTCGCCTATTTAACATCTCAAGTTCAGCGAAGACACAGTTGCATTTTGATGGATTGTTAGAAAGAATAGAGAGGTTAATTGCACAATCAGAAAAGGAACCTGCCCCTCAAAGAAAGGAAAGAGCAAGAGAACGAATAAGCCAGCCTCTTCAGGAAGCCCATGTGCCTCCTCAAGAAGCTTATCTTCCCCCTCAAAAGGCAGAGGAACCTTCCTCGAAAGTTGGCATACCTCCACAGGTTGCCTACATTCCTTCTCAGGGAGCATATGAGCCTGTTCGGAAAAGTAATAGAATAAGTAACCCTCCCCAGGAAGCTTGTGCTCCAGCCATCTATGGGAACAAGGAGAGAGTCAACGATAGAATAAGCCCTCCTTCCCAGGTTGCTTATGTGCCTAATTCTACGGAGCCAGACACTTCTTCTTCTATGAATCGGTTTGCACCAGACTTCCTACGAGAGATTCAAGAAGACAAATGGGATAACGAAAGTGAAGTCGCCCCTCCTTTTGAACTTGTGGATGATGCACACGATCAATTCCCACAAGACATCCCATCTATTTACGGAGAACATGAGAGTACTCAGTCTCACGAGAGATTGGACTTTGAGTCTAATTCCATACAAGAGCTACCCCACTTCACAGGCCCATGGGAAGCAAAGTCCACGTGTATGAGAGCACCCACAGTCATGGTAAGGAACGATGACTCAGTCATATCAAGGAACACGGAGGTAGTAAAGAACACCAAGGCGCAGCGCGATCTCACTTTGGAAGAACTGCCTAAGAATAGACCAAAAGCGCGGAAAGGTGTAGCCAGTCAAGTGACTGAAGTTGCAGAACCACGTTCCCGAATAGGATCCCATAGGACAGTGCCAGAAATTCCCTTGGACAAGATAGGAGATATGTGTGAAGGTGAAGAAGGGAACACCTATCTTCCCATCACCTACCAGGAGTACACTACCAAGGCAATTTTGGACTCAGGTGCAGGAGTTGCTATCGCTACCACCTCCCTATGGAAGCGTTGGGGCAAGCCAGCACTCAGGCCAACGAGAATGAAATTGCAGATGGCCGATGGTCATATAGAGAGGCCCTTGGGATTGCTAGAAGGCATAACTCTCACCACTTGTGGTGTTGAGTTTGAGCATAGCTTTGCTATATGTGACTTTAGCAAAAATCATGCCTATGAGATGATTTTGGGAAGACCATTTATGCGACAGTTGCAAGTGGTACAGGATTGGGGAACCAATTCTTTGTACCTGCAGCACTTAGGTGTTACGACCAAAGTCAATCTCAAGGATTATTCTCATAGAGATGTCCCTCCTATCCAGTGGAATCCCATCCATAGAACCAAAGATGATACGGAATCGGTGCATTCCATAGGGTCAGGATCCTCATGGATGCATGAAGACACTCACTTATGGATGTGCAGGGTAGCAGTAGAAGAAGAGAAGAGAGAGAAAGCCAGGGAAATAGGTGCAAACGAAACTCATAGACCCATTCAAGACCCAGCCTATGCACCTGTAGTCTTTCCTGACGAGGAATTTGAACCCCATGGCTGGGCAGAAATTTTAGCAACCATGGACGTAGCCATCAATGAAGAACAATGGACACCTCACTGTGATGAGGATGGCTATGACATTTCAGTCTTCTCCATAGAGCCAATCATGGGAGAGGCAGTTTTAGAAGAATGCGAACCTAGCCCTGATGCATTTGAGGATGCAAGTGACTCCGATCTCGAGTCTATCATTATGGACCCACCATTTGCATCAGATGAAGAATACTTCCATGAAGTAGAATTTCAACCCCAGAGGCATGGAGAGCTTACAAATGATCTAAGATTAGCAACACATGTGACCCCGAAGGAAGAAGGAAAGAAACGAAAGAAGAGAGAAGCCTCACCAGAAGAGGAAGAATCTTTGTTTGAGGTCCCAGAAAATTTTAAGAAGTATGAGATAGATGACAGGAGAGTCATGATAAGAATGCCTAAACGAGAGGCACAGGTAGGAGAGGCCTATGATAACAAAGAAACCACCAAGAAAATAGTAGTGGCCATAGAAGAAGGAGAGGAGAGATGCACGTATATAGGCCATGACCTGACAGAAGAAGAAGAGTACGAATTGATTGCCTTGCTAAGAGAATACAGAGATGTATTCGCTTTGAGTTATAAGGATTTGAAAGGCGTTGACCCCGATATATGCTCACACACTATCCCCATGACCTCAGATGCTAAACCCTCTAAGCAAAAGCCCTATACTTATAACGATAATTACGCTGCTAAGATCAAAGAAGAGATAGATAGATTGGTTGAAGCTGGATTTATCTATGAAATTGAGCACACTGAATGGGTATCCCCCATCGTAGTGGTGCCCAAGAAGAATGGCAAGCTGCGTGTGTGCATTAACTTGAAAAAGGTTAATGCAGCCACAATTCGAGATAACTATCCGCTTCCCATCACAGAACATCTCTTAGAAAGAGTGGCAGGCAAGGAAGTGTACAGCTTCCTTGATGGATTTTCGGGTTACAATCAAGTAGCCATAGCCCCAGAGGATCAGCATAAGATAGCCTTTGCCACAGAATGGGGCATTTTTGCTTTTAGAGTAATGCCATTTGGGCTTACCAATGCACCCGCGACCTTCCAGAGGCTGATGTGCCATGTGTTTAAGGAGTTCCTGAGGAAGAGTTTAGAAGTCTATGTTGATGATCTTTGTGCTCATTCCAACGTTAGACAAACCCATATCCCTGAACTCAGACAAATCTTTGACAAATGTAGAGAATATCAAGTCTGCCTGAACCCAGAAAAGTGTGTTTTTATGGTCAGGCAAGGCAAGATTCTGGGACACATAGTGTCAAAGAATGGCATATCTACCGACGAAGAAAAAGTGAGAGCCATAGCAGAGCTACCTAGGCCAAAGAATGTCAAGGAAGTCCAAGCTTTCATGGGGCACTGTGGTTATTACCGACGATTTATACACATGTATGCTGTCATTGCAAAGCCCATGTACGGACTTCTGACAAACTTTGAGTGGACGGATGAATGTGAGAATTCCTTCCAGGAGCTTAAACGAAGATTGTGTTCAACACCAATCTTGACCACACCAGATTGGAATAAGCCATTCCATGTTCATGTTGATGCATCCAATTATGCTATTGGATGTGTGCTTGCACAACCTACTGGTGAAGGTAATATGGATCTTCCAATTGCCTATGCCAGTAGACAATTGAATGCGGCTGAACGGAATTACACCACTACAGAGCGAGAAGGATTAGGCATGGTATATGCAGTTAAGAAATTTAGACACTATTTGCTTGCAAATAAGTTTAAATTTTTTACTGATCATCAGGCATTGTTATATCTTGTAAACAAGCCATGCAATACAGGAAGATTAGTAAGATGGTTTCTCTTGCTAATGGAATATGATTTTGAGGTTGTGGTAAGAAAAGGGAGGACCCATTTGAGAGCTGATCATCTTTCTAGGCTCACATCGGGAGAAGCCCCACAAGGAGTATCAGATGACCTTCCTGATGCTTACTTGTTCAATTTGGAAGTGGTGCCGCAGTGGGCTAAGCCATTGGTACCAGTATTGACATACGGGCCTAATCATCCAGTGGTGAACACACGGAATAGAGAGATCGTAAAAGCCCAAAAGTATCACATCATGGCAGGAAGCATGTACAAGCACACAGATGAAGGGATCTTGGCTTGTTGCGTAGAAGAGGATGAGTACGCTAAATGGTTGCAATTAGCACATGTAGGTGCGTTAGAGCAACACCATTCAAAGCAACGAACTTTACAGACTCTAAAGAGATTCGGAGTACATTGGCCAACTATGGAAGCTGATGTCCAAAAGTTGTGCAAGGAATGCCCAATCTGCTGCACTAAACCACCTGTGGAACACGCTACTCTTTATCAAGTATCCATAGTGCCAGATTGGAGCGAACCTCTCGTATCCTTCCTGAGGACAAACACATTCCCGCCAGACATGACTCTGGCTAGGAAAAAGAGTTTAGAACAAGAAGCCCTGGATTACTCACTCATTGGTGATAATCTATACAAACGTGGTAAAGATGGTTACCTGAGGCTATGTGTCCCTGAAAGTGAATATCTTAAGATCTTAGAAACTGCTCACCAAGGTGTAGCAGGAGGACACTTTGGACCGGATCGGGTGATCAAGGCAATACTAGTTGCGGGTTTCTGGTGGCCTACCCTTCACATGGATGCACATACCTATGTGAAACGGTGTGATGTCTGTCAGAGGACTCAGTATCCTATACGCAAAGATGAGATGCCACTGAAACCTATGATGGGTGGACGTGCATTTTCTAAGTGGGGAATAGACTTCGTAGGTCCTATTAATCCCCCAGCCAAGGGTTCTCATGCGGAATACATCATTGTTGCAACAGATTATCTCACCAAGTGGGTGGAGGTAAAGGCTACGACAAAGAACGATGCTCAGACAACTGCTAAATTCTTGTTTGAGAATGTGTTCACAAGATATGGGCTACCTATAGAACTAGTAAGTGATAGAGGCACTCACTTCTTGAACGAAGTGATTGAAAATCTACTCCAAGAATTCCTGGTAATACACAAGAAGTCTGCCCCCTATCACCCTCAAGCTAATGGACAAGCTGAGAGCACTAATAAGATCTTATGCAATGTTCTGACAAAATTAGTGAACACTAAACGCTCTGATTGGGACAAACAACTACACCATGCTGTTTGGGCATACCGAGTGGCCTACAAAACGGTACTCCAAGCCACCCCCTTTTAGATGGTATTCGGCCAAAACGCTGTGCTACCCTTGGACTTCCTGATCCCTACATTGAGAGTAGCACAAGAGCACGAATGGACAGGTCATGAGCTCTCCTCTAGGATCTTTGACCTTGAACGATTAGGAGAAACAAGACTGAGAGCCGCTGCAGGGATATATGCAGCCAAGAAGAGACAGAAGGCATACTTTGATGCCCATGTGAAGGACAAAGGCTTGAAAGCAGGAGATCTAGTCTTAGTCTATACACTAAAACAACACGCGAGGAAGCTAGAAAAGAGAGGCTACGGACCTATGATCATCAATAGGATCTCCACGAGTGGAGCAGTACAATTGGCCACATTAGAGGGTGATGTTCTCCCAAATTATATTAGCGGTTGCATGGTCAAGTTGTATCAGGAACCCCTCACGGAGGAAATGCTCAGCCGACTCAACACTGCTAAGAAACGCAAAGAGGAAGAAAAGCGAGTTCGAGAAGAAGCTCAAGCAGAAGCTTTAGAACGCATCAGAAGGATGAAGTTACGAAGGCAAGGCCGAGATCAGACTAGAACAGATGACTATGCAGATCAAGGATATCCTATGGCCATGTGTGAAGTCGCAGGAACAAGCTCGCATAGGATAATTGATCGACGTCCTTTCATAACCCTAGATATAGGACAAGGCACGAGTGCAAGGACCGTAAGAGCCTTGATTGACTCAGGTGCAGCCACTAGTGCGGTTAAATTGTCTTACTGTCAAGAGTTGCAGTTAACTGTCAATCCTGTGGAAGCGTATCTCATAGGATTGGGAGGTGTGGAAACCCCTTGCATGGGCGAGGTGGAACTTCCCCTCTACATTCATGATGAGGCAATGACAGTTAAAGTACTAGTGTGTCAAGATGAGGATCTCACTGAACCTCTTGTCTTGGGTCAAGACTGGATCTATGACCAAGCAGTCAACTTAAACCTAAGAAGTGGACTTCTTCAGGTATGGGTCAATCATAGTCGAATTACAGTAGAGTTAGATAATGGAGCACTCAAGGAACTAGGAAAGGCACAGACTCCTGGTCCTTCCAGGAGTACACATGAAGATGACCATGCTGTTCTTGTCCAAAACTATGTGTTGCAGAAGAATGATGGTTGCAAAAAAGGAGTCAGGGATGCAACGGAACTCCCGTCTTTTCCAAAGGTCAGAAGGAGGCAGCAACCGAAGGTGGATCAAAGGCAGAAGAACCAGAGTACTACCTATGCCGGAAATCAAAAGTACCTGCGTAGCAAAACGTCTCAGCAAGTGAACCAAGTGTGGGTGCGGAAAGGCAAACACCCGGTTGCACTTAAGCCAACCACACGGGCAAAGCCTCTCATTAGTGACCAACAACCCGATAATAATAAGAAGTCTTTCAGAAGCTCATCTGCTAACGTGAAATCTATTTGGCTGCCCAAAAAGTCGATGAAGGCTAGCCCACAATCAAGACAAATTTGGGTGCCTAAGGCTTGTTTGCGGGCTCAAATAGCTACACCAAGAACACACCCTACACAGCATGATCCATTCACTCGCACAGCCTATATCCACTCATTTTCAACACCAAGGCACATGAGCACGAACAGAATCAGTTGTAAATGGATACCTAAAAGGCCTCATGTTCAAGCTGACACACCTATAAAGCTCTCGAGAATCTCTACGGAACCACGAGCAAAACCCATCCACTGCATTTGGCAGCCCAAGACTTGTAACAAACCCCCGGACCCCGATTGTAAATCCATGACCACCTACTAACCGCTTCACTCTCACATCACATCATTTCGCTTAGCCCTTAGGTCTACCTAACTTCTAACTACACACACCAGCACCGAGCACTTAATAACCCCTAACCACTCCCGAACTTTAAGTTAATGTTGTAACAAGGGACACCATGTCATTTTTGTGTCCATTGCAATGTTAACGTTTATTCATATATTCTCACAGAATCAGCTGCGACATTTTCAACATGGCGGAGGCAGCAGGAACTAGCTCTCACACAGAAACAAGCCCGCAAGTGGTGGACTTGGACAGTTTACCCGTTTTGCCGGAGACAATTGAAAGACCAGAAGATTTGCAGGCCGTCAAAATCATACCCATTGCGGACCCTCCGCGTGGCCACACCATGCCCGTGGGAAAGACTTCCCATTGGTTTACCGAGGTGGCAGGACCCTTGGGTGAAGGAACGTACCTATGGGAATCAGAGTTGGACTTCAATGGAAAGCAAGGCAGATACCATTTCTTTACAAGAGAATTTGAGAAGTTACAAAATGCGGAAGGTCTACGTCTGATATGGGAAAAGGCAGGATTGAGTGCCTATTTCAGTGCCCGACTCCCAAAACCTGACTTCATGCGATGCTACTATCTCATCAACACCTTGACTCCAATCCAGAACCCAAAAGGTGCAA
Organism: Ceratopteris richardii; assembly: GCA_020310875.1. Taxonomy (NCBI): domain Eukaryota; kingdom Viridiplantae; phylum Streptophyta; class Polypodiopsida; order Polypodiales; family Pteridaceae; genus Ceratopteris; species Ceratopteris richardii. The sequence goes on from CM035409.1 coordinate 71,911,925, forward strand.
GCTCATTTGTGATTCCATCTCTGACAAAGGGGAATGAGCTCAAGAGCTTCAGGCTATCAAACAATTTGGTGAGAGAAGCTCTAGATATGCGCAGAATGCATATTCCTACAGAAAAGGAAACCCTAGTACCGGATTACATGAAGAATCAAAGTCTCACCAAACTCAAGGACATGGTATCCATGACGCCTAATATTGCAATACACCTTCGCATGTGCATGCAACACTTTGCTTTCCCGGCGCAGGATAGATTCACCATGCCACCCAAAAAGATTTGGTTTAGCCTGTATCTGGCAGAGACACAAAGCCTCACCATCAACCTACCCCACTGGATAATTGATCAGATACACTTAGCTCACAAACGCTGGCCGCGAAAACAGGTTTTATATGGTTGCTGTGCTCTGACAAGAATCATTTATAGGTGTTTGGCTTATGACATACCAATCCAACGGGCCCTGATGTGGAATCGGGTAGAGAAGTTTCGAGGCAGGACATCCACTGGACCCCCTTCTAAGAAGATGAGAGGCACGGTCCAAGTCCCATGTGCTCAACCACGTGGAGCCACCCTAACACCAGACGTCACCCCGCCACCCCGAAGAGTCCGACCATTCACACTCCGACTTCCAAGACGCAGCACCGATGGTTCCACCTTGATATTCCCTCCCATCCCAACGGATCTCGAATTTCCTAGTGGTGCACCTTTGGAAGAACTCACTAATGAAGACTTCGAACAACTATTACAAGATGTAGAGCTGGAGGCAGAAGAGGCACAACAAGCAGAAAACGTACAAATGCAGGCCACAACCTCCCAAGCACCTGTCACACCTGTTGAAGTGGATGTAGAAGATGACGGAGATGAAGAACAGGAGGATGATGAGGAGGAGTATGATCAAGAGCACCAAGAGGAGCAACAAGAAGTGCCAGAACTTGTAGGTGCACCAGCATATACAGCTCAACTACGAAGGCTATACGACACTATCAAAGCAGTACAAGAAAGGCATCAACTCTCTCTGGTATCAGGTCAAGCTTTGATGCAAGAAATGCTATCAGATGAAGGGGTGGACCAACACTTCATTGACACCCTCAAATTAGTGTCAGACTCTTTAGGAGTTCCGGAGGCTGTCCACACCGCAGTCCGCCAGTCCGTAAGGTATGACAAACGCAGAGTGGACACGTTACCACGAGCAGGTAAGACTATCAGGATACCCGTCACAGAACCAGAAGTACCCATTGAGACCACAGCCACCCCCACAACCACCACTGACCTCTCCGCCGAAACCTTCGTTCAGACATCACCCATCTCACCCCAGCATCCTCCATCACCACCTTCTCCACCCCCACCACCACCTCCCACCTTGGAAGAAACGACAGTCATCACCTCTACCTTCACTTATAACCCATCCTCATTCAAATCATTCTCATTTCGAGAACCCACCTCACAAGACACCCTCTTCTCCTTCGTCACCAATCCCTTGTACACTTCGTCCCGTCTATCCTCTGAACCCATGACTGGCCATCCCATAATTCCAAGTGTAGTTGGAAACCCAGCACCCACAGAAGGCACCCTGTGTTTCCCGACCTATCCCCCAATACGGGTACCTCCATTCCATGACCCTCACTTCCCATCTGGCCCCTACACCTCTTTCAACCTGACCGCGCCACCCCAATACCCGTCCGTTGTGGAGCAGTTCACCCGCTCTCCAATGTTTCCGAGGCACATTTCTCCGATGTTCACAACGACATCAATTTACACGAACACCACACTCACTTCACCTACCATACCCACCTACATGGTAGCCCCTGCACACACCACCTTGTCCGACCCAATGGACATTTCACCAACCACAGCACCTCTCCCCACGATTCCACCATCTTCCCCTCCCTTGCCCCCCACCTCACCACTCACATCATTGGCACACACAGCATTCACTACCCCCCTACCCAATCCCACCTCCCCTGCATTTCAAACTTTTCCCCTTGCATCTCATAATGTAAATAGCACGTTCAACACATTACTTCAGTGTGCACATCAGCTACAACAAGACTACCATCAATTGGAAGAACGCACTGCTGCCCTCCAGGCAGAATCTCAACGTCTGCAAGCTAGAGTCACCACTCTTGAAGCTGACTACCAGACGCTCCTAACCGAGCATACCACACTACAGCAGGCTCACTCCGAATTGGAATCAAAGACATCAACTGTAGATGACCAAGCAGTCAAGGAACTAGAAACAGTGCTTCAAGCGCAAATGATATCTAACGCTACACTCAGACCCAACATTGGGCTATTAAGGAAGCATATGGCCGCAGCACTAGAAGAGAACAAACGACTTCAACAACAAAACCAAGACAACTTTGAAGCGGCTATGGAAGGAACCGTAGGAGCAACCATTAGCCCTACCAGATATAGAGCAGTTCCATCAGAAGACATTTGCATCTTACTTGAGGAGCATGCGAATTTCTTGGAGTCATATGAAAAACTAGAGACTGAATGTGCAGATCTAAAGAAACAGATAGCCAGTGTACCCACTGCTCAACGGGAGCCGGTAATCTTGCAACACTCTACAGAAGAAATGGAGACCCTCCGGAAACAGGTGGCAGAACTCCAAGCACGCCTCTTACCATATGAACGGCCACCCTCGCCCATTGAAGAACCAGAACCTGAAACAGTAGTGGAAATCCCCGTCGATGACAGCTATGAAGAGCCATACGAGCCTATGCCGACGCTTGGTGGTCGAACTACAGAAGAAGGACAAGACACGTTAGAAATTCAAGTTCCAGATTGGGTCAAAAGGGTCGAGAAAGTGGGTAAGACACATGATGATCGTGTGGCCGTGCAAATGCAATCTCTCACAAATCTGAAAGAAACTGTCCTTCGGTCTTCCTACTTTCAAAATTTATCCCATCAACGGTTAATCACAACATCAGAATCGCAATACATGCCTTATTTTGTCTTACTACATGATTATAATGCAGAAGTCAAAAGACATACAGGGAAGGAGCCCACGTTCGCCACTCAATTTGAGATAGGGGATTTACCGACAGATGCACGTGCTGGCTCGATCTTCCAACCTAATTGGCGTGCACGTTTACTCACCGATTACCCAGAGATGATGAGTACCTGGGCAACCATGCCACTATATATCAAGTATAATCCATGCTATTGTCCAGTGGTACGTCGCAGATCCTGGCAAGCATTTGCAATCAAGGTACGCAACAATAAAGAGTGCTCGGCTTGGGTTAACTACCCATATTTTGCTCCACCTCGAGGGACTCCAACCGTAGCCTACATGATATCAACAATCCGACACTGGTCTACACGTCTAAATAATGCACCCGACATCGCGGCGAAAATGTGTATGAAGATATTCGAGCTCATGACCATTGTCTTCAAAACCTTTCGGAATGTCCAAGCTCCATACATCTCTGCCCCTGGATTCTCTCAAGGCAACAAGGATTTAGTCTACGACATGAGCCAAACCCCCTCGGTCACTATCATCTTTGCTTGGCATGCACGAATAAAGTACTTGCCCGCATGCTTCAAGCAGACATTTGAGGAAATGTTCTCTACGGGATTCTGGGAATACAATTCCGAAATTTTCATTCCCAGACCCACACATTTGCTACATCTATTCGCAGTAGAACAAGCGATCCATGCAGATCAGTTACGTCTGCCACATCCGGACATTCCAGGACCAATCGATTGGGATCGTATGATGACAGATTTGGCCAGAGGACTACGCATACAAGAACATCAGCTTGCCACTCAGGTTGTGGAATACTACATCCAACACTCCCAGCAACAAGGGTCTGTCAGGGACGACAGACGCGAGAGAGGGGGGGGTGTTGAGAGCAGTGTGGGCACCCAAGGACCGACTAGACAAGGAAGCCAGCGGAGAGAGTCAGAACAAGGTGAAGGAGTAAGTAGACAAAGCAGTCGACGCAAATCTGGCAGATAGGCCCTTCAATTTTTCCCAAATCAACATCTTTTAACAGTGATTCTTATCACTAACAATCATTGTAAATACCATTTCATATTTTTGTAGCTCCATTTTGTGCAAGCCAAAGAGTCCTTGAGCTTGAGGAGCCTTAGAAGTACCTACATATCAATTTTCGTATTTTTTAGACTCCGTTTAAGCCCTCAAATTGGCCCTGGAACCTAATTTTTAACTAGGCCGGACACTAGGTCTGGACAGGGCCAAAACCTAGTCAAAAACTATAAAAAGAGCTAGAGAGCTCATTTTTGAGGCTAGATTGTAATTGAAACGAACTTGTAAGAGCATTTTGAAAGTAATCTAAAAGCTCCATTGATTCTCACTCTTTGTCTTGCCTTGTGTGCGCGTGTGTGTGTATGTGTGTGCATGCTAGTGTGCTTCCCACTCACGCACTTGTGCAGCCACTTGCTCGAGGTCTTCATACCATCCTCACGTCTTCCCGGATTGACATTAAAGGAGGTGCTACTCATCATTGAGCTACACCATGGCCATACGAGCAAGTACCATATCCACCGCCCCAACCAGTGTTAGGGCCACAATTGTCACAACCTCAACAAGTGGTGCCTGTGAAGTATACCCAGCCAGAAGAAAATTTGGAAAGAGCCATAGTGCCAGCCTCAACGATGACTAGTGTAGAATCAACAAACCCTGGATATGAGTTACCCCCAGGAGATTATTATCCCTATGAAGCCAACATGTTAGAATATGAATCAGCTTATGATTCGGATATTATGGATATGAAGGTTATGATCAGACTTTTGGAACAGAGGTAGCAACATTGATGTATACCGCACCTAAAGCACAACCACCTGTGGAACCCCCCATTAGACCACCCATGTCGAGAGGACCTTGCTATAGATGTGGAGGAGACCATTTTATTAGAGAATGTCCTCGGTCATATAATCCACCACCCCCTAGGACTTGGGAAGGATATTGCAACGATTGCGAAAAGGAACATCTTTTCAGAGACTGCCCTAAGTTTCCAACCAAAGGCCAAGACACTGCACCAATTAATGTGATTGAGGTGATAGAAGCACCTGGAAGTGATAAAGAATACACAATACCCTTGAAGGCCATTACAAGAACTCAAACGAAAGAACTAAAAGGAAAACAACCAGAACAGGAGCGAGGGGGCAATAGAACAATAAATCCCAAAATTCAAATAGTTGAAATTTCTGAGGACCCACGTGGGAGTACCCAGAACACTAAAGCACATAAATGGAAGGAAAGAAGAGAAAAGCTCAAAGATAAATGGATGAAACACAAGAGTCAAGACAATAGGAAACAAACTAGGAACAAACAAGAGCATAACGAACAGGGGACTCGGGAAAAGGTTCCCATCCCACCGCTTATCTGAGAAGCTGAAAAACTAGGATCCATTTTAGTTGACCCAAAACTTGATGACCTAGACATGTGGCTGAAAGCTTACCAAGCTAGGATTAAGGCTGGACCAAAGGTAGAGCAGCATGAAAAGCTTTACCCACAAGGAGAACTAGAAAAAGAGAGGCTTGCGATCTGTCGAAAACTTATAGAGGTAGCACAGGCAACCCTAGAAAAGACTATCCCAGCCCTTCTAGAAATGAGGATAGCAGAGGATCAATACAAAGAGTATGTCAAAGCCAAGGATAAAGAACTTAGAAGGAGTGAGGACAAATGTGAATGAGTGAAAAATCAAGATGAACCAATGTCAACCATACCTGACTTAGAAGCAGATTTACCAAAGGAATTATGGAATAGAATCCGAGAAGAACAATGGAAGAAGAATGGAGTGACTAAACCTCCCTTTGAGGAAATAGATGTAGAAGTTTATCAACCAAATCCAATCTGGAAGAGGTATATGAGGAAGTATCAAGACTCGACCAAAATAGAGAAGAAACCCAGAGCATTTCAACCTTGCCTAATTACATGGGAGAATACGAAAAGGAGTCTATGATAATCCGAGCACCCACAGTACATGGAAAAGGAAAGGGAAACTCAGAAAAGAGTTCACACAATATAACGGAACTTAAGAAGACGAGAGTACAATGCAAACTGACTGTGGAAGAATTACTTCAAATTAAACCGCATTTATGGAAGCAATTAGCGAGCCAAATGGAATTAGGACAAGAGAAGGAAGAAAAATAAGGAAAAGGAAACTCACCTAAGATACAAATCCCAGTTGATAAGGTGGGAGAATTCAGTGAAGGAGACGAAGGTAACACGTGTCTACCTGTCACATACAATGGGTACATGACCAAGGCAATCCTAGACACAGGAGTTGGGGTAGGAATCGCCACCAAGGAGATTTGGGAGAAATGGGGCAAGCCTGCCTTACGACCCACACGCATGAAGCTCCAATTAGCATACGGTCATGTAGAGAAACCCTTAGGAATACTGGAAAGAATCAAATTAACCACCTATGGAGTTGATTTTGGACACACATTATCCATCTGTAAATTTGAAAAGGCTAACAACTATGAAATGATATTAGGAAGACCATTCATGAGACAAATGCGGGTAGTGCAAGATTGGGGAAGAGATTCGTTATACCTACAACACCAAGGAAACACTACCAAGATAAATCTACATACATTTTCATATCGAGATGTCCCTCCACTACAATTGAATTCCATACACAAGGAGGACGATGGTCTATCCATCCATAGTGCTGGATCGAGTGATCAATCTTGGATGCATGAGGACGCTCAGTTGTGTAAAGAAGCCAAGAAAGAGGACAACAAAAGACAGCTATGGCCAATCGGACATCCTAACTACAGACCTGTAGAAGACCCAAGGTATATGCCGCAAATCTTTCCTGATGAAACTTTTGAACCGCATGGATGGATGGAAATCTTAGTAACCTTAGATGTGTGTGTGAATGAGGAAGTCTTGACAATGAACGAGTGCATAGACGAGGAAGGCTATGATGTAAATGTTTATATGGCTGTCCTTCAAGAAGTAGAAGAGGGAGAAATCTTGGAAAAAGAGTGGAAAGAGGAATATGAGAGTATAGAAATGGAACCAGAATTTGATTCAGAAGAGAGCTATCTAGACACCATTCAAACCAAAGAGAAGCAGGAACCGACAAAGATCTTGGCAATAGAAGCCACTCCCATAGTACAAAAGCAAGAGGAAAGCATGAGTAAAATCGAACCAAATCTAGATCTTTTTGAGGTTCCTGAACATTTTAAAAGATATGAAGTAGAAGAGAGAAAGGTAGCCATTCAAATTCCTAAACGAGAGGCTCGAGACGGAGAAGCATACGACAACAAAGAACAAATGAAAAAAATCATAGTAACAATGGAAGATGGAGAAGAGAGATGCACATACATAGGCAAAGATGTGTCGGTGGAAGAGGAGTTAATACAATTGATCCGAGAATATCGAGATGTATTCGCTTGGACATATAAGGATCTTAAAGGTGTGGAACCCTCGATTTGTTCTCATAGAATACCAATGACAACAGATGCAAAACCATCAAAACAACGCCCATATACATACAACAAGGTCTATGCTGCTAAAATTAAGGAGGAAATAGACAAGCTATTAGCGGCAGGATTCATATATGAAATAGAACACACCGAGTGGGTCCATACGTGACAGCTACCCATCGCCCATTACGGACCATCTATTGGAAAGAGTCGCAGGAAAGGAAGTCTACAGCTTCTTAGATGGATTCTCCAGATACAATCGAGTAGCTATTGCTACTGAGGATCAACATAAGACCGCATTCGCGATCGAACGGGGAGTCTATGCTTTCGGAGTAATGCCTTTTGGACTCACTAATGCGCCTGCTACTTTCCAACGATTGATGTGTCATGTTTTCAAGGAATTCCTCAAAAAGAGGAGCATGGAAGTGTATGTAGATGACCTATGTACATATTCAAATCAAAGGGTGGACCACATTCCTGAGTTGCAAAAGATATTTCATAAATGCCGACAATATAGAGTCTGCCTAAATCTAGAAAAGTGTGTCTTCATGGTAAGACAAGGGAAGATCCTAGGACACATAGTCTCTAGAAATGGAATATCCATGGATGAGGACAAGATTAAGGTCATCTTAGAGCTCCTTAGACCTAAGAATGGGAAGGAGGTGCAAGCATTTATGGGACATTGTGGATACTACCGTCGCTTTATCCACATGTATGTCATAATCGCCAAACCACTGTATGGACTCTTAACTCAATTCACTTGGATAGAGGAATGTGAGAAGGCATTCAATGAGTTAAAGAAGAGGCTGAGCACAGCCCCAATTCTGAAAACACCAAATTGGAGCAAGCCTTTTCATATTCATGTTGATGCTTCTAATTACGCAATAGGATGTATCATAGCCCAACCAGCCGATGAAGGGAAGTTAGATCATCCAATTGCCTATGTGAGTAGACAACTGAACCAAGCGGAGAGAAATTATACCACTATCGAGCGAGAAGGATTAGGAATGGTCTATACAGTGAAAAAATTTAGACACTATCTCTTAGCCAACAAATTCAAGTTTTTCATAGACCATCAGGCACTATTGTACCTAGTCAATAAGCCTTGTAACACGGGAAGATTGGTAAGATGGTTCCTACTACTAATGGAGTTCGACTTTGAAGTGATAGTGAAAAAGGGAAACACGCATGTAAGAGAAGATCACCTTTCTAGGTTAACCCACGGAGAACCACCAAGTGGAGTACTAGATGATCTGCCAGACACTTATTTGTTTAATTTGGAAGTTTGTCCAAAGTGGGCAGAGAAACTAATTCTGATACTCACCCATGGCCCACAACACTTAATCAATAAGGATAGCAAAAAGGAAATTCTCCAATCAAGAAATTTGCACATCATGTGAACAAATGGAGGACACACAAAGGGACTCATGAAACCATTAGGGAATTAAAGTGATGGGAGTATACTGGCCTGACATGCCTAAGGATGTCCATGACTATGTAAGTAGCTGTGCAGATTGTCAAGAGACAATCCCCGAAGATCATGTATCCATACCTTTCTCACGATAGCACCCAATTGGAGCAAGACCCTGGTAAAATTCCTGAAGACAGGAGAACACGAGGAAGGAGTTAGCTTGGCAAGGAAACGATCCCTAGAAGAGATGAGCAAGGATTATGTACTTATGGGAAGACAATTGTTTAGAAGAGGAAAAGACAACCAATTACGGCTCTGTGTGCATGAAGGAGAATATTTGCCCATATTAGAGATGGCACATGTAGGTGCGGCAGGAGGTCATTTTTCCACCGAAAGAACTGTAAAAATGATCCTCTTCGCGGGCTTGTGGTGGCCAACTTTACATATGGATGCTGAAACATATGTACGAAGCTGCGAGACATGCCAAAGGGCTAAATACCCAATTCGGAGAGATGACATGCCATTGAGACCTATGTTTTGTGCGAGAGCATTCTCTAAATGGGGTATTGACTTCATAGGACCCATCAACCCACCAACTAGAGGATCACATGCTGAATATATCATAGTAGCCACAGATTACTAGACAAAATGGGTAGAGGCAAAGGCTACTAGAAAAAATGATGCTCAAACCACGGCTAAGTTGCTTTTTGAGCATATATTCACCCGTTTCGGATTACCAATTGAGATTGTGAGTGACCGAGGAACACACTTCATTAATGAAGTAATCGAGTCTCTAATGAATGAGTTTTTGGTGATCCATAAAAAATCAGCCCCATACCATCCCCAAGCCAATGGTCAAGCGGAAAGTTCCAATAAGGTATTATGCACGGTATTGACAGAGATTGTGAATAATGGGAGGTGTGACTGGGACAAGCAATTGCATCATGCAATTTGGGCCTTCCGAGTTGCATACAAGATTGCCATTGGAACTACTCCCTTCAATTTGGTGTACGGGCAAAATGCGATTTTGCCAATTGATTATTTAATTCCCACTTTGAGAGTAGCACAACAGTTTGAATGGACCGGACATGAATTATCCCAACAACTAGACCAAATAGAGAAGCTGCATGAAACTAGGTTGCAAGCGGTAGTAGGAATATATGCAGCCAAGAGAAGACAAAAGGCATATTATGATGCACATATAAAAGACAAAGGACTTAAAGAAGGAGACCTAGTCCTGGTTTACACCCTAAAGCAACATGCCAAGAAGTTACAAAAATGCGGATATGGACCTCTGATCATAAATAGGATCTCTACTAGCGGAGCAGTTAATCTAGCCACTTTAGATGGTGACATTCTTCCTAACTACATAAGTGGATGTAGAGTGAAACGGTTCATGGAGCCGTTAATAGATCAAATGTTAGCACGTCTGGTAGGTGCTCAAAATAGGAAGAAGGAGGAAGAACGGATTAGAGAGGAGGCACGACAAGAAGCCCTAGAACGCATCAAGAAAAGGAAAGAATGGATTAGGCAAAGAGATGAACGATATCTACAAGGAGAAGAACCTATCCCTATGGCTAATTACCAAGTCCATACGTCTGACACGACTAGTGCTTACATGTCACAACCTTACCTAAACCTAGGGATTGGCAAGACAGAGTACAAATTGATGGATGCATTGATAGACTCAGGAGCAAGACTTATGACTCCCTCAAAAGCTCAGATGATAGGAGTTGGAGGTCAAATCATGCAATGCATTGGGACAACGATAGTATCCCTACACCTAGGAAACTCTTCCATGGAACAACGAGTCTTAGTGTGCAGAGATGAAGATTTAATAGAAGATTTGATCCTAGGACAGGATTGGATCATTGAGAATGAAGTAAGCATCAACCTAGCTCAAGGACATATCTCAGCCAAGATAGGGCACAAGGAAATTTTTAGTCTGTTAGGGGAGAAGCCTTCACAACAACCAAAGGCCATTGAGAGTGTGGAAGAACACAAAGAAAAGCTAGTGGAACATGATTCGAGTCCCAATACCTCAGAAACCAATCTAGAAGAAGCAAAAAGCTCAAACCCTAATGTGTCCAAGGAAGAGGTGAAATCATCATATTCAGTTGATGAACGGTCAGACAATAAGGGGACCAACTTTTATGGAGTTTCTCACACGACACTAGGATCACCAATGTGGAAGACAACATTCCGCTACTCGCATCAAGGGAAGAACAAATTCAAATGGGTATGCAAGGATCAAGTGCAAAAATCAGAGATGCCAACATCAACTCAGGAGAAGAAAGAGGAGAATGAGAAGTCAGCATCAATGAAATCTGAAAAAAAATGACTCTTAAAAATATGGCTCCTGAAGCCTTTGATTGAAGCTCAGAAGACACGCCAACAGATATGGATTCCCAAGAAGGTCAAACAAGTGGTCAAGCAAGCGATAAACAAACAGACTGACGCATTACATCGAGGCATTCAAACAATGCAGCCAAGACCGACTCATCATAAAAACATGATGAGAACAAACTCAATCAATAAGACATAAAAAAAATACATGAAGTTCGACAATCCAGAGAGAAGATAAGGACCATCAACATAACCACAAAGTGGATTTGGAAGCCAAAGCAACTGCAAGGAATGGGCCACCACAACAACAAGGATTCCAACTGCACTCATGGAGTATCAAATGCACTTAAAGTATGCATAGTAGGGCCACATTACAAGTCCAAGCATTTGGCACTTAATGTACATAAACAAGTTAGTGGTGCACATTCTCCAATGGGGATTAGATCATAGCTTCAACTTCCTTAGGAATGGACATACTAGGTACATAAATAAATGCTTCGGCTATACTAATGCTTGTTTTCTTTCAGGAAAAGAAATAAAAAGATGTGGTAAGCGATCTCACTTATAGAACCAAGGGAAACGGAGTGACAGAACGACAACATATCACTGCAATGCACTACACAGTTGCTATGCTTTCCATTGAAGCTAATGCACTTTTCCTTACGAGTGCAGATGGCATCTGAAGATTCTGAAGCAACAGTTCAAGAGGAAGCATTGGAATTTCCTCTCCAGAGTATCATCAAGGCAAAGGCACACTAGTTTAGAGAACATCAACCAGATGGGGAGTATCTCTTCCTGGCAACTATAAAAATCATGGATACAGATCATCAATTTCCGATCATGTCCCAAGACTTCAGAGTGTTGCATGAACTCCCATCAACGATTGCCATCATGAAGAAAGCGGGCATTCATAAATATTTTGAACTGCCGATCTATAAGCCCAACTTTCAAAGGTGCACACAAATCATGAACACATTACAGCCAGCACTGCAGGATTTGTTGGTGCCCGAGGCTAGAGTGATGGATAAAGTAGGCGAATGGGTAATTATTCAATTCACTCATGATTTGATTAAGGAAGCTTTTGGATGGGAAAAGGATGGAACCACGGTAGTGAAAGAAGAGAGTCGAGGGGCAAAAACGTCTGCTTCCCAAATATGCATCGATACACGGCTCCACAAAAGATTACTGTCCAGTTACTCTCACATGCAATCAAGTAGATTGGAAATCAGATTAATCTGACTCCCTACATACAAGAACGACTATACGAGGCAAAGAAGCAATGGAACAACAAGAAGTTCCTCAATGGCAGTGTAGCTCTGACAATATTGATTTACCATGATTTAGGCATTAGAGAGCATCTGCAAGAAATGCCATCGTCGACTGCCATCGCTAAGTATGCCAAAGTCGCCACAGTTCCTAAAAAGAAAAGAGGAGTCAAGATTGTGGACGAGGCAGAAGCTAGCTCTCAACCCAGAATGAGAGGCACAAAGATTAAGGGAAGTAAAGCAAGTGGAAGAGGAAGTTCCATCCACGAAAAGAGCGCACGTACTTCCAAAGACAATAATTGAAGAGCAAAGACCGATAACAGAAGAAGATTTAACTAAGGCACTGGAGGATACACATCAATATACAGAAGGGCAAGTCAATTTACCAGTGCAAGGGCACCATTATCAACAGGCCCAACAGGAGATAGAGGCCAAAAAGAAGCTCACAAAGTACACCGCTATAGGGAATTAGGGTTGGAAAATTCAAGCTCATCTTCGGGTGCACAAGAAGAACCCGAAACCTCATTGTTGAATGTAGATATTCAAAGTGAATCAAAGGATGATGGATAATGGGTGGAATTGAATGCAGTCAACTACAATGAAGAAGAAGAGGGCATAAAGATGGATGACAACACTACCCACCCTGATCAGGACACCGCAAGCAAGGAAGCAAACCGAGAAGGGATGCATGTGATAAAAATCAATGAGACTTCCACAATTCTTATCAAGGAGACAACACCTATAAGAGAGGTATCAATCAAGATACCAAAGAAAGAGCCTCAGGAAGCGACAATAGAAGAAACAGAACCCTTCACACCAATAAGGGTTGTGGCAGAACCCTCCCCCATGGACATCACCTTTCAAGGGAGTGCCACAAAAGTTATTGATTTGGATGAAGAAGAAAAAGAACCAAAAATACAATTACAAATTAGACAACTACACAACGAAACCATCCATGTAGAGCAAGGAAAAGATGTGCAAACCGGAGAAGCTCCAAGCATACCACGAACATGGTTAAATGTTGACATCGCTCAGCTCAAGCCCGTAGTGCAAGATATGATTAGAACTACAATGGATACACAACAATTGATGCTTGAGGCTGATGAAGACTACGATCAAGCGATGCAGGACAAGCATGAACTTCAACAAATTGGTAAGAATCTTTCTACTGAGTTAAAGATAGCAAAGGAGCAGATCTTACTGAAAGAAAATGAAGTCCAAGAGGTCAAAAAGCAGTACAAAACTCTAGAGACGGAAAATGAAGGATTGAAAGAACAACTCCAGGAATTAACGAAGAAATATGAAGCTAGTGAGGCTGACAAGGCACGAATGCACGCCCAGAGTAAAATACTAGAATCACAAATAAAGGTATATATGGAAGAGGCAGAAAACCTAAGGAACCGAAATAAAGAGCTCATGATAGCTCTTCTAAGTGATCAGCCCGTAGAAGTTCAGGGAAGACCAGAAAAGGATATCAAAGAATTGGAAGAAAAGATAACTAAGTATGAAGATCAGCTCAAGCAGGAGCAGACCACCATTGCCGAATGGGAAAAGAGGTACATGGATGATACCGCAGCTTTAAGGACTAAATGGAAAAAGGCAGAAAATCCATATCTCATGCAATGTAAGGAAGACAATGATCATCTGGATATTGTTGCTAAAGAACTTCTCAAACACAAGGACACTATTGCTAATGCTAATGAAGAAATCAAGCAAAAGGATGAGATGATTAAGCAACTACAAGAGCATTTAGAGCAAAAGACAATTGAGGGGATACCAGTAGTTCCGAAATCCGTAGAGGCTACTGAGGAGACTGAGGTACGTCCTCTCTCTCCCCCCTTATATTATTCGCCACTAAGGGAGGAACATGAGATCCAAATTGAACATAATACTCGGGACATTGTAGAACTGAGCAGACCGGAAAGGGCACTACTGGTGTCCCAGCTTACTGCTGAATTCGAAGATCAGATAATCCAGGTAATGAAGGAGGCCCAAATCGAAAGCAAAAACTTGGATCAAATTTTGAAGCCTTTCAATGTACCATATGGACTACTTAAAGAACAAACGCGACAATGTATAAAGACTATGACGAATAAGGATCCGGACCACAACCTCCAGTTCAGCCAAGATACATTCAAGTATACTCAAGAAGAATTCAAAAAAGCTGATCCCATATGGAGGCACAAAGTTTTGGAAAAGAATCCCACACTGCGGGTACAATGGGAAGCATCACCATACGTGCTTCAGGTCAATCTAGCATTTTGTCCCGTACCTCGCAGATGCTCTTGGACGCAATTTTGGGAAGGACAGCGCCAGGGAAGCATCAATAATCAATGGCTGAATTACCCATTGTTACCTAGTCCACCATATAACTACCTACCAATGGAAGAATATATGGTAAAAACAATGGAATTTTGGATTGCAAGATATGCGACTGTCCCGGACTTAGCAGTTAAAATGACCAATAAGATTTTCAGCATGCTATTAACTGTAATAAAGTCTTCCAGCATGCAAAATACACGTTTTTGAATTTCATCGGCATTACACAAGGATCCGAAGCGCTCGTTTTTTATCTCTCTACTATTCCGAGCTGCTTAACCCTGATGGCGTATTATCCAAGACTTATGTTTTTGCTGTCAACATACATGCAGACTTTTGAAGAAACATTTTTCACCGGCTTCTTCGAAATAGATTTAGAAATTTTTGTGAAGATGACTTCAAATCTTAACGCCAGACTGGTAGCTTACAAAACAAGCTTTTTTGTGGATCACCGTCAAGCACCAGAAGATGGAGTGAAGTCAACACAGTGGAAAGAATTCATGATTTGTCATGCCAATTTGCTGAATCAAAGAGAGCAAGCAGCCATACAGACGTACTCACGTCGCCACAAAAAGCCTATCGGGGACGACAAAGTTCAGGAGGAGGGATGTGTACAAGAGGAATCAAGCAAGAAGAAGAAGATCAAAGTCAAAAATTGCTCAATAAAGAATGAAGATCATAAAGTGAAAGAACCACCCTCTGCCCAAAGCCCCGCAGGGGCACACATCAGGCAACAACGCGAAACATCCAGGTCCTGAGGAATGGAATTAAAGAACAATCAGAACCAGGACATTTCATGGGAAGGACGGACCAGGGCCAGGAATTATCCATGAAGAAGTGCAAGACAATATTTGGCAGGTAATAATCCTTCCGCTGATAGCGTGCGTTGGCAACAAAATGAACAGGCATAAAGCAATGCAACAGGGTCAGATGTGTGAAGACAAAGACAAATCAGAAGACCAAAAGTTAGAAAGAGGTAGAGGCTGAAAAGTTGAAGAGGGTGACTAAGAACAACACATTCCTAGTCACTGGTAGCGTGCGTGGCAGCCCGACTGAATACATCAACCCAGATTTGTGATATAAAGAATATCAAGGGGCAAACAGAAGCAAAGGACATACCTCGGATAAGATAACCAATTGTTTGACAATCCTTGTTGCCGCTTCGACCACTAGGTGCGTGTATTCAGAAATCTTAAACAAGCTGAGGACAAGAAGTAAAGCCTGTCAAGGGACGACAGAGAAAAAGAGGGGGAGAGTGTTGCAGAGCAAAGAAGCACAAAAGAGGAGCCCCAAAATTTTCAAGTTAATGGGCATAATTTTCTTCTTCAAGTCTTAGGAAATTCCCTCAAAGCCATGTAAATGCACTAGAGGAGTCCTCTAGTTGCATAATCCCAACTTGTTGTAGAATATCCCTTGTAAATTAGTAGCAAATTCACTTTTTAGTAATAAAGTACCGGTCTCTTGTGTGAAAGAACCAAATTTAGGGCACATGTATATAAGTCACTTTGTGACTCTTTGTAGAGACTTTTTGCCATTGTGAAGAAGGAGAGAGTTCCTGAATTTCGAATTTGCTTCTTTCCTGCAGATTTCCATCTTCTCTTTGATCTTCTATGTGTGTGTAATGCTTGGAATGTGTGTGCAAGACTGTTGTCTACCCCTCCCCACTGTTTTTGAGCTACTGTAGTGTGTGTGTGTGAGCTTGTAGAAGTTGTGGAGTGAGTGTGGGTGCTTCATGCCAATCACTATTTTGGTCATAACTTGAAGCACAGTTGTCAGAATCGAGTGAAACCACTTCCAATAGATGCATCTTTGTTGAGAGCTTCAAAATGAGTACCCTATTCACTATGTTTGGAGTTCGCAAATGGGAGAAATCCTCGATTTGTTGAAAATTGCTGTAAGTGGTATCGTGACAGACACTTCTAGTATTTCAATGAGTTAGAGAGGTTGATTAGTCTTTTTCATACATATCAGCTGAACCACTTCATTTTCCATCATGTGTGCACATGTCCTCATACACTTGGTTAGGTCGTTTGATCGGATTGACAAATAAGCGTGTGTCAATTTCCCACTATACGCACTTGTGTGGCAATTGGGGTTTAGTCTCATTGGCACAAGTCCTTGAGTCTTCTTGACTTAAGTACACACAAACACTGCGATAGTGCGTTCAGAGGCCGAAACGAGCTCAGATCGCGATTTTGGCGTGACACAGCAAAGTTGTTTTGACCTGTGAAACACCCTGAGTATGCTCACCAAATTTCGTGCGAATTTGAGACTACAACTAGAGAGGTGTAGACGACTTAGATGAAGCGGCGACCTGCTCTGATACCAATTGTTGGAGTTAGACATTTGCAAAAGCACGCAAACATCACAAGGAAGAAGAAGAAGCTTGGAGCACAACACACAATACTGAATGTATTACTAGAGAATGTACAAAGATAAGTAGCCCATTAGGGCAATAGGCATATATACAAGCTGTGGGAAAAAAAACCTCGTAAAGAGGGAAAAAATTTCCCGGCGGTCCTAGACTGTTCACACACATCACTACCTAAATATATCAACAACGCTCCCACTTGACATGATCCTTTGTCTACATAGCCTCTTTATAGCAAGAAGACTCATCAGCATCTGTTAGCATAACAAAATCCAAACCTCGAACATATCTGTCAAGTGGATGTAAGACACCTGTACAATGTCTCAATGGTTGTTGAACAAGAACATTTGCAAGCTCATATTATTGGATATTCTCTTGAACATCCCTATACGTAGCATTTTTATGCATGCTAAATGGAGGACTAGTATCCTTGAACACCACTCTTCTCACATCAATCTCCTTAGTTGGTTGTTCATGCATCTTAGAATCATTGAAATGATATCCCTAATTCTGAACATTGACCACATTTCAGGATCCCATAAGCAATACCTAGATTGGCCTTCTTGACCATATCTAAGAAAAATCCATTTCTTCGACTCATGGTCTAGCTTTTTTCTAAGCTTCTTGGATATATGAATATATGCTTCACACCCAAAAATTCAAAGATGATCATAATATAGTGACTTCCCTGTCCGTAACTCTTGTGCCACTTTCAGACCTTTGGTAGTACTAGGTGAAATGTTAATCACATGAACTACAACCAAAACTACGTTTGCCCAGAAGCCTTGTGAAAGGTTTGCATGATGCAACATAGAAACTACTCTATCTTGAATAGTTCTATTCATCCTTTCAACTACACCATTTTGTACTGGGGTATAAGGAGGTATAAAATTTCTACAAATTCCTTTAGACTGATAGAAAGGGTTGAATTCATGTGAGGTATACTCACCCCCATTATCTGAACATAAAGGTTTGAGGTTTGTTCCTTGTTCAATCTCAACTGAAGTAAGCCATCTTTTGAAGGTAGGGAATATCTCATCCTTTGATTTGATAGGATATACCCAGGTCTTTCTAGTAGCATCATCTAGGAAAGTGACAAAGTAAAGGGAACCACCTAATGACCTTGTGGGCATAGGACCACACACATTTGTATGAACAAGTTCTAAACGCTAAATTAAAGAGTTAATGTGCATCTTATGCACATTCATAGTTTTATTTACATGTTGACAATGCTCACAAAATGAAAAATCATAGAAAGATAACACAAGTAGCGAGAACATAAGAGCCATGCCAAATACAAGCCATAGGTTATTCAATAACAACTAAGAAGTGTTCTTTTTTGTGATACAAATAAAGGATAAAGTGAGCCAACTTTGCTTCCTTTCCACTAGGAGAAAAGAGCCATGCCAAATACAAGACATATGTTATTCAATAACAGCTAAGAAGTGTTCTTTTTTGTGATAAAAATAAAGGATAAAGTGAGCCAAATTTTCTTCCTTTTGTAATAACTGTATTTCCCTTTGATATATGAAAGGCGTAAGCATGTAAAACCACCTTGGAATTGTTGATATATTTTGGTAGTGATGTGTGTGAACACACTTAGGACCACCGGGAACTTTTTTCCCTCTTTAGGAGACTTCTTTCCCTCGGCTTGTATATATGCCTATAAGCCTAACGGGTTACTAATTC
This sequence comes from Ceratopteris richardii, assembly GCA_020310875.1. NCBI lineage: Eukaryota > Viridiplantae > Streptophyta > Polypodiopsida > Polypodiales > Pteridaceae > Ceratopteris > Ceratopteris richardii. The sequence continues at coordinate 71,930,728 of CM035409.1, forward strand.
TTGTACATTTACTTGTTGATTCATTCAGTATTGTGTTGTGCTCCAAATTTCTTCTTCTTCCTTATGATGTTTTCATGATTTTGTAGGCCTCAAAGTCCAATAATTGGTATCAGAGCAGGTCGCCACTTCATCTAGGGCATCGTCAACACCCCTCACGTCATAGTCTCATAATCACACAAAAATTGGTGATTATACTTAAGAAGATTAAGAGTTCAAAATAATTTCACTATGTGGCATCAACTTTTTGATCTAAGATTGTTTCAACCTCCAAACGCATTATTGTAGCGCATGTACAGGAAATTTCATCCTTTTGTGCCAAACATATATATAGGTTTTGGTTCAGCAATACAAGTAGCTTGAAGTTTGCTACACATTTATCATATCTTGACAAGGTGGTTCTATTGAAATTTTTGAGATTCATTGATTTTTCTACATCAAGGTATTTAGTTAGTTGCCTTGGCTAAAAGCAATGATGTATTCTGTATCGTATGTTGGTTGTTGATGGCAAGTTCGATGGTAGTAATTATCCATTATGGGCATATATGATGCATCATGTATTGGCAGCAGAAGGACTTTGGAATATTGTACAGGGTATGGAAAAACACCCTACTACAACAATGAATATACTTATTGAAGGTGATGTAGATGGCATTGAAGATGATGATCTTTAGATTCCTCTTCTTGCTACAGGTCCTATTGCACCTACTGTAGAGCAACTTCTTTGGGATGGTAGATATGCTTAGGCATATGCATTGATAGATTTGTCTATCAAACCTGCCATTATCCTTCACATTCACTCTTGAAAAATAGAAAAGGATGCTTGGGATACACTTTAAACTTTATACACAAAAAGAAATGAGGCTCATGTTTCTTACCTCCAAAGATAATTGGAGAGTGAGCATTTGAATGAAGGAGATTCTATGGATATTTTTCTGATAAAGGTCAAAGATTTGAAGGAGTTGATGATTTTTGCTAATGAAGTCTTGCCAGATAGTTCACTTGTCAAGACTATTCTGAACAATCTTCTTGATTCATATCAGAGTTTTGCTTCTACTCTTTGATTGATGATGAAAGGCAATCCAAATGCCTTAACATATGAGGAGTTAGTCTCTACTTTGTTGCATGAAGATCAGTCTAGGTAGAAAAGGTCCATTATGCATGTTGCAGATCAAGTTTTCCTAGCTAGTCAGAAGGGCAAAGCTAAATGGATCTCATCTACTAGTAAACAAAAATTTGATGATGCTGCATAATTGAAGAAGGAAGACAAAGATGAGAAGAAAAAAGAAAAAGAAAAACACTTCTGTAAATACTATAAAGGAAATGATCACATCATAAAGATTTTTCCAAAACTCGCTACAAAAGAGACAAAGAAGAAAGAGATTGGAATGGTAATTGGAGAGGCATCTACCCCTAAAATAGAGTTTGCTAATCTTGTTCACAATGAAGAATGGGATTTACCAATGTATGCAACTATGAACCATCTTCTCATGAGCAGTGTATGTCTATAATAGACTCAGATGTTTGGTACTTTGACAGTTGGGCAACCAAATATGTTACCTCACAACATAGTTTCTTCAGTTTACTTGAGCCTTCACCTACAGGGAATACTATCGCATGCACTAACAACTCCTCTTATCCTATAATGGGAGTTGGTGAGATCATTATGAATACTACTGATGGTAGTTCTTTTGCATTGTGAGATGCTTTGTATGTGTCAGGGATCAAGAAAAAACTGTTGTCAGTTTCACCATTAGCCAAAATTGGCTTAGTCATCAAATTTGTTGATGACAGATGTAGAGTTCATGATCTATCGAATGGCAATGTCAAATTATTGCTTCTAGCATTTTATGTCATGGGCTGTATAATCTCATAGACTATGCAAAATCTGCAAATGATTCAACATGCACAGTTCAAGATTCTTAGGCCATCTCACATGCAAGCTTTGGCATGCATGCTTTGGTCATCTGAATTATACTAGTTTGCTATGTCTGTAGAAATTTGAAATGACATCCTCTCTTCTCAAACTTGAGGCACCTCATGAAGATGTCTATGAAGGCTATATTTTGGGCAAAATGCAGCATTCTTCCTTCCTAAATATGGTTCAATTCGAGCTACCCATAAGTTTTGCTTGTTCATAGTGATGTCTATCGTCCTATTCAAAAACCCTCTTTTGGTAACTACCTTTACTTCATGACTGTCATTGGTGATTTCTCCAGGCATGCATGGGTGTATCCATTGAAATCCAAGTCCAAAGTGTTTATGTGCTTCAAACAATTTTTGCTTGTGGCTTAAAATCTATCATCATGTCAATTGGGCACCCTCCATTTTGATCGAGGGGAGAAATACACGTCTTCAGATTTTAATGCATATTTGGTTGAGTATGGGATAAAACATCAATGTACAATGCCGTATACACCTCAACAAAATGGAGTTGCTAAAAGAAAGAACATGTCACTCATGGAGATGGCGAGGTGTATGATCAAAAGCCATGATTTACCACATAGCTTCTAGCTTGAGGCTATTATGTGTGCAACATATGCAGTGAATAGGTCTCCCACCAAAGCACTTCAATCTATCACTCCATATGAGGCTTGGCATGGTCACAAGACATTTGTTGAGCAAAGTCTATTATCTGAATAGTCCACAAATTAAACACATTTTGGTTAACTGTGATGTTGCTTTATCTGGAAGATGCAACTTGGCCATTACTTTCATGTACTAAGGAGACATCAACAAGCTCCAAAGATGGGTATGACACTTTGCTTCCTCTTTCTACAGATGGATAGTTAAGTACTAGTCCAAATGAGACAATTTCTCAGCCTTTACAAGTTCCACATGATGATGCATATCATTCCATTTTTGGTGCAGATTTACATGATGCACTTGTTGATAAGAGGGCTAATATAGTGGAGGCAAAAACTATGCCTAAAGGGATGGTGAAGACCTTAAGAGATAGCAAATTAGATGCACCTCTATCATGTCGTACTCATTCAAGCTCTCATAGTGCTTCCTTTGCATCAACTGGCTATGCTATGGCTTCCTCTAGTCTTTGTGATGAGAATGAACTTGTTTCTTTTGATGAAGCACAAAGATCCAAAAATTGGATGGCTACTATGGAATCAGAACATGATGCTATTATGAAGAATGGTACCTAGTTTTTATGTGATTTGCCTCCGTGAACAAAACCATTGGCACTAAATGGGTATACAAGCTGCAATGTAAGCCTAATGGAACAATTGACAGGTATAAGGCCCGGCTTGTTGCAAAAGGTTATGCTAAAAAAAGAGACATTGATTTGATGAGACCTTTGCACTCACTTGCCGAATGACCACTGTTCATGCATCTCCACTCTGAGTGCCAACCATAGATCTTTCATGAATCTCCTCACTTAAGAGTGCTCCATATATACCACCATAGAGTATTCTACCACCAGGTGCACTATTGCTAATAGCTATGCAAAATGTTTCCCATGATGATGGCAAGGTGCAGAACAAAAGGACTGCTTTTATTTCATCATCCACCTCCATTTTTTGAGCATGCAACTAATATAGCATCAATCTATGTCCTTCATGCGAAGGTCATATAACTTTCTTATTAGATACACTTTATTTGATGTCATTTCGTTTTCTTTTGTATTGCATAACTTTTTCCAAAGCTCCTTTACACCTTTACAATCCAATACTGTAAAGTAGACATTATTTGCCAGGTGTAATTGAATGGTAGACCTAGCCATTTCATCTAACTCATCCCAATCATCATCATCATCCATATCAACATGCTTCTTTGAAATTCCATTTATTGGATTCCATCGTCTCTTCTGAATCAGCACACCTTTGATCTAATTCTTCCATAGAGAAAAGTTTGTGCCATCAAATTTTCTGATCTCAAAGTGGTCTTTACCCTACAAGTTATAACTCCTCGTGGGAACAGTGACTCTTGACCTACATCCACTAGGTGTGCCTAAGATTTTTGATGCCATGATGATAGAGAATTGACTAGAATGAAAATGGAGCTAGAATAGTCCAAACATCACCAATGCTCAAAAAAGGATGACTGTGTCAAATTTTGGAAAAAATCTGATTGTCTCCCTAGAAAAATGGATTAATGAATAGCAATGGCCAACCAAAAGGATTATGTGAGAATGTATGTGCTCACACCAATAAATGTGTCAAGGAGTAAAGTTGGCCACTGTATAATTGAGAAACAAAAATCAAGAAATTTTTTTCCAGAGTATCCTCCGCAAAATTTGCATATGAACAGTGTTAGAAAACTCATTAAACATTTAATACTGACATGTCAACTTGCATAGTGAATCACTAAATCCATTTCATATAACCACTAAACCCAAATAAGCCAACTCGACTTATCGACCACCTATGAATACTAGCATAGATCTCCTATGGTGAGGCTGGGTAAGTCTTCCACCTGCATCATTGACAAGACCCTGATATTTGGGTGTCTCCCAATTAAGAAAACCTCATCATGAACCTTTTTATCAATGTCATAGGCATCATTGGCAAAAATGTAATCACTATATCAATGATCATATGGATGTACATAAGCGGTATCCACAGAAGTGTACGTAGTGTGTATATGGTCAATATACATAGCAAAATGGCACTGAAAGGCTGAATTTATAGCCCAAACACTAGCCAACAACACCTGCAAGTGTTTATCAACTCTGTTCTTTATGCTCAAAAACCTGCATAAGCTTGCATTGGCTACTCCCACCACAACTAAAACCTTTCAAGAAACCTATAGATTTACTATTGTGGCTAAAAACACAGCCCCAAAGATGAATATTTGTTGTTGGATAAGTACAAAGAACATTCTTCTTGATATTCTTGAACATGTGTAAAGAGAACCATGCATGAAAGTACTCCCAAATGGCTCCAAGGATCACCCCAAAAATTCTTCAAAGCATGTTTTGAGAGCAAAGAATGAAGCTTTGAGGGCCCAAAATGTGTTCAAGGTAATGCGAACCTTAGTCTTTTCCCTTGCTCAAACACCACAAGAGTGTAGCTTAGTGGCAACAATTAAGCGAGCTCTGAGGAGAAGGGTACTAGGATAGGTGACCTCCTCAAAAGTACTAGGAACCTTTGTCTTCCTTGATCGTTAAGGTCCTTACTCGTGCACAACCAATAACACCAATAGTGATTTCGATGACTGGGATGACAAAATATACCAAGGTCTATGCCTTGATCGTCAAACACACACACACACACACATACATATATATATATATATATATATATATATATATATATATATATATATATATATATATATATATATATATATATATATATATATATGCATAAGTTTGTGTGTCTTCATGTTGGATGTGTATGTATGCATTTGCATGCATGTGTGTATCCATCTCTCTCTCTATATATATATATATGTGTGTGTATGTATGTGTTTGTATATAGTTTGTGTATGCATGTTGGATGTGTATGTATGTTTTTGCATGCATGTGTGTGTATGCATGTCTCTCTTTCCCTCTCTCTTTTGCCCCGTTTTTTTTTCTCTCTCTCTTACGTTGCGAGGGGATTTGGTGTTGAGCTGCCTTGCTTACTCTCGATAGAATAACGCCATGAGGAATTGTTTTTGATTTTGTATTTTTGTTCATGAACCATTGCATGCACGGTGGTCTTGCATCAGATATATTTTGCACGCGCTGCCTAAAGCGCCGCTAGGCTATGAGGCTCTTTGTGGCACCATGGTGGATTATTGCATAAACGATATTTTATATACCGTTGCATATACAGTGTTACATGGATGTCGTATATATGGTGTCAGCTTTATTATCTAAGCCACATTACTATTTCATTTTGTCAGCTTTATTATCTAAGCAACATTACTATTTATTTTGGCCGCTGAAATGTTGTCACGGTTGGGATGTTGTTTATGTGAGGTTTCTCGGTTAAAAACAAGGGTGTGCCATGTTCAACTTCGTTTCCTTTTGGTGCAATATTCCCTAAATTAGACAATGATGTGGCCCCAAGTCTAAATTTTTACCAAGATATCTAGCCCGATATGAAGAAAAAGCACAATGTAGCCCAATATGAAGAAAAATCACAATGTAGAAGAATAACAAAGCTATGACTATCAAGGAAAGAAGGAATGAAAAAATGAGGATGATGGCTACATTCTTGTAATCTACAATGGAATCGTGACAAGAGGTGTAGTAGACTCAAGAGAAGGCATTGTCATTGCAACAAAGAGATGTTCGGGAGATCGGACACATAAGGGAACGAGTGAAATTCTTCCATATGGTTACATTCAAGGCTCAAAGGCCTTCCTCCCTAGATATTATGGATAGAAGGTCACGCATACAAGCACAATTGGGACATAGCATGGTGAGAATCTACAAGGTCCTCATAGACATGGGTGCAACAACAAATGCATTTAGTCTATTAATCATACAAGAATTCCAAGCTACTCTGCAATAGAGTCATATAACACTGGCCATCAAACAAAATGCTCAGGAAAAGTGAAAATTCCGCTCTTCATTGGCAATATAAGGATAGAGACCTTGAAGAAACATTTATCTTAGGAAAAGATTGGCTTTATGATCACTTTGTTGGTTTGGATCTTTCCCAAGACATATTCTCTGCTAGATTCAACAATAAAGAAATCTTCACTTTTTTTGAAGGCACATGTCTAACCTCAACAGGCGGGTAATGCCTTTTTGGTAAACATGTATATAGTTCTGATGCATTTCCTCTAGATTTAGAGTAGACATATGAATTACAAGATGATCACTTAGAGGAGAGCATATAAATGAACAATCATATATGGGCTCACCTCATTCTCAGTCATTCATTCGAAGATGAAGACACCTTTGACTTCAAAGATGAAGGACATGATGTTGACATAGATTTTGAGGATCAGTTACCTGAAACTCTATAAGAACTTGTAAAAGCAACATGAAACCAAGTTTGAAAACATTTCATGAGTGCAATAACATATCCACAAGCCACATTTTCAACAAGAACATTCCAAGAAACCCTCTTAGATAAGAAAGCACCAATGCATAATCAAGATAAGGAGGGGGAGTTCAAGTTCGCTAGCACCAAAAGTAAGAGTACAAGTTTTCCACACTACCACACAGGAAGAATTCCAACTCCAAAGGAAAGAGGACTAGAAGAAAGAGGAAGTTGCATCAAAAGCAGACTAATCAGTCTTTGGTGAGACCCTCATCTCGTACAAGCACATATATGGATGCCCAAGCCATCAAAACCAGATAATAAGAAGAAACCACGAGCTCATATAATAAAAAAGCTGGCCAAAAGTCAACAACCAAGGCGTACATATAGCCATAGGCCAATGAAGAAAATATGGGCCCCTAAATTCTATATTCAATACTCATATGAACGCATATAAAGCTGAAGGCCAAAGAAAAACCAAGTCCAATTCAAAAGGTCAAGGCTTCCAAACAAAAAACAATATAGAACATCTTGGAGGACAAAGTACTCATTAGAAAAAGTAGTATATATGGTGGAAATTGAAGATCACTCAACCCATATGTCACTTTGTCACAATGGTGAGAACCAACATGAGGAGATCCACCTCATAAATGTTGATCCGTGGAGACGCGAGGACTGGTATGACGACCATGAGCAAGTGATGGCATAAGTGTGTGAGTGAGAAGCACACTAACATGCACACACATACACGCACATGTGCATACAAGGCAAGAACAAAAAGATGAACAATGGAGTGATTTCTATTATCAAAGATCTCTTACGAAAGCTCAAATCTCTAACAAGCTAACCTAAAAAATGAGCTCTCTAGCTCTTTTTATAGTTTTTAACTAGCTTTGGCCCTATCTAGACCTACTGTCTTGCCTAGTTGAAAATTAAGTTCCATGGCTTATTTTAGGGCTCAAATAGAGTCTAAAAATTATGAAAATTGCTATGTAGGTCCTCCTAATACTCCTCAAGCTTAAGAACTCCTTGCATGAACAAAATGGAGTCTAATCTACCAAAAATGGTATTTACAATGTTGGTGTAGTGATGAAAATCACTTTTGAAAAAGATTTATCTTAAAAGAATTGGATAGGCCTAGTTGTCGGATCTTCTTTGACTGCCTTGCCTAATTGGTCCTACTTGACTTTCCCTCTGCTCTGACTCTTTGCATCGGCTCTGTTGTCTTGTAACACCCTCGCTTCGCTTGCTACTGGCAACACACCCCCCTCTCATGTCTGTAGTCTCTGATAGACCCTTGTTGTAGGAAGTGTTTGATGTAATATTCAATGATATCGATGGTGAGGTCATGTTCTTGTATGTGCAATCCTCTTGCCAGATATGTCATCATTTGATCCCAATTGACTGGACCTGGAACATTTGGATGTGGCGGGCATAGTTAATCGATATGTATGGCTTGTTCTATTGCAAAGAGATGTAATAGGTGGGTGGGCCTTGGAATGAAAATTTTTGAGTGGTACTCCCAGAACCCTGTAGAGAACATCTCTTTCAAATTTCTACTTGTCGCAAGTGGATAAGTACTTCATGCATGCATGCCATGTGTAAATTGTGTCGATGGAGAGGGTTTGGCTCATATCGTACACCAAATCGTAGTTCCCTTCAGAAAACCTGGGGGCTAAAATATATGGAGCTTGGATTTTGTGAAAAGTTTTGAACACCACCATCATTAGCTCAAAAATCTTCATACACATGTGTGCAACAATGTGTAATAAAGTAACTCTATGGTCTAGGGATCTGATTGCTTCAGACATATCTCAAATCGGACACCGTTTGGTCACTCGTATGTAGGACCAAAGATCTCAAGAATAGACTCAAGTATAAGTTCATGTGCTCTCTTAAACAAGTAATCCACTTAGCCTAGTGGTTAAGTCTCAAGGTTGTGAAGGAGGAGGTCTTGGGTTCAATCCCCATGGGGAGCATGGGGAGAGAGTTTGGCCCAAGAATCTCTAGAGCCTTCTAACTCAAGTTAAGGTGAGTTAACTTGAGTCCAATGAGACTTAACTCAAGAGGTGAGTACACCAACCACTAGTGGACTCTAGTGGAAGGTGCTAAAGTAGTGGTCGAGATCACTCCAACCACTAGTAGACTCTAGTGGTAGATATGAAAGGAGTGGAGGAGATTGCACATGCAATTGTGGACTCTAGTTACATTTGTGGTCCTCGTTGATTCGAGCAACTATATATACAGGCATAAGGTTGGGAGGAGAGTCATCTCTCTAGCACGTGGTGGTCCTAATTGTTAGTTTCTTACATTGGTATCAGAGCTAGGCAAGCTTTCATGGAAACCTTGCATATTGTATCATCTTCATCACTTTGATTGTGAGCTCTCATAGAAATGTGTAGAAACTTCATTGCTTTAGCTCGATGAAGCACTTCTTTGTTGATTCGAGCAACTATAGATACAGGCATAAGGTTGGGAGGAGAGTCATCTCTCTAGCACGTGGTGGTCGTAATTGTTAGTTTCTTACATTGGTATCAGAGCTAGGCAAGCTTTCATGGAAACCTTGCATATTGTATCATCTTCATCACTTTGATTGTGAGCTCTCATAGAAATGTGTAGAAACTTCATTGCTTTAGCTCGATGAAGCACTTCTTCATCTCCGTAAAACTTCACCCTCGACGTACGCATAGTGATTGCACTCCTCATATGGCAATAGTGATTGCAATAATGATTGCACTCCTCATATGGCGCAACATTCAAGGTTTCGATCTCACGATCTACTGGAAACTGACCTTTGCTATAGCCACGATCGCAATAGCCAATTCATTTGTCAAAAAGATATATGCTCGAGTACATTCTTCAATATTGAACGCTCTTTTGCATGGTTTTAGATATAGAAAAAAAACCATCTCTTTACTGTATCCAGTAGCCGATCAGTCAACTTCGTTATGCAGATTGCAATACAAGTAATCATTTTACGAGCATGCACTGTTCTCTAATCGGGATGGAAGCAAAATGAGCACGCGTTGTTCTTTGATCGGGACAAAAGAAAAACTACAAGCCATTCTTTATCGTGTGATGCAGCTACACCATCTGAGTTCATTTCATTAGCAGAAGATCGCATCATTCTGAATATGCATCATACAAGCATCTACTGGGGATCGAACTGTGATCCTTGTGATGCTACGCAGTCAAGCATGGTCCAAGAAGAGGACATGAGGAAGCAAAGGCTTTTTTCACAAGCACTCGACATTGGGTGACTATTACAAAGGACATGTTTCAAGATGATCCATGACATTTATGAGGATGGAGAATGGCTTTTCCCAAAGATCAAGGGAAGGACATAGCTTAATTGGGAGATAAGTATTTTCCAAGTTAATGATTGGATTCAATATTTGTTTTTGGTCCATGCTTTCATGTAGGATGCATTTTTTATCATTGAAGTATGGTAGTAAACTTCATTTTTGATCATTTTGATGCAAATTATTGAAACCTACATGAAAGAGCATAAACATATTGAAACACTCATTAAGCACAAGCATGCGTATACAAAAGAATGTTTTCATGCACAATTTATATTTTCTCCTTGCTTGCAAAAGGAATAGGATGCACTCAAGCTTGTACACATGTATATTTATAACTTTTTGTAAGGTCGAAGATAGATTGTTTGTGCATGGATGATTGGACATGGATGATTGGATGCACACATGTCATGGCCTAGAATGGATCTCTAGTCGTTGAAGAATAATGTTCTCCCAAGTAATGAGAAGGAAATTGTTGGAAGGTGTAATTTTGAAGGAGCATTTTTGATGAAAAAATTAGTAAAAAGTCAAAAAATTTGTAAAATATTTATGCAATGATTGTAAAAATAAGGAAGAGTCTTCCTTATGTGGTTGAGGATATCATGTAATTTTTGTAGAATTTTTAGAAACTCTTAGATAGCATTTCTTTAGAAAATTAGAGAAAAAGACCTAATTTCAAGTGTGAAAAAGGACACTTGAAAATGTATATAAGTCAATTTTCTCTATTTTGGAGGGGTTGGTTAGTCATTTGCTCAAGCTATCAATAGAGAAGAAAGAGTTTCTGCAAAATCGTGTTTTCTCCTGTTGAGTGTATTTCTTTTGATGTGTGAGCTTGTCTCTTGCTTAATCATGGAGATTTGTGAGTCATATTTGTGTATTACTGAGTAAGTTGTATGAAGAGAGAGACCTATTGCTGTAAATGAGTGGAAAGGACTGAAGGAGGTTCCAAAATTGTGAAAATCGTCTGTTGGTACAGAATCGCGATTGTCTCGTCTTTATGATACATGTGATATTTTTCAGTTTTGAGTTCATATTTGTATTCTGCTAATGAAATGACATGGTTTTGACACAAAGAACATGGAAAATGATGGAGATTTGCCTTAGTTATGGTAATCTCAAGATTTTCTCTTCATCTTCAATTTCTCTCAGCAATCCAGCCATCAATCTCTGATTTCCTTGAATCTATTATCTTGAAGGGGCTGTGGTCTTGTGGATATTCCTAGGATTGACAAAATAAAGATGATTTGTTGATTCTTTGTTACTTCATGATTGGAGAGGACAACTTGGAGTCCAAAACAAAACATTTTTTGGCGCCGTTGCCGGGGAACATTCCAAGAACTTCTTTGAAGTTGGACCTTTGCTGGATCTTCAGTTGATGATGGTAAACAAGGTAAAGCTCATCAATAAGGAAAAGTGCACATGAATAGGTAGATATCATTGTTTGTCTTTAGGGAAGAAGAAAGCAATGGATGTCTTGTAGAAGTGGAAGTGCTGAAATTTTTGTAGATTGATAGTTGCTCATCATTTTGGTGAAGTAAAAGTGCAGGTGTGTGGAGGATTTGAGCCAAGAAGCTGAAGATGGAGGTAACTTGAATCTATTCTTGCATTTCTAGATTTCTTTTTGTCCAAGTACTAGACACCATGGGTGATCTTGGGAAGATGACATGGTGATACTAAGGAAAGGACAGTTAAAGTAGCTAGATGCAAGAATGAGGGATTCAGTTGTTGACCAAGTCTGAGCATTAAATCTTGAGTTGTGCTGCATTTTGAAAAAAAATCATATGATTGAGTTTATCTTTACAAAATTTGATTGCCTTTCATAACACTTTTTCATTGGAGAACCTTTCTTTGGTACTTTAGTGATAGCTAAGGACATAGAAACTCATAACCAATCAAGAACCATAGGATCAGTTGATTTCCAAAACCAGAAACCCTAAGTAAAGTGTTCACCTTTATTTTTAGGGCAAAAATACCAAACAAATTCACAAAACTCATCAAAAACAATTAAACAAATGTCTTTTCTTGATGAGAAGTCGAAGTGAGGTGTTGTGATTAGGAGTGATTGTGAAAAACTGGAAAAGAAAGCAAAAAATGATCAAAAAACCAGAAAATTGAAAAACACGATTCTCTGCACAGAATCGCGACTTTCTGAAAAAAGTAATTGATTTTGAAATAACATTGTAAGTGAAGGTTGAATTGAAGTGGTGAAGGGTTTTGAAGGTAATCAAGACACCTGAGGATTTAAGTAAGAAACCTCAAGAGAAGCAGACACAGGAGGAAATAGTTCCACAGATGAGTGCTGAAGAAAAAAGGAGGCAGTTAAAAGGAAAGGCAAGGATGACAGAAGAGGAAGACCAGAAGAGAAATGAAGATAGTTCTGGAATAATGAATGTTGACAAAAATTTAATATGGACCAACCCATCACAGACACAGTTCAAATTAAATGCAAGGTTGACTGCAAGTTTGGAGGAACTAGCAAGGAGAGTATTCGGCAGTTCAAATGATCAGCAGAAGGATGCATCCAAAGAACAGGAAAGCAAGGAGTTAGAATCAGAAAAGAATACTCAAGAGGTCTTGGGACAAGTAATAGAGGAAGGAATTGTTCAAAGTATAAAGGATGTGCTGCAAGATATAAAAAGCAGTGAGGAATTTACATCTAAGAATGATCAAGAACAGGAGGTGGAAGCAGATTTTATGGATATTGAGGAGCAAGATCAGGAATGCATAAAAGAGAAAAGTAATGACCAGGTTGCTGGTACAAAAGAAATTGAATCAGTTGAAGTTCAGGAAAAGCAGGAACAGGAAGAACAACTCAGGGAAGTTCAACAAATTCTTGTTGAAAAGGACTCAAATAATAGTCAGGAAACCCTAACACAAGAGAAGGAGATACTAATTAAAGAAAACCAGCTCTTCACAGAGAAGCAACAAGTATTGGAAGAAAAGAAGCCATTAGAAAAGAAGGAAGTTTCAGATTTTTCAGAGCAGAAGAGTGCAAATGACAGAGCACTAGTTTATGAAGAGGATGATAACAATCAGGATACAGAGAACTATGATCACAGTGATGAAGAACAAGATATGCAGGACATAGAAGATGAAACAGCAGCAGAAGAAGATGATGTGGATAAAGAAGATAAGCAAATTGAAGTTAGACAGACAGAAATAGAAGTAGGGTTGGAAAGAATACCCAAAAATATAAGATCAGCTTGTCAAATGATTATGAGCAACATTGAACAATTCAGACCATCTAGCAGAAATATGATCATATCAGGAATGGTGGCTGAATCAGAATTTGAAAAAGGCAGTTTAATTATCAAAGAACACAAGAAAGAAAAAGAGCAGATGACAGAGCAATTAAGGTTGATAAAGGAAAGGAATGAAGAATATCTCAATAGAATCATTGTTTTGGAAGAAGCTGAGGTTCAGAAGCAGAACAGGATCCAATATTTGGAAGAAAAGAGTGTAAAGTTATCAGAACAGAATGCTAAAATGGAAATGGAACTAAAAACCATAGGAGGAAGATACAGAACTTTGCAAACATCTTATCAAATTCTGACTAGAGCACACGAAGAGATTAATAAAGTGTTGTTAGAAGAAAGTCAATTACAAGGTGGAAGTAAATCTGTTCAAATGACAGAGGTAGAAAAGGAAGAGCTGCATAAAGAAATTCAAAGACTTCAAACAGAATTAAAAGAGGCCAAAGAAATGGAGAAACAGGCAAACACTCATGCTGCTACATCAATGAGAGGATATCATCAATTACATATGGAGGTAGAGAAGGAAAGAAGTGAATGGCAAGCAAAGATGGAGGAAGAAAGAAATGAGTGGAGGAAGGAAAAGGAGTTATGGGCAGCTCAGAACAAAAGTTCAATGATGACTATAGAAGAATTACAGAAACAGTTGGAGAAATCAAAAGTTCCAGAAGAAATTCAAGATCAAGTACAGGCAGAAGATACAGACAACAGGGAATATGAAACAGGGGATTTTGACAGGGAACAAGAGAACAAGGAATCAGCAGCCAAAGAAACAGAGGAAGAATATTCTGAAGATTTTGTACAGAAATTATTGACCAATAGAGAGTCAAGAATGGAATTTATCAGAAAAATGCATGATGAGTATGAAGATCAAATAGTTAATTTTGCTCTGAATAAAGGCATTAATCCAGATCAGCATCATTGGGCTGCAGATGGATTGGGAATACCTTTCTGTATGATTTTGGAGAGTATAAAGAATTATCAGTTAGCCAGAGTAGGGCTATCTCCGAACAAATACCTTGAGTATGAAGAAGATATTAATGTCACGAAGGAGTTATTTGAAAGAGCAAATCCTAAATGGAGAAATAAGTGGTTGGATGCCAATAAGGAATGCAGGAAAATCTGGAAAGAGGCACCTTTGAATTTAAAGATCAACCCAGCCTATTGTCCAGTTGCCAGAAGAAGAGAATGGACTGTTTTTTGGGAAAGGAGGAAAACAGGGCAGATTCCAGCAAAATGGCTGAATTTTCCAAAAATAGCAGGTCCAAAGGCAGGCACTTGGCCTACAAAAAATTACATGGTGAATACTGCTGAGTCAGTTTTAACAACATATAAAGATGTTAATGATCCAGCCTGTATATTACTTGTCAGAATAATGAGATTGATTCTAGCCTGTATCGAGACTTACACTGATACAGATATCAGAATTTTGAACTACATAGGCTTTAATTCACCAACAGATGCTCTTTTGTTTGATTTGAGTGAGACACCAGACAGGATCTGCTTAATGGCCTACTACAGCAGAATTATATTTTTGGGTAGCCATTACTTACAGATTTTTGAGGATGCTTTTGACTATGGGTTTTTTGAGAGGGAGTCAGAGATTTTTGGAAACCTATCAGTTGTTACAAAAGCAAGACTTACTGCCTATGAAGTTGCTTACACAGAATATTTGAAGAAGGATGTCATAGATAAGCCTGAAGCTGCAGTGCAATGGAGGAAAGCCTTATTTGAAATGGTCAATAACTTGAATGTCACAGAAAGGAAGAGCCATGATTTGGTGTCACAAGTGTATCAAAGGAAGAAGAAATAAAGCTGAGCTCACATAAGAAAATCTTTCGTCAGGAGCCGAAAGGCTTAGGAGGGGAAGGATGTTGGAAGGTGTAATTTTGAAGGAGCATTTTTGATGAAAAAATTAGTAAAAAGTCAAAAAATTTGTAAAATATTTATGCAATGATTGTAAAAATAAGGAAGAGTCTTCCTTATGTGGTTGAGGATATCATGTAATTTTTGTAGAATTTTTAGAAACTCTTAGATAGCATTTCTTTAGAAAATTAGAGAAAAAGACCTAATTTCAAGTGTGAAAAAGGACACTTGAAAATGTATATAAGTCAATTTTCTCTATTTTGGAGGGGTTGGTTAGTCATTTGCTCAAGCTATCAATAGAGAAGAAAGAGTTTCTGCAAAATCGTGTTTTCTCCTGTTGAGTGTATTTCTTTTGATGTGTGAGCTTGTCTCTTGCTTAATCATGGAGATTTGTGAGTCATATTTGTGTATTACTGAGTAAGTTGTATGAAGAGAGAGACCTATTGCTGTAAATGAGTGGAAAGGACTGAAGGAGGTTCCAAAATTGTGAAAATCGTCTGTTGGTACAGAATCGCGATTGTCTCGGCTTTATGATACAGGTGATATTTTTCAGTTTTGAGTTCATATTTGTATTCTGCTAATGAAATGACATGGTTTTGACACAAAGAACATGGAAAATGATGGAGATTTGCCTTAGTTATGGTAATCTCAAGATTTTCTCTTCATCTTCAATTTCTCTCAGCAATCCAGCCATCAATCTCTGATTTCCTTGAATCTATTATCTTGAAGGGGCTGTGGTCTTGTGGATATTCCTAGGATTGACAAAATAAAGATGATTTGTTGATTCTTTGTTACTTCATGATTGGAGAGGACAACTTGGAGTCCAAAACAAAACATTTTTTGGCGCCGTTGCCGGGGAACATTCCAAGAACTTCTTTGAAGTTGGACCTTTGCTGGATCTTCAGTTGATGATGGTAAACAAGGTAAAGCTCATCAATAAGGAAAAGTGCACATGAATAGGTAGATATCATTGTTTGTCTTTAGGGAAGAAGAAAGCAATGGATGTCTTGTAGAAGTGGAAGTGCTGAAATTTTTGTAGATTGATAGTTGCTCATCATTTTGGTGAAGTAAAAGTGCAGGTGTGTGGAGGATTTGAGCCAAGAAGCTGAAGATGGAGGTAACTTGAATCTATTCTTGCATTTCTAGATTTCTTTTTGTCCAAGTACTAGACACCATGGGTGATCTTGGGAAGATGACATGGTGATACTAAGGAAAGGACAGTTAAAGTAGCTAGATGCAAGAATGAGGGATTCAGTTGTTGACCAAGTCTGAGCATTAAATCTTGAGTTGTGCTGCATTTTGAAAAAAAATCATATGATTGAGTTTATCTTTACAAAATTTGATTGCCTTTCATAACACTTTTTCATTGGAGAACCTTTCTTTGGTACTTTAGTGATAGCTAAGGACATAGAAACTCATAACCAATCAAGAACCATAGGATCAGTTGATTTCCAAAACCAGAAACCCTAAGTAAAGTGTTCACCTTTATTTTTAGGGCAAAAATACCAAACAAATTCACAAAACTCATCAAAAACAATTAAACAAATGTCTTTTCTTGATGAGAAGTCGAAGTGAGGTGTTGTGATTAGGAGTGATTGTGAAAAACTGGAAAAGAAAGCAAAAAATGATCAAAAAACCAGAAAATTGAAAAACACGATTCTCTGCACAGAATCGCGACTTTCTGAAAAAAGTAATTGATTTTGAAATAACATTGTAAGTGAAGGTTGAATTGAAGTGGTGAAGGGTTTTGAAGGTAATCAAGAAGAAAAAGCTACTCAGAGTGGCATAAAATCAAAAATAGAGAAAAACACGATTTTCTGCACAAAGTCGCGATTTTCTGAGGGAGATTGTGATTTTGGTGCAAAAATTCAGGAGTAAAGTCAATTACAAAGAAAAGAAGAAATTGAAGCAAAACAAAGAGAAAGAAAGCTTAAAAAATAAAAAAATTATCAAAAAAAAAAAAAAAAACCCAGAAAATTAGAAAACACGATTCTCTGAACAGAATCGCGATTTTCTGTAAAAAGTGTTGTTTTGAAAAAACTTTCCAGGTGACTCATGTATTGAAGTGTGAAGGATATTGAGAGAAGGCAAGGACAAAGAATACTCAAAATTTGCACAAGAAAGGATCTACAGAAAGAAACACGATTCTTTACACAAAATCGCGATTTTCTGTAAAGAAAGTTTTTTGGAATCTGTGGAAAATTTGGGTACATTGAGATAAGGAAGTGTAAGGAAGATTAGGTAGATTGAGTAAGGGAAGAAGAATAAGTGAAAGAGTGTGAAAAACTGAAATTTGAACAAAATCGCGACTTTCTGAGTACAAAATCGTGATTTTTTGAGTACTATATAAGCAGATATTTGAAGAAAAAACTCATTTGAGAGTGAGAGAGAGGGAGAGAGAGAGTGAGCAGAGCTGCCAGAATCGCGACTTTCTGCAAACAGTGGACTTTGGAGAAATTTTCACTCAAGCAAGAAAGGTAAGAATCCTAACATCAATTTTGTACACATATTTTTGGTTTTAAGTGGGAAATAACATCAGAAAATAGAAAAAAACAGAGGAAGACAGAATCGCGATTTTCTGAATTATTGAGTTTTTGCTAAGAAATCATTAGTTTTTGCTTTAGTTGTTTCATTGCATGTTAAAATTTTGATAAGGCGATTCTATAGGTTAAAAAATATTGAAAAAACAAAAAGTTGAAAATCTGCCAAATTTTGGACAAAATCGCGATTCTGAGTTCTACTCAAAATCGCGATTCTGTGAAAAAGTGCCAACAACATCGCGATTCCCAGAACGCGATTTTCATAAGAAAATCGTGTTTTTAACAATCTGTGAGCAATCACGATTGTCTGGGAACAAAATCGTGGCAAAACACGATTTTGACACAAAATCGTGAAAAACACGATTCTGTGAACAAAATCGTGAAAAACACGATTTTGACACAAAATCGCAAAAAAAACACGATTCTGTGAACAAAATCGTGGAAAACACGATTCTGTGAACAAAATCGTGGAAAAACACGATTTTGACACAAAATCGCGAAAAACACGATTTTGACACAAAATCGCAAAAAACACGATTTTGACACAAAATCGTGGAAAAACACGATTTTGACACAACATCGTGGAAAAACACGATTTTGACACAAAATCGTGAAAAACACGATTCTGTGAACAAAATCGTGAAAAACACGATTTTGACACAAAATCGTGGAAAACACGATTCTGTGAACAAAATCGCAAAAAACACGATTCTGTGAACAAAATCGCAAAAAACACGATTTTGACACAAAATCGCAAAAAACACGATTTTGACACAAAATCGTGGAAAACACGATTTTCAACAGAAAATCGTGAAAAACGCGATTTTCACACAAAATCGTGAAAAACACGATTTTCAACAGAAAATCGTGAAAAACTCACAAGTAAAAAGAAAATCGTGAAAAACTCACAAGTAAACAGAAAATCGTGAAAAACTCACAAGTAGATAGAAAATCGTGAAAAACACGATTTTCAACAGAAAATCGTGAAAAACTCGATTTTCAACAGAAAATCGTGAAAAACTCACAGGTAGGCACAAAATCGTGAAAAACATCAAGTTTATCAGAAAATCGTGAAAAAGTCTAATTGCATGATAAAATCGTGAAAAACATGATTTTCATCTGAAATTTGTGAAAAAACACTACTGGCAGTAGAAAATCGTGAAAAAACCTAAATTCATTAAGAAGTTGTGAAAAGCACAAAACATAGGAAGAAAATTAAAACACACACAATTTTGGACAGAAAATTGTGGAAAACCAATATATTGGTCAGGAAATTGTGTCAAACACTCTGTTGAGTATTGGAAATTTGTCAAGACTAGTTGAATGATACTAAGGTCTGGAAATAAAATAGATCCAATTCCTAAACAAGACCTAACAAGGAAGGAAAAAGAGCCAGGAAGTAATAAAAGATCAGAAAGAAGTTTAAGCCAAGAAAATAACATGGAAAACATAAATGAAACAAATGAGTCAATAGAAACTGGGGATTTTAGAAACATCCTTAAATACATGTATACAAATAGGTTTGGAACCTATGTATACCAAGATGGAATGCATAAATTCCTAATTAGACTGAGAAATTCAGAAATTCCCCTGAATATAACCCCAGTAGCCCAATTCAAAGATGGAAGATATGAAGACAGGCAAGGATGTGTATACATCTTCTCTCAAGATCCAGAAAATTCAAATGATCTAGGGCAATGTGCTGACAAAGGACCTTGGGAACATAACATGGGACAACCAGACATACCTAGACCAAATGAAAACTACACTAATAATGAGCAAAATCATGGGAGAAGGACACATGCTTCACCAAATCCCTTTGACAGAGAACCAGAAGGAAACAATGACTTCCCGCTCAGAAGAAGACCTCATTGGCAACCTCAGGGTAGGATGCTTAGACCATATCAAGTAGCCAAATGCATGAAGAACCAATATGAAGGGTATTCAGATCCTCATGCTCATGCTGCAGAATTTAGACAACTGATTAGAGCAGAGGAAGTAGAAGATTACAAGGTACAATTTGAAGCATTTGGTCTAACCCTAACAGGGCCAGCCTTATCATGGTTCATTCCTTTGAGAAAAGAAATGTACCTAGACATTGAATCTTTCTTAGAAGCTTTCATTGGTGAATTCTCTAAGACTGGAATCAAACATAGTACAGCCACATTGATACACAGCTTCAAACAACAAAAGGAGGAAAATGTTAGGGAAGCAGCCAGAAGGTTTAAGCAGTACATTGATAGATGCCCAAGAGAAGAAGTACCTTCCATGGCAAAACAAGTATCCTTATTCATTGAGGGATTGAGAAGTGCCCAATTAAGGACCCTAGTGTACTATAGGAGATGTCCTGATTTAGCAGCCTGTGTTAAGGAAGCAATAGATTTGGAGGACAATAGAGGTCAAGATTTGTTAGCATTTGATCAACCCAGATCTTATGAAGACAAAATTCCTCCAGCAGAAGAGTTGGCTCAGGCTATTGCTAAAGCCCTAGAGGTAAGCACTAAAACTAATCTGATAAACTCTAGGATAAACACAAACAAGAAATGTTATATTTGTGGAGAAAATCATCTGGCACAACAATGCCCTTATCAGAAACCACAACACTTACAAGATAGGAAGACACTCAAGTATTGTACACTAGAGAGAAAATGGACAAACCATACCAGGGAGGAATGCTTCTATAACAAACAACCTGTCAAGGAAAGAGACTATATGGCTCAAAGGGAATCAGGTTATACCGAGCAACCAAGACCAGTATTGGGACAACAACCTCCCATTCCAACCAATGTGGTACCAGTCAAATATACACCCATTGACGAAGGAAATTCAAGATTCAGATCACCTTATAAGGAGGAGTATCAATGGAGTGAGGGACATCAGGAAGAATGGGAAGATTATGAAATAAGGGAACCTGAGCTTAAAGCCCTAGATCTGGGAAATGGAAAAATTGAAATGGACACAGCAACATTCATGTACATTACTAACAACTACATGTCCAATCAAAAACCTCAATTCAAAGGGGGACCAAAGATAACATGTTATAGGTGTGGGGGAGAGCATTTCATTAGAGATTGTCCACAACCTCCAACATTCAGGATAGAGGGAGCATATTGTAAGGATTGTGGTAGAGAACATCTGATCAAGGACTGTCCAAAAAATCCCCAAAAACAACAGAACACACCTAATAACATACCTTTAAAAACAGTCAAAATTATGGAACAAGAGGAATTGAGTGACAATGATCAAATTGAACTTAATGTTATAACAAGGGCACAAGCCAAACAACAAGGAACAAATAAAGAACAAAATGAGGGTTCCACATCAAAAGGGAAGAAAAATAGACAAAGAGGGAAATGGGAAAAGAAAAGGAAAGTGGGCAAAAGTCTGGAGGAAGACAGTCAGGAACAAACAAATTCAAAACATATTTCTCCTCAAAAGACCCAGAATCTGTCTGAATTAGGAAATTCTCAGAGCCTAGACACCCTAATCAAAGCCTATAAAGGAAGGATTCAAGAGGGACCAAGCCCCGCAGATCATGCAATGGCTTATCCCATACCGGATTTAGAGCATGAAAGGATGCTAAAATGCAAACAAATTATCCAGGAAACACAACTCAGATTAGGGGAAGAAGACAGCTCTCGGAGAACATTTGATCAGCATGAAAAAACAAAAACCAAGGAAGATGATAAAGAAGGCAATCCACACATAACATTCCAAATGAGTTTAGATGAACATTGTAGTATTACATGTCATACAACATGGGAAAATTTGTTGAAACAAAATCCTCACCTACAAAACAAGATGAACAAGGAAGAAACAATATCTAGAAACCTTCATTCACCAACACAAGAATTAGAGGAACTATGGTATATTCCTATTGACAAAATAGGAGGGTATTGTGAAGGAGAAGAAGGGAATTCAACTTTAAAATTACAATATGAAAAACATTCAGCAAAAGCCATTTTGGATAGTGGATCAGGAGTGGCTATAATGACTAAACAAACCTGGGAGAAATGGGGAAGAAAGGAATTATTACCCACTAAAATGAGATTACAACTTGCAGATGGACATATA
The DNA here is from genome assembly GCA_020310875.1 of Ceratopteris richardii. Classification (NCBI taxonomy): domain Eukaryota; kingdom Viridiplantae; phylum Streptophyta; class Polypodiopsida; order Polypodiales; family Pteridaceae; genus Ceratopteris; species Ceratopteris richardii. The sequence continues at coordinate 71,952,693 of CM035409.1, forward strand.
GAAAAGCCCCTAGGAATTTGGGAAAAAGTGATTGTGGACATATGTGGCATAGAAATAGAGCATACTTTTGCTATAGTAGAATTTCCACAATCTACATCTTATGAAATTATCCTAGGAAGACCCTTCATGAGACAAATGCAAATTGTACAAGATTGGGGTAATGATTGTTTATATCTTCAGAACCAGGGGAGAATAACAAGAGTAAACTTAAGAAATGGCCACTATTGTGACATATCTCCTAGAGAATGGTATAAAATACATCAAAATCAACAAGAAAGTGAAGAATCAGAGAGGGAGGAACAGGAAGAGGAATCAGCAGTTTGGAAGTGTAACATATTAAGAAATATCACAAATAGGAAAAGGAGGTTAAGAAGAGAAGATTGTGTGGAAGAAAGAGAAATACAAGATGAAAATTATGTGCCTCAACAATTCAAAGATGAAGAGTTTGAGCCTTATGGATGGAATCAAATCTTAGCTACCATGGATTTGGCCAGTGAGGAATATGTGGGAATGGAATTTCAAAATGAGGAAGGATTTGACATCTTCCACATTGGCATACACATGATAGGAGTATCAAAAAGAGAAGAGGATCAAAATCAGGAAATGATATTAACAGAAGGAAAATCACAATATTTGGAAACAGTAAAAGCTGAGGATGCAATCAAAGATAAAATCTCAGGCAAATACAAGGAACATAAACACAAAGAAATAGAAAGAGACCAGGAAAAAGAAAAGAAAGAGAAAGAGATAAACAAATATCAATACTTTGATGTACCAGCAAACTTTAAAACTTATGAAGTAGAAGATAGACTACTTCTGAAAATGAAACCAAAAAGAGAGAAGAAGAAAGGGGAAGCATATGATAATGAAGAACAAACAAAGAAAATTGTAATTACACAGGAAGAAGGAGAAGAGAGACAAATAGTAATAGCTGATGACATGACATCACAAGAAGAAGAAGCATTAAGGAACCTAGCAAAGAACTATAGGGATGTATTTGCTTACAGTTATAAAGATTTGAAAGGAATTGATCCAAAAATTTGTGAGCATAAGATTCCTATGACACCTGATGCAAAACCAAGCAAACAGAGACATTATACATTTAATGACAAATACTCTGCCAAAATAAAGGAAGAAATTGACAAGTTGTTGGCTGCTAATTTCATTTATGAAATAGAGTACACTGAATGGATATCGCCTATAGTTGTGGTGCCAAAAAAGAACGGGAAACTTAGGGTATGCATTAACTTGAAGAAAGTAAATGCAGCAACTATAAGGGATAGTTATCCACTGCCAATAACAGATCATCTTCTTGAGAGAGTTGCAGGAAAGGAAGTCTATAGTTTTCTAGATGGCTTCTCTGGATACAATCAAGTACCAATAGCTTTAGAGGACCAACATAAGACTGCCTTTTCTACAGAATGGGGGGTTTATGCTTTTAGGGTTATGCCCTTTGGATTGACCAATGCCCCAGCAACTTTTCAAAGGTTGATGTGTCATATTTTCAAAGAATTCCTGAGAAATGTGATGGAAATCTATGTAGATGATTTATGCACTTTTTCTTTAAAAAGACAAGATCATTTACAAGATTTGGAAAGAATATTCAGGAAGTGCAGGACATATAGAGTGTGCTTAAACCCAGAAAAGTGTGTATTCTATGTCAGACAAGGAAGAATGTTGGGTCACATAGTGTCAAAAAATGGAATTTCTACTGATGAGAAGAAAATAAAAGCCATAATAGAGCTTCCTAGACCTACAAATGTGAAGGAACTCCAAACTTTTATGGGACATTGTGGGTACTACAGAAAATTTGTATACAAATTTGCTGATATAGCCAAGCCCTTATATGCCCTCATCACAAAGTTTGAGTGGACTGAAGAATGTGACCAAGCATTTGAAACATTAAAAACTTGTTTGGTGACAGCACCAATCTTGAAAACACCTCAGTGGGATAAAATCTTTCATGTACATGTCGATGCTTCAAATTATGCTCTGGGATGTGTGTTAGCACAACCTATAGAAGGAAGCAAATTAGATTTCCCAGTAGCATATGCAAGTAGACAATTAAACAGTGCAGAAAAAAATTACACAACTACTGAGAGAGAAGGATTGGGAATGATCTTTGCTGTCAAAAAATACAGACATTATCTATTGGCCAACAAGTTTAAATTCTTTGTGGATCACCAAGCTCTACTCTATTTAGTAAATAAACCATGTCATACAGGAAGAATAGTAAGATGGTTTCTTTTACTAATGGAATTTGAGTTTGAGGTGGTGGTTAGACAAGGAAAAACACACTTGAGAGCAGATCATTTATCAAGAATTCAGTCAAAAGAACCTAGTTCACCTATAGATGATGATTTGCCAGATACATACTTATTCAAGGTGGAAAGTGTTCCTGAATGGTCGATGTCATTAATTCCCTTGCTAACCATGGGACCTTGTAGGTCATTAGCAAATAATACACATCTGGTGTTACAAAGCAGGAATTTCATGTTGTTAGCTGGACATTTGTATCACCTCAATCAGTCAGGTATACTGGAATATTGTACTCCAGAAGAAGAGCAACATGAATATGTAAGAAAAGCTCATTGCTGGAATCCATGTACTCATGCTTCTACGAGTGTCACTCTTAGTAACCTTAATAGGATGGGAGTACATTGGCCAAATAAGATGCAAGATGTGGAGAGATATATTGATAATTGTCAAAAATGTCAAACATGGCAGAAATCAGAATTAATAACTTTATATTGGTTTCAGAAAAACCCAGAATGGAGTGGAAAAATTGTTGAGAAGTTGAAGAGAAAGGAGAAAGGGGAACAAGTAATAGCTGGTGCTGATTCAAGAAATCTACAAGCAATCTCAGAAGAATATCAACTCATAGGAGAGCAATTATACAAGAGAGGAATGGATGGATATCTGAGAATCTGTGTTCCAGAAGAAAGGTATTTAGAGATGTTGGAAATGGCACACTCAGGAGTAGCTGGGGGACATTTCTCAAGTGATAGAACAGCCAAACTCATCTTATATTCTGGCTTTTGGTGGCCAACCCTATTTCCTGATGCTAGAACTTATGTGAAAAGATGTGATGTCTGTCAAAGGGTAAGCCAACCAAACAAAAGAGATAACATGCCATTAATTCCTTTAATTTCAGCCAGAGCTTTTAGTAAATGGGGATTGGACTTTATTGGACCCATACATCCTCCAGCCAGACAATCTCATGCAGAATACATACTAGTAGCTACAGATTATTTGACAAAATGGGCTGAGGCCAAAGCTACTAAAAGAAATGATGCTCACACCACTGCTAGATTTTTGTATGAAAACATTATCACTAGATTTGGACTACCAATTGAATTGGTAAGTGATAGGGGGACTCATTTTTTGAATCAGATCATAGAAAACATGACTAATTATTTCATGATTAGTCACAATAAGTCAGCCCCATATCACCCACAAGCCAATGGGTTAGCAGAAAGCACTAATAAAGTACTTTGCAATGTATTGTCCAAATTAGTTAACACAAACAGAAATGACTGGGATTATCAATTGAATCATGTTCTTTGGGCTTATAGAGTGGCATACAAAACAGCTTTAGGGACTACACCATTTAATTTGGTGTATGGCCAGAATGCAGTTTTACCCATGGAATTTCTTATTCCAACACTGAAGGTAGGTAGCCAATACAATTGGACAGGACATGAATTATCTGAGAGAGTCATAGACTTAGAAAAACTGGGAGCATCGAGACTCCAAGCAGTGATGAGTATATACACAAACAAGAAAAGACAAAAAGCTTATCATGATGTTCACATAAAAGACAAAGATCTACAAGAAGGAGACCTGGTCTTAGCTTACACAATCAAGGAACATCAGAAAAAGTTTCAGAAAAAAGGTCATGGGCCATATATCATACATCAGATAAGCAAAAGTGGAGCTATTCAGTTAGCCAATATTGATGGGGAAATCATGCCAAATTTTATAAGTGGATGTAGAGTAAAGAGGTATGAGTGCCCATTAACTACTGAGGAATGGAGAAGGTTGCAAAAAGCCCAAAATAGGAAAAAAGAAGAAGAAAGTATTAGAAAGGAGGCTCAACTAGAAGCCAAAGAGAGAATTAGAAAATTGAAACAAGTGTGCTTATGTGAAAACACTCTAAAGCAAAAAGAACATTTGCCTTTGATTATGATGAATTACCAGAATGAAAACATAAGGGTTTTGATAGATTCGGGAGCTCAAGTGAATCTAATTAGCTCAGCCTTGATCAATAAGTTTAATCTTAAGAGAGCTGAAAGCAGAATTCTGATCAAAACCCTGGGAGGGAAAAGAATTCAAAGCATATCTTCACTTTCTGTTAAAGTTAAATTTAATAATGAATATATGGAGATAGATTGTGAAGAGTGGCCAGACCATTTAATGACTGAAAAGCTGATTTTAGGGCAACCATGGCTCAAACAAGGTAAAGTCATCTTAAATTTTGAAAAAATGAAGCTTAATTTAACCATCAAGGACAAAAAGTTTTTAATGTTCTTTCTGAGTAATGAAGAGCAGGTAGTTCATATGGATGTTCATGATCCACATCTCGAAGGATTTGCTTTCTCAATGGAGGACAGGAACATTTTGACAATACAAAGTGATCAAGCTTCATGCACTCAAGATCAGCAAAAGATTGAAGAGGTAAAGGTTGATGAGGAGACAAAACAAAGAAGACTATTATTGCCAAAGTTGCAATATCAACAAAACAGAACAAAAAGAATATGGAAACAGGTCGTGCACAGTTATGGCTCACCAAAACAGGAAATTAAAGCAAAATGGATATGGAAGCCAAAAAATGTCACAAAATGTTCATCCACAGAGCGTGGATATTTCCATAACAGAAGCACAAATGGAGTAAAACATTACTGGGTGAAAAAATCGGAATTGGGTCAATGGAAGAGGGATAATCCACGATGGACCTATTTTTGGAATTTTGAAAAGGACAAAAAAATATTTCCTTCTTTCCCCTTAGAAGAAAATTAGGAGGGGAAGGAAAGAAGGCAAAAAAAAAAAAAAAAAAAAAAAAAAAAAAAAAAAAACAGAAAAATATATTTTATTTTCTTGATTTTCTTTCTAAAAATAAAAAAGAACACAAAGCAAGATATAGGGAGGGAAAGAGTAACTTATTATGGAAAAAAGTTGTTTTGTCTTATTGATTTTTAATTTTTTTGTGATCATTTTTCTTTTTTACCACTACTTTTTCAAGTATCTTCATTAATCATCTTTTCTAGCATCATCTTTCTAATTCAGGAATTGTTTTTTGAGCAAGGAAGTGGCAATTGGAGAGAGCACATTAGATGTCTTGCTACACCTGTGTTGCTCACTTAAAATTGAGTCTCTTGAAAAAAAAAAGCAAAAATTGCTGGGAACTTGTCTTTCTTATTTTTTATATATGTCAGTAACATTCCAGAATAATATAGTATTTTCTTATGAAATCTTGTGACTCATGTGGGTGGAGTATTTTCTTTTCTGTTATATATAAATACAGGATGGTGAATGCAAAGGAGTTGGCAATCCATGACTTCAAAGCTGATTCAGTGACTTTGTCCAGAGGACACTGGTTTTTGGACAGTGATGCAGCTGAAGAACAAGTGGACTTAGAATCCGATGAAGACCAAGAAATCCCAGAAGCTGAAAAAATAGCAAAAGAACTTAAAGAAATTCTGGGAGTGATAGGACAGCATATCTTCACAGTAGCAGTGGGAGGATATAAGTACACCATGCTGTGCCAAGAATTTTACAGGTTTCAGAAAACTTCTGTCAACCTCAAAAGATGGAAAGCTGTGGGATTGCACAAGCTCTTAGAAGAACCTATTTTCTTTATTGACTTTGAAAGAGTGGCACAAGTGATGGGAAGTTTGGAGGAAGTGGGAAAAGGCAATGATGCCTACTTCAGATGTAAAGTGAAGAATAAAGACAATCAGGAGGCAGGGATAGTCATCAAAGCAGAACATATCAGAGCCGCCTTACAGTTCTATCCAATGGGCACTAAACTGGACCAAAGTTTTGTCAAGAAAAATAAGGAGACTTACACAGGGTATGTAAAGTTCACTGACTTCAAGGGAAAAGAAAATGAAGAATATGCTATAAGAATGTTCCTGCAGTTCTTTTGTTTTCCGAAATTACCAAGGTATACCATGCCTCATAAGTCAGTAACTCTATTAATGTTCAATAACAAAGATAGAACCAAGCCATTTGGGGTGATGGATGTCTCACCTTACATCCATGAACAGTTGAAGGAAGCAGCAAAACACTGGGAGCAGAAGAAATTCATAAATGGAGCCCAGTTTTTGACAAAAATCATTTATCATGTTCTAGGAATGGAAGAACAGTTAAAGTTAGCTCCTGAGGCACAGTACTTCAGAAATTTGATGTCAGGAATCAAAAGTCCCCCTAGAAAAGCACTTGGAAGAGAATCAGAAGGACAAACTCGCATGAGGGGAACAGGAATGAAGAGAAAAGTAATATCTGAGGAAGTGATTCCAGTAAAGAAAAGAAAGTTGGACCCCAGAAAAGTAGAGTTAGAACAGGCAGAAGAAACAAGAGAGGAACAGGTGGCAGCACAAAAAGAGGTACAATCCTCCAGTGAACCTCATCCTCCGCAGACAAGTAAAGAACAGCTTTACACTTATCTCACTCAAGGAAACAGCAAAAGAGCCATATACGAGGCACAATATCAAAAAATGTTGGAAGAATTTTCATGTAAAGCTACCGATTGGATCCAAGAAGAGGTGGAGCACTATGAAGCATTGCATGAAGAAATGATGGCAGCAGAAACTGAGGAGATATTTGTAAAGAAGGAGGTAGAATTGCTGGCATACTTCAAGGAGTTGCAAGGACCTCCAGAGGCCAGAACTACGGTGATAGTGAAAAAGAAGATGCCAAGGAAACCAGTTCAAAAGAAGAAGATGATAAAGAAAGGAAAAGGAAAAATGGCAGATGAACATGTGATGAAAGAAATGAAACAAGTAACTACAAGAGAAACACAGAAGCTAACCTCAGTGATGGAAGTGTCAAAGCCTACAGAACAAGAAGTGGGAGGATCTTCACGATTCTCATCTGATTCAGATAGTGACATTGAAAGTTTTTTGCTAAAAAGTTTAAATTTGTCAATACCCAACACTCCCAATATAGCTGTACAGGCTGTGGAAAAAGTCAAGACACCTGAGGATTTAAGTAAGAAACCTCAAGAGAAGCAGACACAGGAGGAAATAGTTCCACAGATGAGTGCTGAAGAAAAAAGGAGGCAGTTAAAAGGAAAGGCAAGGATGACAGAAGAGGAAGACCAGAAGAGAAATGAAGATAGTTCTGGAATAATGAATGTTGACAAAAATTTAATATGGACCAACCCATCACAGACACAGTTCAAATTAAATGCAAGGTTGACTGCAAGTTTGGAGGAACTAGCAAGGAGAGTATTCGGCAGTTCAAATGATCAGCAGAAGGATGCATCCAAAGAACAGGAAAGCAAGGAGTTAGAATCAGAAAAGAATACTCAAGAGGTCTTGGGACAAGTAATAGAGGAAGGAATTGTTCAAAGTATAAAGGATGTGCTGCAAGATATAAAAAGCAGTGAGGAATTTACATCTAAGAATGATCAAGAACAGGAGGTGGAAGCAGATTTTATGGATATTGAGGAGCAAGATCAGGAATGCATAAAAGAGAAAAGTAATGACCAGGTTGCTGGTACAAAAGAAATTGAATCAGTTGAAGTTCAGGAAAAGCAGGAACAGGAAGAACAACTCAGGGAAGTTCAACAAATTCTTGTTGAAAAGGACTCAAATAATAGTCAGGAAACCCTAACACAAGAGAAGGAGATACTAATTAAAGAAAACCAGCTCTTCACAGAGAAGCAACAAGTATTGGAAGAAAAGAAGCCATTAGAAAAGAAGGAAGTTTCAGATTTTTCAGAGCAGAAGAGTGCAAATGACAGAGCACTAGTTTATGAAGAGGATGATAACAATCAGGATACAGAGAACTATGATCACAGTGATGAAGAACAAGATATGCAGGACATAGAACAAGATATGAAGAACAAGATATGAAGAACAAGATATGCATGTTAAAATTTTGATGGAGGAAGAAAGAAATGAGTGGAGGAAGGAAAAGGAGTTATGGGCAGCTCAGAACAAAAGTTCAATGATGACTATAGAAGAATTACAGAAACAGTTGGAGAAATCAAAAGTTCCAGAAGAAATTCAAGATCAAGTACAGGCAGAAGATACAGACAACAGGGAATATGAAACAGGGGATTTTGACAGGGAACAAGAGAACAAGGAATCAGCAGCCAAAGAAACAGAGGAAGAATATTCTGAAGATTTTGTACAGAAATTATTGACCAATAGAGAGTCAAGAATGGAATTTATCAGAAAAATGCATGATGAGTATGAAGATCAAATAGTTAATTTTGCTCTGAATAAAGGCATTAATCCAGATCAGCATCATTGGGCTGCAGATGGATTGGGAATACCTTTCTGTATGATTTTGGAGAGTATAAAGAATTATCAGTTAGCCAGAGTAGGGCTATCTCCGAACAAATACCTTGAGTATGAAGAAGATATTAATGTCACGAAGGAGTTATTTGAAAGAGCAAATCCTAAATGGAGAAATAAGTGGTTGGATGCCAATAAGGAATGCAGGAAAATCTGGAAAGAGGCACCTTTGAATTTAAAGATCAACCCAGCCTATTGTCGAGTTGCCAGAAGAAGAGAATGGACTGTTTTTTGGGAAAGGAGGAAAACAGGGCAGATTCCAGCAAAATGGCTGAATTTTCCAAAAATAGCAGGTCCAAAGGCAGGCACTTGGCCTACAAAAAATTACATGGTGAATACTGCTGAGTCAGTTTTAACAACATATAAAGATGTTAATGATCCAGCCTGTATATTACTTGTCAGAATAATGAGATTGATTCTAGCCTGTATCGAGACTTACACTGATACAGATATCAGAATTTTGAACTACATAGGCTTTAATTCACCAACAGATGCTCTTTTGTTTGATTTGAGTGAGACACCAGACAGGATCTGCTTAATGGCCTACTACAGCAGAATTATATTTTTGGGTAGCCATTACTTACAGATTTTTGAGGATGCTTTTGACTATGGGTTTTTTGAGAGGGAGTCAGAGATTTTTGGAAACCTATCAGTTGTTACAAAAGCAAGACTTAGTGCCTATGAAGTTGCTTACACAGAATATTTGAAGAAGGATGTCATAGATAAGCCTGAAGCTGCAGTGCAATGGAGGAAAGCCTTATTTGAAATGGTCAATAACTTGAATGTCACAGAAAGGAAGAGCCATGATTTGGTGTCACAAGTGTATCAAAGGAAGAAGAAATAAAGCTGAGCTCACATAAGAAAATCTTTCGTCAGGAGCCGAAAGGCTTAGGAGGGGAAGGATGTTGGAAGGTGTAATTTTGAAGGAGCATTTTTGATGAAAAAATTAGTAAAAAGTCAAAAAATTTGTAAAATATTTATGCAATGATTGTAAAAATAAGGAAGAGTCTTCCTTATGTGGTTGAGGATATCATGTAATTTTTGTAGAATTTTTAGAAACTCTTAGATAGCATTTCTTTAGAAAATTAGAGAAAAAAACCTAATTTCAAGTGTGAAAAAGGACACTTGAAAATGTATATAAGTCAATTTTCTCTATTTTGGAGGGGTTGGTTAGTCATTTGCTCAAGCTATCAATAGAGAAGAAAGAGTTTCTGCAAAATCGTGTTTTCTCCTGTTGAGTGTATTTCTTTTGATGTGTGAGCTTGTCTCTTGCTTAATCATGGAGATTTGTGAGTCATATTTGTGTATTACTGAGTAAGTTGTATGAAGAGAGAGACCTATTGCTGTAAATGAGTGGAAAGGACTGAAGGAGGTTCCAAAATTGTGAAAATCGTCTGTTGGTACAGAATCGCGATTGTCTCGTCTTTATGATACAGGTGATATTTTTCAGTTTTGAGTTCATATTTGTATTCTGCTAATGAAATGACATGGTTTTGACACAAAGAACATGGAAAATGATGGAGATTTGCCTTAGTTATGGTAATCTCAAGATTTTCTCTTCATCTTCAATTTCTCTCAGCAATCCAGCCATCAATCTCTGATTTCCTTGAATCTATTATCTTGAAGGGGCTGTGGTCTTGTGGATATTCCTAGGATTGACAAAATAAAGATGATTTGTTGATTCTTTGTTACTTCATGATTGGAGAGGACAACTTGGAGTCCAAAACAAAACAGAAATTCTTTAAACTCTTTAGTTAGTAAGTAGTTCCCTAGCAGTCCCAAACCACCAACTTGGTACTTAAAGTTCAAATTGTTGATATCACCTGGAAGTGTATCAAAGATTCTTAACTTTAGAATCTGAAAGGCATTAGTACGTGCTTGGACTTGAGCGGGGAAAAGATCTCTAAAAAAATCCTGCAGGTAAGCCAAAAAGCTTAGAAAAGCTCAAGAGATCTTAATGGTAAAGACCAAGTCTTTAGTCTATTGCATGATCAACAAGAATTGATTAATCTTGGTCATGGTTGTCCAAGAATTGCAATTGGAACTACTGTGAAGTTTGCCCAAGTATTGACAATCGAAATAGTAAGCTATTCCAAGTTTGAAGAGAGTAGATATTCCAAGTATGTATTCTGCAACCGTGTCAACAGTAAATAAGTCTGTGGAAGGTGTAACGTAAAAGTTTACCTATCCTTAAGGGGATTTTGGTACAAATCTAGAAAGCATGAGCAGATGCTTAGACTTATGCAGTAGAGAGATTCCTATAAAGTCCTGGTCAGGATAGCTATTCATAGCTATAATTAGAAAGGAATCTAAAGACAAGCAATAAATAGGTCTTCTCGCTACAAATTGGTCAAGTACAACCAATTAGAATTGAATTTGATAAATTCAAGAACTTGGAATGATAGTGGGTTTTTCTTTTGAAACTCCTAGTAAAGACGAATGGATATTCTATCAAAGGTTTTCAATTTTCCTATGAAAAACATGAGATCGTGATATGATTGCGTAAAGGAATCAAAAACCTAGAATATCAAGTTAGAGGTAATGCTTGAAACTTAAAAATTCTTGAAGTTATAAGGTACTCTATTAAGAGATGTTTAGACTTTAGATATGAATATAAAATAGGGTGGTATGGGACACCTGATTTTATATTCAGATTGATGTAGGAGAGATGGTATGGGACATCAAACCATGGGATGATAATTGTCTTTTAGTTCTAGAATAGATCTTGAAGTTAGATTTGATCTTCAAGTGAATTAAAACTTCCAAGGATAAGTTTTAATTCAAGGAGGATAAAAGCATGATCTCAACATACTTCAAGATCAAGTTCATAAGAAGATATGAAGTAAGTAACTTCCAAGATCTTCTTGAAACACTTCAAGCTAAAGTGTTGATGATTCAGAAATATTTGATAAATTTCTAAAAGAGTAAGACTTTGACTTTGAACTAAACCTTTTGACTAAGGAATAAACTAACTAAGTTAAGCATCAAGTTCCTAGTGTAACTTGGTAAATTCAATCCTTTGACTCAAAGCAATGCTCAAGAATTGCATTTCTAGTAAGGAGTCATAAAGATTGAATATAGGCATGAACTTAGTCTCAAGTGAAGCATTGTTTGAGTAAAAACTCATCAATAGAATGTTAGTGGTTGACACACTAATGTTGGATGCCACACTAGTATCTGGTGGTTGGATGATGTTTAGATTTACTCTATGAATCTTTTTGAGAATCGAGTTCCTTTCTCTTAAAGATAGAAGAAAAATGCCTCAATACCTTGTTGAAACTGATCATTCAGAAGTTAAAGTCTTGGGTCATCAAGTATTTGACTCACAACAAGTTAATATCTTAGAAGTTTGAAATAGTTATATAGAGTTTTAATTATTTCCTTCCGCTTTCCAAACCTTTTGGAATTGACTCACATATGGTATCCGATTCCTTTTGCAAAAGTCGAGGGTTAGCTTATTGGAACTAGATAACTAAATTAAACATCCGAGATAGATGTTCTGTACAAGAACTTATTCAATCTTCATAAGATGATAAATCCAAGATTGACTTATTCATTTGAGTTCTTCAAGTTATGTAGCATAACTCTAAAAGAATTTCTAGAGTCCGGTATACTCTAGAATAGAGAAGTTAGGAATTGCTCATCAACTTGATAATTCCCAAAAACTTAAGGGTAAAGAATTTGATAAAGTCTTAAGTTGGATGATTTTCATTTGAATTTGAATTGGTTAACTTATAGTAAGGTTGAACCAAAGTAAATGGAAAACTTTCTCCTACAATTTACATAGGATTTTTAAGCCTATTAGGACCAAGTAGTCCTCAAATTGGGTTTAAAAATAAAGTAACTATTGGTTGGGTGTTAACCATTATAGAAACATCCAAGTCAAATGTTTGGATCAACCAAACTTCAATTTTTCCAAAACAAATTCAAGTGAATCAAGGGTTCTCAAAGTCTTGTTAGGGATACAAATCCCACTTTCGTTACTAAGTCCATGCACCAGTTATGCCCAGAAATGGACTAGTAATTAGAATCCATCCATCTCATATGTTTGTGCCCAGATCGCACATCGAGAAACAATGAAGTGGCTGGAAATGTTTTTAGATCCGCCCTTATAATTCATTCACTACTTTGTACTTTGGCCAGTTTATCAAAGTGCAAAGCCAGATGGTGTTTTGAATCATTTGGGCAGGGATCGCACTGTTGGAGAAACACTCACTAATTGGACATATATTTGAAGTTCAAATCTTAGGAAGAAAACCCCATGCCTATGTGAAGGGACAAATTCACAAATGTATCATATTTGTAAAGTTAGTTCACTTTAGTTCTAGAAGTTTTTAAAATCACGAGAATACGAAAAATCTATATAAGTTAGTTTGTATCAACTGACGCAGAGAGAGAGAGAGAGAGAATAGAGAGAAGAAGTAGAAGAAGGAGTTCATTTTATACGACTGAGAATAGTCGGGCTTCTCTGAGTGAGAAAGCATCTGTAAAACTTCTGAGTTTTCATAGCTGTGAGAAAGAACTGAGTAAAGTTCTGTGTATGAGTCTCTCTCCATCATCTCCATGTTTGCCTACTGTGTGATGAATTCAAAAGTTCAAGTTTTCTGAGCAATTCGATGCCTGGCATCGAATCTTGGCTGATAAGTCATTTTTTCATTCTCTGTGTGTTAACTATTGTTGAATCTTCTAAAAATATGAAGTTTGTGGAGCAACTTGATGCCTGGCATCGAGTTCCAACATAAAATGGATGCCCGGCATCGACTTCTATCATATAAGTCATCTTCTTCATGTGTGTGTAAAATAGAGTGTTTCTGGTGCAAAAAAATAGCCAAAAAAAGCCCAAAGTCGATGCCTGGCATCGACTTGGACTGAAATTCGATGCTAGGCATCGAATTTTTTATTTTTGGACATCAGGAATACTAAAACAGGCAAGATTTCCAGTTTTGGAAGGTCATACAGGGTCATCTTGTGAGGGCCATAACTTGAGTTCTAGAGCTCCGTTTGATGCATATGATAGCTTGTTGGAAAGCTCTACTCTTCTAGTTTCAGCCTATAAAGTTTCATGGAGAAAGCATACTTGAGCTAGGAGAAATTAGCAAAATACTGAAGGTATGTCATTTCGGTGACTAGGAATTTCTGTAGAAGCAAAGTTCTCACTTTAAGCTATCATTTCTCAAAGTTTGGAGTGGCAATGAGTTAATGGTGACCATAGAGGTGTTCTAGTGTCACATTAATTCATTTCTTGTGGTGTTTTATACATCAACAAGTGGTATCAGAGCAGAAAGATTCTCGAGAGCAGAAGACGACAAAGGTACGAGAAGTTTTGTAAAGTTTTCCATTAAAGTTTGAAAGGTGAAGCATTTGAAGACACAAGGCATCAAAAGATTACTTTCGAAGTATCCTCATACACAAAGAACTTCAAAAGGTATTATCCTTTATCCTTTAAGCTCACAGGTTGCAGCAGAAGGAAAGAACTATGGCAGATCATATCTCCATTGACAAACTGGACAGAGATAATTACCCCGCATGGGTAATGAGAATGGAAGCCTTACTTATGAGTAAGGATCTCATGGTATATGTAACAGGTGAATAGAGATGAAGAATATATGCAAGCAAGTACATCCAGAAGTGGATTAACAAGAATGAATGAAGAAGCTCCTATATTTGATGAAGAGGTGTATCCAGAAACTTATGAAGAATGTGAACCAAGAAGGTCAAGCAGGACAAGAAGACAACCAGAAAGGTATTCTTATGATACTTCTTACATAACTCAGAAGAACTATGCATATATGGTCAAAGATGATGAAGAACCTCAGAACTATGATGAAGCTAAAGGTAAGAAGCAATGGGAAGAAGCAATGAAAGAAGAGTTCAATGCACTGGAGGAGAACAGGACATGGGAACTTGTTCCTAAACCAAATGGTAAGAAAGTAATTGGAAATAAATGGGTTTATAAAGTGAAGAAGCTTGTAGATGGAAGTATAGCCAGATACAAAGCTAGATTGGTGGTGAAAGGCTATGCCCAGACCTATGGCATAGATTATGATGAGACATTCAGTCCCGTAGCTAAGATGTCAACTATAAGGACAATCATTGCTATTGCAGCTTCAAAAGGATGGACCCTAAGTCAATTGGATATAAAAAATGCATTCTTGAATGGATACATATCAGATGAGGTATACATGGAACAACCTCAAGGGTTTATAGATTCCAGGTATCCAAATTTTGTTTGCAGGTTGAGAAGAGCATTGTATGGATTGAAGCAAGCTCCAAGAGCTTGGAACTATAGACTGGTGAAGTATCTCAATGATCTTGGATATCAAAGTTCAAAAGCAGACCCAAGTCTACTTATCAGAAGAACAGAGGAAGGTACAATCTACATTTGTATTTATGTAGATGACATTATAATCACAGGTACTTCAGATGAAGGAATCAAGGAGGTAAAGAGATTGCTTGAAAAAGAATTCAAGATCAGTGACCTAGGAAAGTTATCATACTTTCTTGGAATGGAAGTCACTTATACAGATCATGGCATATATGTATCACAAGAAAGGTATCTTCTAAATCTATTGAAGAAGTTTGATATGGAAAATTGCAGAGAAGCTTCAACTCCACTTGAAGTTAATCACAAGCTCAGTAAATATGATGGTGCAGACTACAAAGATATGAGGAAGTATCAATCTCTTGTGGGTAGTTTGATTTATGCTACACTAACAAGACCTGATCTTAGTTATGCAGTGGGAGTTTTGTCACAATTCATGCATTGTCCAAAGGACCCACATTGGATTGCATGTCAAAGAGTTCTCAGATATATCAAAGGAACTATAAAGGAAGGATTATATTATCCTTTTACATCAGATTTGAAGTTGAGAGCCTACAGTGACTCAGACTGGGCAGGTAATCAAGATGACAGGAGATCAACTCATGGTTACATGATATACATTGGTGATAAGCTTGTAAGTTGGTGTTCCAAGAAACAACATACAGTAGCATTATCATCAACTGAAGCAGAGTACAAAGGACTTGTGGAAGCAGCTAAGGAAGTCATATGGATGCAGACATTGTTCAAGAGCTTAGGCATTGATCAAGGTACACCTACAATACATGGAGATAATATGAGTTCACTTTATCTTGCAGCAAATCCAGTATTTCATGCAAGAACAAAGCACATAGAGATACAGTATCATTTTCTCAGAGAAAAGGTAATGGAGAAAGAGATTGAAGTGGAATACATTTCTACTAAAGATCAGTTAGCAGACATAATGACAAAGAGCTTGGATGGTGTGAAGACCAGTAGATTCAAAAGCATGGCAGGAGTAAAAGAAAAGAAGATGATATGAAGAAACAGGGAATGTCAATTAGTGATTGAGGGGGAGCTGTTGGAGAAACACTCACTAATTGGACATATATTTGAAGTTCAAATCTTAGGAAGAAAACCCCATGCCTATGTGAAGGGACAAATTCACAAATGTATCATATTTGTAAAGTTAGTTCACTTTAGTTCTAGAAGTTTTTAAAATCACGAGAATACGAAAAATCTATATAAGTTAGTTTGTATCAACTCACGCAGAGAGAGAGAGAGAGAGAATAGAGAGAAGAAGTAGAAGAAGGAGTTCATTTTATACGACTGAGAATAGTCGGGCTTCTCTGAGTGAGAAAGCATCTGTAAAACTTCTGAGTTTTCATAGCTGTGAGAAAGAACTGAGTAAAGTTCTGTGTATGAGTCTCTCTCCATCATCTCCATGTTTGCCTACTGTGTGATGAATTCAAAAGTTCAAGTTTTCTGAGCAATTCGATGCCTGGCATCGAATCTTGGCTGATAAGTCATTTTTTCATTCTCTGTGTGTTAACTATTGTTGAATCTTCTAAAAATATGAAGTTTGTGGAGCAACTCGATGCCTGGCATCGAGTTCCAACATAAAATGGATGCCCGGCATCCACTTCTATCATATAAGTCATCTTCTTCATGTGTGTGTAAAATAGAGTGTTTCTGGTGCAGAAAAATAGCCAAAAAAAGCCCAAAGTCGATGCCTGGCATCGACTTGGACTGAAATTCGATGCTAGGCATCGAATTTTTTATTTTTGGACATCAGGAATACTAAAACAGGCAAGATTTCCAGTTGTGGAAGGTCATACAGGGTCATCTTGTGAGGGCCATAACTTGAGTTCTAGAGCTCCGTTTGATGCATATGATAGCTTGTTGGAAAGCTCTACTCTTCTAGTTTCAGCCTGTAAAGTTTCATGGAGAAAGCATACTTGAGCTAGGAGAAATTAGCAAAATACTGAAGGTATGTCATTTCAGTGACTAGGAATTTCTGTAGAAGCAAAGTTCTCACTTTAAGCTATCATTTCTCAAAGTTTGGAGTGGCAATGAGTTAATGGTGACCATAGAGGTGTTCTAGTGTCACATTAATTCATTTCTTGTGGTGTTTTATACATCAACACGCACTTGACCATGTTCTTTCGGTTTAAGAACAAGAGGCTTGGGGGTTGCCTATAGATACTATATATAGCCTTATTTTTAAGGACAAAAATCTTTCCCAAGGGGGGAAGAATGTAATAAAGTAAGTCTATGGTCTAGGGATCCGACTACTTCAGACAGATCTAAAATTGGACACCGTTTCGTCACTCTTGTGTAGGACCAAAGATCTCAAGAATAGACTCAAGCATAAGTTCATGTGCTCTCTTAAACAAGTAATCCACTTAGCCTAGTGGTTAACTCTCAAGGTTGTGAAGGAGGAGGTCTTGGGTTCAATCCCCATGGGGAGCATGGGGAGAGATTTTGCCCAAGAATCTCTAGAGCCTTCTAACTCAAGTTAAGGAGACTTAACTCAAGAGGTGAGTACACCAACCACTAGTGGACTCTAGTGGAAGGTGCTAAAGCAGTGGTCGAGATCACTCCAACCACTAGTAGACTCTAGTGGAAGATATGAAAGGAGTGGAGGAGATTGCACATGCACTTATAGTTACATTTGTGGTCCTCGTTGATTCGAGCAGCTATGATATACATGCATAAGGTTGGTAGGAGAGTCATCTCTCTAGCACGTGGTGGTCGTAATTGTTGGTTTCTTACATATTGTCTGGCACATTCTTTAATTGTACAAACTAGTGGCATATGGTGATCATATAGGCGATGGTGGATGGCACTCTAGGTGGAGCAAAGTATGAATTGTTAATCCAATTAGAACACCATTTGTTGTTGCGGACTTAAATTGCGAATGCTTGCCAAGATCTGGGACAGAAAATAGGACAATAGCATGGGTTATATTTAATATATAGTGGCATGTTTGACCATGTGTGCATCATTTTAGGGTAGTCCATTAAGAGTTGGGCACCCCACTTGGGTTGAAAAATAGATCCTACTCGTGCCTCATCCGGTAGATCCGGTTGGCTTGAATTGAGTAACGAATGTTGGTTCTTTCCCTATATGCCACTTAATCTCTGCATTATAATCTACTAACAATACAAAATATGACATGTACTGCATTTTAGATGTGGTAATGAGTCATTGATGGGATAGGTTCTGAAAATAAGAGGACTTCAGAACTTTGTCTTCCAGATTGGAAAGCAACTAGATTTGTACAACTACTCTATCATCATGGGTTTTTCCTACCTGCTCTACCCTTTTTAGCCAATATGGTTCTTCTATCTCAATGGTGTCTCGACCCTCGGCAATGACACATCCTCTTGGTACTCGCATAGGCTCATACGATTCTTCAAAACTTTCTTTGATTGGAATTTCCAACACTGTGTCACGTTTTGGGGCTTCAATTGGAGAGGGTGGCCTCTCATATGGTAGTAGTCTTGCTTGTAATTCTTCCACCTGTTTCGTGAGGGCTTCCACTTCCTTGTTAGGCTGAGGGAGGATGGCCGGATCCTATTAAGATGTGTTGACAATAGTTAACTTCTTCTTGAGGTCTACACATTCTGATTCCAGCTTTTCATATGACTCTAAAAGGTTAGCATGTTGACCAACTCGATACTTTGTAGGACTAATATCTATGCTTAGCGTCCCTTCCATAGCAGCTTCAAGGTTATCTTGGTTTCATTGTTGCAACCACTTGTTCTCTTCCAATGCCGCAAACATGTGCTTCCTGAGAAGCCCTAGGTTTCTTTGTAGCTTCGCAAATGTGAGATTTTGCTCGTGAAGCATTGTCTCCAAGTCCTTGATGACCACATTTGATGTCTTGGCTTCTAGTTTTGTATGTGCTTGCTGTAAGGTGAGGTATTTTGCCTGAAGTGCTTCATTGTCATTTTCCAAAGCTATGACTCTTGCTTGCAATCTTTGCGATTCTGCATGGAAGGTAGCATTTTGATCTTCCAATCTTTGGTAATCGTGTTGTAGTTGTGATACACATTGAATTATTATATTGAATGTACCATGAACAATATGAGATGCAAGGGAGATGGGTTGGAGTGTAGTGGGAATGGGAATGGTGGATGCTGTGTCAAACAAGAAGGTGGGTGTAGGTGAAGTTGGTGGTAGGGGGATGGGGGATGGTGGAATCATGGGGGGAGGGGGAGGTGCTATGGGTGGTGAAATGTCCATAGGATCAAACAATATGTAAGTGGGGATGGTAGGTGAAGTGATCGTGGTGTGCATGTATAGTGAAATGGAAGTCAGTGTTTGTGAGCCTAACATGTGTGGAGTGGGGACATGAATAAAACTTTCCATAAAGGACACGTTATGGGGTGGGACTATGGTTGCAATTGAGGTGTAGGAAAATATGGAGGAGCCAAATGGAAAGTAAGGATCACGAGAAGAGGCATGATAGAATGGGGGTATGCAAGGATGCCTAAACTACCTTTGGTGGGTCTTGGGTGTCCGCCTATGCTAGGTATCATGGGGTGTCCAATGATGGGTTTGACTGACGAAAATGGGGAAGTGAAAAGAGGGTTGGTAATAGAAGAAAAGAGTGTGTCCTGAGAGGTTGGTTCACAGAAGGAAAAGGACATTGATGATGTTGGGGTTTGGGAAATGGTTGTTATTACTAGAACAATTTCCTTAGTGGTCAGTGGTGGAGGTGGGGGTGATGGAGGGTGCTAAGTGAAGTATTTCGATGGCAATGCACCACAGTGCGCTCTCCTTCTCGAGAGCTCCACGACAATATGCTCGGAGTAGAAAACCGAGCTCTTGAGGCCGCACACAGTACTCCACACAGAGGCTGTAGAATACACAGAAAACACAGTGCACATGAAGCACGAATACAGACTTCTTAGGTCTTACAAATGTGGTCGAACTTACAGTCTGTGACTGACCAGGCCACTATATGTCTTATTAAAGAACATATACAAAGAAGTGTCCGGTGGCCATTTGGCCTTTCACATGGACACTAACGGTAACACTAAGGTGAGATTGGTCATGTTTGTACAAATATTTTTGTAGTAAGATCGATGGTGTAGTAAGATCGAGGCCTTGTTTGCACTCTATGTTTGTTGTACTAGATTCATTGCACACTACTGTGTGCACACCCTCTTGAACTCCTAGTGACTCTGTTAACAATTTGAGTGTATTAATGAAGTGAGAATCCACCCCTTCCTCTATGAGCATCTATTCTATCAAGGCTTGGCCTCTGCGAATGAAATTTTATGCCTCTCTTGCACTCCCTTGATTGTGTTGTATAACCTTTGTAATTGGGTTGTGTACGTCGAAGCACCTACAAGTTCAGGCACTTCTTGTAGCTCCTCTTGATATCTTCTCTTATAGTCCTCATTGCCTCCTTCTGAGTCCTCATTCTCATCATCATCTTCATCATCTTCTTCATCCTCATTGACTATGGTAACATGTACTTGAGAGGTGGTTGCTTGTGGTTGAGAGCTTTCCACCTGTTGTTCCTCATCCACCTCAAGCTCCACTTCTCTTAAAACCTACTCAAAATCCTCATTGGTGAGCTCTTCCAAATGTACTCCTCTAGGGAACTCAAGGTCTATGGGAACTCGCGGAAATATCAAGTTTGGACCTTCCGTGCTGCATCTCGGGAGGCATAGTGTAAATGGGCATACATGTCGAGGTGGGGGAGTGACATCTGGGGTTAAGGTGGCTCCTTGTGGTTGAGCACATGATACTGCTCCTCGCATCCTCTTTGAAGGGGGTCTCGTGGATGTTCGTCCTTTGAATTGTTGTACTCTATTCCATATTCAAGCCCTCTAAATTGGAGTATCGTAAGCCAAACATCTGTAAATGATCCTCATCAATGCACAACATCCATACACTACTGAGTTTCATGAACATCATCTGTGCACCAAGTGGATCTGATCAATGATCCAATGAGGTAGGTTGATGGTTAGGTTCTACATCCCTGCAAGGTATAAATTGAACCAAATCTTCTTAGGTGGCATAGTGAATCTATCTTGGGTGGGGAAGGCAAAGTGGTGCATGCACATTCTTAGGTGAACTGCAATATTAGGCATCATAGGCACCATATCTTTGAGTTTAGTAAGGTTTCATTTCTTCATGCTATCTGGTACTAGAACCCCTTCTCAATGGGTATGTGCATTCCTTTCATATCCAAAGCCTCTCGCACTAAGTTATTGGTTAACTTAAGCTGCTTCAATTTGTCACCTCTAGTTAGCGATGGGAGCACAAAAGTGCTTGAAGCTTGGGGATGCTTGCTAGGAGTCAGGGTGTTGATAAGATAATAGCACCACATGAAGTTAGATTTGGGCAGTTGAGCCCTCAAAAATGCACCCAATCCTACTTTCTTCCACACTGGGCATATTGCTTCTGCATTCTATAACTTTTCAAACTCTCATGTGAAGAAATGGTACTTGCCCCCTTTTCCATTGAATTCTAGTTCTACCTCCCAAAGGTACGAGCCCTCACCCAATGGTCCTAATACTTCACTAAACCAGTGAGAGGTTTTGCCTACAGGCATGGTATGACTGCTTGGATGATCTTGTATTGATGTGATTTGTATGGCCTGCAATTCCTTCAGTCTTTCATTTGTCTCCCGCATGATGGGCAAGCTCTCCATATCAACCATCTCCTGACTTGTGCCTGCCTGAGAGCTGGTTTGTGCTACTTCAGCCATGATATTGCTCATAGTGTCTGATGTTTATCTACTGGAAGAAGAAAATCATATAAGCATTGCATAGGAAACATGATAAAACCGTGCTCCCTCTACAATACTGACATGTCATTCGTTGAGGTTAGAGATTAGTAAAGTTGGTGTTTTTTGTGTATGAGTGAGAGTTAGAAAGCCAGTAATGTTCCTATATGCATACTCTAATTATGCACTCTACTCAACTGCATCTATTCTTGTGCACAATATTTTACATGGTTGGGTTAGGGGGTTTATTACATGGTTTAACTCTCCAAACGTTTAGTGTGGGATTATATCTTTTGGCAGTGATGACATATAAAGGTCTCTGGAGTAGATTGTCTTGGATTTGGGACTTTTTGGGTACCCATTTCTAGATAATCCTAGGTGTGTCTTGAGGTGTGTAGGTGTTCAATGCAACTATTCATCCTGAAGTATATGATGTGAGTGATTGTGTGTGGCTATTCAAGCTTGTGAGCTTATGTGAAGCTACTTGGGCATGTAAATAGGTCTTGGGCACCCACATTTGTCATGCATTGGGGTCAGCCTTCATTGATTGTTTTGGGACCCATACAGAAATGGTCCATTTTGGGAGATTCCTAGAATAATCTTTGTTAGTCGACCGCCGGATTGGAAGTTGTAAAACTGAATCTTTTGTTCGCACGCGCGAAAAGTTGTTACACTGATAGTTGTAATCTTTTATATAAAGCAATGAAAAGAGATGCTCAGTGACGATTCGTGGAATCACCAGACTGTCCGTCTGGGTGATTGTCTGAGCGTTGCTGTAGCGTTGTTTGGCTAATTTCTGAGTACTCTGAGTATACTGTGCATATCCGTGTTTGTTGTCTATCGATCTCTGTTGCGATTGTGAGTTTCATTTACATATGGTAGATCGTTGTACTGTTGTCTGAGTAAGTCGTTTGTGAGTCTCCATTGGGATTGTTGTGTTAGTTCGCGTATCGTGTTGTTATTCTTCTTGAATGGTCTGCCAGTGTTTGGTGAAGTCTGTGTAGCTATGGTAGCTTTTCTGGTATTCGAGTTTGTATTGTGTTGTCTTCAGTATTGAGGTCTATGTTCGTACGGCAAAGATTAAGCTACGGTAAGAGTCGTCCTAAGTTGTGTACTGAATCTTCAAGCACTGTGTGTCTGTAACTGGTGAGTCCTTCTGTGTCTTCGGTTGAATTTGACTATGAGCAATGTTCGGTGAAGGTTGAACTACTGCTATTGTTCCTAATGTTACTGCAATGTGTATTCGGAAAAGGGTCCGAGGTAACTCGGTATCATGATACTAATCGTCTGGTACAGTGTGTTCGGCGAACCTTGGAAGAATTAGAATAACGAACCGTAAAGATTGAGAAGGGTATACCAATTCATGATAGAAGTCTTGAATATTAGTATATTGTGGTGTGAAGTCATTTTGGGAAACAAGCATAGGGCCTCTGTTTTTTATAGACCCCTTCCACTCCCAAGAACCCAACAACATTTAAATGCACTTCTGACAGTTAGAACACAACGTTTAACATCTTCCTTTGTAGTCCTTGCTTGAGTAGTTGGTTTGGTGCATTGGTGGGATACTGTCTCTCGAGCAGAGGGTTTTCACCCTTTTTTATCCAAATCTGCTTCACAATTTGTCATGTGGATTCATGCTCTCCTTTGATTATGAGCATAGACTGTCTACTTCCTCTACTTCTTGTACTCCTTGGTTCACTTTATCTCGATCACTTTGGAAAAGAAGGGAGTTCAATCGGATCCCCCACTTCTTTGTTTAGAACATCATTCTTCGACATCAAAGAGTTTTGGACAAGAACAACATCTTTATCTTCATGTGTACTCCTGGAAGGACCAGGAGTTGATGTCTTTCCTAGTTCCTTGAGTGCATGATTTTCTAGCTCAATTGTGATGTAGTTTTGATCCACCCAGAGTTGAAGAAGTCCACTTATTAGGTTCAAGTTGGCTGGATGATTATAGATCCAGTCTTGAACCAAGATAAAGGTTTAGTGAGATCCTCATCTTGACGCACTAGCACCTTGAATATCATTAGAACATCTTGAATGTAGAGGGGAAGCTCCACCTCGCCCATACAAGGGTAGCATTGCATTTTGGTCAAATACCATATGAAAGGGTGTGGTTGGAATATTGTTTTATAGGCGACTCTATATGCCCAAATAACATGATGTAGCTATTTATCCCAATTAGAGCATTTATTGTTCACCAATTTTGTCAATACATTATAGAGTATCTTATTCGTGCTTTCGTCCTAGCCATTAGCTTGTGGGTGATATGGAGCCAACTTCTTGTGAACCACCATGAATTCTTGTAGCAATTATTCAATGACCTCATTCAAGAAGTGGGTGCCACGATCACTCACCAATTCTATTGGCAAACCATATCATGCAAATGCATTCTCAAATAGGAACTTGGTTGTGGTTTGCACATCATTTTTTCTTGTTTCCTTAACTTCCATCCATTTAGTCAGATAATCGATTGCCAGAATGATGTATTCAGCATGTGACCCTTTGCTGGGGGATTAATAGGACCGACAAAGTCTATTCTTAACTTAGAGAATGCACGTCCACCCATCATATGTTTCAAAGGAGTCTCATCTTTACGTATCGGGTACTGTGTTTGCTGACAAATATCACACTTCACATAGGTATGTGCATCCATGTGAAGGGTTGGCCACCAAAGACCTGCAAATAGTATAGCTTTGATCACACGGTCTGGTCCAAAATGTCTTCCTGCTACACCTTGGTGAGCAGTCTCTAAGATCTTGTGGTATTCACTCTCATGGATACACAATCTAAGATAGCCGTCTCTTTCATGCTTGTACAAATTATCTCCAATGAGTGACTAATCTAGTGCCTCTTGTTCTAAGCTCTTTCATCTAGCCAATTCCATCTCTTGAAGGAATGTTTTCATCCTCAAGAAGTCTACCAAAGGTTCGCTCCAATCTGGCACTAAAGACACTTGATAGAGAGTGGCATGTTTGACTAGTGGTCTAGTACTCCAAATTGAGCATTCCTTGCACATCCTATGGACATCTGCTTCCATGGTTGGCCAATATACCCCTAACCTTTGCAATGTTTGTAGGGTTTTATGTTGTTGTAATGCACCTACATGTGCTATTTGCAACCACTTTGCATGCTCCTCTTCTTCTATAAAACAAGCTAGTATACCTTGATTGGTGTGCTTATACATACTGCCTACCATCATGTGGTATTATTGAGACCTCACTACTTCTTTATCTCTGGTTTTCAATATAGGATGTTTAGTTCCAAAGGTGAGAATATACACTATACTTTTAACCCATTCAGGCACTACTTTTCGATCGAATAAGTAAGCATCAAGAAGGTCATCTAATACCCCTTGAGGGGGCTTTCTGAAGTTAGTCTAGAAAGGTGATCCACCCTAAGGTGATTCCTACCTTTCCTAAACACAACTTCAAAGTCATATTCCATTAGTAAGAGGAACCATCTTACTAATTTGCCAGTATTGCACGGTTCATTCACTAGATATAATAGTTTTGGATGGTCTATAAAAGATTCAAACTTATTTGCAAGAAAATAATGTCTAAACTTTTTCATTGCATAAACCATACCTAATCCTTCTCTTTCAATAGTGATATCATTTTGTTCAATCGCATTCAATTGTTTACTGGCATAAGCAATGGGAAGATCCATGTTAACTTCACCAGTAGGTTGTGCTAGGCCACACCCAATAGCATAATTGGATGCATCCACATGGACATGGAATGGCTTGTTCCAATCTGGTGTTGTTAAGATTGGTGCTGCACATAATCATTGCTTAAGCTCATTAAAGGCATTTTTGCATTTTTCTGTCTACTCAAAGCCAGTCAAAAGGGAGTACAAAGGCTTTACAATGATCGCATACATGTGAATGAAATGTCGATAATAACTGCAATGACCCATGAAAGATTGTACTTCCTTGACATTCTTTGGCCTAGGTAGCTTTGCAATTGCTCTAAATTTCTCCTCATCTGTGGATATGCCATTCTTTGACACTATGTATCCCATAATCTTTACATGTCTGACCATAAAAACACACTTTTTTGGGTTTAAGAAGACCTCATATTCTCTACATTTGTCAAAGATTTGTCTAAGCTCAGGTATATGTGTTTGTCTTTGCTCATGTCTCCTATCTTATCCAAGGGTATTTTTGGTACTGTTCTATGTGATCCTACCTAGGAATGAGGTCTCGCTACTTCAAGCACTTGTTTGGCTACATTTTTTCACAATTCAGGCTTAACCTTGAGTAGCTCTTCTGAAGTGAGATTGCATTGCACTTTACTTTTCTTCACTACTTCTGTATTCCTAGGTATGATTGAGTCTTCATTCCTTATCATGATCGTGGGTGCTCTGGTGCAGGTAGATTTTGTTTCCCATGGGCATGTGAAATGAGGCAGTTCTTGTAGGGAATTAGACTCAAAGTCTAATTGTTCAATAGACTGGTTATCCTCTTGCTCTCCATAAATAGAAGGAGTGTCTTGTGGGAATTGATCATGTAGGTCATCCACAAGTTCAATGGGAGGAGCATTTTCACTTTCTTTTGCCCATTTCTCTTCTTGAATTTCTCTAAGAAATTCTTGTGAGTATTGATTTATAGAAGCAAAGGTCTTGTCTCGGTGGAGTTGGGAACGTAAGCATCCTTGGGAGGAAGACTTATCCTGTCGCTTTTGATGGTACTCACTTGTGATGGAGCTTGTTTTCTCCACTCAGCTATCATCTTTTCCAATCTTTCCAATGGTCTCTCAAAGTGTAATTGATTTTTGGCTAAACTAGAGGAATTGAAGAGACTACTAGCTTCAAACATGGTTTGAGCCAATTCTACCATCCTTGCACAAAGCTTTGTTCTTTTGAGTTGTAGGTTAGCTCTGGGGTAACATTTTTGATGATATGTCATGTTTGGCCCTTCTTGGATTCTCGCCTCATATGCTTTAAGCATCATGTCTAAGTCCTCAAGAGTAGGATCCACTAAGATTGATCATGCTCTAGGTGGTGGTACAATTATATGGGGGGGATTAGAAGGTGATAGGGATGGTGGTGGTGGTGAGTTGTGAGAGTGCGTTTGAGATGTGAGTTCAACTATCTTGGCCTTTGGTTCTCTTAGGCTTTCCTCAAGTTTGCTCATCTTTTTTGACCATTGTCTTTTCATTTATTCTTGACTTTCTTTCCAAGATCTTGTCCTTTTCTTTGTTAGATATCGGTCTCACTAACCTTAGAACTCTTTTCATGTCCTAAGCCTTGGCTCTTCTATAATGCCTGAGCTCTCATGACCACTTGCACTGGGGTAGTGGAAGTTACACTTCTAGTGGACCCAATCACATTCATAGGAGTGATCTTAGCCCATTGTTTGGGTTCTTAGGACAATCCCATAAGAGGTGCTCCTTCCCACAATCTAGACAAAAACCTTGAATTGTCACTCATTGGGGTTGCAGAGGTGCAGGTATATGACAATCACGAATGAAGTGATCACGTTGGCATCTATCGCATGGTCCTCTAGGTGCTTGGGGTCTGATCTCTCGAGGTTGGGGCCTAGAGTTAGCATTTGCATACATGACATTAGCATATTCTAGATCCCAACTTGCTTCGATCAAGTCTTCATAATATTACATCTCCTTATGCTTAGGTGATTGCATATAATAATCTTGTGGACTATCGATATGAGTCGAGTCAAAATTGTGATCACTTGGGTCACTTTTCTATAATCAATGGTGATGCTGGCACTAAGGCTCTATTTAAGTTTTCTTCAGCGGTTGCATACTTCACTAGAACCACATTAGCTCGAGTTGGAGGTTGTTGAGCTAGGATTGGCTGAGGCCTTTGTTGAGTCTGATAGGGTGGTTGTGTCCTAACATATTGCTGTGGCGGGTATTGATTCTGGTATCTCCCTTGTTGTGGATATGGCTCTGGATAACTTTGTCTAACCACTTGCTTATTTTAGGGGCAATCTTGCGCAATGTGGTTAGTGTATCTCCTTTCTATGGTTCACTATTGGATGTTAGGGTTCACTTGGGGTTGTGCCATGATTGGACACACATTAGCCATGTGGTCTCCTCCACAAATATAACACCATTTCATTGGAGCAAATCTAGGTATCTATTTGCTAGAGACTCTTAATTTCTGAGCGACCTTCTCTACAGGTTCCTCAATAGATGTGGATTGTTTAGAAGTGAGGCTAGTAGAACTATCTGAATCTTTATAGATTTTTGAAAGCTCTAATTCCTCCCCTAGATTATCCTCAATGTTTATGTACATGTGTACACACTCTTCTATGGTTCTAGGGTTCTAAGTACACATAAGATCTCAATTTAGTATTTAACAAACCATCTAAGAATAAAGCCACTTTGTTTGGTTGGAGTGGGTAACTCTAGAATTGGGCATCTCTCTAGATATTTTCTAAACCTTCTTCCTACGAGTCTCACTATCGCTTGAGGTGTTTGTTTAAAGCTTTGGATCAGTGATGAAGTGTTGTGTCTAATGCCACTTTTGGAAAATTCCAAAATGAATGCTTCTAGCAATCGGTCTATAATCCTGACTGACCTTGATGTAGTGGGTGAAACCACATTAAAGTACTGTTTTTTGAGAGTCAGAGAAAAGGTGTTGTACTGAGTGAATAAGTCCTTGACTTTTTCAACTCTCAACACTTGTCTAAACTCTGCTACATGATCATAAGGATCTCTAGTGCCATCAAAGCAATTCTTCATGGATTTAACCAATTGGGTGGGTCTCAAGATTCTGGGGTGTTCTCTAGGTCTAGGCAAGGGAAACTCATCCCGGCCTCTTTGATGTCTAGGATTTCTATGTCTTTCTTGATTATTTCTTTCTGCCTCTAATCTTGATTGCTCTCTTCTTGAGGGATTTGAAAAGCTCACTTCTGATCTCTCTCTAACTATTTCTCTCTAGGATTCATGAGTTCTGGAGGATCTTTCTCCTTGGAGGCCATGGAAAACATTAGACCTTGGTGGGGGGGGGGGGGGGGAAATCAATTCACCCTTCCAAGAGCATGCATGCTTACCATGCTCTGTCACCAAGAACATTCTCTCCGACGTGTTATCCAAATAGAAAACTTTGCCTGTAATCTCTAGGTCTTTGAACTCATAGATGGTGACTCCACCCATTTCACTAAATTGATCTGACTTGAATCTCCAAAAGGCTTCCTCTATTTCTCTATTCAAGAAAAGTTATATACTTTTGTTGTCTTGGGGAACCCACTCTGGAGTAATCACTCTTGTCAAGATAGACTTGCCTCAAGGAGTCTTGGGTTCTCCTAGATCTTCGTGCTCTAAGTCTCTTATATCATTCTCAAGAATAACATTTCCAAACTCATCCATCCTGTTTGGTAAGATTGTAACCACATACATGGTTCCTTGCTTATCAATATACGAACCGTGTTCGAACTTAACCACTAGATGTTCAAGTCCAAAGGGTTGAGCGGGATTTTTGAGTTGGACCACTGATCGCATCAGACCATCCTCATAGATGCATGTGCCTAATCGGTTGGTCCTAATACACTCCAACTACATCTTATAAGGACCTTTTGGTTTCTATAAATAGGATGTGGTTGCACTACCTATCGATCATTCCATGTTATGGGACATCTCTGAATCACTCGTTTTCGAATTGAGTATGTAGGGATAATCACTAAGCTATTATGCCCATGACCTAGTGGTATGGTTGACACTAGCCTTAGATGATCTAATACTTTGAAGGTCTCTCCCTAGGTGTCTTCCTGATCTCAGGTTCATATGCTCTATTGATTAGCCCAATGACCCTTGTACAACGACGTTGTTGATTCCTTGATACCAATTACTTGTTCCTTTTAATTTCCATAAGATGTATTTCCTTGTCTTTAAAATGTCCGTCGTATGGAGCACTTAAGTTTTTCGCACTTGATGTCCTTCGTTTGATCAAATTAACTTCTTTTCCCTTAAGTTGTCCCTTGACTACAATTAATCTATTATTGAACTTGAGAATATAAAGGCTCTTAGAACTTGAGTGTTCCTATCATGTCTCTAATCAATCAAAGCCTTTATTCGCACTTAGCCTATGCTAGGAATTGACTAAGGGGGTTGAGATATCTTCCAACCTCAGGTTGCTCTCCTTGGTTGCCCTTGTATGGCCAGGAAGCGTGTTCCCAAGCTTGCAGTATGCACTTGCTTTGGACGCCCTTCGTGTTGGAGCAAGTCTATGACAAGCCTAAGTATTGGCTTGAGTCCCACAAAGTCATAGAAGAAGCCTTAAAATGAAGACTATGTAAAGTTCACTTGTGATTTACCTCTTGTAACTTTTGAAGAGTTTATTTAATGTAAAAGTAAGAGAATCTTAAGTGGTTAAGTCCACTTGATCAAAAAGGGAAAGAGGAAGCACGAATTCGTGATTTGTGGTAGGCAGAGAATCAAATCAATCACTGATTGCTTGGAGAGTGATTGAGGGAAGTTAGCCTCCCAAACTCAACTATAAATAGATGGCAGTTTTAGTCGTGGTTAGAGAGACCTATGTGAAGACCTCCAAGAGCTGAGCTTTATGCCATATCAAGGTGTGATTCCAAGGCACACATATGTATCATTTTCTCAGTCAGATTGCAGAGATGGTTTCTCTGAGCTTGGTGCATCATTTTCAGTGATTTAACTTGATAAAGTTAGCTCTATAAGTTTACTATATGCTCATAAGTTTTCATTTCATTTGGATGTTTCAATCTTCAGTTGTGTGCATTTGAAGTCAACCATGTCTGTCATTTTCACTTCTCTGTCAGGTACCTGACTTTTTTACTCATCTTGTCAGAGCTGTTTCTCAGTGTGTACCATGATTTCAAGCTTGTTGGATTCAGCTTACTGTCTAGTATAAGCATACAAATTTTCATAATCATTGCATTTTTAAATGTGGAGTTATGTTCATTTTTCTGCTCACTGGTCTCAAACTGTAGCACCCCGTGAAAATCGAGATAATGTCATCAGTTGCTAAACATCATTCTCAGTGTGTGGTTCATTATTTTTTATGAGATTACTCTTGAAAGTTAGCTCTTTAAGTTAACTAGACTTCCCCAAGAGGAATTAAGCTAGTTGCTACTGTGCTCAGAGAATTATGCAAAACACTGGACAGGTGTATGAACCAAATTAGCAAGTTTTTCACCTCTGAGCTAACTCCAACTTATCTGTTTTGATCTATCTTTTTGAGAGTGATCTTCCAAGGTACATAGGGTGTCTAATACATCCATTGGCAAGCGAAAAGGGCCCACCACATACTCGTGGAGTTCATTTGGCTGGTGTAGATCAAGGATTTTGCAACACCTCTTCATCTTCAAGCACATACCTATCCATCTCTTCACAGTGGTATCAGAGCAAGGTTGGACAACATGGCAGATGGATTTCCTTCATCAATTGACAAATTGGACAGAGGTAACTACTCAGCTTGGTTATTAAGAATGGAAGCTTATCTCCAAGGTAGAAGTTTATATGGTTATGTGGCTGGAGATGAAGTTATGCCAAGTTTCAGGAACAAAAGTCAACCAACACAAGAAGAGCAAGAGAGATTGAGCACATGGTGCTTCAAGGATGCACTTGCAAGGTCTTATCTCCTCAACTCTATCTCAGATTTTTTGTTACCTCACATTAGAAGTTGTAAGACATCTCAGGAAGTGTGGGATGCACTTGAAGCCTTTTTCTCTTCAAGTACCAAAGCTAGAAAGCATCAACTATGGCTGGATTTCACAAGAAGGCTCCCAAACAAAATGTGACTGATTTTATCACAAAGCTCAAGGACATAGCGGATCAGTTGGGAAGCATTGGAGAGGTAATAGATGAAGAGAAAATTGTAAGGCAGGTCATCAATGGCTTGAAGGCAGCTGACAAGTGGGAAGCATTCACCACAGCTATGGATTTGTACTTGGACATGCATGTACCTGATTTCAATACACTCATTGGACAACTACTTACTCAAGAGGCAAAGCTTATCAAAAATGGAGAAAGCTCTAAAGTTAATCAATCTTCAGCTTTATACACTGATAAAAGCAAGTCCAAAGATAACAAAGGAAAGGCAAAGAAAGTGGATGATGAAGCAGGTACATATCAAGCTAACTATGTAGGTAGAGGAAGACATGGTAGAGGTAGAGGAAGAGGAGGTAGACAAGGCAGGGGGAGATCCCAAGACTCCAACTCATATTCTATTTGTGGATTAACTAATCATACAACTGAAAATTGCTTTAGGAATTCCAGGAATCAAAGAGGCAGAGGATACAATAGAGGAAGTTATGGCTACTCAAGAGGAAGGTTCAACAATTATCATGGCAACTACAACAACTACAATCATTCAAACTATCAAGGAGGCTACAAAGGAAGGAGAGACTACAATAACTACATAGAAGACTCAAACAAAGAGGATTCATTATTGATCATGAACATGGCTATGCCACAAGGTAAATCTGATGAGCATGTTTTCTACATAGATTCAGGTTGTTCAAATCATGGGCAAGAAATGTGGCACTCCTATCAGATTTAGAAGATCCAAGGAATAAGCATGAGGTACAAACAGGAGATGACACAAAACATCCTGTGGAGAAAATAGGCAATGTCAAAGCACCTGATGGAAACATCAACCTACTCAGTAAGGTACTCTATGTCCCTACCATTACAAAGAATTTGATAAGTGTTGGGCAGATAGTAGAGAAAGGGTTGCAAGTCAGGTTCACAAAAGCAGGAGCATTTGTTGAAGATCCAAGTCAAGGATTCAGAAGAATTGCAAAAGGTGAAAAGGCAGGTAGATTGTTCACATTTGAATTACATGACACTAGAAACATTGCTCTCTTTAATTATGGTAGTCAGACACTCACAGAATTGGAAGTATGGCACAAAAGGTTAGCACATATTGGTGAAAGGTCATTAAAGCAAATTTGCAGGGACCAAAGTGTACTTGGACTCCCTAATTTGCCAAAACAACATATGATTTATAAGTGTAGTGCATGTCAAGTTGGAAAGTCTCACAGGTTTCCATTCATGAAGAAAGGTTATATGCATGGAGATCTCTTGGAGTTGGTTCATACAGATGTATGGGGACCTAGCAAGGAACTTCAATATCTGGATCAAGGTATTATGTCTCCTTTATTGATGATTGCAGCAGATGGACTATCCTATTCTTTATGAAACACAAAGATGAAGTTTTTTCATGTTTCAAAAGATATTTGGCTCCTGTGGAGAATCAAATAGGTAAATCACTAAAAAGGCTAAGGTCAGATGGAGGGGGAGAATACTTCTCCCATGAGTTTGATTCTTTTCTTCAAGAAAGAGGAATCAAAAGAGAGGTAACTACAAGGTACACTCCTGAGCAAAATGGAGGGGCAGAAAGGAGGAATAGGACAATTGTTGAAGCTGCAAGGTCCATGTTAAATGAAAAGCATTTGCCTAATTATCTATGGGCTGAGGCTGTATCTACAGCCGCTTACTTGATTAACAGGTTGCCTTCAAAATCCCTTGATGGGATGACTCCATATGAGGCTTGGAATGGAAGAAGACCAAGCTTAGATCATTGTAAAATTTTTGGATGTATTGCTTTTTCTCATGTTCCTTCACATGTTAGAGGCAAGATGGATCCAAAGGCAGAAAGGTGTGTATTTATTGGATATGACAACAATCAAAAGGGTTACAGGTTATACAACCCTACCAACAAAGGATTCTTGGTAAGCAGAGATGTAGTTTTTGATGAAAACAAATCATGGTATGAAGATTCATGCAGGAAGGTCAATTTACCATATAATCTTGAAGAAGATTTTCCAAAGCTTGGTAGAGAACAACCAAAGATTGAAGAACAAGACACCTCGGAGGATGATGAAGAATCTCATATGGAAAAGATCAAAGCATGGAAGTCTAAAGGTAAAGCGAAATTGCAGGAACTTGGACATGAGGCAGAATCATCACATCATGGCCTAAGAAGATCTATGAGGGAAAAGAAAAAACCAGAAAGGTATGGGTTTGACACCTCATTAGTAACTAAACAATCTATCTACATAGCATAGGACATAAACCAAGAGTAGCCATCATCCTTTGAAGAGGCCAAAGCAAAATCAGAATGGAAGCATGCAATGAAGGAAGAGATTGAAGCACTTGAGGAAAACAACACTTGGGATTTGGTGCCCAAGACTTCATCCATGAAGGTAATAGGCTCAAGATGGGTCTATAAACTCAAGAAGAATTCTGATGGTTCCATTAATAGGTATAAGGCAAGGCTTGTAGCAAAAGGCTTTGCACAAACTCAGGGAATTGATTATGAGGAGACCTTCTCTCCTGTGGCAAAGATGCCTACTATTAGGGTTTTGCTTAGTATTGCCTCTTCCAAGAATTGGAAGATACTTCAAGTAGATGTAAAGAATGCATTCTTGAATGGTTGGATAACAGAAGAGGTATATATGGCACAACCACCTGGTTTTGAGAATCAAGTTTATCCTGATTATGTGTGTAAACTTAACAAAGCATTGTATGGTCTCAAGCAAGCCCCAAGAGCTTGGAATTTCAGGCTTGTTTCATTCTTGTCGGACAAAGGCTTTCAACCAAGCAAGGCATATCCTTCACTCTTTATCAAAAAGAGTAATTCTGAGGTCATCTACTTATGTGTATATGTAGATGATATTATATTTACAGGAAATGATGCAGATGGTATGAAGAAGATCAAAGATCAGATGAGAGAAGAGTTCAAGATAAGTGATTTGGGTTCACTTACCTACTTCCTAGGTTTGGAAGTTGTCTACAAAGATCATGGTTTGTTTCTCACTCAAAGAAAGTACATTAAGGACATGTTGGCAAAATTCAAGATGCAAGATTGTAAGATTGCAGGTACTCCAATGGAGGTCAATCACAAATTGAGCTCACATGAAGGTGAACTCATAGAGGACATCACATCATATCAAAGTCTAGTGGGTAGTCTCAACTATGCCACATTGACAAGAGTAGATATATGTTACAGTGTGAGTGTGCTAAGTCAATTTATGCACACATCAAGGAAACCACATATGGATGTTGCCAAAAGGATTCTCAAGTATCTCAAAGGAACCATAAATGAAGGACTTTATTATCCTTATGTATCTTATTTAGGTTTGAAGCTGAGTTTTTTGATGCAGATTGGGCTGGCTCCAAAGAAGATAGAAGGAGCACTTCAGGTTATCTTACCTTTGCAGGTTCAAAGCTTATTTCATGGTCATCCAAGAAGCAATCCATAGTTGCTCTCTCTTCTACTGAAGCTGAATATAGAGGTCTTGCCATAGCTACACAAGAATCTATGTGGATGAAGACATTATTCAAAGATCTTGGATTGGAGTTTGGAACTCCAACTATTTATGGTGACAATATGAGTTCTATTCATTTGGCTGCTAATCCTATTTTTCATGCAAGGACTAAACATATTGAGGTTCATTATCACTATGTACGAGAGAAGGTTCTAAGCAAAGAGATTCAAATATCATATGTGTCCACTCATCAACAATGTGCAGATATTCTAACCAAAGCATTGTATGGTACAAAGCTTTGCAAATTCAAGGCTATGATTGGTTTACAGGTAATCTTGGAAGATTGAAGACCTCAAGCATACTTGGCTTGAGGGGGAGCTGTTGGAGCAAGTCTATGACAAGCCTAAGTATTGGCTTGAGTCCCACAAAGTCATAGAAGAAGCCTTAAAATGAAGACTATGTAAAGTTCACTTGTGAACTACCTCTTGTAACTTTTGAAGAGTTTACTTAATGTAAAAGTAAGAGAATCTTAAGTGGTTGAGTCCACTTGATCAAAAAGGGAAAGAGGAGCCACGGATTCGTGATTTGTGGTAGGTAGAGAATCAAATCAATCACTGATTGATTGGAGAGTGATTAAGGGAAGTTAGCCTCCCAAACTCAACTATAAATAGATGGCATTTTTAGTCGTGGTTAGAGAGACCTATGTGAAGACCCCCAAGAGCTAAGCTTTATGCCATATCAAGGTGTGATTCCAAGGCACACATATGTATCATTTTCTCAGTCAGATTGCAGAGATGGTTTCTCTGAGCTTGGTGCATCATTTTCAGTGATTTAACTTGATAAAGTTAGCTCTATAAGTCTACTATATGCTCGTAAGTTTTCATTTCATTTGGATGTTTCAATCTTCAGTTGTGTGCATTTGAAGTCAACCATGTCTGTCATTTTCACTTCTCTGTCAGGTACCCGACTTTTTTACTCATCTTGTCAGAGCTGTTTCTCAGTGTGTACTTATCCAAATTCCATGATTTAAAGCTTGTTCGATTCAACTGACTGTCTAGTATAAGCACACAAAGTTGCATAATCATTGAATTTTTAAATCTGGAGTTATGTTCATTTTTCTGCTCACTGGTCTCAAACTGTAGCAGCCCGTGAAAATCGGGATGATGTCATCACTTACTAAACATCATTCTTAGTGTGTGGTTCATTATTTTTGATGATATTACTCTTGAAAGTTAGCTCTTTAAGTTAAGTAGACTTCCCCAAGAGGAATTAAGCTAATTGCTGCTGTCCTCAGAGAATTATGCAAAACACTGGACAAGTGTATGAACCAAATTAGCAAGTTTTTCACCTCCGAGCTAACTCCAACTTATATGTTTTGATCTATCTTTTTGAGAGTGATCTTCCAAGGTACATAGGGTGTCTAATACATCCATTGGCAAGCTAAAAGGGCCCACCACATACTCCTGGAGTTCATTTGGCTGGTGTAGATCAAGGATTTTGCAACACCTCTTCATCTTCAAGCACATACCTATCCATCTATTCACACTTATGCTCTCAATGGACTTGTAAAAGTCCCACAATTAGATCAATATTTAAACTTAATTGAATTAATAGACCATTTTCATCCATGTAATTCAAAGACCAAATTGTCACTTGTCTTTATGAAAGACTACCCTAGAGATCTTTTAGTTTCCTCACCCTTGTGGAAGGTCAACTTCAAAATACTATATCTGAAACTTCACATATTAGTTTTACCAAACTCAAGATAATAGGAAACTGATTTTGTATGAAAAAGTTATGACTGTTCAGGGTTTTGGGGGTTAAAACAGGCAAAAAACATTTCTCGAACTATTTTCTTGGGGGCTTCTGTATGCTCCAATTTCTTGAAATTTATGATCAAATTAGTCAAATTTTGAAATAAAAAACCCTAAAAAATTGGCCGAAATAACTTATCAATTGTGATGGATAGGGCTATCAATCGTGATGGACAGACTGTCCATTGTGGCTTGTGAATCGCGATGGATAGTGTCAATCGTAATGAATTTGTCCATCGCAATTGATGGTGTCGATCATGATTGATGGTGTCGATCATGATGGATAGAAATTTTCAGGTTTTTGCATGAATACCTATCAATCGTGGGCATATGCATCATGATGGATGGAGCTTTTGCCGAGTCCAAGTATAAATCCTGATTTTTCTCTCAATCATGATTGACAGGGGTGTCCATCGTGATGGATACCTGTATGTCATGATGGACAAACAATTTGTTGTGGGTTGTCAATCGCGATGGAATGAAATTTTTGGTTTTCCATGTTCTCTTGTGTCAATCAAGGTGCTATACATCGTGATTGATGATTTTCACCGATTTACGCTATCAATTGTCATATTTGTGTCAATCGTGATACATAGGGGTGTCCGTCACCATGGATACCATCTATCATGATGGACACAGGTGTCCATCGGGGTCTGTCAATCACGATGGACAGGCAATCCATTGTGATGGACAACATCAATCGCGGTTGATGGTGTCAATCATGGTGGATAGAGAAAATGCAATTTGTTTTAATGTTTTTGTGGATTTGTGATGTGCAAGTCTTATATTCTATGGTGCTGCACTTAGTTTTACCAAAAGACCGATTTTTTTTTCAATCGCGATTGACAAAGCTCAATGCCCTAGGATCTGTGCAGAGCTTTTCCGTACCTGCTAGAGCTGCTAGAGATGATGATACAACCACAACCTACAAGAAATTGTAAAAAACACACAAAACATAATGCACACAAGCTCTCTGTTGCTCTCTCTCACAAGTGAAATGAGGGGAATGAGGTGTGAAAGGTGATATGAAAAAAAAACTAAAAATTAAGCTAAGATGGAGATGGAGGTGGGAGATGGTGAGGATGATGATGGTGATGAAAGTAAAAGAAAGTAGTGAAAAGTAAGGAAGATAATTATGAATCCAACATCACAACTCTACGTCTTACCATCACACGCATGTCCTCAAAGCTTTCTCCTCGGCAACAGTGCCAAATTTGGTGTCACTCTAGCACAATGTTGAGTACCAATGTGAGGAGCTCTACCTCATAAATTTCAATCCATGGAGACGTGAGGGCTAGTATGATGACTATGAGCAAGTGATGGCACAAGTGTGTGAGTGAGAAGCACACTAACATGCACACACATACACACACACAAGGCAAGAACGAAGAGAGAAATAATGGAGTGCTTTCTATTATCAAAGATCTCTTACAAAAGCTCAAATATATAACAAGATAACCTCAAAAATGAGCTCTCTAGCTCTTTTTATAGTTTTTGACTAGCTTTGATCCTATCCAGACCTAGTGGCTGGCCTAGTTAAAAATTAGGTTCTAGGGCTTATTTGAGGGCTCAAACGGAGTCTAAAAATTATGAAAATTGATACATAGGTACTCTCAATACTCCTCAAGTTTGAGGAATCCTTATCTTGAACAAAATGGAGGCTAATCTACCAAAAATGGTATCTACAATGTTGGGGTAGTGATGAAAATCACTTTTGAAAAAGATTTATCTTTAAAGAATTGGATAGGCCTAGTTGCCGGATCTTCTTTGACTGCTTTGCCTACTTGGTCTTGCTTGGCTATCCCTCTACTTTGACTCTTTGCATCGGCTCCCTTTTCTTGTAACACCCTCACTTCCCTCGCTGCTATCAACACCATAGTACAAAAAAGTCCAAAGTGTTGGAGTTTGAGGACTACAAAAGCATGCAAAAAATGTGAGGAGGAAGAAGAAGAAGCTTGGAGCACAACACAAAGTGTATTACTAAGGGAATGTACAAAATATGAGCAACCAATTAGGATCTTTGACATATATATAAGCCGAGGGAAAAAGATCTCTAAAAGAGGGAAGAAAGTGCCCCTATGGTCCTAAGTCTTTTCACACATATCACTACCAAAATATATCAAAAAATACCGCCTAGGAGTGTTGTGATGAACAAGGAGCTAGCACTCATGTATAAGGAAGTACCAAGCTATGTGGGCTGAAATCAATCTGCAAAAGGAAGTAACATCAAAGGTTTGTGAAAAGCTTCAAACTTATCCTTAGGTAGAACCTTTGTGAAAAGGCCCCTACAACATTATCATATGTGGGTACATAAGCCAAACTAATCTCTCTTACAAAGAGTATCTCCCTGACATAATGATTGGGCACCTCAAAGTGAATTGTGCAAGCATGGAAAATATGGTTCCTAGCAACTTCTAGTGCTCCAACTCTTACTAAAGATGGTGGTGGTAGAAGATTGAAAAACATTGAAATCAACCAAAATTGCATCTGATCCACACACACTTGACTCTAATAAAAAAGAATACTTAAGATGCAATGTAATAAATGTATAACTTGAATGACATCAAGAAAGGCATGGACTTGTACAAAGACAAAGAGAACTTTATTGACTTTGAGCCAAAAGTAGTAAATTTGGTAGTAAGGATTTTCCATCAACATTTTTGCTCAATTCAGATGGCGAGATACACTCAACCCCACAACACATATGGCTATGCATGAATTTGCTCCTATGAGGAAAAAAATATTTAACATTGAGTCGTGTTATGCATGATTAAATCAAGCACCCAATAGCTTGCTAATAGAGAATAATATCAAATGCATCTCCAACATCATGAAGAATCAATCGTAACCCTATCTCCATGGAAGTGACAATGGGTTTGCACTCCTAAAGGTGAAACCTTTGCAATAATGTGGCAATGTATTTTGTTTGACACACAATTCCTTCATCAACTTGCAGGAAGAGGATAACCTTGAAGGAGAAATCTTGGAACGGAGTAAGCAAGTGAACGAAGAGGAATGGGAAGTAGATTCGGATAGACCTGAATGTTCATCGGAAGAGGAATTTCTAGGTTGGGTAGAAGCCATGTCCCCAGACCTCACCACCTCTAGGAAGGAAAAGGATAATTCAAGTTCTATTCAACGAAATCAAAAGACGAGGAAGAAAAAGAACAGGAAAATTGAGGAAGAAGAACCATTGATGGAAGTGCCAGAAAACTTTAGGAAATATGCAGTGGAAGACCGAAAAATTATGATTAGAATAGATAAAAGCTCACGAGAAGCTTATGAAAATAAGGAAACCACAAAGAAAGTTGTAGTGGCCATTGAGGAAGGAGAAGAACGATGCACGTACATAGGACATGATTTGACTAACGAAGAGGAAGAAAGTTTGATTGCTCTATTGAAAAGGTATAAGGATGTGTTTGCATGGAGTTACAAAGATTTGAAAGGGGTAGATCTTGATATATGT
Organism: Ceratopteris richardii; assembly: GCA_020310875.1. Lineage (NCBI taxonomy): Eukaryota > Viridiplantae > Streptophyta > Polypodiopsida > Polypodiales > Pteridaceae > Ceratopteris > Ceratopteris richardii. The sequence continues at coordinate 71,992,768 of CM035409.1, forward strand.
TCCCATAGGATACCCATGACTGTAGAGGCAAGACCCACTAAGCAAAATCCCTATACATATAATGACAATTACGCATTGAAAATCAAGGAAGAAATAGATAGACTCATCGAAGACAAATTTATCTATGAAATAGAACACACCAAATGGGTATCACCCATCGTAGTCATGCCTAAGAAGAACGGTAAGCTAAGGGTGTGCATTAACTTAAAGAAGGTCAATGCTGCCACCATTAGGGATAGTTACCCTTTACCCATCATAGAACACATGTTGGAAAGAGTCGCAAGAAAGGAAGTGTATAGTTTCCTTGATGGATTTTTATGCTATAATCAAGTTTCTATTGCCCCCGAGGACCAACATAAGATGGCATTTGCCACTGAGTGGGGTATCTTTGCATTTCTCCTTTTGGGCTGACAAACACACTTGCAACTTTCCAAAGGTTGATGTGCCGTGTGTTCAAAGAATTTTAAGGAAAACTCTAGAATTGTATGTGGATGACCTATGTGCTCATTCAGTGCATAGACCATAGCATATCCCCGAACTTGAACACATCTTCGATAAGTGTCGGGAATATCAAGTCTATTTAAACCCTAAGAAGTGTGTTTTTATGGTAAGGCAAGGCAAGATACTTGGTCATATAATTTCAAAAAATGGAATCTCCACAGATGAAGATAAGGTACATGTGGAAGGGGAATCAAGCAAGAAAAGAAGAAGAAGAAGATCAAAGTCAAAAACAACTCAATAAAGAATAAAGATCATAATACAGAAGAACCACCCTCTGCCCAAAGCGCCGCAGGGGCACGCATCAGGCAACAACGGGAATCACCCAGGTCCTGAGAAGTGGAATTAAAGATCAATCAAAACCAGGACATTTCATGGGAAGGACGGACCAGGGCCAGGAACTATACATGAAGAAGTGCAAGACAATAATTGGCACGTAGTAATCCTTCTGATGACAGTGTGCGGTGAAAAGAAAGTAAACAGGCTCAAAGCAATACAACAGGGTCACATGTGTGCAACCAGGACAAATCAGTGTACCACAAGCAAGACATAGGTCACTGGTGGCGTGCGTGGCAACCCAATTGAATACAGCAACCCAGATATGTGATATACGGAATACCAAGGGGCAAAACAGAAGCAAAGGACATAGATCGGATAAAATAACAAATTCTCTGATGGTCCTTATTGCTTCTCTGACCACTCGGTGCGTGTATTCAGACCTGTTAAAGCAAGCCGAAGATAGAAGCAAAGGACAAACCTCAGATAAGATAACCAATTGTCTGACGGTCCTTATTGCTTCTTCGACCACTGGATGCGTGCACTCAAAAGACTTAAACAAGCAGCCAACGAGAAGATAAAGCCTGTCAAGGGATGAGAGAGACGAAGAGGGGGAGAGTGTTGCATAGCAAAGAGAGCACAAGACAGAGAAAAAGACGGGCCCCAAAAATTTTCCGATTTGGACACCTTATTTTTGTATTATAACCATTATTGTAATATATTTTCCGATGTAAATGCACTAGAGGAGTCCTCTAGATGCATCCCCACAGAAGATTAGAAGCTTACCCATGTAAATTAGTAGGAAATTAGTCTTTTAGTGAATAAAGTGCCGGTCTCTTGTGTGAAAGGACCATTTTTACGGCACATGTATATAAGTCACTTGGTGACTCTTTGTGGAGACTTTTTGCCATTGTGAAGAAGGAGCTCTCCAAAATTTCGAATTTGCCTCTTTCTTGTAGATTTCCATCTTCTCTTTGATCTTGTATGTGTGTGTAGTTCTTGGAATGTGTGTGTAGGACTGTTGTCTACCCCTCCCCACTGTTTTTGAGCTACTGTAGTGTGTGTGTGAGCTTGTAGGAGTTGTGGCGTGAGTGTGGGTGCTTCCCGCCATTCACTATTTGGGTCATAACTTGAAGCAGAAATGTCAGAATCGAGTGAAACCACTTCCAATAGATGCGTCTTGTCGAGAGCTTCGAAACAAGTACCCTATTAACTATATTCAAAGTTCGGAGCTAAGAGAAATCCTTGATTTTCTGAAAACTGTTGTAAGAGGTATCGCGGCAGACACTTTCAGTTTGTTAGTGAGCTTGAGAGGTGGATTAGTCTTTTCTCATTCATAGCAGCTGAACCACTTCATGTTCTATCATGTGTGCACATGTCCTCATACACTTGGTTAGGTCGTTTGATCGGATTGACATTTAAATGTGTGTTAATTTCCCACTATATGCACTTGTGTTGCAATAGAGGTACAGTCTCATTGGCACGAGTCCTTGAGTCTTCTTGACTCAAGTACACATGTTTTTGGCGCCGTTGCCGGGGAGCACTCAGCCAAGGTGCCTTCGTGATGGTTATAGATCGAGTGTGATGGAATCGTACTTATAGAAGTGAACTCGTTCCGTGGCAAGTAGTCAATCACTTCAGCACTTGTTACTTCACATCCCCAAGATGTGTGTAATGAGTTTTTAGGTTTAGGGTTAGTAGGAAGGGAGAGAAGGAGGAGTTAGGGTTAAGTGAGAACGAGAGGAGAAGTGAAGAGAGTTGAAGTAGGACTATGCCAAGACCACTAAAAAAGCCCAAAAAATTTGCCCAAAATTAGTAATGATCAGTTTCTATCACAAAAAGTATAAAAACAAAACAAATTGACTCATTTGACACTTCACAGTCTTCTGGTATCACCTGCGAGCAGCGACTGGTATCGCGTGGGAAGTATCGTGCTATTCAGGCCTTTAAAACTAGAACTTGAGCTCAAGGTGCAAGCTAGACAGTACTAAGGTAAGAGTCCACGAAGTATTTTGAATGAAAACACACTAAAAGTGCACAAACACGTGATTAAATGCATGCGCGGTATCGCGGGGAAGAAGACAGTTGATTTTTGAGCTTCAGTGAGAGGGACAGTGGGTTAGGAGTGAAGAGGTTTGTGAGAAGAGCAAGGGGGTGCTAAATTTTTTGACTTGTGAGACATTTTGGCTTGAGTATCGCGATCGGTTGAGTTTTGGTATCGCGATACCAAAATTCCCTTGTATCGCGATACTTGCCAAGGTATCGTATCGTTGGGTACCAATCTTGGTATCGCGATACCAATCTGGTATCGTGTCGCCAAGTTGGTATCGCGATCTCACTTTACCCAGTAGTATCGTATCGTTACCTATGGTGGTATCGTATCGTCCATTTGCTTGATTCGTATCGCGATACCATCTTCAGTATCGCATTGCCTTGGTTCTCAGGTATCGTATCGCGAGGACCTTGGTATCGTATCGTCCCTGATCGTGGTATCGTATCGTTAATCCCAGAAGTATCGTATCGCCCACTTCCTAGTGTAGTATCACGATACCATAACTAGTATCGTATCGTACAAGTTGGCGGTATCGTATCGCCACTTGTCTTGGTATCGTATCGTCTCATTGTCGAGAGTTGTATCGCGATACCGAGTTGATATCGTATTGGTGTATGTTCTAGTATCGTATCGCTTGAGCAATCGGGTATCGTATGCAGGGCTTCCAGTATCGTATCGTGTAAAAGAGGTGGTATCGTATCGTGACCAAAATCAGTATCGTATCGTCTCGGTGCTCAAGTATCGTATCGCGAGGATTGTTGGTATCATATCGTGGCAATAGTTCAGTATCGTATCGCCTGCTACAGCAAGTATCGTATCGTGTAGATTCCAAGTATCGTATCGTGGCCAGCTCGGTATCGCCCAGTGCAATATCGCCTGGAAGTGGTATCGGCCAGAGTGGTTGAAGCATTTTATCAGGTAACTTGAGGCATTGGAAGAGCCACTCAAGGAGAGTCTCTGAGACTTAGAGAGTCTTAGGAGGGTGAATGAACTTGAGGTCAGGGAGAGTGCTAAGTAGCCGAAGAAGTGTCATATCTTCTGTGGGAAGTGCTACCCAAGTTAGTCACCACTCTGCCTATTCAGATACCTCTAGTGACTCAGAGGAGGAAATACCCATGGCTTCGGAAGACATGCAAGGTCCAACTCCAAGTAGAAATTTCATGACTACTGTAGAGGGAGATTACCGTACTTCCTTGCAGTATGTGTCTACCAATGCCCAGGAGATCCCCATCTACCTGGATGGCTTAAATAGATCTGTGGCTAGGATGGTAACTTCCATGAATGCCACGATGGTGCCCCGACCTGCAGTCAAGTACGAAGGAGGAGCATACGTGGACAAAATTGGTCACATCTACATCGTGATTGAATTTCCTGAGATGATCAATGAAAGGGGAGAATTGGTGGAACCAGAAAACTCCGAAAGAACAAACCCTAAAGAGCTAGTGACTACCCCTAGAGGGAGATCCCAAGTAACTCGAGTCTTGAGAGGAGACTTGATACCTCAAGACGACTACTTATTGGAAATCTATATGATACATGGATCAAACTTATTGCTTCAAATAGACTTACCGGCTCCAGGGAGAGAAGAAAGCTCCATGACATTTTATGAGCTGAAGGATCCAGAAGATGAAACTAGACTCACATACTTGGACAAAAATCAGAGGAGATATTGGCCAGTGAGTGCCTTAGACAAGGCTTGGCTGAGATACATGGGTGTGCCTGTATTCCCTCAGAGAGATCAGGCAACTACTTTGCAGAACCCTTTTGGAAATCAACAAGAGACAGAACACACCACGTCAGGACAGACCAGCCAACGAAGTGTGCCAAACCGTACTCATGTGCAATTTGCAACTCTAGGAGTGCAAACACACAATCAGGCCCACGCAAGGGTAGGTAATCAGTACCAACCACCCATAAGACCACGATCACCACTAGGAGGGTAGCCGTGAACGCACCCAGTTAGACCAGCAGTCCCTGTCTTCCCTGTAATGCCGAGACCGCCTGAACCAATGAGAAGACTGAGACCTATCCAAGTGGCCAAGTGTGTAAGAAGTCATTATGATGGATTGGGAGAACCCTACGATCACATTGCTGAATTTACACAAGTTCTAAGGGCAGAACAAGTAGATGACTTCTTTGTGCAGTATGAGTCTTTTGGACTCACCCTCACAGGAACGGCTCTAACTTGGTTCCAGCCATTAGACCCTAATCAATTTGGAAACATGGAGCAATTATTTCAAGAATTCATTGGGGAATTCACGAAGAGAGGGATCAAACACAATTCCACGTCTTTAATCCATAGTTTTTAACAGAACCCTAATGAAACAGTGAAAACAGCAGCCCGAAGATGCAATCAGTATGTGGATAGATGCCCGGTTGCAAAGAGACCCACTCAACAAAAAATGATTTCATTATTTTTGGATGGACTCACGAATGGAACCCTAAGAACCTTAGTGTACGTGAAAAGACTACAAACTCTAAGCGAATGTCTTCAGGAATGCATTGACCTGGAAGATAACCTAGCTTAGGACCTCAAGAGCACGCCCAGACCCACTAAATCAAAAGACTCGTGAAGTACCATTACTTCCAACTCTGGTAATATGGAGGAATTGGCAGAATTATTAGCAAAAAAACTAGGAGTCCAGGGACAAAGAACTTACCAACACCCAGCCCAAAGAGTGCCTATGCTACGAAGATGTAGCCTATGTGGAGGAGATCACCCCACACACATGTGTGTGCGAGGAGGGAACGGCGCACATCAAACATACCCATACAACAGACAGCACCAACCAGGAAATGCTTTGTACTGCCACATAGAACAAAAGTACACTAATCACACCATTGAAAATTGTCCATTCAATAGACAGGCACGACCATTCCAACCACCACAGTATCGACCATATGGATATCCACCTAGAGAGCAAGGCAAAGAGATGCCCAGATACAATCCCTATCCAACACCAGCAGGAGTATCAAGACCATATGAACAGGCACCATATCCACCACCACAACCAGTGCTAGGAACACAATTGTCTCAACCTCAATAGGTAGTACCTTTGAAGTATGCTCAACCCGAAGAGAATTTGGAGAGAGCCATAGGGCCAGCATCATCTACAATCAATGAGGAATCAGCGAACCCTGGATATGAGCTGCCACCAGGAGATTACTACCCATATGAAGCCAATATGTTAGATTACGAACCAACCTATGATTCGGCTTATTATGGATATGGAAACTATGACCCAAGCTATGGCACAGAGGTCACAACTCTAATGTATACCGCTCCTAAAGCACAACCACCCATGAGACCAACCATTAGACCACCTGTACCAAGAGGACCTTGTTATAGGTGCGGAGGAGACCATTTTATTAGAGAGTGCCCTCGACCTTACAATCCACCACCACCTAGGACTTGGGAAGGATATTGCAACGATTGCGGAAAGGAACATCTTTTCAGGGATTGCCCTAAGAATCCAACCAAAGTCCAGGACACTGCACCTATCAATGTAATTGAAGTGATAGAAGGATCTGGAAGTGATAAGGAATATATTGTGCCATTGAAAGCCATTACTAGAGCTCAGATAAGGCAACAAAAAGGGAAACAACCAGAATAGGAACAAGAGAGCAATAAAGCTGTAAGTCCTAAAGTTCAGGTAGTGGAAGATTCTGAGGATCCACGCGAGAGTACCCAGAACACCAAAGCGCAAAAATGGAAGGAAAGAAGAGAAAAACTCAAAAATAAATGGGCAAAAGATGAGAGTCAAAAAAGTAAAAAACAAACCCGAAACAAAAGGGAACATAAAGAACAAGGGATCCGAGAGGAGACCCCAGTGTCACCACTTATCCAAGAGAAAGAGAAACCAAGATCAATTCTAGCTGATCCAAAACCAAACGACTTAGAGATGTGGCTGAAAGCTTACCACGCTAGAATTAAGACTGGGTCGAATATAGAGCAACACGAAAGACTTTACCCACAAGGGGAGCTGGAAAAGGAAAGACTAGCGATATGTAGGAAACTTATAGAGGTAGCACAAGCAACCCTAGAAAAGACTATCCCAGCTCTGCCAAAGACAAGGGTAACAAATGATCAATACAAAGAATGTGTCCAATCCAAAGGTAAAGAACTCAAAGGGAAGGAAAACATAGATGAGCAAATGGAAACTCAAGATGAACCTGTGTCAATAATACTGGACTTAGAGGCAGAATGACCGAAGGAACTATGGAATAGACTTCGAGAAGAACAATGGAAGAAAAATGGAGTATCGAAATCTCCTTTCGAGGAAATAGATGTGGAAGTTTATCAACCAAATACAAACCTGGAGGAAGTCTATGAGGAAGTATCAAGACTCGATAGGAGGAGGGAGGAAACCCTGAGCATTTCCACCTTACCGAATTACATGGGAGAATACGAAAAGGAGTCTATAATAATACGAGCACCCACAGTATATGGAAAAGGAAAAGGAAACTCAGAAAAAAGTTCACACAATCTAACGGAACTCAAGAAAATGAAAGTACAATGCAAGTTGACCGTGGAAGAATTACTTAAACTTAAGTCACAATTATGGAGACAATTAGCGAGCCAATTAGAAATAGGGCAAGAAAAGGAAGGAAAGGAAAGAGAGAACACATCTAAAAGACAAATCCCAGTGGATAAAGTGGGAGAGTTTAGTGAAGGTGACGAAGGCAATACCTGTCTGCCTGTCACTTACAATGGGTATATGACCAAGGCAATACTAGACACGGGAGCCGGGGTAGGAATCGCTACCAAGGAAATTTTGGGAGAAATGGGGAAAGCCTGCCTTACGACCCACACGCATGAAGCTCCAATTAGCAGACGGGCATGTGGAGAAACCCTTAGGAATATTGGAAAGAATCAAATTAACCACCTGTGGAGTAGAATTTGAACACACATTAGCCATTTGTAAGTTCGAGAAAGCTAACAACTATGAAATGATATTGGGGTGACCCTTTATGAGACAAATGCGGGTAGTGCAAGACTGGGGAAGAGATTCATTGTACCTACAACATCAAGGAAATACAACCAAGATAAACTTGCATACATTTGCTTATTGAGATGTCCCTCCACTACAATGGAATCCCATACACAAGGAGGAAGACGACCTGTCCATGCATAGTGCTGGATCGAGCGATCAATCTTGGATGCACGAGGATGCTCAGTTATGGATGTGCAAAGAGGCCAAGAAGGAGGAGAGTAAAAGGCAAATGTGGCCGATAGGACATCCTAACTACCGACCAGTTGAGGACCCAGGGTACATGCCTCAAATCTTTCCAAATGAGACCTTTGAACCGCATGGATGGATGGAAATTCTAGCAACCTTAGATGTGTGCGTGAATGAGGAAGTTTTGGCAATGAACGAGTGCATAGATGAGGAAGGTTATGATGTAAATCTTTATATGGTTGTCCTTCAAGAAGTAGATGAAGGGGAAATCATGGAAAAAGAATGGAAAGAGGAATATGAGAGTATAGAAATGGAGCCAGAATTCGATTCCGAAGAAAGCTACCTGGACACCATTCGAAACAGAGAGAAATAGGAACCTACCATGATCTTAGCAATTGAAGCTACTCCCATGACACCAAAGCAAGCAGAAGACATGAGTAAAATAGGACCTGATCCAGATTCGTTTGAAGTTCCTGAACATTTTAAAAGATATGAAGTAGAAGAGAGAAAGGTAGCCGTTCAGATGCCTAAACGAGAGGCTAGAGATGGAGAAGCATACGACAACAAAGAACAAACAAAAAAAAAAATTATAGTAACAGTGGAAGACGGAGAAGAGCGATGCACCTACATAGGCAAAGATGTATCAGAGGAGGAGGAAGAAGAACTCATACAACTGATCCAAGAATATCGAGATGTGTTCGCATGGACATATAAGGATCTTAAGGGTGTAGATCCCAATATTTGTTCTCATCGAATACCAATGACCGCAGATGCAAAACCATCTAAACAATGCCCTTATACATATAATGAGGTGTATGCAACGAAAATTAAGGAAGAAATTGACAAGCTACTAGTTGCAGGATTCATATATGAGATAGAACACACCGAATGGGTATCACCTTTAGTAGTGGTGCCTAAGAAAAATGGAAAATTGAGGGTGTGCATTAACTTGAAAAAGGTCAATGCATCCACCATACGCGATAGCTATCCATTACCCATCACAGACCATCTATTGGAAAGGGTAGTAGGAAAGGAAGCCTATAGCTTCTTAGATGGATTCTCCGGATACAACCAAGTAGCCATTGCTACTGAGGATCAACATAAGACCACATTCGCGACCGAATGGGGAGTCTATGCTTTCAGAGTGATGCCTTTTGGACTCACTAACGCACCCGCTACATTCCAATGATTGATGTGTCATGTTTTCAAGGAATTCCTGAAAAAAAGCATGGAAGTGTATGTAGATGATCTATGTACATACTCGAATCAAAGACGAGATCACATTCCCGAATTGAGAAAAATATTTAATAAATGCCGTCGGTATCGAGTCTGCCTAAACCCAGAAAAGTGTGTCTTCATGGTGAGACAAGGGAAGATCTTAGGACACATAGTCTCAAAAAATGGAATATCCATGGATGAGGACAAGATCAAGGTCATTTTAGAGCTTCCTAGACCAAAGAATGCAAAAGAGGTACAAGCCTTCATGGGACATTGTGGATATTACCGTCGGTTCATTCACATATATGCCATAATAGCCAAACCCCTGTATGGTCTCTTAACTCAATTCACTTGGACTGAGGAGTGCGAGAAAGCATTCAATGAGTTAAAAAAGAGACTTAGCACAGCCCCAATTCTGAAAACGCCCAATTGGAGCAAGCCTTTTCATATTCATGTTGATGCTTCTAATTATGCAATCGGATGTATCTTAGCCCAACCAGCTGATGAGGGAAAGCTAGATCATCCAATTGCCTATGCCAGTAGACAACTGAATCAAGCTGAAAGGAATTATACAACAACTGAGCGAGAAGGATTAGGAATGGTCTATGCAGTTAAGAAATTCAGACACTATCTGTTAGCCAATAAATTTAAGTTCTTCATAGACCATCAGGCCCTACTGTACTTAGTCAATAAACCTTGTAACACAGGAAGATTAGTAAGATGGTTCTTACTATTAATGGAGTTCGACTTCGAAGTGGTAGTAAAAAAGGGAAACACGCATGTAAGAGCAGACCACCTTTCTAGGTTAACCCACGAAGAACCGCCAAGTGGAGTACCCGATGATCTGCCAGATACTTACTTGTTCAATATGGAAGTATGTCCAAAGTGGGCAGAGAAATTAATTCCTATACTCACCCATGGCCCACAACACTCAATCAATAACAATAGCAAAAAGGAAATTCTTCAATCAAGAAATTTGCACATTATTGCTGGGAGCGTGTACTATAAGGAACCCAATGGAGTCTTGCTAAGATGTGTCGAGGAGGATGAACAAAAGAAGCTAATCGAGCAAGCACATGTGAACAAATGGAGAACACACCAAGGAACTTATGGAACCATTGGGGAGTTAAAAAGATTAGGAGTGTACTGGCCTAACATGCCCAAGGATGTCCATGACTACGTGAGTAATTGTGCAGAATGCCAGGAGACAATCCCGGAGGATCACATGTCCATACCATTTTCAACCATATTGGAGTAAAACATTGGTTAAATTTCTAAAGAACAGAGAACATGAGGAAGGAATAAGTTTAACTAGAAGACGATTCCTAGAAGAAATGAGCAAGGATTACGTACTTATGGGAAAACAATTGTTTAAGAGAGGAAAGGATAACCAATTACGATTATGCGTGCATGAAGGAGAGTATCTACCCATATTAGAGATGGCACACACAGGTGCCACGGGAGGTCATTTTTCAGCTGAGAGAACTGTCAAAATGATCCTCTTCGCCGGCTTGTGGTGGCCAACTCTACATATGGATGCGGAGACTTATGTACGAAGCTGTGAAACGTGCCAAAGGGCTAAATACCCGATTCGGAGAGATGACATGCCCTTAAGACCTATGGTGTGTGCAAGAGCATTTTCCAAATGGGATATCGACTTCATAGGACCCATCAACTCACCAGCCAAAGGATCACATGCTGAGTACATCATAGTAGCCACATATTATTTAACCAAATGGGTAGAAGCAAAAGCTACGAGAAAAAACGATGCTCAAACCACCGCTAAATTCCTTTTTGAGAATATATTCACTCGTTTCGGTTACCAATTGAGATTGTGAGTGACCGAGGAGCGCACTTCCTTAACGAAGTAATAGAATCCCTAATGAATGAATTTTTAGTGATTCACAAAAAATCAACCCATACCATCCCCAAGCCACTGGTCAAGCGGAAAGTTCCAACAAGGTGTTATGTACTATATTGACAAAGATTGTCAATAATGGGAGGTCGGATTGGGACAAACAATTGCATCATGCAATTTGGGCCTTCCGAGTAGCATATAAGACTGCCATTGGAACTACCCCATTCAATTTAGTGTATGGGCAGAACGCTATTTTGCCGATTGATTTTTTAATCCCAACCTTGAGAGTAGCCCAACAGTATGAATGGAACGGACATGAGTTATCCCAACAACTCGACCAAATCGAGAAGTTACATGAAACTAGGTTACAAGCAGTGGTAGGAATCTACGCAGCTAAGAGAAGACAAAAAGCATATTATGATGCACATATAAAAGACAAAGGACTTAAAGAGGGAGACTTAGTCTTGGTGTACACCTTAAAACAACATGCCAAGAAGTTACAAAAACGCGGCTATGGACCTCTCATCATCAATAGAATCTCTACTAGTGGAGCGGTTAACCTAGCCACTCTAGATGGAGATATTCTTCCTAACTACATAAGTGGATGCAGAGTCAAACGGTTCATGGAGCCTGTGTTGACCTAAGTATCAACTTAGGGACTTGCGGAGAAAGAGACTATACCTCAATCCCCTCACAAGTGCATATAGTGGGGATACACGCTTTTAAATATCAATCCAAAGAGTATACAAACCTAGCCGAGTGTATGAGGACATGCAATCATGTAATGGTCAATGCAAATGAACTACTCAAAGAATGTAAATGAGGCAAAGACTTATCCAAACAAGCTCCAACTGTTGGTCAAGGCGAAACGATACTTGGTGCAGCAGCTGTCGGTATTTTGGACTTTTCTCCCAGCTCCGAACTCCAAATATAGCGAATAGCATATGCGTTTCGAAGCTCTCGAGAAGACGCATCCAATGGCAGTAGTTTCACTCAATTCCGACGCTCCTACTTCAAGTTATGAGCGAATTACTGAGTCGCGGGAATACTTTCCTACACTTCAGCACTTCCTACACTTCGCACACACCTTTCCTACAGCAAAGAAACACTCTCAAGGATAGACAACACTCACAAGCACTCTTTCCAAGCAATACACATGCATGCAAGCTCACGAAGAAGAAGATAAGGAGGGAAGAAGACACAAATTCGAATTTCTGTGCTCTCTATTCTCACAATGGCAAAAAGTTCTTTACAAAGAGTCACATTTGACTTATATACTAGTGCCCTAAAAATGGTCCTTTCACACAAGTGACCGGCACTTTATTCACTAAGAGACTAATTTCCTACTATTGTACATGGGTATTCTCTATTTTTCTGTGGGGATGCATCTAGAGGACTCCTCTAGTGCATTTACATGGGAAAATATATTACAAGGATGAATATGATACAAAAATATGTAGTCCAAATCGGAAAAATTTTGGGGCCCGTCCTTTTTCTCTGCTTTGTGCGCTCTTTAGCTCTGCAACACTCTCCCCCTCTTCGTCTCTGTCGTTCCTTGACAGACTTTGCTTCGCGCACGCGTCCAGTGGTCCGTGTTGCCTGATTCTTGATCTTGCATTATGTTTTAGAGGCGCTTCTGCTTTTCTTCGCACGCTCCCCTTGGTCAGTATTGTCTGCAGTTAAACAGACATGCAGATTCGATGGCCTTCTTGATTCAAGCTCTACTACTCGAGAGCCTGTTGCACTTGTCTTGCCTGTTGACTTGGGTTGCCACGCACGCCACCAGTGACTAGGAATGTGCTGTTCTTAGTCACCCTCTTAAACTTTTCAGCCTCTACCCCTTTGTAACTTTTGGTCCTCTGATTTGTCCTGGTTGCACACATCTGACCCTGTTGTATTGCTTTGAGGCTGTTTACTTCTTTCCACCGTGCGTGACTTGGCTGATTTCTCTTTTCGCCTGATGCGTGCCCCTGCGGGGCTCTGTGCAGAGATGGGTAATGCGCCCCTGCGGGGCTTCTTGCAGAGATGTATCTTCAAATCTTGCTTTTTTAATGAAGCTGCTTCTTCCGTTGTCTTCTTCTTTTCTTCTTCTTACTCGATTCTCCCTCAACACTGCCCCCCTCCTGGACTCTGTCGTCCCCGACAGGCTTTGATAAGCGACGGGCATATGTTCGATATACTTGTTGCTCTGTATCATTTAGCAGATTGGCTTCACGTATCATGAGCTGTTTCCATTGTTCAGCTTTTACTCCATCGTTGGGCGGTTGTCTGTGATCTGCGAAGAAGCTTATGTCATATGCCACAAGTCTGGCATTCAAATTGGATGACATCTTCAAAAAGATCTCTGAATCTATTTCAAAAAATCCTGTAAAAAACGCTTCTTCGAATGTCTGCATATATGGACTTGGCAAAAACATCAGTCTGGAATAATATGCCATTATAGTTGGTCTGCTTGGCATCACTGATAGATCAAAAATAAGTATGTCGGTGCCCTGATTAATTCCAATAAAATTCAAAAATGTGTATGCCGCGTGTTTAAAAACTTTTAGCACAGTGAGCAGCATACTAAGTATTTTATTTGTCATTTTGACAGCTAAATCTGGTACTGCCGCATAATTGTGTAGCCAAAATTCTATGGTTTTTATCATGTAATCTTCCGTTGGCAAATAATTATGTGGCGGGCTAGGAAGCAGAGGAAAATTGAGCCACTGTTTATTGATAGTACCGTTTCTTTGTAGATCCAAAAATTCCTTGGTATCCCTTCGACGTGGTAATGGACAAAATGAAGGGTTTACTTGGAATGCATATGGCGCTGCTTGCCAATGCACTCGTAGTGTGGGATGTTTCTCCAAAAATTTTCTCCGCCACACTGGTTGTGCAGCTTCAAATTCTGCTTGAGTAAACTTGAATGTATCATTCTCGAAGTTAAGCTGCTCATCAGGGCTCTTTTGGGTGATTCTCTTTATATAGTGTCTTGTTTTCTCTTTCAAAAGTCCGTATGGAACGTTGAAAGGCTTCATGATCTTTTCTAAGTCTTTACCTTTGATCTTAGCTTCCGTCATGACCTTGATTACTTCATTTTCAAAATTTTCTATCAACCGGGACACCACTAGTGCCCGTTCCTTCTGACTTATTTCTGCAGTGTATGGCATTGGATGTTCATCATGTATGTCGGCCAACTGCTCATGTATTGGAGAATGATAGATCGGGTGAGATAGAGGGCTTAGCTCCACCTCGTCAGTACGATTTTCCTTAGTCGGCTCTACTGGTGTCCCGATCGGTGCTTTGTCTTTCATTTGCGTCTTCAATTGTGCTATGCACTTATCTTTCTCTTTGACTTCTTGCATGGCTGCCCTGAGTGCTTCTTTAGCCGCTAGCAATTCATTTCCTACTTCAGCGACATTATCCATGTTTTCGCTGTAACTCTGTACCAGTTTGGCATTCACCTTTTGTAATTGACTTTTTAGTTCACTGGTTTCATTGGTGTACTTGCTTTTCCATTCTTCTGTCTGTGCTTGCTCTTGTCTTAGCAACTCTTCATATTTGTCCATTTGCTCCCTTAATTCTTTTTCTTTGTTTTCTGCGGATTCCTGCTGTACGATTGGTTGATCATATAATAAAGATTTCATTAATTCCTTATTTCTGTTGCGTAACGTGTCATTCTCTTCCATGTATAACTTGAGTTGTGTCTCTAGTAGAGCGCTTCTAGCCCTCATTCTCTCTTTGTCCGCTTCGCTTGCATCATATAATCTTTGTAAATCTGCGAGCTGTGTCTGCAGTTGATGATGCTGAGTGCTTAATGATTCATATTGCGTTTTTGTTTCCAACAGTTCAGTGCTTTTGGTTGCTATCTCTTTTTGTACCTGAATTATTTGTGCAGACAACTGTTCACTCATAACTTGAAACTGATTCTTTTCCCTCATGACTTTGTCATAGTCTGCATCCGTGTCCATCATTTGTTGTTGGGTATCCATGGCAGTCTTAATCATCTGCTTGACTACCGGCTTTAATTGATTGACATCCACATTAAGCCATGTTTTTGGAATGCTTGGTGCTTCACCAATGGTGACATCTTTTCCTTGGGCGACATGCAATGTAGTGTCATGGGGCTGCCTAATCTGAAGTTGGATCCTTGGCTCAGCCACCATGTTGGCTTGATTTTCTTGAGGTGTATCATCTGGCACCTCGATCACAATTTTTTCTTGGTTTTGTAGTAGCTCCGAATCCACATTCACTGGAGTTTGTGATTCCTCTTTGATAGGAATTCTTACATGTGTACTGGTTACTGGAGCTTCGTTGATGCTAATCTTGGTAGTGTCATTCAATTGAATGACGTGTTCAGGTTCGTTAGCCTCATTTACCTTTTGGATCTTTTCTTCGTGGTTATCTGGTGTCACTTCCATTTGATTCATTTCTGATCCTTCTTCTTCATAAGTTTCTGTCCTGATATCAGTATCTAAAGTGTCTTTCTCAGGACTGGATTCCGTATTTGTACTAGAATCATCGATGCCCAATTCTTTGTATCTTCCCGGTGTTTTTAGGGTCTTCTCTTGATGCTTTGGTGCTGCTTGGCTGGCCTGTCTATAATGATGACCTTGGACGTTGAGATTCACTTGTCCTTGCATATATTGATGTGTTTCTTCAAGTGCAGTAGATAGATCTCTTTTTGTAATTGGCATTTGTACTATGGGGATTGTGGGTAACACATGTGTGCATTTAGATTCGGGTGTAGCCTGAGCTTCCTCCTCCCGTAGACACTTTGTACCTCTCATTTTTGGTTGAGAACTGGTCCCTGCCTCTTCAATACCTGTAGCAATTTTCTTCTTTTTGGGAACTGTGGCGGATTTCACGTATTTAGCCAGCCCTTCTGAGGTTGGCATCTCCCTTAAGCAGTTCTTCATGTCTAAAGCTTCATATATTAGCAATGTTAAAGCGGAACTGCCATTCAGGAACTTCTTCTGGCCCCATTTCTTCTGGGCTTCAAATAATCTTTCTTGTACATAGCCTGTCAGATTTACCTTGTTGCCAATCTGTCTCATGGCATGGGATAGTAACTGAACTACTATCTTCTGAGGTGCAGTGTACCTGTGCATGCTTGGAAAACAGAAATGCTGATGCACCAACCTGACTGCATCTTCGATGTCTATCCTGTTGATTTCTAGGAATGATCTTTTCTTTGGGTCGTGGCATTCATCCTTAATGTTAGTAATGCCCTCCTGACTCCATCCAAAAGCTTTATTGATCAATTCATGTGTGAATTGAATCGTCTTCCATGTACCTACTTTATCCAATACTTGTGCTTCTGGAATCGATATCTTTGTTGCAGCAGGTTGCATAGTATTCATTACTTGAGTGCACCGCTGAAAGTCTGGCACATAAATAGGCAATTTCAGAAATGCTTCTATTCCTGCCTGGGTCCATACATCTTCAATATGTGGTAATCCTTGTACTATCGTTTTGAAGTCCTGAGACATGATAGGGAAACAGTGATCCCTGTCCATGATCTTTATTGTTGCCATGAAGAGAAGTTCTGACACTGGTTGGTCATCCCGGAACCAATGGCCTCTTACTCTTGTGACCGACTCTAATGGAAAAAGTTGGACTTCTTCCTCTTGAGTGGCTTCAGAATTTGTTGATGACATCTGCACTCAAATTAGAGTGTGAATTAGTGGCCATATATTATCAGAAATGTTCCTTCATTTGTCTTAAGCTTGACATTGCTCCGAGTGAATGGTGTCGTCCCTTTCCCGTGTGTGTGAGAAAGGTAATACCTGGATTTTTTTTTTTTTTTGTATTTTTATATTTTTTTTTTTTTTGCTGAAAAGAAAACATAACTGTTAGTCCATAGCCGAAGCGGTTAGTAATTTTAATTTTTTTTTTTTTTTTGAAGTATTCTCTTAAGATATGTACAAGTGCTCTCCTATTTCCAAAGGGAAAATGTGCGTGACTATCCGGAAGTAGAAGGACGTTGTGCCGAATGCTTGGCCTTGTAATGTGGCCCTATCATGCATACTTTGGGTCCTGATAACTCCTCATGTGTGCAATTGGAAGTAGTTTCTTGATGTATGCAGCTTGTCTTGTCTTTCGGCACCCAAATTTGCTTCACTTGGATGGAATGTACTGTATTCTCCACCTCTTTGATGAATGTGGTTCTTCTTTGGTAGTACGTCTGCTTATTCTGTTTTGGGAATCTCAAGTTGGTTTGTATTGCATCTGCGGACTCCTTCTTTCTCCAATAGCTATTCCTTTTGGGCTTGTGTGTCTGTGGGCCTTGTTGATGGTGATTGCCCTTCTGAGGATGATCCTTGTTTTGGATGGTCGTCCTTGGAGTACATGACTTTGGGATCCATATTTGTGTTCGATCAGGTTGTGCAGTTATCACTTTCTTTGGAATCCATATTCTAGTGAGTCGTGGTTGACTGAAGTGTTCGAAATTCTTTGTCTTCTTATTCGATTGAACACGCTGATGTCGAAGACTTTTCTGTTGTTGAAGATATGCCTTCTTTTGATCCTTTCTTATCCAAGCTAGTGTAGAATGTGGAATAGGGTATACTTTCACAGGTGTAGACTTCAATTCTTGCAAAGGA
Organism: Ceratopteris richardii; assembly: GCA_020310875.1. Lineage (NCBI taxonomy): Eukaryota > Viridiplantae > Streptophyta > Polypodiopsida > Polypodiales > Pteridaceae > Ceratopteris > Ceratopteris richardii. The sequence goes on from CM035409.1 coordinate 72,010,438, forward strand.
GTATTCTCTCTTGTACATTGTGTTTCACTGGGCTTGATTTCATGTTCATGTGCACTCTTGTGACTCTCTATACTCAAAGACGGAAAGCACACAGAATTTACAGTATTCTCACGAGAAACACTAGAAAATGGGGTTTCTATATTGCTAGTGATCAGACAATCATGACTTTCTTCATTGGAAAGAACTTCTGGCTCGATATTAGCGGCTTTGAGTGGTCGTTCGTCTAGCAAACTAAATACCTCACGAGGTCCTATCCTGGCTGAGATGTATCCTAAGGCCAATTGAATGGTTACCTCATATTCATAAATCCAATCTTGTCCTAACACAACATCTTCGAGCAAATCCTGATCATGACATACTAAGAGTCTCTGCTCCATAGTGTTGTTCCCCATATGTAAAGGTAAGGTTATCTCACCTATACATTGAGTAATTTTTCCTCCTATTCCTATCAGCTGTGCCTTTGATGGGCGTAACTCCTCTTTAAGTCTCTGAGACAAAGAAAATTTGATGCAGCTTATGGCTGCTCCTGTGTCTATGAGAGCATCCACTAAGTGGTACTCTTTTCCTCCTGCTCCCAGATTCAAGTATGGTTGTCTTCTTTGTTGCCCTGAGTTCTCAGTGGCTCTAAAATTAGCCATTGGGATGAGTTCTTCTCCTACTCGATATCTCTCGTCTCTTTCTCTCATCCACTCTTTCCGTTTTCTGATGCGTTCTATGGCTTCCTGTCTCGCTTCTTCTCGTATTCTCTCCTCTTCTATGCGTCTATTTTTACCTTTGAGTAATCGTGACATAATTTTGTCAGTTAATGGTTCTAGGTATTTCTTTACTCTACACCCACTGATGTAGTTTGGTAACACATCTCCATCTAGAGTTGCTAAGCTGATGGCTCCACCTGTAGATATACGATTAATGATTAATGGGCCATATCCTCTCTTTTGCAACTTCTTAGCATGTTGTTTCAAAGTGTATACCAGAACTAAATCTCCTTCCTTCAATTGTTTGTCCTTGATATGCGCATCAAAATAGGCTTTTTGTCGTCTTTTCGCAGCGTAAATACCCGCTACTGCTTGTAACCTAGTTTCATGAAGCCTCTCTATTTGGTCCAATTGTGCTGATAATTCATGTCCGGTCCACTCGTAAGTAGTTGCAACTCTAAGAGTGGGAATCAAGAAATCAATTGGCAAAATAGCGTTTTGTCCATATACTAAGTTAAAAGGAGTAGTGCCTATTGCAGTTTTATAGGCTACTCGGAATGCCCATAAAGCATGATGTAACTGCTTATCCCAATCTGATCTACCATTGTTGACAATTTTGGTGAGAACAGTACACAAGATTTTATTTGAACTTTCTGCTTGTCCATTTGCTTGTGGGTGATAAGGGGCATATTTCTTATGAATTACTAAGAATTCATTCAACAAGGCTTCTATCACTTCATTAACAAAGTGCGTACCTCTATCACTCACAATCTCTATAGGTAGTCCAAATCTAGTGAAGACGTTCTCGAAGAGAAACTTGGCTGTAGTTCTTGCGTCATTTTTCTTTGTTGCTTTTGCTTCAACCCATTTGGTCAGGTAATCTGTGGCTACAATTATGTATTCGGCATGTGAACCTTTTGCTGGTGGGCTAATAGGTCCTATAAAGTCTATTCCCCACTTTGTGAAAGCTCTAGCACTCATCATGGGTCTAAGCGGCATCTCATCTCTTCTAATAGGATATTTCGTTCGTTGACAAGTATCACACCGCTGCACATATGTTATGGCGTCTTGATGTAGAGTTGGCCACCACATTCCAGCAAAGAGGATCATTTTTGCTGTTTTGTCTGCAGAGAAGTGTCCTCCTGCAGCTCCTGTATGGACCATCTCTAAGACAGAAAGATATTCATTTTCATGAATGCACATTCTTAATTGGTTATCTTTCCCGCGTTTAAAAAGTTGTTTTCCTATGATGGCATAATCCTTACTCTGTTCTTCAAGAGCACGCTTCCTTGCCAAGGTAGCTCCGTCAGGGTACTCTCGAGTTTTCAAGAACTTTACTAGAGGCATGCTCCATCTTGGTGCTATTGTAGAATAGCATAATGTAGAGTTCTCATCTGGGGTTTGTTCTTGACAGGTTTGACAGGTTGACACATAGTTATGAGCATCGCGTTGCATGGTTGGCCAATATATGCCAAATCTCTTGAGTGTTTGCCACGTTCCATTTGCGTTCAAATGAGTGTTCCATTGGTTTATGTGTGCTTTCTGAAGCCACATTTCTTGTTCCTCTTCTTCTACGCATCTCATCAGCAATCCGCTTGAATCCTGGTGGTACAAACTTCCCGCAATGATGTGAAGGTTTTTAGTCTTCCAGAGATCTTGCGTTTGGTTTGGCATGATCACATCTTTAGGTCCATGTGTAAGTATTGGGATCAATTTTTCTGCCCACTGAGGACATACTTCCAGGTTAAAAAGATAAGTATCTGGCAGGTCATCGGGTACTCCTATGGGTGGTTCTCCATGGGTCATACGAGATAAGTGGTCTGCTCTGATGTGGGTGTTTCCTTTCTTGACTATTACCTCAAAATCAAATTCCATTAGCAATAAAAACCATCGCACTAGTCGTCCGGTATTGCAAGGCTTGTTGACTAGGTACAATAGGGCTTGATGATCAATGAAGAATTTGAATTTGTTTGCCAGTAAGTAATGTCTGAATTTCTTGACTGCGTATACCATCCCTAGGCCTTCTCTCTCCGTAGTAGTATAATTGCGTTCCGCTTGATTTAACTGTCTACTGGCATAGGCTATCGGGTGGTCTAATTTCCCTGTGTCAGCTGGTTGAGCTAAGATGCAACCAATGGCAAACTTGGAAGCATCCACATGAATGTGAAACGGTTTATTCCAGTTGGGGACTCGAAGAATGGGTGCTGAACTCAATCGATTCTTTAACTCATTAAAAGCTTTTTCGCATTCTTCGGTCCAATTGAATTGAGTTAATAATGCATAAAGAGGTCTAGCAATTATGGCGTACATATGTATGAATCTTCGGTAGTAACCACAATGTCCCATAAATGCTTGAACTTCTTTAGCAGTTTTAGGTCTTGGTAAATCCAAAATTACTTTAATTTTGTCTTCATCTGTTGAAATTCCATTCTTAGAGACAATATGTCCTAAGATTTTCCCTTGTCGCACCATGAAGACACATTTTTCAGGATTGAGGCATACTCGATATTGTCGACATTTAGCAAAAATCTTTTCTAGTTCAGGGATGTGCTCTGATCGTATAGCTGAATATGTACAAAGATCGTCCACGTATACCTCCATACTTTTTCTCAGAAATTCTTTGAACACATGACACATCAATCTTTGGAATGTAGTTGGGGCATTCGTTAAACCAAAAGGCATGACTCTAAAGGCGTATACTCCCCATTCAGTTGCAAATGCTGTCTTATGTTGGTCCTCAGGAGCAATGGCTACCTGATTATACCCTGAAAAGCCATCCAGAAAGCTATAAACTTCCTTCCCTGCTACCCTTTCCAAGAGATGATCAGTGATTGGTAAGGGATAGCTATCCCTTATGGTTGCGGCGTTCACTTTTTTCAAATTGATGCACACTCTCAACTTTCCATTCTTTTTTGGTACAACCACCAAGGGTGACACCCATTCCGTGTGCTCAATTTCATAGATGAATCCAGCATCTAATAACTTATCTATTTCTTCTTTTATCTTGGCTGAATACACATCATTATAAGTATATGGTCTCTATTTCGAAGGTTTGGCTTCGGATGTCATGGGGATTCTATGCGCACATATAGATGGATCTACTCCCTTTAAGTCCTTATAAGTCCAAGCAAAGACATCCCGGTATTCTCTTATGAGTCGAATTAACTCCTGTTCTTCTTCTAATGAGACATCCTGTCCTATGAAGGTACATCGTTCTTCTCCTCCTTCCATGGTTACCACTATTTTTTTGGTCTGTTCCTTATTATCATATGCTATTCCAGGTTGTGCTTCTCTTTTAGGCATTTGAATAGCAATTTTCCTCTCCTCTACTTCGTACTTTTTAAAATGGGCTGGTACCTCAAATTGGTCTTGGAGTTTGTTTTCTTCATCTTCTAATTCCCTTTCAACTTCTAATTCCTCTTTTTGTGTAGGTTCCTTATGTGTTTCATTGGCCGTGATCTCTATGTTGGTGGTACTAATCCCTAGATCCATGGGTTCTGGTTCCATTTCGATGCTCTCGTAGTCCTCCTTCCAGTCTTTCTCGATCACTTCTCCTTCTTCCGCCTCCTGAAGGACTACCATATACAAACTAACATCATAACCCTCTTCATCGATACATTCGTTCATGGTCACTACTTCTTCGTTTACACAGACATCGAGGGTGGCTAAGATTTCCATCCAACCGTGAGGTTCAAATTCCTCATCTGGAAATACTTGTGGCATATAGGCTGGATCTTGTACAGATCTCACAATTCCTTGTTTCTGCTGCCATCCTCTTCCTCTCTCTTCTTCCTTCTTTGCAGCTTGACATATCCATAGATGAGTGTCCTCGTTCATCCAGGACTGATCACTAGAACCTGCACTATGAACCGATTGATCATCTTCCTCTTTATGGATTTGATTCCATTGTAGAGGTGTGTAGCTCAAGCGTAAGCACCACCTCCTTTACTTGTCAATCCGCGGAGACGTGAGGACCGGTATGAAGACCACGAGCAAGTGAAGGCACAAGTGCGTGAGTGAAAGCACACAAACATGCACACACATACACACACACGCGCACAAAGTAAGATCAAAGAGAGGAACAATGGAAAGCTTAGATTGCAAAAGAGTTCTCTTACAAAAGTTCTATTCTCTAACAAGCTAACCTCAAAAATGAGCTCTCTAGCTCTTTTTATAGTTTTTTGACTAGTTTTGGCCCTGTCCAAACCTAGTGTCCGGCCTAGTTAAAAATTAGGTTCCAGGGCTTATTTGAGGGCTCAAACGAAGTCTAAAAATTATGAAAATTGGTACGATGGTACTTCTAATACTCCTCAAGCTCGAGGACTCCTCAGCTTGAACAAAATGGAGTTACTAAAAATAGATAATGGTATTTACAATGGTTTCTAGTGATGAAAATCACTATTTTTGTAGGGGATTCTTCTGAAAATTTGACATACACTTCTTGGAGCTCCCTACTTGCTCTCTCTTCTTCTATGTCCACTTCTTTGATGTGCTTCCATGCTTTGTCCTTGACCTTGAGCTTCAACACTCCCCCCCCTCTCGAGTCTGTCGTCCCTGACAGACCCTTGTTGTAGTGATTGTTCCAAGTAGTGCCTTGAGAGGGAGTGTCCCTTTTGTATGAACACAAGTCGTCCGACGTTCTTCATCTATCACTGTGAGTCTTTGCAGGTTGTAGTCTCTTGGTATGTGCTTCTGCCTTGTATTCCAGCATGACTGTGTCGTTGTGAGTCTCCGTTGATGTTTTCTAGATCTTCCAAAGTTGATCTTCATAGTAGTCAAGCCAAGTACTCATAACCCATATTGAGTGATGGGTAAGTGTGTTCGTGCATGGGTTGAAAAAAGTATGTGCCTTGTGCACGGCCTTGTAATGTAGCCCTACGCATGCTTACTTGGAAAATGCATTGGAAGAAGTATGGTGCAAAAATTGCGGGTCTTGAGCTAAGTGCTCAAGGGTATGCTGACGAAGAGGTTTCCTAAACTATCATGGTTATGGTGTTTCCAGAGTAAAGATACTTACCATGGCGAAGGTTGATGGATGTTTGCCTCTTCGTGTTGTACACTCGGCCTTTGGGATGGAACCTTGTTGATGAATGTCCATGTTGATTGTCCACTGATGAGATCTTTTGAGTGGTGGATCCCCTCTCCTCTTTTCAAAGCAACATTTGTCACTAACAATGTGCATTTCTGAGCTTGGGCTCATGCACGTTCACTTCCCTATATTGACACTCAGAGGAATATTGGACACGTGCCGGTTTCTAAGAGATTACCATGCTGATTGACATAGACCATTCACCAGTGCTACTGTTCCATACTGGTTCAGGAAATATTGAGAATTGAATTGCTTTATATTCCTTGGCAAGCAACATCGGGTAACTACACCAAGCTGAGTTTCACATATGCTCTTTAGCTCACCATGTGCAGGAGTCTTCTCCTCCAGAACGACCTTTTGCAGATATCTCCTTGGATGCTCTGGTACATGAAGTAGTTAAGCATCACTCAAGTTGCGGACCTTCAAGCTCTTCATTCCTACCATGGTAAGAGAAAATCATAGTTGTAGATGCCATGTTCATGCCAAATGCTTGTCCTCTACCAGATAAGGCAGCAATAATCTCACTGCTGGCCGAGACACACTGCGATCCAAATTGATAAATGCCTAGTAATCAACAGTTCCACCTTCAACTAAGCATGACTCATTCATGTTTCATAAGCCAAACCTGGGAACAAGCTCTCTCCCACTTCTTTCTTTTTTTTTTTTTTTTTTTTTTTTTTTTTTTTTTTGAGAAAAAGGATATCACAAAACAAGAACACAAAAGTTAGTATCAATAGAAATGTTCGACATATGTCACTGTGCTCTTGTGCATGGGATTCTCAAGTGTGTCTATGCACGGCCGTGTAATGTGGCCCTATATTAATGCATACTTTGGAAATGCATGACCTAAATGGTGCAAAAGACAGGGTTGTGCAAGGAGCACATGGTTGTTGCTCGTTCGAGGCTTTCGATGTTATTTGTGGAGGTTGATGCCGACCTTGGTGGAGGTATCCATTGAGTCTCAAACTGATGTAATCCTCCTTATTGGAGTCCATTTTAGAACATCATTTGGCACTGTAGAGGTCACTTCAGGCGTCTTTCTCTTTGGATGCTTTCTGAACTGTGGTATCCAGTGTGGTTGATGCTTTGGTTCGATGGAGGCTACTTGCACTTTTGGCTTCCAAACCCATATCCTTTTTGCATGTCTTCCTACTAATGTTGAAGAGCTGATTTGATCTTCCTTTGGTCTCTGTACGTGGTTCTTACCCTTTTCTCTTTTTGGCCTCTTTGTTGAAACCTTTTGCATGTGGGAGAACAAAGGTTGTTGTGGGTGTAGGATCTTCTTAGGTACCCACATCTGTAATTGCCCTTGTTGAGCTGCAGCTAACTTCTTAGGCACCCAAACTTGTTGGATATCTTGTGACGGAGCTTGTCTGAGCTGCTTCCTTCGTCTTCTGGCCTGGTTAGTGTGCATGGATGGGATTTGTGGGGGTAAGGCTGGTGGGTGCTCTCCTTTGCGTACCCAGATCTGCTTCATGCCCGGAACCGCTTTTTTATCGAATGGTGTCTTTCTATTTGATGTAGCAGTTGTCGTGAACGGTTGTGTTTGCTTGTGTGGTGGGCTCACTACTGTGGCTACTTGAGTCTTTGGAGAAGAAGAAAGATCCACCCGCCTTCGAACCTGGTCGTCCACGATTGACTCCTTCTGCATCATAGAGCTTTTGACACATACAACATCTTCTTTCATATGATTAGTCTTGGAAGAACTAAGAGAGTGTGTGGTGCCATGATCTAGGAGCATGCAGTTCTCTAATTCTAATGTAATGCATTGTTCATGTACCCAAACTTGAAGAATTTGACCTCTTAGGTTTAAGTTAACTGCATGGTCATAGATCCAATCTTGACCCAAGACAAGTGGTTCTGTAAGGTTCTCATCTTGACATACTAGCGCTTTGACTTTCATTGGAACGTCTTGAAGGTAGATGGGAAGTTCCACCTCGCCCAAACAAGGGGTTTCCACACCTCCCAATCCTATGAGATAAGCTTCTATGGGATTGATGTTCAACCCCAAGTCTTGGCAGTAGGAAAGTTTAACTGCACTACTTGCTGCACCTGAGTCAATCAATGCTTTCACCGTCCTTGCACCCTTCCCTTGTCCTATCTCTATGGTCACAAAGGGTCTTCGGTCAATGACCTGAGAAGTCGCAATGCCTGACTTTTGACACATATCCATGTGATATTTTGGGGCTTTTGAGTTGACATCTAGGCCTAATCGCCTTAACTTATTTTGCCTAATACGCTCTCTGGCCTCTTCCTGTGCTTCTTCTCTCACTCTTAACTCTTCTTCTTTTCGCTTCTTCGCAGTGTTGAGTCTCATTAGCATATCCTCAGTAAGAGGTTCTTGATATAGCTTGACTCTACAGCCACTAATATAGTTTGGCAAGATATCTCCTTCTAGAGTGGCCAACTGAACTGCACCACTAGTGGAAATTCTATTAATGATCATGGGTCCATAACCTCTTTTTTCCAACTTACGGGCATGTTGTTTTAGTGTGTATACCAACACTAGATCTCCCTCTTTCAATCCCTTATCCTTGATGTGTGCATCAAAGTATGCCTTTTGCCTCTTCTTTGCAGCGTAGATGCCTGCTGCCGCTCGTAGCCTCGTTTCACCCAAGCGTTCGAGATCAAAGATCCTAGAGGACAATTCATGCCCATTCCACTCATACTCTTGTGCTACTTTTAAGGCAGGGATTAAGAAATCTAATGGTAGCACAGCGTTCTGTCCGAAGACCATCTGAAATGGGGTGGCGTTGAGTACCGTTTTGTAGGCAACTCGATAAGCCCAAACAGCATGATGAAGTTGTTTGTCCCAATCAGAGCGTTTATTATTTACCAATTTTGTCAATACGTTACAGAGGATCTTATTGGTACTCTCGGCTTGTCCGTTGGCTTGTGGATGATAGGGGGCGGATTTCTTATGTATCACCAAGAATTCTTGGAGAAGATTTTCAATGACTTCATTCAAGAAGTGTGTGCCTCTATCGCTCACCAACTCTATTGGTAGTCCATATCTTGTGAACACATTCTCGAATAAGAACTTAGCCGTAGTCTGAGCATCATTCTTTGTTGTGGCTTTGACTTCTACCCACTTTGTAAGGTAATCTGTGGCTACAATGATGTATTCTGCATGGGAGTTTCTAGCTGGGGGGTTAATAGGACCTATGAAGTCTATGCCCCACTTCGAAAATGCACGTCCTCCCATCATTGGCCTCAAGGGCATCTCGTCTTTTCTCACTGGATATTGTGCACGTTGGCATGTGTCACATTTCTTCACATAGGTATGTGCATCCATATGAAGAGTGGGCCACCAAAGTCCTGAGAATAGAATGGTTTTAATCACTCGGTCAGGGCCAAAATGTCCACCTGCAACACCACTGTGTGCAGTCTCTAAGACCCTTAAATAGTCTGATTCATGAACGCACAGTCTTAAGTACCCATCTTTACCTCTTCGGTATAGGTTTTCTCCTACTAAGGCATAGCCTTGAGCCTCTTGCTCCATATTTCGTCTTCTTGCTAGACTGGCCTCTTTGGGTAATCTTCCCGATCTCATAAACTCTACCAATGGAGTACTCCAATCTGGAATTAATGATACTTGATAAAGGGTCGCATGCTCCACTGGTGGTTTCTCTCTACACATTGGACAATTCTTGATCCACTCATGTATTTCTTTGTCCATGCTAGGCCAATACACTCCTAAACGTTTCAAATTCTGCAATGTTCGTTGTTTAGAATAGTGATTTCCTAGCAATCCCTCATGAGCTTGCTGCAACCAACTACTATGTTCATCATCCTCGACACAACAAGCTAATACACCCTCAGTATCTTGTTTGTACATGCTTCCTGCCAATATGTGATATTTTTGTGATTTTACAATTTCTTCTTGTGATGTTTTCACATTCTTATTTGCAGGGCCGAAGGTTAGGACTGGTACCAACTTATTTGCCCATTTAGGAACAACTTCCAAATTGAACAGATAAGCATCAGGTAGTTCATCAGACACTCCTTGTGGTGACTCTCCTGAAGTAATGCGAGAAAGGTGATCTGCCCGAAGGTGGGTTCTACCTTTCCTGACAACAACTTCAAAGTCATACTCCATTAGTAAGAGGAACCATCTTACTAAGCGTCCAGTATTGCAAGGTTTATTGACCAAATATAACAAAGCTTGATGATCAGTGAAGAACTTGAACTTGTTGGCCAATAAATAGTGTCTAAACTTCTTTACAGCATATACCATGCCTAACCCTTCTCGCTCGGTTGTGGTATAATTTCTTTCGGCTGGGTTTAGTTGTCTACTAGCATATGCTATGGGCAAATCTAAATTCCCTTCACCTGTGGGTTGTGCCAGCACACATCCTATGGCATGATTGGATGCATCCACATGGACATGGAATGGTTTTCCAATCAGGAGTGGTCAGTATTGGTGCTGTGCACAAACGTTTCTTCAGTTCATTGAAAGAATTCTCGCATTCGTCGTTCCACTCAAAATTAGACAACAAGGCATAAAGGGGTCTAGCTATGATCGCGTACATGTGGATAAACCTACGGTAATATCCACAATGGCCCATAAAGGCTTGTACCTCTTTAACATTCCTTGGCCTTGGCAGCTCCGCTATGGCTCGTACCTTATCTTCATCCGTTGAGATTCCATTCTTAGAAACAATATGACCGAGGATTTTACCTTGACGCACCATGAACACACACTTTTCTGGGTTCAGACACACTCGATATTCTCTACACTTGTTGAAGATTTGTCTGAGTTCAGGGATGTGAACCCTTCTTTCTTGGGAATGAGCACATAAATCATCCACATACACTTCTAAGCTCTTTCGCAAGAACTCTTTGAAGACATGACACATGAGCCTTTGGAATGTTGCAGGTGCATTGGTGAGCCCAAATGGCATCACCCGAAATGCAAAGATTCCCCACTCTGTAGCAAAAGCTGTTTTGTGTTGATCTTCTGGGGCAATGGCTACTTGATTGTAACCTGAAAATCCATCAAGGAAGCTATAAACTTCCTTGCCTGCAACACGCTCCAATAGGTGTTCTGTGATTGGAAGTGGATAACTATCTCTAATCGTAGCGGCGTTAACTTTTTTAAGGTTAATACACACTCGCAACTTCCCGTTCTTCTTGGGTACCACAACAATGGGGGACACCCATTCGGTATGCTCAATCTCATAGATGAATCCAGCCTCAATCAACCTATCAATTTCTTCTTTGATTTTGGCTGCATAGGTATCATTATATGTGTAGGGCTTCTGTTTGGTGGGTTTAGCATCAGCAGTCATGGGGATAGTATGAGAGCAAATTCTTGGATCTACCCCTTTCAAGTCTCTATAGTGCCATGCAAACACATCCCTATATTCCCTTAATAGAGCTATGAGCTCCATTTCTTCTCTTGCACTTAGGTCATCTCCTATATATGTGCATCTCTCTTCGTTCTCTTCAATGGTCACTACAATCTTCTTGGTCTTTTCTTTATTATCATATGATTCTCCTATGATGGCCTCTCTCTTAGGCATTCGTACCAAAATTTTGCGGTCGTCAACTTCATATTTCTTGAAGTTTTCTGGTACTTCAAACAATGATTCCTCCTTTTCTTGTTTCACTGCTTTTCTTTTCTTTTTCTTTTGACTACTCTCACTTCCATCCTTTGAGTTTACTGTTTTAATACTTGTGAGAGGTTCTTCTTCTTTCTGGGTGAACACTCCTATATCTTCTAAATAGTGCTGCTCTGAGTTAAAGCAACTATCCATCACAATAGACTCCAGATCATCGTCATTCTCTTCCTCTTCTATGACATCACTAGGGTCACATTCTTCTAGCAAGGGTTGACACATGAACACTGAGATATCATAACCCTCCTCATCACAATGAGGTGTCCACTGTTCTTCATTGACAGCAATGTCCATGGTGGCTAAGATTTCTGGCCAGCCATGAGGCTCAAACTCCTCATCTGGAAAGATCATCGGTGTGTAGGCTGGGTCTCTAACTGGTCTATCTCCTAACGAAGTTCCTTCTTCTCTTGCCTTTAAACGTTTTTCCTCTTCCTTTGCAACCTTGCACATCCACAAATGAGTATCTTCATGCAGCCATGATGGATCAGGTGAACTTTCAGAATGCACAGAGATGGAATCTTCTTTTGCTTTGTGGATAGAATTCCACTGTAGGGGTGGTACATCTCTGAAGGTGTAATCCTTCAAATTGACCTTAGTGGTGACCCCTAAGTGCTGTAAGTACAAGGAGTTAGTTCCCCAATCCTGTACTATTTGCAATTGTCGTAGGAAGGGTCTTCCTAGGATCATCTCAAAGACATTATTTTTCTCAAAGTCACATATAGCAAATGTGTGCTCAAACTCTACACCACAAGTGGTTAGAGTGATCCCTTCTAGCAATCCTAGAGGTCTTTCAAAATGACCATCAGCCATTTGAAGCTTCATTCTAGTTGGTCTTAATGTGGGCTTGCCCCATTGCTTCCACAAGGAGGTGGTCGCAATAGCAACACCAGCACCTGAATCTATGATTGCTTTGGTTGTGTAACCTTGTTAGGTGATTGGAAGATAAGTATTACCTTCTTCACCCTCACACATGTCCCCTATTTTGTCTAGAGGTATCTCTGGTACCCTTTGCTTAGAGCCTACTTTTGGCATATTGGACTCAAGTTCTGGGACCTGATCCTTCACATGATTCCATAACTCAGGTTTTGCTTTGAGCAACTCTTCTACAGTGAGATGACACTGAACCTTAGTGTTCTTCACGACATCCGTGTTCCTTGGAACCACTGAGTCTTCATTTCTTACTAGTATTGTGGGAGCTCTAATCTGGAGTGATTCAGATTCCCATGGGCCTGGAAATTGAGGCAGTTCTTCTAAGGTATTAGATTCAAAATCTAATCTTTCGTCTTCTTGTTCTGCTTCATCTTCGTAAATAGATGGAATGTCTTGGGGAAATTGATCATGAAGATCATCAATCTCAGGAATAGGAGGGGAATTACCCTTCTCCTTGGCCCATTTCTCCTCTTGTATTTCCCGCAAGAACTCTTGAGAGTATTGTTGAATAGAAGGAGGTATTCCAGCATCCGTGGAATTAGGAACATAAGCTCCCCTTGGTGGTGAGCTTCCTCTTTCAATAACTGGTTGAGCCTGTGGAGGTAGAGAAACTTGTGGTTTGTTTACCAACTGCTCTAATCGTTCTAGTAAGCCCTGGAAATGCAAATCCGATTTGATAGAGTTTGTCTGATTGAACTTTTGACTAGTCTCAAGTATGGCTTGAGCTTGTTCTACCATTTTCATGCACATTTTCATCCGTTCAATCTCTAAATCTGCTCTAGGGTAACTCTTGTCTAGGTTTGCCGCTGTAGGCCCTTCTTGAAGTCGAGCCTGGTAGGCCTTGAACATCATGTCCAAGCCTTCTGGGGTTGGATCTGCAAGAACAGACCCTGGTTGCGGTCTATTTACAATGGGTGGTGGGGTGGGATGAGGTGGAGTGGATGGAGTTTCGGCATGCGAGGGGCTTTGAGATGCAATGTCTTCTATTTTTGTTTTCGCTTCTTTTAAGCTTTCTTCTAGTTCCGATAACTTTTTATTCCACTTGCGATTGGCCTTCTCTCTGGTATCCTTCCATGTTCTTGTTTTCCTCTTACTAGGCTCTCCCGATTCACTCGACTCTGATTGTTCTACTGGTTTATCCTGTTTTAAGGCTTGTGCTCTAGTGACAGCTTGTATAGGAGCCACATTGCTACGACTTGAACTTGGATCTGCCACTAAGCCTACCACATTAATGGGGGTAATCTTGGGTGCACTAGAGGGGTTTCTTGGACAATCTCTGGGGAGATGGTCTTTGCCACAATCAGGACAAAAAGCCTGTATTGTGATAGCCTGTCCTCGACTCGGAGATGGTGGGTGGGGACAGTCACGAATGAAATGGTCACCATGACATCTGAAACAAGATCCTCTAGGGGCTTGTGGTCTCATTTGTCTCAACTGGGGCCTAGGGTTAGGATTTGTGTACATGACATTGGAGTATTCTGGCTCCCAATTTTGCTCCATAGGCGGTGCCTCATATTGATACGAGTAAATCTCACTATGTTCAGGTGACTCTGTGTAATAAGCATGTGGACTACCTTCATGGGAGTAGTCTGAACTATGAGCATGAGAGTCATTATCTGGTATCAATGGGGTTAGTGGCACCAAAGCTCTATTTGGATTTTCCTCTCCCACAGCATACTTGACTGGAATCACGTTGGCTGGAGCTGGTGGTTGGTTTACCAAGACAGGTTGTGGCCTATATGGTACCTGATATTGCTGTTGTGGTCTGTAATATGGCTGTTGGTATTGATTCTGATACCTACCTTGTGGGTAAGGTTGCTGATAATTTTGTCTAACAGCCTGCCTATTGTAGGGACAATCTTGAGCCGTGTGGTTTGTGTATTTTCTCTCAATAGTGCAATATGGAGCATTCCTTTCTCTAATGTTTTGGTTTTGCATTGGACATATGTTAGCCATGTGGTCACCTCCGCAAGTATAGCACCGATTCAATGAAGTGACTCCCTGTGTTTGTTTATTTTGGACTCCCAGCTTCTTGGCAACTTGCTCAGCTATCTCTTCTATTTCTGTGGAGATCTTTGAAGTATGACTAGTAGAACTATCCGAATCTTTGTAGAGTTTGGCCAATCCTAACTCCTCACCCAAGTTATCTTCTATGTCAATGCATGTCCGCACGCACTCTTCTATGGATCTAGGCTCTTTCAAGTATACATAGGATCTTAACTTTGTGCTCAGTAAGCCATCTAAAAACAAAGCCACTTGTTTGGCTGGTGTGGGTAGCTCTGGAGCAGGGCATCTTTCTAGGTACTGTCTAAACCTTCTACCTGCTAGTCGCACTGTTTCTTGGGGTGTCTGCTTGAAGCTGTGGATCAAGGATGAAGTGTTATGCCTGATACCACTCTTGGAAAATTCTACAATGAATTCGTCTAGCAGTTGACCTATATTGCGATAATTGCGACTACTCAATGGTTGAAACCAAGCTAAGGCAGTGCCCTTAAGAGTCAGACCAAATGCCTCGTACTGGGTGAACAAATCCTCAACCTGTTCAGCTCTTAACACTTGTTTGAACTCAGCCACATGATCATAAGGATCTCCTGACCCGTCAAAATAATTCTTCATTGCCTTGATCACTTGAGTGGGTCTGAGGGTTCTTGGGTGCTCTCGGGTTCTAGGCAATGGAAATTCATGTTCATTTCTTTGTTGCCTATGTGCTTGATACCTCTCTCTTTCAGGTCTTTCATTTTCAAATCCTGACCTATTCCTGCCCACTGTGTGTGCAAAACTTACCTCCGGTCTCTCTCTAGTTCTTTCTCTCTGGGCTTCATGAGCGTGGGAAGACCCTATTCCTTGGAGGCCATGGGAAACATTGGATCTTGGTGGGGGGAAAATCAATTCATTCTTCCAAGTATATGCATGTCTATCATGTTCTGTTACCAAGAAAATTTTCTCTGACGTGTTATCTAGGTAGACAACTTTGCCTGGTATCTCTGGATCCTTGAACTCATAGATGATGACTATGCCCAATTGGCTAGGTTGATCTGGCTTGAACCTCCAAAAGGCTTCCTCTGTTTCTCTATTCAAAAATAGTTCTATGCTTTTGTTGTCTTGAGGGATCCAGTCCGGAGTGATCACTCGGGTCAAAACTGACTTGCCTCTAGGAGTCTGGGGTCCTTGTCCTATATTTCCTTGTTCTAGGTCTCCTATCTCATTCTCATGAATGATATTTCCAAACTCATCGGTCCTATCTGGTTGGTTGGTAACCACATACATGGTTCCTTCCTTATCAATGTAGGAACCCTCTTCGAACTTGACCACCGGGTGTTCAAGTTCAAAGGATTGATCTGGATTTTTGAGTTGGACCACTGATCGCCTCAGACCATCCTCATAGATGCGAGCACCTAATTGGTTGGTCCGAATATATTCCAACTGTGTCTTATAGGGACCTTCCGGTGTTTGTAGATGGGCAGTCCCTGAGCCACCTGCAGGTTTTCCCATACTAAAAGACATTTCTGAATCACTTGTGTCTGATCTGAGTAAAAGATGACCACTTAGTTGTTGTGCCCAAGACTTGGATGTATGGTTGACACTAGCCTCAGAAGATCTAATGCTTTGTTTATCCTTGCCTAAGTGTCTACCAGATCTCAGGTTCATAAGCTTTAGTCAAGAGTCCAAATTTTCCCTTTGGTATGGTTCACAATTCTTTAGAGCCCCCTTGGTTCCCTAGTCCCACCTGAGGGTCAACTTCAAATTATCCTATCTCAAAATCAACGCATTATTCTTGAAAAAAACAGTTGAGATCGTGTAGGATTTGAAACGAGCTTTCCAACAAGCTATAGAGCTCAAAAAATGGATTTTGGATGAGAAAGTTATGTCAAATCAGGCTCCTGGGGGTCAAAACAGGCAAACAGGACCTTTGGAGAAAATCGCGATTTTGTGAACTTTCTGAAAATCGCGATGCTGCGAAGTCAAAAAAATCGCGATGTTGAGCACAAAATCGTGTTTTTGAAAATCGCGATTTTGAGCAGAAAATCGTGATTTGAAAATCGCGATGTTGATCACAAAATCGTGTTTCAGAGAATCGCGATTTTGAGCAGAAAATCGTGATTTGAAAATTGCGATGTTGATCACAAAATCGTGTTTCAGAGAATCGCGATGTTGATCACAAAATCGTGTTTCAGAGAATCGCGATGTTGATCACAAAATCGTGTTTCAGAGAATCGCGATGTTGATCACAAAATCGTGTTTCAGAGAATCGCGATGTTGATCACAAAATCGTGTTTCTGAAAATCGCGATGTTGATCACAAAATCGTGTTTCAGAGAATCGCGATGTTGATCACAAAATCGTGTTTCTGAAAATCGCCATTTTGACTCAGAGAATCGTGATTCACAAAATCGTGTTTTTGACTGAAAATCGTGTTTTCTCAGAATCGTGTTTTTGACATGAAAATCGCGATTTTGAGCAGAAAATCGTGAATTGAAAATCGCGATTTTGAGCAAAAATTCGTGTTTTCTCAAAATCGTGTTTTTGACTTGAAAATCGCGATTTTGTCCCACAGAATCGTGTTTTTCTCAAAATCGTATTTTTGGCTAAAAATCGTGATTTGTGAGAATCGCGATTTTGAGCAGAAAGTCGTGTTTTTCACAAAATCGTGTTTTTTGCTGAAAATCGTGATTGGTGAGAATCGCGATTTTGAGCAGAGAATCGTGTTTTTTGAAAATCGTATTTTTCACATGAAAATCGCGATGTTGAGCACAAAATCGTGTTTTTGAAAATCGCGATTTTGAGCAAAAAATCGTGTTTTCACAGAATCGCCTTTTTCACAAAATCGTGTTTTTGCTGAAAATCGTGATTGGTGAGAATCGCGATTTTGAGCAGAGAATCGTGTTTTTTTTTGGAATCACGATTTTGAGCAGAGAATCGTGTTTTTTTTTTTTTTTTTTTTTTTTTTGAGAAAAACACAGAATCGCGATTTTTTTCAACCACTTTTAGGCGGGAAAACTGAAAATCGTGATTTTTCAAAAAATTTTGAATTTTCACAGAATCGCGATTTTCATCACAGAATCGCGTTTTTTGGCGGGAAATTCAAATTTCTGAGCGCCGGCTATGGCGAGCTCCGTATGAGCAGAAAATCATAAAAAAAATGCAGCGCTTGCTCTCCCTTGCACCTCCTAACTCCTTCCCACACAATAATGCATGAAAAATGGTATGAAAATGGTGAAAATGCACTAAAAACAAGAAATTTCTGTGAAGAAGAAGATGGAAGAAGGTGGAGATGATGATGATGATGAAGATGAAGAGGAAAAAACAGAAAATGAACTGAAATGACAGTTTTTTTACCTTCCAACGTCGCAAATCTACGATCTTACCATCACAACGCTCGTCCTCGAAGCTCTCTCCCCGGCAACGGCGCCAAAATTTGGTGTAGCTCAAGCGTAAGCACCACCTCCTTTACTTGTCAATCCGCGGAGACGTGAGGACCGGTATGAAGACCACGAGCAAGTGAAGGCACAAGTGCGTGAGTGAAAGCACACAAACATGCACACACATACACACACACGCGCACAAAGTAAGATCAAAGAGAGGAACAATGGAAAGCTTAGATTGCAAAAGAGTTCTCTTACAAAAGTTCTATTCTCTAACAAGCTAACCTCAAAAATGAGCTCTCTAGCTCTTTTTATAGTTTTTTGACTATTTTGGCCCTGTCCAAACCTAGTGTCCGGCCTAGTTAAAAATTAGGTTCCAGGGCTTATTTGAGGGCTCAAACGAAGTCTAAAAATTATGAAAATTGGTACGATGGTACTTCTAATACTCCTCAAGCTCGAGGACTCCTCAGCTTGAACAAAATGGAGTTACTAAAAATAGATAATGGTATTTACAATGGTTTCTAGTGATGAAAATCACTATTTTTGTAGGGGATTCTTCTGAAAATTTGACATACACTTCTTGGAGCTCCCTACTTGCTCTCTCTTCTTCTATGTCCACTTCTTTGATGTGCTTCCATGCTTTGTCCTTGACCTTGAGCTTCAACAAGGTGGCACATCTTGATGCGTGTATGTATGTAGGTTTATCCTAGTGGTGGTTCCTGCGTGTTGTAGGTATACTGCATCTTTTCCCCAATCTTGTACGACCTTTAGCTGTCTCATGAATGGCCTTCCCAAGATCATTTCATAATTGCTTGGCCTTTCAAAGTGACATATTGCTAAAGTATGTTCAAATTCCACTCCACACGTAGTGAAGACTACTCGTTCCAACAATCCTAAGGGTCTTTCCATATGTCCATCTGCCATTTGAATTTTCATGCGTGTTGGTCTTAATGCTGGTTTTCCCCATTTCTCCCAAATTTCTTTGGTAGCAATGCCAACACCAGCTCCTGAATCTAGTATGGCTTTGGTAGTGTAACCCCTATAGGTGATTGGAAGACAGGTATTTCCTTCATCTCCTTCACTAAAGTCTCCTACCTTATCCACTGGAATTCTCACTGTTTTTACTTCGTCAGCTATCTCTTTCTTTTCCTCCTTGACTTCCCATTGATTGATTAATTTCTCTTTTAAGTGTGGTTTTACCTTCAAAAGTTCCTCGAATGTTAAGGTACATGGGATTTTCACCTCTCTAAGACGTTGTATGATCTCAGATGTTTGAACTGATGGGTTCGTTTCCCGTCTCGCTATTGATGGAATGCGATACAATTCCGAGTTGTGCTCGTACTCCCCTGTGTAGTTGGGTAGTTCCTTTACACTTTCTTCTTCCTTGTCACTTGCATCCATCGGAAAAAGTTCCTCTGAATTTAGTTCAGGTATTGAACCCTCTATTTCATTTTCTGCTTCTAATTCTTCAAAGGGCGGTTCCATTCCTTCTACCTTTTTCCACTTGTCCTCTTGACCTTGTGCCCATAGATCCTTAGTCCAATCTCCTTCCACTTCAGGGACTATGGATCCTTCCTTTCCCTCAACACCATGTTCTTCATTTTGTGGTCTATATACTTCAGGCTTTTCCTGAGCGTTTAGGCACTCTTGGAATTTTTCTTCAGAAATTCGGTTGTTTGGTAAAGCTGATGCGGGTTTTTCTAAGGTTCGTTGGGCAACCTCTATCAATTTTTTGCAGATTTCCAGTCTTTCTTTCTCCAAGTCGCCTCTCGGATACTCTCTCTCATGTTGCTCTATGGTAGGTCCTGCTCTTATTCTCGCCTTGTATGCCTGAATCCACATGGCTAATTCTTCAGGCATTGGGTCTGCTAGGACTGATCCTACCTCCTCCCTTTTATTCTCATTTTTATTTTCTTTTTCCACTTGCGGTTCCTTCGTTGGTTTCTGTTTACTCTTTTCATTTTCTTTCCTTTGTAATAACTTTTTTTCTTTTATCCTGTCTCTCCGGTTCTTCCATCTTTGTGACCTTTTACTGGCAATACTTTTCTCTGGTTCTTCAGAGTCTTCTACTCTGTGTGGGATGGGTATATTCCCCTCTTTGTCGCTTTGATTACTTCCGTCTGTTTTATCAGGGTTTTCTCTGGCCTTGGCTCTTGTTATGGCTTTTAAAGGTACAGTGTATTCTTTGTCGCTCCCTGATGATTCAATCACTTCTATCACATTAATCTGCACGTTAGATGTGACCTTGTTGGGGTTCTTAGGACAATCTCTGAAAAGATGTTCCTTACCACAATCGCTACAGTAGCCTTCCCAAATTCGTTGTGGTGGTGGTGGGTTTGGTAATGTACATTCTCTAATATAGTGGTCACCTCCACATTTGTAGCATGGTCCTCTGGGTACAGGCTGTCTATTCATTGGTCGAGGTGGCATGGTCGCTCTAGGGGCTGTGTACATTAAGGATACGTAATCCTGCTCATAATTGTATGAACCATCTGGTATTTCCGTGCCATAAGCATAAGGTTCATGCAGTTGTCCATATTCCATTATTGAGCTTTCATAACTAGGGTATGCTCCTTGACTAGAGTCGTAAAATGAGTCATATGGTTCACTACTAGTCAAAGGTGTGGCTGGCACTATAGCTCTCTCTAGGTTTTCCTCTGGTTGTGCAATCTTGACTGGGAGAACGTTCTGAGGGTGGGGCGGTTGTTGTCCTAGTACTGGTTGTGGTTGCGTATATCCCTGATAGGCGTATGGTCATGGTGCTGGTGCCTGCGGCTGATAAGAAGGATATCTAAAGGCTTCACCTCCCTGCTGATTCTACGGGTATCCATATGGTCTCACATAAGGCTGGGTGGGTCTGGTTTGCCTATTGTAAGGGCAATTCTCAGTGCTATGGTTTGTGTATCTCTGCTCTATACTGCAATATTGTAGAGGTCCGGGAACAGAGGGTCTATGAGGAGCATAGGCAGGTGGTGGGACTACTCCCCTAGTACACAAATGAGAAGGATGATCTCCTCCGCACTACATACATCTTCTAAGCATAGGCATTCTCATGGGATTAGTGGGATAATTCCTCTGTCCTTGAACATTCAGTTTTTTTGCTACTAAATCTGCTATTTCCTCCACGTTGTTTTTAGAGTTTGATGTGCTACTGGCTGACTCTTCGCTCTTCAAACTACCTTGGGGTATTTTCAAGTCTTCTGCAAGGTTATCTTCTAGGTCTATACATTCCTTCATACATTCTTGCAACGTTTGAACTCTCTTTACATACACTAATGACCTCAAAGTTCCGTTCAACAGTCCTTCTAAGAACAATGATACCATTTTGTTTTGCGTCGGTCTCTCTTCTACGGGGCATCTATCCACATACTGCTTGAATCTCCTTGCTGCCAATCTTACTGACTCGGTAGGGACTTGTTTGAAGCTGTGGATTAATGATGAAGAATTGTTTTTAATTCCTGATTTGGTAAATTCTTCAATCATTTCTTGATATACCTGCTCCATGTTCTGAAAGGTATTCGGGTCCAATGGCTGAAACCAGGCCAAAGCTGTGTCTGACAAGGTAAGGCCAAAGGACTCATACTGAATCAGAAAGTCATCTACCTGCTCGGCTCTAACTACTTGTTTAAATTCTGCTATGTGATTGTAAGGTTCACTAGAGCCATCATAATGATTTCTCATGCACTTGGCCACTTGGATCGGCCTTAGCCGTCTTCCTGCTTCAGGTTGTCTAGGCATTACTGGGAAAATGGGTCTTCCTATTGGTACGCCTGGTCCTCGTACTACCTGTGGTCTGACTGGAGCATGAACTCCATGTCTTGGGTCAATGGCTGGTTGTGGCCGGTAGTTAGGATTAGTGGAAGGCATTGCAAATTGTACATGTGGTCTGACTGGGATCTGGGTTTGTTGTGTCTGTTGTGTTTGTCCCGACTGTTGATATGAATCATTCTGAGATGTTCCTAGTGGATTCCGTGACGTAGTGGCTTGGTCCCTAGGGGGAAACACTGGGATGTTCTGATATTTCAGCTCAGCTCTCTCTAATTCTGTTATTGGCCAATATCTTCTGTGATTTTTATCCAGATAAGTGATGATGGTGGGGAACTCAGGATCCTGTAACTCATAGATGGTAACTGGATTAGGAGCAGCTTCCCATATCGAGGAATGGGCTCTGAGCAAATGCTCCATCCCATTGATCAAATACACATCTATTAGAGTGTCATCCTGGGGAATCAGGTCTCCTCTCCAAATTTTTGTAATCGTAGACCTCCCTCTAGGAGTAGTTACTTGCTCTCCGTTTCCACCTCCATTTAAACTCGAAGCATTATTTTCCTCACCACGCTCATTAATGATTTCAGGATGTTCTGTGACCATGTATTGAATATCTTGTTTGTCCATGTACAGTCCTCCTATGTACTTAACTGCTGGTCTAGGCACTATGTAGGCTTCTGATGCTTTCTGTAACCTGGCCATAGATATGTTTAAGCCATCCAAATAGATAGGGATCTCATTGTGGTTGGTGTTCACATACTCTAAGGAAGTTCTGTATTCTCCCTCAATGATTGACATCTGGCCAATCATGGGTACAGCGTTTTGCATATCCTCTGAAGCCATGGGAATTTCTCCTTCTGACTCACTGGAGGTCTCAGAATAGTGTGAACGGCTACTTGGTTCGGCTACACTCCCTACGGAAGAAATTACACTTCTTCGGCTTCCTAGGGTTCTTCCGGATCTCAAGTTCATCCACTTAAAAGCTCAGATCAGCCCTTGCTAACCTCTAGCTTCTAGAACTCCAAGCTATGGCTTAGAATTCTAGGAAAAATTAGGCTGGAAAATGACTGAAGCAGAAATTTTCAAACCATGATACTTGGCTTTCCAAATTCCACGATACACGATCTCTGAGTCTGAAACGATACTCGATACTTGGTTCAAAACGATACTCGATCGCTGGCAAGTATCGCGATCTCTGAGACGCGATACACGATACTTGGACCAAAACGATACTTGACCGACACGATACACGATATCTGGATGAAAACGATACATGATCTCTCACGAGACGATATTTGCCAAACGATCGCTGGAAAAACGATCTCTGGACCCAAACGATCGCTGACAGAAACGATACACGATACTTGTTAGGTATCGCGATCTCTGGTAAACGATACACGACCTCTGAGTGAAACTGTCTACGATCTTTGACCAAATCGATCGCTAATAAACGATCTTTCCATTTACGATACCGATCTCTAGCATTCAACGATACACGATCTACGATATCTTATCGAAACGATCGACGATCTTTGCTGTAAACGATCTCTAAGCAAAACGATACCAATCTCTGATCAATATCGCGATCTTTGAACAAAACGATACACGATCGCTGATCCAAACGATACACGACCAACGATATCTGTCCGAAACGATACCGACCTTTTGGCAAGTATCGCGATCTCTGGAACACGATACTTGAGCCAAACGATACACGATCTTTGGGCTCAAACGATCTCTGATCGAAACGATACCGATATTAGGGAAATATCGCGATACTCGACCACAGGAGTCCACGATACTTGACAAGTATCGCGATACTCGACCGCGGGAGCAAAAACGATACTTGACCCTTTTTCAAATTTTTGCAAATGTTTTTGAGGTTTTGATTTTTCCCCCTTGCTCACCTAGCTCCACTCTCCTCTCTTCACTATCTGTATCAAACAAAATACTCTTCTTACCCCCTGTAGCTCTCAGACGATACTCAGCGCAGATCGTTTTTCTTTCCTAATTTGATTTGCTTGAGAAGTTTTGATTGAAATGATAGGCTAGCTTACCTTGGTAGCACCTAGAGCCTCTTTGTCAAACTCCCTTGCTCTGTGCACTCCCCTACTGCTTGTTTCCTCGCCCACGATCTCTGCTAGCTCACGCGATACTCGACACTGGCACTCACGATACTTGTTCACACAAGTGACTTGCAAAATGAAATTTTTTGGCTTTTATAGTTGGAATTTTCTGGCTTAAAAAAAAAAAAAAAGAACTTTTCTGAATAAGACTAAACTCTATCCTAATGATTTGGTCCACTCTCTAATCACTCCTACTCTACTCCCTCTACTCACTTTCCTAAACTAACAACTCACTACACACACTCCAAGAATGAGAAGTAGCAAGTGCGGCTGAAAATGACTTACCAAAGAAGAGAAAATTTTCACTCCTCCACTTACTTCAATGCAAAAAGCTACTTACCATCACACGAATGCCTCGGTTTGATTCGTCACTCCCCGGCAACGGCGCCAAAAAGTGTGTTGACCTAAGTATCAACTTAGGGACTTGCGGAGAAAGAGACTATACCTCAATCCCCTCACCAGTGCATATAGTGGGGATACATGCTTTTAAATATCAATCCAAAGAGTATACAAACCTAGCCGAGTGTATGAGGACATGCAATCATGTAATGGTCAATGCAAATGAACTACTCAAAGAATGTAAATGAGGCAAAGACTTATCCAAACAAGCTCCAACTGTTGGTCAAGGCGAAACGATACTTGGTGCAGCAGCCGTCGGTATTTTGGACTTTTCTCCCAGCTTCGAACTCCAAATATAGCGAATAGCATATGCGTTTCGAAGCTCTCGAGAAGACGCATCCAATGGCAGTGGTTTCACTCAATTCCGACGCTC
Source organism: Ceratopteris richardii (assembly GCA_020310875.1). NCBI lineage: Eukaryota > Viridiplantae > Streptophyta > Polypodiopsida > Polypodiales > Pteridaceae > Ceratopteris > Ceratopteris richardii. The sequence continues at coordinate 72,034,801 of CM035409.1, forward strand.
CTACTTCAAGTTATGAGCGAATTACTGAGTCGCGGGAATACTTTCCTACATTTCAGCACTTCCTACACTTCGCACACACCTTTCCTACAGCAAAGAAACACTCTCAAGGATAGACAACACTCACAAGCACTCTTTCCAAGCAATACACATGCATGCAAGCTCACGAAGAAGAAGATAAAGAGGGAAGAAGACACAAATTCGAATTTCTGTGCTCTCTATTCTCACAATGGCAAAAAGTTCTTTACAAAGAGTCACATTTGACTTATATACTAGTGCCCTAAAAATGGTTCTTTCACACAAGTGACCGGCACTTTATTCACTAAGAGACTAATTTCCTACTATTGTACATGGGTATTCTCTATTTTTCTGTGGGGATGCATCTAGAGGACTCCTCTAGTGCATTTACATGGGAAAATATATTACAAGGATGAATATGATACAAAAATATGTAGTCCAAATCGGAAAAATTTTGGGGCCCGTCTTTTTTCTCTGCTTTGTGCGCTCTTTAGCCTGCAACAGAGCCATTGACGGATCAAATGCTAGCGCGTTTAGTAGGTGCTCAAAATAGAAAGAAAGAGGAAGAATGGATTAGAGAGGAGGCCCGACAAGAAGCCCTAGAGCCCTAGAATGCATTAAGAAACGGAAAGAGTGGATCAGACAACGAGATGAACGTTATCTCCAAGGAGAAGAGCCTATCCCTATGGCCAACTACCAAGTTCGTGACTCTGACATGACAAAGTTGTATATGTCACAACCTTACCTGAACCTAGGGATCGGCAAGACAGAATACACATTGATAGATGCATTGATAGACTCGGGAGCAGGACTTAGTTGCATACGTAATACGGTCATAAAAGATCTACAAATGATTATGAGTCCCACCAAAGCCCAATTGAGAGGAATTGGAGGTCAAACCCTAGAATGCATTGGAACAGCAATAGTGTCTCTCCACCTAGGAAGTTCTTCCATGGAACAAAGAGTATTAGTGTGCAGAGACGAAGATTTAATAGAGGATTTGATCCTAGGACAAGATTGGATCATTGAGAATGAAGTCAGTATCAACCTAGCTCAAGGATATATTTCAGCCAAGATAGGGCACAAAAAAATTTGTAGTCTATTAGGAGATAAACCCTTATCCCGACCCACCACCATCGAGAGTTCAAGGAAATGCACGGAAAGGCTACTCAAACATGTTTCCAGTCCAACCATTTCAGAAACCAAGCTAGAAGAAGTAGAAAGTTCAAACCCTCGAAACTCCAAAGAAGAAGGAAAATCACTCCATTCACTTGAAGAGCAGCACAACACTAAGGAAACCTACTCCCAAGCTGCTTCTCACCCAGACAAAGGACAAGCAATATGGAATCCGACACTCAGATACTTACGGCAAAGAACAACCAAATACCAATGGGTGCGTAAAGATCAGAAGAAGGAAGAGCAGACGTCAACATCAACTCTTAAGGAGAAAATAGAAATGAAGAAGTCAGCTTCATCGAAGTCCAACCCAAAAAGACTCTTGCAAGTATGGCTTCCCAATCCTTTGATTGAAGCTCAGAGAGCACGACATCGGATATGGATCCCCAAGCAGGTCAGGCAGATCGCCAAGCAAGAGATAAGCAAGTGGGACTACATCATTACAGTCGAACGACAAAGGATAGACAGAGTCATACGAAAACCAGGAAAAGCAACAATTCTAGTGCTTAGCTACCACAAGATATAAACGAACAACAAAAAGAGCGAAAAAGCAGAGAGAAGAATCGAAACATCATAACAATAAAATGGATTTGGAAACCCAAGCGACTACAAAGAGTGGACCATCGAGATGACAGAGATTCCAATTGCACTCATGAAGCAATGGATGCACCTAAAGTATGCATAATAGGGCCACATTACAAGGCCACGCATTCGACACATGATGTGCTTGATAAAATTAGTAGTGCACATTCTCTAAGAGAGATTAGATATTAGCTTCAACTCTCTTAGGAATGGACATACTATGTACATAAATAAATGCTGCGGCTATACTAACGCTTATTCTCTTTCAGGAAAAGAAATAAAAAGATGTGGTAAGATATCTCACTCATAGAACCATGGGAGACGGAGTGATGGAATGACAATAATCACTACAATGCACTACACAGCTGCATACTTTCCTTTGAAGCTAATGCACTTTTCCTTACAAGTGCAGATGGCTTTTGAAGATTCCGAAGCAACAGTACAAGAGGAAGTGTTGGAATTCCCACTCCAGAGTATCACAAAGGCAAAGGGACACTGGTTTCGAGAAGATCAACCAGCTGGGGAGTACCTCTTCCTGGCAACGATCAAAATTATGGATACAGATCATCAATTTCTAATCATGCCCCAAGATTTTCGAGTACTACATGAACTCCCATCTATCGTAGACACTATGAAGAAAGCGGGCATACATAAATATTTTGAGCTGCCAATCTATAAGCCCGACTTTCAAAGATGCACACAGGTCATGAATACCTTACAGCCAACGCTGCATGATCCCTCGGTGCTAGAGGCTCGAGTGATGGATAAAGTAGGTGAATGGGTTGCCATTCAATTCACACATGACTTGATTAAGGAAGCCTTTGGCTGGGAAAAGGATGGGACTACCGTGGTAAAAGAAGAAAGCCGAGGTGCAAAGACCAGAACATTTACAGACATCAACCGAGTGGACATAGAGGAGGGGGTCAGACTAATCCACCAACACTTCTGCTTCCCGAATATGCATCGGTACATGGCCCCTCAAAAGATTATCGTTCAATTACTCTCACATGCCATCAAGCAGATTGGAAATCAAATTAATCTGACTCCATACATACAAGAAAGGTTATTCCAGGCAAAAAAGCAATGGAATAATAAGAAGTTCCTCAACGGCAGTGTGGCTCTAACTATCTTGATTTATCATGCTTTAGGCATTCGAGAGCACCTGCAAGAAATGACATCATCAACGACCCTGGCGAAGTATGCGAAAGTTGCCACTGTTCCTAAAAAGAAAAGAGGAGTCAAGTTGGTAGAAGAAGCTGAAACTAGCTCTCAACCCAGAATGAAAGGCACAAAGAGACTAAGGGAAGTCAAGCAAATGGAAGAGGAAACTACAATCACGAAAAGGACACATGTACTGCCGACAACAACTATTGAAGAGCAAAGGCCGATTACAGAGGAAGACTTAACTAAGGCCCTGGAAGAGACGCACCAATATACAGAAGGCCAAGTCAATTTACCGGTGTAAGGCCACCATTATCAACAAACCCAACAAGAAATGGAAGCGAAAAGAAAGCTCACCAAAGTCCATCGGTACCGGGAAATAGGGCTGGACAATTCAAGCTCATACTCGGATGCACAAGAAGAGACAGACAACTCACTATTAAATGTGGATATTCAAAGTGAGTCAAAGGATGATGGACAATGGGCAGAGTTGAATGAAGTTAACTACAATGAAGAAGCAGAAGGCATAAAGACGGATGACCACATGACGCATCCTAATAAGAACACCACAAATCAGGAAGCAGACCAAGAAGGTACACATGCGATAAAACTGAATGAGACTTCCACTATTCATATCAAGGAGGCCACACCACCTCGCGACATGTCCATAAAGATACCAAAAAAGGAGCCTCAGGAAGAGAAAATAGAAGATGAAGAACCCTTCACCCCAATAAGGGTCGTGGCAGAACCTTCCCCCATGGATGTCACATTTCAAGGGAGTGCCACAAAAGCTGTTGATCTGGAGGAACAGGAAAAGATCCAAAACATACAATTACAAATTAGACAACCACACAACGAAACCATCCACGTGGAGCAGGGAAAAGATGTGCATTCAGGCGAAGCTCCAAGCATACGTAGGACGTGGTTAAATGTTGACATAGCTCAGCTCAAGCCAGTTGTACAAGATATGATCAGAACCGCACTAGACACACAACAATTGATGCTTGAGGCTGATGAAGACTATGATCAAGCAATGCAGGACAAGCACAAGCTTCAAGTAAAGAGTAAGAATCTTTCAGCAGAATTGAACTTAGAAAGAGAGCACCTAAGAAACAAAGAGAAAGAAACCCAAGAAGCCAAAACGCAGTGCAATGAGTTAATGACCAAAAACGAGAGATTAAAAGCACAACTGCAAGAAGTACAAACAAAATATGAAGCTAGCGAGACTGAGAAGGCACGAATCATTGCTCGGAGCAAAATACTGGAATCACAGATCAAAGTATACATGGAGGAAGCAGAGAACTTAAGGAATCAAAATAAAGAACTCATGACCGCCCTTCTCAGTGACCAGCCAATAGAGGTTCAAGAAAGACCAGAAAAAGATATCAAAGAATTTGAGACAAAGATAGCTAAGTATGAAGATCAGCTCAGAAAGGAGCAACTCACCATTGCTGAATGGGAAAAGAGGTATATGGATGACACAGCTGCCCTACGAACTAAATGGAAGAAAGCTGAAAATCATTATCTCCTGCAATGTAAAGAAGACACCGATCATTTAGACATCGTTGCTCAAGAACTTCTCAAACACAAGGACACCATTGCACAGGCTACTGAGGAAACAAAGAAGAAAGACACATTGATTAAACAGCTTCAAGAGTAGTTAGAGCAGAAAACAATGGAGGGGACACCAATAGTTCCAAAATCCGCAAAGGCTACTGTGGAGACTGAGGTACGTCCTCTCTCTCCCCCCTCACATCATTCACCGATAAGGGAGGAACAGGAGGTTCACATTGAACATAACACTCGGGAAATTGCAGAATTAAGCCGACCGAAAAGGGCACTACTGGTGTCCCAACTTACGGCTGAATTTGAAGATCAAATCATCCAAGTAATGAAGGAAACTAAGATAGAAAGCAAAAACTTGGAGCATATTTTGAAGCCTTTACCATATGGCCTGCTGAAAGAACAAACGAGAAAATATATAAAGACTACGACAAATGAAGATTCGGACTACAATCTCCACTTCAGACATGATACATTCAAGTATACCCAAGAAGAGTTTGAGAAGGCGGATCCTATATGGAGAAGAAAGCTTTTGGAAAAGAATCCTACACTGCGGGTACAGTGGGAAGCATCACCTTATGTGCTTCAGGTAAACCCATCTTTTTGCCCAGTACCCGGTCGAAGAGCCTGGACGCAATTTTGGGAGGGTCAGCACCAGGGAAATATCAATAATCAGTGGCTCAACTATCCGTTGTTACCTAGTCCTCCACACAATTACTTACCGACTGAAGAATATATGGTAAAAACAATGGAATTTTGGATTGCAAGATATGCTACAGTTTTGGATTTAGCAGTTAAAATGACCAATAAAATATTCAGTATGCTACTAACATTAATCAAGGTTTTCCAGCATGCAAAATATACTTTTTTGAATTTCATCGGCATTACGCAAGGATCCGAAGCACTAATTTTTTATCTATCTACTATTCCAAGCCGCTTAACACTTATGGCATATTATTCTCGAATTATGTTTTTGCCATCAACGTATATGCAAACTTTTGAAGAAGCATTTTTCACCGGCTTCTTCGAAATAGATTCAGAAATTTTTGTAAAAATGACTTCGAACCTTAATGCATGTCTGGTCGCTTATGAGACGAGCTTTTTTACGGATCATCGGCAAGCACTAGAGGATGGGGTAAAGTCAACACAATGGAAGGAATTTATGATATGTCACGCTAATCTACTAAACCAAAGAGAGCAAGCAGCGATACAGAATTACACACGTCGCCACAAAAACCCTGTCGGGGACGATAGAGTTCAGGAGGAGGGACGTGTGGAAGGGGAATAAAGCAAGAAAAGAAGAAGAAGAAGATCAAAGTCAAAAACAACTCAATAAAGAATGAAGATCATAATACAGAAGAACCACCCTCTGCCCAAAGCTCTACAGGGGCACGCATCAGGCAACAACACGAATCACCCAGGTCTTGAGAAGTAGAATTAAAGATCAATCAGAACCAGGACATTTCATGGGAAGGACAGACCAGGGCCAGGAACTATACATGAAGAAGTGCAAGATAATAATTGGTAGGTAGTAATCCTTCCGATGACCACGTGCGATGAAAAGAAAGTAAACAGGCTCAAAGCAATACAACAAGGTCACATGTGTGCAACCAGGACAAATCAGAGTACCACAAGCAAGACATAGGTCACTGGTGGCGTGCGTGGCAACCCAACTGAATACAGCAACCCAGATATGTGATATACGGAATACCAAGGGGCAAAACAGAAGCAAAGGACATAGATCAGATAAAATAACAAATTCTCTGACGGTCCTTATTGCTTCTCCGACCACTGGGTGCGTGTATTCAGACCTCTTAAAGCAAGCCGAAGACAGAAGCAAAGGACAAACCTCGGATAAGATAACCAATTGTCTGACGGTCCTTATTGCTTCTTCGACCACTGGATGCGTGCACTCAAAAGACTCAAACAAGTAGCCAATGAGAAGATAAAGCCTATCAAGGGACGACAAAGACGAAGAGGGGGAGAGTGTTGTAGAGCAAAGAGAGCACAAGGCAGAGAAAAAGACGGGCCCCAAAATTTTTCCGATTTGGACACCTTATTTTTGTATTATAACCATTCTTGTAATATATTTTCCGATGTAAATGCACTAGAGGAGTCCTCTAAATGCATCCCCACAGAAGATTAGAAGCTTACCCATGTAAATTAGTAGGAAATTATTCTTTTAGTGAATAAAGTGCCGGTCTCTTGTGTGAAAGGACCATTTTTAGAGCACATGTATATAAGTCACTTGGTGACTCTTTGTAGAGACTTTTTGCCATTGTGAAGAAGGAGCTCTCCAAAATTTTGAATTTGCTTGTTTCTTGCAGATTTCCATCTTCTCTTTGATCTATATGTGTGTGTAATGCTTGGAATGTGTGTGTAGGACTGTTGTCTACCCCTCTCCACTGTTTTTGAGCTACTGTAGTGTGTATGTGAGCTTGTAGGAGTTGTGGCGTGAGTGTGGGTGCTTCCCGCCATTCACTATTTGGTTCATAACTTGAAGCATAGTTGTCAGAATAGAGTGAGAATACTTCTAGTAGATGCGTCTTGTTGAGAGCTTCGAAAGAAGTACCCTATTGACTATATTTAGAGTTCGGAGCTGGGAGAAATCCTTGATTTTCTGAAAACTACTGTAAGAGGTATCGCGGCAGACACTTTCAGTTTCTCAGTGAGCTTGAGAGGTGGATTAGTCTTTTCTCATTCATAGCAACTGAACCACTTCATGTTCCATCATGGGTGCACATGTCCTCATACACTTGGTTAGGTCGTTTGATCGGATTGACATTTAAATGTGTGTTAATTTCCCACTATATGCACTTGTGTTGCAATAGAGGTACAGTCTCATTGGCACGAGTCCTTGAGTCTTCTTGACTCAAGTACACAGTACGTGTAATTAATGAATTACCCATGCCAAAGAACATAAAAGAAGTACACGCATTTATGGGCCATTGCAGTTATTACCAATGATTCATACATATGTATGCAATCATCGCTAAACCACTCTACAACCTACTAACAAACTTTGAGTGGATGAAAGAATGCGAGAGTTCCTTTAATGAGCTTAAACAATGATTGTGTTTTGCACCTATCCTAGCCATGCTTGATTGGAAGAAACCCTTTCATGTACATGTAGATGCTTCTAATCATGCCATAGGATGTGTGTTGACACAACCCACAGAGATACCAATTTCTCGCAGGAAGTATCTATAGGCAAGACCATCAAAATATCCTTGCCTGTTGTGTGGACCAACAGGAGTATAACAATTGGTTGCAATCAACACATGTAGGTGCACTAGAGCAACACCATTCGAGACAAGAGACACTATCGAACTTGAAAAGGTTAGGTGTGTATCATCCGTCAATGGAAAAAGATGTCCGACGACTATGTGGTGAATGTCCAAAGTGTTTTGATCGACCCCCAATAGAACATGCCACTTTATACCAGGTGACCGTGATGCCAGACTGGAGTGAACCCTTAGTTACTTCCCTCAGGACAAAGAATTTTCTAGAGGATATGACTATAGCATGTAGACACAACCTAGACCAAGAGGCCTTAGAATAATTTGTATAAGCAAGGACGAGATGGTTTTCTGAGGATATGTGTGCACGAAAGCGAATATCTTAACCTATTAGAAGCTACACACCTGGGCGCAACAGGAGGCCATTTTGGACCTGATTGCATTATCAAGGCCATACTATTTTTGAGATTATGGTGGCCGACTTTGCATATGGATGCCCACACCTACGTAAAACTATGTGATGTATGTCAAGGGACGTAGTATCCCATATGCAAGGATGAGATGCCCCTACGACCCATGATGGGAGGGCGTGCATTCTCAAAGTGGGGAATAGATTTTGTGGGACCCATTAACCCCCCTGCAAGGAATTCCCATGCCGAGTACATCATAGTTGCTACTGACTATCTCACTAAAGGGGTAGAAGCTAAGGCCACAAGGAAAAAGAATGCATGCACCACTGCTAAGTTCTTGTTCAAGAATGTCTTCACAAGATACGGACTCCCTACCGAGCTTCTAAGTGATAGGGGTACTCACTTCTTAAATGAGGTTATTGAATATCTATTACAAGACTTTATGGTAGTACACAAGAAATTGGAATTGTATCATCCACAAGCTAGTAGATAGCCCATTAGGGGAAAAAATGAACCCCCTTTGGGCCTTGTAAGGATTCCTAATTTTTAGGGATTAAGTGCTTAATCTAGGAGCTTAAAGGGACTCATGAAACCACTAGTGGTTTTTGAAATAAAATAATCTTTGATAAATTCTTGAGCATCCATAACCTTTGGATTCTTAAATCAATGGCTAATATTCAAAGTCATGTAGCTCTAGAGAGAGATGGTTTGACATTTTGTGGGGAGTTTCATAGTCTGTGCAAGATTTTTGGCCATCAGATCATGCCTCATCCAAAGGCTAATCGCGAACGGCGCTGATCTTGTCCTTACGGACTGCTTGGAACCGTCCGATCTGGTGTAGATCTAGTGAAGGAGAATCAAAGGCACAATTTTGTCTTGGGGAAGGCTATGAGCCATCCGGATCTTGTCAGAGATCCAAGGGGCCATATCAAAAGGCGCATTCCCAAGAAAGGGGGTGGTCTGGAGCTGTTAGATTGCATCGTGATCCAATGGATGGGCTCAAAAGGCATTGTTCATGATGAAGGGGCATCAAGACCATTCATTTTCAAGGAAATCCAAGGGCCAGAAATGAGCGCGCCGTCTCTTCCACGAATTTGAATTACATCCCTTGGATCCACATGAAATCTAAGGGCCCAAATTGAAGCCCGCCTTGACTTTTGCACTTGAAGCATAGGCGTTAGATCTTTGAGGCCATCTAAGGACTGGGGTTCACTCAAAGGAGATCTCAAACCACTAATGTGCAAGAAACCACCAAATGAAGGTAGTTTTTGCATCTTTGACCAAGGAAAACCAAGGGAAGCCTATACCTAGCCTACTTGATTAAGAGACTAGAGTGTGTCCACTACCCTCTTCCTATTGGTGGATCACTAATCACTCCTTAAGATAAAAGGCCCAAAGAGGGTTCATTTTTTCCCCTAATGCTGAGAGCACTAATAAGATTTTGTGCAACATTCTCACCAAAATTGTGAACAATCATCGTTCGAATTGGGATCAACAATTACACCATGCCTTGTGGGCTTATCATGTAGCCTATAAAAGAGTACTTAATGCCACACCATTCCAGATGGTGTTTGGTCGGAATGTTGTTTTGCCTTTAGACTTTTTGATACCCAGTCTCAAAAAAGCTCAGGAATATGAGTGGATAGGTCATGAACTTTCCTCAAGAATACTTGACTTAGAATGATTGGGAGAGACAAGACTGCGAGCAACAGCAGGAATTTATGCCGCTAAGAAGAGACAGAAGGCTTACTTTGATGCTCACATCAAAGATAAGGGATTACGAGTAGGAGATTTGGTGGTAGTTTACACCTTGAAACAACATGCCCACAAGTTTAAGAAAAGAGGATACGGACCCATGATCATCAATAGGATATCAACTAGTGGTGCGGTTCAACTAGCAACTCTTGAAGGTGAAGTAATGCCTAACTACATGCCGAGTTAAGCTATATCATGAACCCTTAACTGCAAACATGCTTAAATGACTAACTCTCACCAAGAAGTGAAAGGAAGAAGAGGAACGAATCAAAGCTGAAGCCCAAGCATAAGTGTTGGAAGATATTAAAGTGAGTGAGAATAAGAAGGAGATGACTAGGTAAAGAACCTCAATCAGTGGACACCCCATGATATCCTGTAGCTATGTGCCAACTTGGAGGAAGAGATGTCCCAAGTATTATCATTAATATCACTCTAGGGCAAGATCCCACACGCATGCAATGTAAGGCTTTTATGGGCTCTGGTTCAGCAACGAATGCAATTCAACTCTCTCTTTGTAGGGGGTATGAAATTAAGCCTCTTGAAGCCTATCTCATCGGACTAGGTGGATTAGAAACCCCTTGCGTAGGTGAAGTTGAGTTACCAATTTCCATTGAGGATGTGACCTTGACCGTAAAACTGATGGTTTGTCATGATGACGATCTAATAGAACCTATGATCCTAGGCTAAGAATGGCTATACCATTACTCGATGAATTTAAATCTTCGCAGAAGTATGCTTCTGTTGGAACTTGCAGGACAATATCATGAACTACCCCTCCAAAATTGATGCAGGGAGGTGTTGGACACAACACAAGCTCCCCATCATGTGTGTGGACTCCCCCCAACCTTGTGCAAGTCAGCACACCCTACTGAACACACACATGAATTACCACCCATCCAGGAGAAGAAACTGGGTAGGCAGACAACAATCCGATAAGTATGGCGGCTTAAGGCTCAGTTTTCAGATGCATGTAAATAGTCACCACTTCTGGGCAAGATTGTAGTGGATCTCCCTTCTTGACCAGCATGGCCACATCATCTACGTACTACACTATGCAACACATCAGAATGTCCCCTTAGACAGCCCACTCAAGCATCTCCACAACTAAGGTGGATACACAAAGTGATCATGTTCAGTGAGTCAAACATTCCAAATCTTTGAAACCCCTCTCAATTTCAATCAAGGCAATAGATTCAACATATTTGGGTGCCCAAATCATTGGTGACTGCTCAGTCCAAGTCTTGCTAGCTCTGGGTAGCTAAAACATTTATGGCTTATGATTTAACCGTAGTCCACTCAAAGAAGACCTTTTCTGAGACTACGAGGACATCCTACACACCTTCTTTTGTACATTCCACTTCATCTCTTCTAACCCTAGTGTGGTATAGAAATGGATCTCCAAGCCTTCACTAATCATGATAACCCTCAACCAAACTCACCCTGACCACCAACTTAGTGAAGCTAAACTCCTATTAATCACTCCCAGTTCGACAAATCCATATCACCCCCATCCTTGTAACATACACTAACTTTGTAGGCAATACTCATTCGAAGTCAATTGTAACGACACACACCTTGCACACTCCCACTTATAGTCAAAGCATGCACTTCTCACAATTCACCTCTCACAACCTTAAAATCACATACACTGCACAAGAAGCATGTTGGTGGTGGAAAGGAATGGAGGTCTCATCTTCTTGGGATCTTAATTATTTTCCATGGTAAATGTGTTTTTCTCTTCACTCCAGCTTAGGTTCTCTACACCAACTTTCAATCATGTAGGTGAAAGGTTCTACCAGCACAATGCTCGAGCGGCCCATCATTGACTTCTCAACTCTTCCATTCGAGATCCTGCCTATGGCTATCACGACAGAGTTCTAGGGTTTCACGTGACCTATGCCCATTGATGACCCTCCTCAAGGACAGACAGAAAGAGTAGGTAGCAAGGCACACTGGTTCCAAGGGCTTGCAAGACCCCTCCGAGACATGGAGTTCATATATGAAGCTAACTTGACTTGCAGTGCGAATGTGTGGAAGCATTACCAATTCTTCTCACAAGAGTTCAAGGAACTCCAGAATAGTGAAGACCTCAAACCTATATGGCAGAGGGCTAGTGTAGCTCAGTGATGAGTAGCACCTCCTTTAATGTCAATCCGAGAAGACGTGAGGATGGTATGAAGACCCCGAGCAAGTGAAGGCATAAGTGCGTGAGTGAGAAGCACACTAACATGCACACACATACACACACACGCGCACACACGGTAAGACAAAGAGTGAGAAGCAATGGAGTTCTTAGATTACTTTCAAAAAGCTCATACCAGTTCAATTCAATTACAAGCTAACCCCAAAAATGAGCTCTCTAGCTCTATTTATAGTTTTTGACTAGGTTTTGGCCCTGTCCAGACCTAGTGTCCGGCCTAGCTAAAAATTAGGTTCCAGGGCCTATTTGAGGGCTTAAACGGAGTCTAAAAAATACGAAAATTGATATGTAGGTACTTCTAAAGCTCCTCAAGCTTAAGGACTCCTTGGCTTGCACAAAATGGAGCTACAAAAATATGAAATGGTATTTACAATGATGGTTAGTGATAAAAAGCACTGTTGTAAAGATGTTGATTTGGAAAAATTTGAAGGCCTATCTGCCAGATCTGCGCCGACTGCTTTGTCTACTTAATCCTTCACCTTGCTCTGACTCTCTCCACTAGCTTCCTTGTCTCCTCAGTCCTTGGGTTCCCATACTACTCTCAACACCCCCCCTCTCTCGCGTCTGTCGTCTCTGATAGACTCTTGTTGCTGGGAGTGCTGGATGTAATAGTCCACCACATGAGTGGCAAGTTGATGTTCTTGTATGCGTAGTCCTCGGGCCAAATCTATCATCATGCGATCCCAATCAATTGGTCCTGGAATGTCCAGATGTGGCAGACGTAACTGATCTGCATGGATGGCTTGTTCTACTGCGAATAGATGTAGCAAATGTGTTGGTCTGGGAATGAAAATTTCCGAATGATATTCCCAGAATCCCGTAGAGAACATTTCCTCAAATGTCTGCTTGAAGCATGCGGGTAAGTACTTTATTCGTGCATGCCAGGCAAAGATTATAGTGACCGAGGGAGTCTCGCTCATGTCGTAGACTAAATCCTTGTTACCTTGAGAGAATCCAAGGGCAGAGATGTATGGAGCTTGTACCTTCCGAAAGGTTTTGAAGACAATGGTCATGAGCTCGAATATTTTCATACACATTTTTGCTGCTATGTCGGGTACATTATTTAGACGAGTAGACCAGTGTCGAATTGTTGAGATCATGTAGGCTACGGTTAAGGTCCCTCGAGGCGGAGCAAAATATGGATAGTTAACCCAAGCCGAGCATTCTTTATTGTTGTGTACCTTGATTGCAAATGCTTGCCAGGATCTGCGACGTACCATTGGGCAATAGCATGGATTATACTTGATATACAGTGGCATGGTTGCCCATGTGCTCATCATCTCAGGGTAATCGGTTAGTAGACGTGCACGCAAATTGGGTTGGAAGATCGAGCCAGCACGGGCATCTGCCGGTAAGTCCGCTGGCTCAAATTGAGTGGCGAATGTGGGCTCCTTCCCTGTATGCCTTCTAACTTCTGCATTATAATCATGTAGCAAGACAAAGTAAGGCATGTATTGCGTCTCTGATGTTGTGATCAAGCGTTGGTGGGATAGGTTCTGAAAGTAAGAAGATCGAAGGACAGTTTCTTCCAGATTTGTGAGAGATTGAATTTGCACGGCAACGAGATCATCATGTGTCTTTCCTACTTTCTCGATCCTTTTGACCCAATCTGGAACTCCAATTTCTAAAGTGTCTTGTCCTTCTTCTGTTGCCCGACCGTCGGGTGTGGGCATCGGCTCGTACGGCTCTTCATAGCTATCATCGACAGGGATTTCCACAACTGTTTCAGGTTCTGGTTCTTCAGTTGGCGAGGGTGGCCTTTCATATGGTAAGAGGCATGCTTAGAGTTCTGCCACCTGTTTCCGGAGGGTCTCTACTTCTTCTGTAGAGTGTTGCAAGATTATTGGCTCCTGTTGAGCTGTGGGGGCACTGGCTATCTGCTTCTTTAGATCCGCACATTCAACCTCTAACTTTTCATATGACTCCAAGAAATTTGCATGCTCTTCGAGTAAGATGCGAATGTCTTCATATGGGACTGCTCTATACTTGGTAGGGCTAATGGTTGCTCCTGCAGTTCCTTCCATAGCCGCTTCAAAGTTGTCTTGGTTTTGTTGCTGAAGCCTCTTGTTCTCTTCTAGTGCTGCTGCCATATGCTTTCTTAATAGCCCAAGATTGCATCTAAGTGTAGCATTGGATATCATTTGGGACTCGAGCATACTTTCCAGTTCCTTCACTACTTGATCATCCACTGTCGAAATTTTCGATTCCAATCCTGTGTGAGCCTGTTGTAAGGTGGTATGTTCTGAGAGAGGCATTTGGTAATCATCTTCGAGAGTGTTGACTCTAGCTTGTAGATGCTGAGATTCTGCTTGGAGGGCAACCGTGCGTTCTTCCAATTGATGGTATTCTTGTTGTAGTTGATGTGCACACTGAAGTAATGTAGTGAACGTGCTATTTACATTATGAGATGCAAGGGGAAAAGTTTGGAATGCAGGGGAGGTGGAAATGGGAAGGGAGGTAGTGAATGCTGTGTCTACTAATGATGTGTTGAGTGGTGAGGTGGGGGGTAGTGGAGGGGGAGAGGGTGGAATTGTGGGGAGAGGTGCTGTGGTGGGTGAAATGTCCATTGGGTCAGACAGAGTGGTGTGTACAGGGGCTACCATGTAGGTGGGTATGGTAGGTGAAGTGAGTGTGGTGTTCATGTAGATTGATGTCGTTGCGAACATCGGGGAAATGTACCTCTGAAACTTTGGAGTGCTGATGGACTGCGCCACGAAGGATGGTTGTTGGGGTGGTGCGGTTAGGTTGAATGAGGTGTAGGGGACAGCTGGGAAGGGAGGGTCATGGAATGGAGGTATCCGTATTGGGGGATAGGCTGGGAAACACAGGGTGCCTTCTGTGGGTGCCAGGTTTCCAACCACACTTGGAATTATGGGATGGCCAATTATGGGTTCAGAGGATAGAAGGGTTGAGGTGTACAAGGGATTGGTGATGAAGGAGAAGAGGGTGTCTTGTGAGGTGGGTTCTCGAAATGAGAATGATGTGAATGAGGTTGGGTTATAAGTGAAGGTAGAGGTGATGACTGCCGTTTCTTCCATGGTGGGAGGTGGTGGTGGGGGTGGAGAAGGTGGTGATGGGGGGTGCTGGGGTGAGATGGGTGATGTCTGAACGAAGGTTTCAGCAGAGAGGTCAATGGTGGTGGTGGGGGTAGCTGTGGCTTCAATGGTTACTTCTTGTTCTGTGATGGGCATCCTGATAGTCTTACCTGCTCGTGGTAATGTGTCGACTTTGCGTTTGTCATACCTCACGGACTGGCGGACAGCAGTGTGGACAGCCTCCGGAACTCCTAAAGATTCTAACACTAATTTGAGGGTGTCAATGAAATGTTGATCCACCCCATCATCTGATAGCATTTCTTGCATCAAAGCTTGACCTGACACAAGAGAGAGTTGATGCCTTTCTTGTACTGCTTTGATTGTGTCATATAACCTTTGTAGTTGAGCTGTATATGCAGGTGCACCTACAAGTTCTGGCACTTCTTGTTGCTCCTCATGATGCTCTTGATCATAATCCTCCTCATCTTCCTCCTGTTCTTCATCTTCATCATCCTCTTCATCCACTTCAACTGTGGTGACAGGTACTTGGGAGGTTGTTGCCTGCGTTTGCACATTCTCCACTTGTTGTGCCTCTTCTGCCTCCAGCTCTACATCTTGTAATAATTGTTCGAAGTCTTCATTCGTGAGTTCTTCCAAAGGTGCACCACCGGGAAATTCAAGATCGGTTGGGATGGGAGGGAATATCAAGTTAGGACCATCGGTGCTACGTCTTGGAAGTCGGAGTGTGAATGGTCGGACTCTTCTCGGTGGAGGGGTAATGTCTGGTGTTAGGGTGGCTCCACGTGGTTGAGCACAAGGGACTTGGATAGTACCTCTCATCTTCTTAGAAGGGGGTCCAGTGGATGTCTTGCCTCTAAACTACTCTACTCGATTCCACATCAGGGCTCGTTGAATAGGGATGTCGTAGGCCAAACATCTATAAATGATTCGAGTCAGAGCGCAACATCCATATAAAACATGCTTCCGCGGCCATCGTTTGTGGGCTAGGTGTATCTGATCAATTATCCAGTGGGGTAAGTTGATGGTGAGGCTCTGTGTCTCTGCCAGATACAAACTAAACCATATCTTTTTGGGTTGCATGGTGAACCTATCTTGGGCAGGAAAAGCAAAGTGTTGCATGCACATGCAAAGGTGTATTGCAATATTAGGCGTCATGGACACCATGTCCTTGAGTTTGGTGAGGCTTCGATTCTTCATGTAATCAGGCACTAGGGTCTCCTTCTCTGTAGGAATATGCATTCCGCGCATATCTAGGGCCTCTCTCACAAAGTTGTTGGATAACCTAAACCTTTTGAGCTCATTTCCTTTTCTCAAAGATGGAATCACAAATGAGCTTGCGCCTTTTGGGTTCTTGTTTGGACTCAAGGTGTTGATGAGATAGTAGCATCGCATGAAGTCAGGCTTTGGGAGCCGTGCACTGAAATATGCATCCAATCCTGCCTTCTCCCATACCGAACGTAGACCTTCTGCATTTTGTAACTTCTCGAATTCTCTTGTAAAGAAATGGTATTTACCTTGCTTCCCATTGAAGTCCAACTCTGATTCCCATAGGTATGTTCCCTCTCCCAAGGGTCCTGCCACTTCACTAAACCAGTGGGAAGTTTTTCCTACGGGCATGGTATGGCCACTGGGAGGGTCCGCTATAGGTATGATTTTGATGGCCTTCAATTCTTCTGGTCTTTCATTTGTCTCAGGCAAAACGGGTAAACTGTCTAAGTCCACCACTTGCTGGCTCGCTTCTGTTTGAGAGCTAGTTCCTGCCGCCTCAGCCATGTTACTTCTTGCCTCCTGACTCTGTGAGAATATAGAAACAGGTGTTAACATTGTAAAGGACAAGATAGAACCGTTTTTGTCCCCATTACAACATTAACATGAGGTTCGGGAGAGATTAGTAGGTTATTAAGTGCTCGGTGTTTGTGTGTGTAGTTAGGAAGTGGGTAGACCTAGGAGCTAAGTGGAATGATGTAGTGTGAGAGTGACGTAGTTAGTAGGTGGGCATGGATTTACAACTGGGGTCCGGGGTTGATTACAAGTTTTAGGTTGCCAAACACAATGGATGGGTTTTGATCTTGATTTTGTGGAGACCCTCGAGGGTCTGATAGGAGTATCTGCTTGAAAATGAGGCTTTTTAGGGACCCATTTACAAGTGATTCTACTTGTGCTCATGGAATAATATGTGTCCGCGTGTGATGTATAAGAATGGGCATCTGATGTTCGAGTGAGTGAAACATGTTGTACCGGGTGTGGCCTCGGCGTAGCTATTTGTGCCCACAAGCAAGCCTTAGGCACCCAAATTTGTCATGATTGTGGGCTGGCCTTCATTGACTTCTTGGGTTACCCAAATGAACTTTACTTTAACAGAAGAATTGATGAAAGACTTCTTATTAGTGTTGTGTTGTTGATTACTAATAAGAGGCTTGGGCCGTGGGGTTGGCGTGGTTACAACAGGGTGTTCGCCTTTCCGCACCCACACATGTTTCAACGGTCGAGACATTCTACTGTGCACGTGTTTTTGGCCTCCAGTATAGGTAGTACTCTGCTTGTTCTGCATCCCTATGGCCTTTGGAAAAGAAGGGAGTGCCGTTGTAGCTCAGTGATGAGTAGCACCTCCTTTAATGTCAATCCGGGAAGACGTGAGGATGGTATGAAGACCTCGAGCAAGTGGAGGCACAAGTGCGTAAGTGAGAATGACACAAGCATGCACACACATACACACACACGCGCACACACGGCAAGACAAAGAGTGAGAAGCAATGGAGTTCTTAGATTACTTTCAAAAAGCTCTTACAAGTTCATTTCAATTACAAGCTACCCCCAAAAATGAGCTCTCTAGCTCTATTTATAGTTTTTGACTAGGTTTTGGCCTTGTCCAGACCTAGTGTCCGGCCTAGTTAAAAATTAGGTTCTCTACCCTATTTGGTGGTTCAAACGAAGTCTAAAAAATGTGAAAACTGACAGGTAGATACTTCTAAAGCTCCTCAAGCTCAAGGACTCCTTGGCTTGCACAAAATGGAGCTACAAAAATGTGAAATGGTGTTTACAAGGGTTTTTAGTGATGAAAATCACTATTGTTGTAGGGATTTCTTCTAACATTTTGAGATACATTTCCTAGAGCTCCCTACTTGCTCCTTCTCCTTGTGTCCACCTCTCTTATGTGCATAAATGTCTTGAAAAAATATTGGCCTACTTGCCAGATCGTCGTTGACTGCTCTGTCTGCTTGTACTTTCTCTTCTCTCTGACTCCCTTCTTAAGCTTCCTTGCCTAGTGAGTCCTTCAGTTCCAACACCCCCCCCCTCTCTCGCGTCTGTGTCCCTGACAGACCCTTGTTGGGTGGGTCGTTGGATGTAGTACTCAACAATGTCTTGTGCTAAGTGATGTTCTGCAATCCGCAACCCTTTGGCCAAGTCCGTGAGTAAAGCATCCCAATCTACCGGCCCGGGAACCTCTGGATGTGGTATACGTAACTTTTCTGAATGAAGAGCTTGTTCCACTGCAAACAACTGCAATAAATGTGATGGTTTGGGAATGAATATCTCTGAATGATATTCCCAGAATCCCGTGACGAACATTTCTTCAAACGTCTGTTTGAAGTAGGCTGGTAGATACTTGATGCGCGCATGCCATGCATATACAACATTAATAGATGGTGTTGCACTCATGTCGTAGACGAGGTCCTGATTACCTTCATTAAATCCAAGAGCTGACAAATGGGGCTCCTTGACATTTTTGAAAGTCTTGAAGGTAACCAACATGAGTTCAAAACTTTTAAGGCACATTTGGGCCATGACATCTGGTACATTTTTAAACCTGACCCCCCAATGCCGAATCATCGAGATCATGTATCCTATGGTAGGTTGGCCTTTGGGTGATGCTAAGTAAACATAATTGAGCCATTTCTCACATCCTTTGTTTGTCAGCACCATTTTTGTGTATTCTGGCCATGACCTTCTTCGAAACACAAGACAGTAGCATGGGTTGTATTTGATGTACAAAGGCATGTTATTCCATGTTCTTACCATCTCTGGGTAGGTTTCCAGTAGACGAATCCTCCACATCGGTTGATGAATATTGCCCTGCTTGGCACTTGCTGGGATGTCGTCCGGTGCGAACTGTGTAGCCAAGGTTGGTTCTTTTGATGTGTGACTCTTGATTTCCGCATTGTAATCCACCATTAGGACACAGAAAGGAACATACAAATCGTCGGATGTGCCGATCCACCTATGATGGGAGAGATTCCTAAAGTAATCCGATTTTATGACTACTTCTTCCAAGTGTGACCTAGATGCTATCTGAACTGCCACTCTATCATCATGGGTTGTGGCCACTTTCTCTAACCTCTGTATCCATTCAGGAGCCTCTATCTCTATGGTGTCCATGCCCTCTTCTGTTTGCTTGCCCCCTGGTGCAGGCATGGGAACATACGGGTCTTCGAAAGTTTCCTCTATCTCGATTGGCACTAGATCTTCAGGCTCGGGCTCGATAAGGGGAGAGGGTTGACGTTCGTATTGCATGACTTTGCTGCGTAATTCTTCGAGTTCTGCCCTGAGTTTTGTGACCTCTTCGGATGTGTCGTCTGTGGCTCTGGCTTTGCTTGGTGACTCCTGCTGAGTCGCCAGTTGCTTAAGTAAATCATCCCTTTCTCGTTCTAACGCTGCATGGGCCTCCAGGAGGTCGGCATGGGTTTCTAACACAGTTTTCATATTTTCTGAGGGAATGGCCTTGAATTTTTCTGGGTCGATTTCCTGCGGGGAACCTTCCAGGGCTGCTTCCAAGTTCTCTTCATTCTGTTTCTGCAGCCGTTTATTCTCTTCGAGAGCTGTAGACATGTGTTTTCGTAGGAGGGCTAGGTTGCGTCTAAGTTTGAGATTCTCCGTTATCTGGGAGTGTAGCAATTCATCCATATGTTGTCTTTCCTCTGCATCTGACTGGGGTGGATTGGCTACTAACTATTCCTGTTGTTCCTGTAAGGTGGTATGCTGTTGTTGTAGTAGCCGCTTTTCCCTTTCGAGATCCATGAAGCGTAGTTGAAGTTCCTCATGACTTCGAAAGAGTCGCGTATGTTGGTTATCAAGATGCTGGTAGTGCTGTTGTAGTTGCGACATACACTGATACATATTATTAAATACATTATTAATAGGGATGGATGCGGGAAGGGGGTTGAATGCAGAGGGGAAGGGAAAGGGGAAGGGGAATGGAAGTTTGGATGTGGTGCTGGAAAATGGTGAAGTGGGAGGTGGGGGAATGGGAGATGGTGGATGCATGGGGGGAGGGAGAGGTGCGGAGGTGGGTGAGATGTCCATAAGATCAACGGTGGATGCAATAGTGGGAGTGATTGTGAATAGTGGAATTGTGGGTGCGGTGATAGTGGTGAAAGTGTACAGTGGTGTGTGCAATTGTGAAGACGAACTGCCCGGAAGTGTGATCGGGGGGTTGAGATCTTCTGTGGCAGCAGTTAGAACTACTGTTTCAGTGGTCGTATGGACAAACGAAGTGGAGATAGGGTGTGTGGGTTGTGTGGGTTGAGTGACGGTCTGTGCTTCGGTATGGGTAGTGGACTCGGAGGCAGTGACAGTAGTGGTTACACTGGTTGTGGGAGATGAATGTGGTGGAGATGGAGGCAGGGGTGGCAACGGGGGTGACGGAGGTGCACTTGATACATGGGTTTCCTCAGTATCGTGGACAGTGTGTGCGGTGCCCGTGGTTGTGGATGTGCCTTGTGGTTCTGATACTAATACATTCATCTGCTTTCCTGCTCGAGGGGGGCGTCTGCCATATCTTCGTTCCGTTCTTCGTGCTTGTGCAAGGGCGGTATGCACCGTTTCAGGGACGCCTAATGCCTCAGATATCATGTCAAGGGTGGCACGATATTGCTCCTCGACGCCTTCCTCCTCAAGGATCTGATTCATAAGGGCCTTGCCTGCTGCTAGGGATAGTCTATGTTGCTCTTGAACTCTATTCATGGTGTCATAGAGCTTTTTCAGTGCTTCCGTACAAGCTGGGGCTCCTTCAAGTACCTCCAGAGCTTCCTGATCATATTCCTGCTCTTCTTCCTCGGATTTTCCATCATGTTCCTCCTCTTGTCCTCCTTCTTCTTCACCCTCCACATCGACGACATCTGGTTGTCTGGGATGGGGTTGGTCTGTAGCAGTTTGTTGTCCACTAGCTTGCTCTGCCTCGACTTCCGCGTTAATAGCGTCGATGATTCTCGCTACCTCCTCATCAGTTAGGTCTTCTAAAGTGAATCCGTGAGGGAACTCTAGGTCGGTTGGTACAGGTGGAAACACTAGATTTGGTCCATCAGTGTTGTGTCTTGGTAATCTAATAGTGAAAGGTTGTACCGCCTTGGGAATCGTGGAGTTGTCTCTGGTGTCACTGTCGCACCGCGGGGTTGTGTGCAGGGCATCTGAATGGCGCCTCTCATTTTCTTGGATGGTGGTCCTGCGGAGGATAATCGGCGCTGAAACTCTTGTACCCTGGTCCAAATGAGTGCCCTTTGCACTGGTACATCATACGCAAGACATCTGTACACAATCCTGGTCAGAGCACAACATCCGTACAGTACAGACTTTTGTTTTTTATACCACCTTTGATGAGCCAAGTGGATTTGGTCGATAATCCAGTGGGGCATGTTGATTGTCAAATCAAAGGCATCAGCCAAGTATAAACTAAACCATATCTTTTTAGGTGGCATGGTGAACCTCTCTTGGGCGGGAAATGCAAAGTGTTGCATGACCATTCGCAAATGAATGGCGATTGTAGGCATCATGGCCACCATGTCTTTTAACTTTGTCAGATTCCTGTTCTTCATATTGTCGAGGACCATAGTCTCTTTCTCCGTAGGAATATGCATACATTTCATGTCTAGAGCTTCCCTTACCAAGTTGATAGTTAATCTGAAACGCTTGAGCTCATTGCCCCTTGTGAGAGATGGGAGGACAAAGGAGCTGTATCCCTTTTTGTCTTTGCTCGGAGTAAGGGT
The DNA here is from genome assembly GCA_020310875.1 of Ceratopteris richardii. Taxonomy (NCBI): domain Eukaryota; kingdom Viridiplantae; phylum Streptophyta; class Polypodiopsida; order Polypodiales; family Pteridaceae; genus Ceratopteris; species Ceratopteris richardii. The sequence goes on from CM035409.1 coordinate 72,056,938, forward strand.
GCTAATCAAATAAGAGCATCTTAGAAAATCCGGCTTTGGCAATTGGAATTTGAAGTACTCGTAGAGTCCTGCCTTCTTCCATATAGGTTTCAGTCCTTCATTATTTTGTAGTCTCTCAAATTCCCTAGTGAAAAAGTGATACCTGCCCCAGCGCCCATTGAATTCTATCTCGGCCTCCCACATATAAGTGCCTTCGCCTAGGGGTCCTGCCACATCGCTGAACCAATGAGAGTTTTTACTGACTGGCATAGTGTGCCCTTGTGGAGGGTTCTGAACCGGTATGGCATGTAATGCCCTTAATGCCACTGGGCGTTCCTTCAATTCCTCCTCAACGGGAAGACTTTCAATGTCCACGACTTGGGGGCTGGTGCCTACCTGGGAGCTAGTTCCTGTCGTATCTGCCATGCTACTTCTTGCCTCTTGATTCTGTAAGAATATAGAAATATGTGTTAACGTTGTAAAGGACAAGATAGAACTGTTTTGTCCCCATTACAACATTAACATGAGGTTCAGGAGAGATTAGGGGGTTAGTACGTGCTCGGTGCTTGTGTGTGTAGTTAGGTATTGGGTAGGCCTAAGAACTAAACGGAATGATGTAGTGTGAGAGAGACGTATTTAGTAGGTGGACAAGGATTTACAACTCGGGTCCGGGGGTGATTCTACTTTTGCGCATGGAAAAATATGTGTCCGTGCATGATGTGTAAGACTAGGCCTCAGATGTTCGAGTGCGTGAAACATGTTGTACCGGGTGTGGCTTTGGTGTAGCTATTTGAGCCCGCAAGCAAGCCTTAGGCACCCAGATTTGTCGTGATTGTGGCTGGCCTTCATTGACTTCTTGGGTACCCAAATAGACTTTACTTTCGCAGAAGAACTTATGAAAGGCTTCTTATTAGTATCGTGCTGTTGATTGCTAATAAGAGGTTTTGGCCGTGAGTTTGGCATGGTCGCACCATGGTGTTCGCCTTTCAGCACCCACACTTGTTTCACCGGCTGAGATATTCTTCTTCGCACGTGTTGTTGGCCTCCAGTGTAGGTAGTGCTCTGCTTCCTCTGTATTTGATCTGCCTTTGGATGCCGCATCTCTCTGGCCTTTGGAAGAGAAGGGAGTGTCGTCTTCTCCTTGACTCCGTTGTTGAGACAAGCCTCTTTCTGCATCATACAATTTTGGACAAGAATATCATTGTCAACTTCATGTGCGCCCCTGGAAGGACCAGGATTTTGTGCTTTACCTAGTTCCTTGAGTGCCTCCCTTTCCAATTCAACTGTAATTCGGCTATGATTTACCCATACCTGAAGAAGTCCACTTCTTAGGTTTAGGTTGACTGCATGATCATAGATCCAGTCCTGACCCAAGACAAGAGGCTCAGTGAGGTCCTCATCTTGACACACTAATACTTTCACTATCATTACTTCGTCTTGAATGGAGATGGGAAGATCCACCTCGCCCATGCAAGGGGTTTCCACACCTCCCAATCCTATGAGATATGCTTCTATAGGATTGACAGTTAATTTCAACTCTTGACAGTAAGACAATTTAACAGCACTAGTGGCTGCACCTGAGTCAATCAAGGCTCTTACAGTCCTTGCACCCTTTCTTTGTCCTATCTCTATGGTTATGAAAGGACGTCGATCAATTATCCTTTGAGCGCTGATACCTGAAGCTTCACACATAGCCACATGATATTCTTGATCTGCATATGCATCTGGCCTAGGTTGCTCTCTGCCTTGTCTTCTTAGTTTCATTCTCCGTATGCGCTCCAATGCTTCTGCTTGAGCTTCTTCTCGAATTTGTCTTTCTTCTTCTTTGCGTTTCTTAGCAGTGTTGAGTCGACTTAGCATATCGTCCGTCAGAGGTTCCTGATATAACTTGACCCTGCACCCGCTTATGTAGCTTGGGAGAACGTCACCTTCTAATGTGGCTAGTTGCACTGCTCCACTTGTTGAGATTCTGTTAATAATCATGGGTCCATAGCCTCTCTTCTCTAATTTCCTTGCATGTTGTTTCAAAGTGTAGACTAGTACTAGGTCGCCTGCCTTCAAACCTTTATCTTTGACGTGGGTATCAAAATATGCCTTCTGTCGTTTCTTAGCTGCATATATCCCTGCAGCTTCCCTCAGTCTTGTTTCTCCCAATTGTTCAAGGTCAAAAAGTCTAGAGGAGAGTTCATGACCCGTCCATTCATGCTCTTGTGCTACTTTCAATGTTGGTATCAAGAAGTCCAATGGTAGCACTGCATTTTGGCCAAACACCATCTGAAAGGGTGTGGCTTGGAGTACCGTTTTATAGGCCACTCGGTATGTCCAAACAGCATGGTGTAGCTGTTTGTCCCAATCAGAGCGTTTATTATTCACTACTTTTGTCAGTACATTGCACAGAATCTTGTTTGTGCTTTCGGCTTGTCCATTAGCTTGAGGGTGATAGGGGGCAGACTTCTTATGAACTACCAAGAATTCTTGGAGTAGATTTTCAATCACTTCGTTCAAGAAGTGAGTGCCTCTATCACTTATTAGCTCTATAGGTAGCCCGTATCTTGTGAATACATTCTCAAACAAGAATTTAGCAGTTGTCTGAGCGTCGTTCTTTGTCGTAGCTTTTACCTCTACCCATTTCGTTAGATAGTCTGTGGCAACAATGATGTATTCAACATGTGAACCCTTAGCTGGGGGATTAATAGGACCTACAAAGTCTATTCCCCACTTACAGAATGCACGTCCACCCATCATAGGTTTCAGTGGCATCTCATCTTTACGTATAGGAGGCTGAGCTCTTTGACAGACGTCACACCTCTTCACATAGGTATGTGCATCCATGTGAAGGGTCGGCCACCAGAAGCCCGCAAATAGTATTGCCTTGATCACCCGATCTGGTCCAAAGTGTCCTCCTGCTACACCTTGGTGAGCAGTGTCCAAGATCTTGAGATATTCACTCTCATGGACACATAGTCTCAGGTAACCGTCTTTACCACGTTTGTATAGATTATCACCAATGAGTGAGTAATCCTGGGCTTCTTGTTCTAAGCTCCTTTTCCTAGTCAGAGTCATGTCTGGAGGGAATGTTTTTGTCCTCAGAAAGGATACTAGTGGTTCACTCCAATCCGGCACTATGGACACTTGATAAAGAGTGGCATGTTCCACAGGTGGTTTAGTGCAGCAGATTGGGCATTCCTTGCACAACTTTTGGACATCAGCTTCCATAGTCGGCCAATGCACTCCTAGTCTCCTCAGGGTCCGTAGGGTTCGTTGCTTTGAGTAGTGTTGCTCTAATGCACCTACATGTGCTAATTGCAACCATTTAGCATACTCATCCTCTTCCACACAACAGGCCAAGATCCCTTGATCTGTGTGTTTGTACATACTACCTGCCATGATGTGATACTTTTGGGCTTTTACTACCTCTCTATCCTGTGTGTTTATTACTGGGTGGTTAGGTCCGTATGTCAATACTGGCACTAATGGCTTAGCCCACTGCGGTACCACTTCCAAGTTAAACAAGTAAGCATCAGGAAGGTCATCTGACACTCCTTGTGGGGCTTCTCCAGATGTGAGCCTAGAGAGATGGTCTGCTCGCAAGTGAGTCTTCCCTTTCCTTACCACAACCTCGAAATCATACTCCATTAGCAAGAGAAACCATCTTACTAATCTTCCTGTATTGCATGGCTTGTTTACGAGGTATAGCAATGCCTGATGATCAATAAAAAATTTAAACTTATTTGCAAGCAAATAATGTCTAAACTTTTTAACCGCATACACCATGCCTAGTCCTTCTCGTTCGGTGGTGGTATAGTTTCGCTCAGCTGCATTCAACTGTCTACTAGCATAGGCAATTGGAAGATCCATATTACCTTCACCGGTAGGCTGCGCGAGTACACACCCAATAGCATAATTCGATGCATCCACATGAACATGGAAAGGCTTATTCCAATGTGGTGTGGTTAAGATTGGTGTTGAACATAATCGTCGTTTGAGCTCATTGAAGGAGTTCTCACATTCATCAGTCCACTCAAAGTTAGTCAAAAGTCCATACAGAGGCTTTGTTATGATGGCATACATGTGTATAAACCGTCGATAATAACCACAATGCCCCATGAAAGCTTGTACTTCCTTGACATTCTTTGGTCTAGGTAACTCGGCGATGGCTCTCACTTTCTCTTCATCAGTGGATATGCCATTCTTTGACACTATGTGTCCTAGAATCTTGCCTTGTCTGACCATAAAAACGCACTTTTCTGGGTTCAGGCAGACTTGATATTCTCTTCATTTGTCAAAGATTTGTTTGAGTTCAGGAATATGGGTTTGTCTAATGTTAGAGTGAGCACAAAGATCATCAACATAGACTTCTAAGTTCTTCCTCAGGAACTCTTTAAATACATGGCACATCAGCCTCTGGAAGGTAGCTGGTGCGTTGGTACTCTAAAGGCAAATATGCCCCATTCAGTGGCAAATGCCGTCTTATGCTGATCTTCTGGAGCTATGGCTACTTGATTGTAGCCGGAAAATCCGTCGAGGAAGCTGTACACTTCCTTGCCTGCTACTCTTTCTAAGAGATGCTCTGTGATAGGAAGCGGATAGTTATCTCGAATTGTGGCTGCATTAACCTCTTTCAATTTAATGCATACACACAGCTTTCCATTCTTCTTGGGCACCACTACGATGGGGGATACCCACTCAGTGTGCTCAATTTCATAGATGAATCCAGCTTCAACCAGTCTATCTATCTCCTCTTTGATCTTGGCAGCATAATTATCATTATATGTATATGGCTTTTGCTTAGAGGGTTTGGCATCTGAGGTCATGGGAATAGTGTGTGAGCATATGTCAGGGTCCACACCTTTCAAATCCTTGTAACTCCAAGTGAATACATCCCTGTATTCTCTCAGCAAGGCTATTAGCTCTTGTTCTTCCTCTTCTGTCAGGTCATGTCCTATGTAAGTGCATCTCTCTTCTCCTTCTTCCATGGCTACCACAATTTTCTTTGTGGTTTCTTTGTTATCATAGGCCTCTCCTGATTGCGCCTCTCGTTTAGGCATTCTGATCATGACTCTCCTGTCATCTATCTCATACTTCTTAAAATTTTCCGGGACCTCAAACAAAGATTCTTCCTTTTCTGGTGTGACTTCTCTCTTCTTTCTTTTCTTTCCTTACTCCTTCGGGGTCACATGTGTGGCTAGTCTTACATCATTTGTACGCTCTCCATACCTCTGGGGTTGAAATTCTACTTCATAGAAATATTCTTCATCTGATGCAAAAGGTGGATCCATAATGATTGACTCTAGATCAGAGTCATTTGCATCCTCAAATGCATCAGGGCTAGGTTCACACTCTTCTAACACTGCCTCTCCCATGATTGGCTCTATGGAGAAGACTGAAATGTCATAGCCATCTTCATCACAGTGAGGTGTCCATTGTTCTTCATTGATGGCTACATCCATTGTTGCTAGGATTTTTGCCCAGCCGTGGGGTTCAAATTCCTCGTCAAGAAAGACTACCGGTGCATAGGCTGGGTCTTGAATTGATCTATGTGTTTCTTTTGCACCTACCTCTCTGGCTTTTTCTCTCTTCTCTTCTTCTACTGCTACTTTGCACATCCATAAGTGGGTGTCTTCATGCATCCATGAGGATCCTGACCCTATGGAATGCACCGATTCTGTATCATCTTTGGCTCTATGGATGGGATTCCATTGGATGGGAGGGACATCTCTATGAGAGTAATCTTTGAGATTCACTTTGGTCGTAACACCTAAGTGTTGTAGGTACAAGGAGTTGGTTCCCCAGTCCTGTACCACTTGCAACTGTCGCATAAATGGTCTTCCCAAAATCATCTCATAGGCATGGTTCTTGCTAAAATCACATATAGCAAATGTGTGTTCGAACTCAACACCACATGTGGTGAGAGTTATTCCTTCTAACAGCCCTAAGGGTCGCTCTATGTGACCATCGGCCATTTGCAATTTCATCCTCGTGGGCCTGAGTGCTGGCTTGCCCCAACGCTTCCATAGGGAAGAGGTAGCAATTGCAACACCTGCGCCTGAGTCTAGAATGGCCTTGGTGGTGTATCCTTGATGGGTGATAGGAAGATATGTGTTTCCCTCTTCGCCCTCACTCATGTCTCCTATCTTGTCCAATGGTATTTCTGGCAATGTTCTCTGGGATCCTACCTAGGAACGAGGTTTTGTTATCTCTGGTACTTGTTTGGCCACATGTTTCCATAGCTCTGGCCTTACTTTGAGTAGCTCTTCTAAGGTGAGGTTGCACTGTACTTTAGTGTTTTTCACTACCTTTGTGTTCCTAGGTATGATCGAGCCTTCGTTTCTTACCATGACGGTGGGTGCTCTCATACAAGTAGACTTAGCTTCCCATGGGCCTGTGAAGTGGGGTAATTCTTGTAAAGAATTGGACTCAAAGTCTATTCTTTCCTGAGAGTGGGTGCTCTCCTGCTCCTCATAAATGGAGGGGATGTCTTGTGGGAATTGGTCATGTGCATCATCCACAAGTTCAATGGGAGGAGGGACTTCACTTTCCTTAGCCCATTTGTCTTCTTGAATCTAACTGTGGTGTGAACCGATTCATAGAAGATGATGTGTCTGGCTCCGTAGAGTTAAGCACATAGGCTTCAGGCACATAGGCTTCCCGAGCAGGAAGACTTGCTCCTTCACTTGCCTTGTCCTTATGTTGAGAGGTTGGTTCCTTTTCTGATTGTGCAATTAGCTTCTCTGTCTTTCTAACAGTCCATCAAAGTGCAACTGTGTCTTTGCTGAACTAGAGATGTTAAATAGGCGACTGGCTTCAAACATGGTCTGAGCCAATTCCACCATCTTAGCATAGATTTTGGTTTGTTCTAGCTCTAAGTCTGCTCTAGGGTAACACTTTTCATGCTCAGTTACGTTTGGCCCTTCTTGGATTCTGGCCTGATATGCTTTAAGCATCATGTTTAGGTCCTCGGGAGTGGGATCTGCTAGGACTGATCCTACTCTTGGGGGTGGTGGGTTTAGGTGAGGCGGGTTGGAAGGTGGCGGTTCGGATGGAGTTGGGAATGGTGGAGGTGATGGAGGTGGGGCAGTGTGAGAGGGAGTTTGAGATGTGAGTTCAGTTATCTTGGCCTTTGTTTCTCTGAGGCTTTCCTCGAGTTCACTCATCTTTTTTGCCCACTGCCTTTTCATTCTTTCACGGCTATCTCTCCAAGCTCTAGTTCTTTTCTTTGTCATGCTCTCTGTTTCACTAACATCTGGGCTCTTTTCTTGGCCTACACTTTGGTTCTGTTGCAGGGCTTGGGCTCTAGTGATTACTTGTACTGGTGCAGTGGAAGTCACACTCCCTGTGGAGTCTACAACTAACCCAATAACATTAATGGGAGTTATTCTTGGCATATTGCTCGGATTCTTTGGACAATCTCGTAAGAGATGCTCCTTTCCACATTCCTGGCAATAGCCCTGGATCGTCACTGATTGGGGTTGTGGAGGTGGAGGCAAGGGACAATCACGAATGAGATGATCTCCCTGACATCTGTAGCAAGGTCCTTTAGGGAATGGGGGTCTTACTTGCCTAGGTTGAGGTCTAGGGTTGGGGTTTGCATACATGACGTTTGTGTAATCTGACTCCCAACTAGGTTCCTTTGGCTCTTCACTGTAATAGGACTCACCATGTTCTAGAGACTGCATGTAATAAGCCGGGGGACTATCAACATGTGTAGAATCGAAGCTATGGTCACTAGGGTCACTTTCTGATAGCAATGGGGTTACTGGCACTATGGCTCTATTCAGGTTTTCTTCTGCAGCTGCATATTTTACTGGGATCACATTAGTAGGAGCAGATGGTTGTTGTGCTAGCACTAGCTGGGGTCTCAGTTGGGCCTGGTATTGCGGTTGGTAATTTTGCTGAGGCCTAGTATACTGTTGTGGTGGATACTGATTCTGGTATCTTCCCTGCTGAGGGTATGGCTGAGGGTAAGGTTGCCTAACTGCTTGCTTGTTGTATGGGCAGTCTTGTGATGTGTGATTTGTGTATCTCCGTTCTATGGTGCAGTATTGGCTACTAGGATTTACTTGGGGTTGAGCCATAATGGGACATACATTCGCCATGTGGTCACCACCACAAGTATAGCATCTTTTCACAGGGGCAAACCTTGGGATCTGTTTGCTAGAGACGCCTAGTTTTTGTGCCACTTTCTCAGCGAGTTCCTCAATTGATGTGGATTGCGTGGAAGAGAGGCTAGAGGCACTATCAGAATCTTTGTATATTTTGGAAAGCTCTAACTCCTCCCCTAGGTTATCCTCGATGTCAATGCACATGCGTACACACTCTTCTATGGTTCTAGGGTCCTTCAAGTACACATAGGATCTTAACTTTGTACTCAGCAATCCATCCAAGAATAAAGCCACTTGCTTAGCTGGTCTGGGGAGCTCCGGAACAGGGCATCTTTCAAGATATTGCCTAAATCTTCTTCCTGCAAGTCTCACGGTCTCTTGAGGGGTTTGCTTGAAGCTGAGAATCAATGAGGAGGTATTATGTCTTATGCCACTCTTAGAGAATTCAATAATGAAAGCCTCCAGGAGTTGGTCTATGCTCCTGAACTGTCTCTCATTCAATGGTTGGAACCACGTAAGGGCTGTGTTCCTAAGGGTTAGACCGAAGGCATTATATTGTGTGAATAGGTCCTCCACTTGTTCTGCTCTCAAGACTTGCCTAAACTCTGCCACATGATCGTATGGGTCTCCTGTGCCATCGAAGTAATTCTTCATGGACTTAACTAGCTGAGTCGGTCTCAAAGTCCTTGTGTGCTCTCTAGGTCGTGGTAGAGGGAACTCATCCGCATTTCTTTGATTCCTGTGAGCTCTAAGTATCTCAGGTTCCACCCTATTTGTCTCCACTCTCGTTCTTTCTCTGCCCCCTGGGTTAGCAAAGCTTACTTCTGGCCTATCTCTACTTCTGTCTCTTTGAGTTCCATGAGCTTGGGATGTTCCCGCTCCAGGGTGATGATAGGACACATTTGATCTTGGTTGGGGGAAAATAATTTCACCTTTCCAAGTGTAAGCATGCCTATCATTTTCTGTCACCACAAAGATCCTCTCTGAAGCGTGATCTAAGTAGGTCACTCTGCCTGGGCTATGAGGATCCTTAAACTCATAGATCATGATTGTTCCTATATCAATTGGCCAATCAGATTTATACCTCCAAAAGGCTTCGTCAATTTCTCGGTTCAGAAGCAGATCTATGCTCTTATTATCTTGGGGAATCCACTCTAGTGTGATAATCCTAGTGAGAACAGATTTGCCTCGGGGGGTCCTTGGTTCTTCACCCATGTCTCCTTGCTCTAGGTCACCTAAGTCCGTTCCTGGGATCTCATTCCCAAATTCATCAGTCCTATCTGGATGACTGGTGACTACATATATTGTCCCTTCCTTGTCTAAGTAGGCTCCGTTTTCGAACTTGACAGCTGGGCGCTCTAGTCCAATAGATTGGTCAGGATTCTTAATCTGTACTACAGATCTTCCTAGGCCGTCCTCATAGATGCTAGCACCTAATCGGTTGGTCCCAAGGTATTCCAACTGCGTTTTGTAAGGGCCTTCTACCCTGTGCAAGTTTGGCACTCCTGAACTTCCCGTAGGTCTGTCCATGCCTTGAGACATCTCTGATTCACTAGTCTCAGAGCTAGGGTAGTATGAGTGGTGGCTCAACTGCTGGGCCCAAGACCTAGCAGTGTGGTTGACACTAGCCTCTGAAGACCTAAGGCTTTGTCTATCTCTCCCTAGATGTCGCCCTGATCTAAGGTTCATAAGCCTAAATGAATAGCCCAAATTTGCCAGAGTACAACCTCGTTGCTGAGTTCTTTTGTATCAATTACTTGATTCTTTTTTAGTCGATTATCATGCTTATGCTCTAGTCGCAAATCACGTTGTCAGGAATATTTGAGTCAATTTTCGCACTGTAAGTTGATCGTTCCACGTTAGATTCTTTCCTTTAAGGTTATCGCATCACGAAGAGATTATGTTTAATCTTGAACTTGAGTGCATAGTTAGTCTTCAACTTGATTGATTCCTATCGTTGCCCTGACTTTCTCCTAGCACTAGTCCTTCTTAGCCTAAGCTAGGAATTGAAAAAGGGAGTTGAGGATTTTCCAACCTTGAGTTTCTTTCCTTGTGTTGTTGCCCTAGTGTGCCCAGGACGTGTGTTCCCAAGCTTGCACTTACTCTTGCTTAGAATGCCCTCAAGTGCTCTTACTGGACCTGTAAAAGTCCCACGGTTAGCTCAAGACTTCGATTCAAATGACACAATAGACCACTTTCATGCATATAACTCACAGACCAAATTATCCTTTGCCTTTATGGAAAACAATCCCAGGGATCCCTCAGTTTTCCTACCTCGGGGTATGGTCCACTTCAAAATACCCTATCTAATAATCCTGATATTAATTTTCACATAACCAGTGGGAGTTTTGGTTGTACTCCTCACGAGCTTTCCAACAAGACAAGAATCACAGCAAACGGATTTCGTATGAGAAAGTTATGCCAGTTCAGGGTTTTGAGACTAACACAGGATTCAAACAGGCTGACAGATCACAGGAGTTTTCTCAAAAACACATGTGTGGGGACCTCACAAATCACTAATGACTCTCTAATTATGCCCAAAATTACCCCAAAAAGATGCAAGAAAAAACCCCAGAAATTTGGCCGAAAAATCCTGTCAATCGCGATCAATAGGTCTGTCAATCGCGATTGACAGAAGTGTCCGTCGGGGCCTGTCGGTCGCGATCGACACGTCAATCGCGATCGACAGTGTCAATCGCGATCGACAGAGTCGATCGTGGGTCCTGTCAATCGTGATTGATGGTGTCAATCGCGATCGACACTTTTTCCGGGTTTTTCGCCGTGAATTCAGTCGATCGGGGCTGTGTCCGTCGCGATGGACACGTGGCTACGCGAAAAAGTCAATCAATCGCTGAAATTCAGTCGGTCGCGATGGACGGTGTCAATCGCGACTGACAGAGGTGTCGGTCGTGGCTGTCGATCGCGATCGACGGTGTCAATCGCGATTGACAGGGTCCTACGTGGCAGTCAGTCGGTCGTGGGGTCTGTCGGTCGCTATCGACAGGTCTGTCGGTCGCGATTGACAGAGAAACACGGAATTTTTCAATTTTGTTTAGTGATTTGGAATGTGCTCTTTGTGCTTGTCCTAGTGGTGCACTTAGTTTTACCAATAGATGAAATTTTCTGTCAATCGCGATCGACAGAGGCTGGCGACTACGAGACAGTTTCTGAGTTTTCCGTACCTGCGCAATGTGCTGGAGGGGATGATGCTGCTGGAATCTGCAAGAAAGCTCAAAAAGCATGCACAAACAACGCACACAATATCGCTCTCTCGCTCTCTCTCACAAGTGGAATGAGGGAAATGAGGTGGAGAAGGTGGTTGTTGGCAGTAGGCTTGGTACATCAGGACCTACAAGACGTGAAAGTCAAAGAAGGGAGTCAGAGCGAAGGGACAGCACAAGCAAACAGGGCAGTCAAAGAAGATCTGGCAAGTAGGCCAATATTTTTTCAAGACATTAATGCAAATCAGAGATGGACATGCAGGGAAGAAGAGCAAGTAGGGAGCTTGAAGATATGTATGGCAGATCACTAGAAGAAATCCCTACAACAACAGTGATTTTTATCACTAATAATCATTGTAAATCTCATTTCACATTTTTGTAGCTCCATTTTGTGCAAGCCAAGGAGTCCTTGAGCTTGAGGAGCCTTAGAAGTAGTTGCGTACCAATTTTCATAATTTTTAGATCTCGTTTGAGCCCCAAAATAAGCCCTGGAACCTAATTTTTAACTAGGCCGGACACTAAGTCTGGACAGGGCCAAAAGCTAGTCAAAAACTATAAAAGGAGCTAGAGAGCTCATTTTTGAGGTTGGATTGTAATTGAAACGAACTTGTAAGAGCATTTTGAAAGTAATCTAAAAGCTCCATTGATTCTCACTCTTTGTCTTGCCGTGTGTACGCGTGTGTGTGTATGTGTGTGCATGCTAGTGTGCTTCTCACTCACGCACTTGTGTCGCCACTTGCTCGAGGTCTTCATACCATCCTCACGTCTTCCCGGATTGACATTAAAGGAGGTGCTACTCATCATCGAGCTACACCAAATTTTGGCGCCGTTGCCGGGGATCGAGCTTTGAGGACGAGCGTGTGATGGTAAGACGTAGAGTTGACGCGTTGGAGTTGTAGGTATTTTCTTCACTCTCATCGATTTTCTTTTACTTTCTTCACCATCTTCATCACCATCATCATCATCACCATCTCCCACGTCCATCTCCATCATCGCGAAAATTTCAGTTTTTTGACTATATCCCCATCTCCACCTCATTTCCCTCATTTCACTTGTGAGAGAGAGCGAGAGAGCGAATTTGCATGTGCTGTTTTTTGCATGTTTTGTGAGTATTCTGCAGGTACAGGCCGCATCATCATCCCCAGCACCCTGCGCAGGTACGGAAATCCGAGTAACTGTCTGTGTGTCGCCGAGCTCTGTCAATCGCGACCGACAGAAAAATTGCTCTAATTGCTAAACAAAGTGCATATCCATGACCTACAGGCCAAGGGCTTCCCAAAAATGTGTTTAGTTTTTTGAAATTCCATAGATTTCTGTCAATCGCGATCGCTCTGTCAATCGCGATCGACAAACCACGACGGACAGATCTGTCAATCGCGATCGACACGTCAATCGCGACCGACAGCCCACGACGGCTCTGTCAATCGCGACCGACAGAGTCAACGACCGATTGACCACGACCGACTGACCATACGCGTGACACGTGTCAATCGCGATCGAGCCATCAATCGCGACCGACACAGTCAACGACTGTTTGACCACGACGGACAGACCACGACGGCTCTGTCAATCGCGACCGACACAGTCAACGACTGTTTGACCACGACGGACAGACCACGACGGCTCTGTCAATCGCGACCGACACGGTCAACGACTGTTTGACCACGATCGACAGACCCTCGCGACCGACCTGTCAATCGCGATCGACTCATCAATCGCGACTGACAGAGTCAACGACGCTTTGACCACGATTGATTGACTTTTCGGCCACGTGTCAATCGCGACTGACCAGTCAATCGCGACTGACAGCCACGACGGACCTGTCAATCGCGATCGACACGTCGATCGCGACTGACCTGTCAATCGCGACCGACAGACTTTGCGAACGCGTTAGAAGGGCGAATTAGGTCAAATTTTCAAGGCAAAAATTATTGGAGCCAATTTCGCTTGAGTGTGGGACAAATACTAGGGTGTAGTATTGCATCGCCAGGCCGTGCCACAAGCTACTCGAGTATTCCTGTCTGACTGTTAGCTTGTATTGAATCCTGATTTAACTCCCTAAACCCTGAACAGTCATAACTTTTTCATACAAAATCCAATTTTTGAGCTCTTGGGCTTGTTGGAAAGCTCGTGGCATATACTATACGACCTCAACTGTTTTTTATAAAGATAATGCATTGATTTTCAGAGAGGGTAATTTGAAGTTGGCCATACCCAGGGGGCTCAAAGTCAGGGGTCTTTAGAATTATTTTCCTAAAAGTCACAATGCAGATGTGTGTTTGTGTTACATGAATGGAAGTTGTTGGTTGTGTCCTTTGAATATAAGCATTGAGCTAACCGTGGGACTTTTATAGGTCCATTGAGAGCAACAGAGAGCGTACAAAGCAAGGTTTCTTTGCAAGCTTGAGAACCGGGTTCTTGAGCACCATAAAGCAAGGGATCAACAAGTAAGGTTGGATTATTCTCAACTCCCTCTGTCATTTCCTAGCTCAAGCTAAGAACGAGTAGAGATAGGAGTAAGCCAGGGCGACGATAGGCAGTTATCAAGTTGAAGACTACCTAAAAAACTCAAGTTCAAGTTAAAAACATAATTTCTGTACTGTCGATAACCTAAAGGAAAAGAACCTAACGTGGAACGACCAACCTAAAGTACGAAGAACATTCAAGTGTTCCTGGCGACGTGATATCAGACAAGACCATAAACACAATAATTAACTAAAAAGAATCAAGTGACTGGTACTAATTGATTGGCAACGAGGTTGTACTCTGGAAAAAATTGGGATAATCAGTTAGGCATATGAACCTTCGATCAGGACGACATTTAGCAAGGGAAAGACAAAGCCTTAGGTCTTCAGAGGCTAGTGTCAATCACACTGCAAGGTCTTGGGCCCAGCAGTTGAGCCACCACTCTCACTACCCCAGCTCTGATACCAGTGAATCAGGGATGTCTCAAGGCATGGACAGACCTACGGGAAGTTCAGGAGTGCCTTACCTATACAGGGTAGAAGGCCCTTACAAAACGCAGCTGGAATATCTTAGGACCAACCGACTAGGTGCTAGCATCTATGAGGACGGCCTAGGAAGATCCGTGGTCCAGATTAAAAACCCTGACCAATCCATAGGACTAGAACACCCAGCTGTCAAGTTTGAAAATGGTGCATACCTGGACAAAGAAGGAACTATATATGTAGTCACTAGTCACCCGGATAGGACCGATGACTTTGGGAATGTAATCTCAGAAGCGGACTTAGGTGACCTGGAGCAAGGGAACATGGGTGCGGAACCTAGAACCCCTCGAGGTAAATCAGTTCTCACTAGGATTATCACGCCTGAATGGGTCCCCCAAGACAACAAGAGCATAGAGTTGCTCCTCAATTGAGAAACTGATGAAGCCTTTTGGAGGTATAAGTCTAATCAGCCAACAGACATAGGAAATATCATGATCTATGAGCTTAAGGATCCGGATAGCCCAGGCAGAGTGACCTATTTAGATCATGCTTCAGAACGGATCTTCGTGGTGACAGAAAATGATAGGCATGCCTACACGTGGAAGGGTGAATTTATTTTTCCCCAACCAAGATCAAATGCATCCTATGGTCACCCTGGAGCTGGAACATCCCAGGCTCATGGTATGCAAAGAGACAGAAGTAAAGATAGACCAGAGGTAAGTTTTGCCAATCCAGTGGGCAGAGAAAGAACGAGAACGGAGACGAATAGGGTAGAACCTGAGATGCTGAGAGCCCATAGGAACCAAAGAAATGTAGATGGATTCCCTCTGCCGAGGCCTAGAGAGCACACAAGAACTTTGAGACCCACCCAGCTAGTCAAGTCCATGAAGAATTACTTTGACGGCACAGGAGATCCCTATGATCATGTGGCGGAGTTCAAGCAAGTCTTGAGAGCTGAACAAGTGGAAGATCTGTTCACGCAGTACAATGCCTTCGGTCTAACCCTTAGGAACACAGCACTTACATGGTTTCAGCCATTAGATGAGCGTCAGTTCAGGAGCATAGACCAACTCCTAGAGGCATTCATTGTAGAGTTCTCCAAGAGCGGCATAAGACACAATACATCCTCATTGATTCACAGCTTCAAACAGACCCCCCAAGAGACTGTCAGATTGGCCGGAAGGAGATTTAGACAATATCTTGAAAGGTGCCCTATTTCGGAGCTACCCACAGCCGCTAAACAAGTAGCCTTATTCCTTGATGGATTGTTGAGTACGAAATTGAGATCCTATGTGTATCTGAAAGACCCTAGGACCATAGAAGAATGTGTACGCATGTGCATTGACATTGAAGATAACCTAGGGGAAGAGCTAGAGCTTTCCAAAATCTACAAAGATTCAGATAGTGCATCTAGTCACTCTTCCACGCAATCCACATCAATTGAGGAACTTGCCGAAAAGGTAGCTCAGAAATTAGGTGTAACTAGCAAACAAATCCCAAGGTTTGCCCCAGCGAAGAGGTGCTATACATGCGGTGGTGACCACATGTCAAACGTGTGTCCCATTATGGCTCAACCCCAGATCAATCCTAATAGCCAATATTGCACCATAGAATGAAGATACACCAATCACACCGCACAAGATTGCCCATACAACAAACAGGCAGTTAGGCAACCATACCCTCAGCCCTACCAACAAGGCAGATACCAGAACCAGTACCCTCCACCACCACAATATGCTAGACCCCAACAAACCTATCAGCAACCATATCAGGCCCAACAGAGACCCCAACCGGTACTAGCTCAACAGCCTCCAAACCCCGCTAACGTGATTCCAGTAAAGTATGCTGTTGCAGAAGAAAACCTGAATAGGGCCATAGTACCAGTAACCCCATTGATCTCAGAAAGTGACCCGAGTGACCATAGCTTTGATTCTACACATGTCGATAGTCCCCAGGCTTACTACATGCAGTCTCCAGAACATGGTGAGTCTTACTATAGTGAAGAACCAAGTGAACCTAGTTGGGAGTCAGATTACACGAACGTCATGTATGCAAACCCCAACCCCAGGCCTCAACCTAGGCAAGTAAGACCTCCATTCCCAAGAGGACCGTGCTACAGATGCCAAGGAGATCATCTCATTCGTGATTGTCCCTTGCCTCCACCTACACAACCCCAGTCAGTGACTATCCAAGGTTTCTGCCAAGATTGTGGAAAAGAACATCTCTTACGAGATTGCCCTAAGAACCCCAATAATATGCCAAAAATCACTCCTATCAATGTGATTGGTTTGGTTGTAGATCCCTCAGGAAGCGTCACTTCCACTGCACCAGTGCAGGTAGTCACTAGAGCTCAGGCATTGCAGCAAAACCAAGAGACAAACCAGGATAAGAACTCAGTGGCTAGTGAAACCAAGAGCGTAACAAAGAAAAGGACTAGAGCATGGAAAGATAGTCGAGAAAGAATGAAACGACAATGGGCCAAAAAGATGAGTGAGCTTGAGGAAAGCATAAGAGAAACCAAAGCGAGGATAACTGAACTCACAGCTCAAACTCCCTCTCACATCACCCCGCCTCCACCACTCCCATCTCCATCCGACTCACCACCTTCCCCACCGCCTCATCAAATCCCACCACCCCCTAGAGTAGGATCAGTCCTAGCAGATCCCACTCCTGAAGACCTAAACATGATGCTTAAAGCATATCAGGCCAGAATCCAAGAAGGGCCAAACGTCACGGATCATGACAAGTGCTATCCTAGAGCTGACCTAGAGATAGAAAGAACCAAACTGTGCGCGAAAATGGTCGCATTGGCTCAGACTATGTTTGAAGCCAGTCGCCTTTTCAATTACTCGGGCTCAGCCAAGACGCAATTACACTTGGATGGATTCCTAGAAAAGTTAGAGAGGATAATTGCAAGATCTGACAAGGAAGAAAAAAATCAGGAGAAAGGAAAAGCAAGCAAAAACCTGAGCCATTCCCCATCGGAAGTTTATGCAACCAATTCCACTAAACCAGACAACTTCCCCTCCTTAGAAAGAATAGAAAGGCTAAATGCACAATCAGAAAAGGAACCTGTCCCTCAAAGAAAAGAAAGGGCGAGAGAACAGATAAGCAAGCCTCCTCAAGAAGCTTATCTCCCCCCCCAAAAGTCACAGGAGCCTCCCTCGAAAGCTTACGTACCTCCACAGGTAACCCACATTCCTTCCCAAAGAGTGTATGAGCCTGCTCAGAAGAGTAATAGAATAAGCAATCCTCCCCAAGAAGCTTGTGCTCCAGCCAATTATGAGAGCAAGGAGAGAGCCAACGGAAGAATAAGCCCTCCTTCCCAGGTTGCTTATGTGCCCAATTCTACGGAGCCGGACACTTCTTCTTCTATGAATCGGTTTGCACCAGACTTCCTACGGGAGATTCAAGAAGACAAATGGGAAAACGAAAGCGAGGTCGCCCCTCCTTTTGAACTTGTGGACGATGCACACGACCAATTCCCACAAGACATCCCATCCATCTACGGGGAACATGAGAGTATTCAGTCTCACGAGAAATTAGACTTTGAGTCTAATTCCATACAAGAGCTACCCCACTTCACAGGCCCATGGGAAGCAAAGTCCACATGTATGAGAGCACCCATAGTCATGGTAAGGAACGACGACTCAGTCATACGTAGGAACACAGAGGTAGTGAAGAACACTAACGTGCAGTGTAATCTCAAGTTAGAAGAGCTACTCAAGGTTAGACCTGAATTATGGAAACATGTAGCCAAACAGGTACCAGAGATAGCAAAACCTCGCTCCCAGGTAGGATCCCATAGGACAGTACCGGAAATTCCCTTGGATAAGATAGGAGATATGTGCGAAGGTGAAGAAGGGAACACCTATCTTCCCATTACCTACCAGGACTACACCACTAAGGCAATTTTGGACTCAGGTGCAGGAGTAGCAATTGCCACTACCTCCTTATGGAAGCGTTGGGGCAAGCCAGCACTCAGGCCAACGAGAATGAAATTGCAAATGGCAGATGGTCACATAGAGAGACCCCTAGGATTGCTAGAAGGAATAACTCTCACCACTTGTGGTGTCGAGTTTGAACATACCTTTGCCATATGTGACTTCAGCAAAAATCATGCCTATGAGATGATTTTGGGAAGACCATTCATGCGACAGTTGCAAGTGGTACAGGATTGGGGGACCAATTCTTTGTACCTGCAGCACTTAGGTGTTACAACCAAAGTCAATCTCAAGGATTATTCTCATAGAGATGTCCCGCCTATCCAATGGAATCCCATCCATAGAGCCAAAGATGATACAGAATCGGTGCATTCCATAGGGTCTGGATCCTCATGGATGCATGAAGATACTCACTTATGGATGTGCAAGGTAGCAGTAGAAGAAGAGAAGAGAGAAAAGGCCAGAGAAATAGGTGCAAACGAAACCCATAGACCCATTCAAGACCCAGCCTATGCACCTGTAGTTTTTCCAGACGAGGAATTTGAACCCCATGGCTGGGCAGAAATTTTAGCAACAATGGACGTAGCCATCAATGAAGAACAATGGACACCTCACTGTGATGAGGATGGCTATGATATTTCAGTCTTCTCCATAGAGCCAATCATGGGAGAGGCAGTTCTAGAAGAATGCGAACCTAGCCCTGATGCATTTGAGGATGCAAGTGACTCCGACCTAGAGTCAATCATTATGGACCCACCATTTGCATCAGATGAGGAATACTTCCATGAAGTAGAATTTCAACCCCAGAGGCATGGAGAAGTTACAAATGGTGTAAGATTAGCAACGCATATGACCCCTAAGGAAGAAGGAAAGAAACGAAAGAAGAGAGAAGCCTTACCAGAAGAGGAAGAATCTTTGTTTGAGGTCCCAGAAAATTTTAAGAAGTACGAGATAGATGACAGAAGAGTCATGATAAGAATGCCTAAACGAGAGGCACAATCAGGAGAGGCCTATGATAACAAAGAAACCACCAAGAAAATCGTAGTGGCCCTAGAAGAAGGAGAGGAGAGATGTACGTATATAGGCCATGACCTAACAGAAGAAGAGGAGTACGAATTGATAGCCTTGCTAAGAGAATACAGAGATGTATTCGCTTGGAGTTACAAGGATTTGAAAGGTGTTGACCCTGATATATGCTCACACACCATTCCCATGACCTCAGATGTTAAACCCTCTAAGCAAAAGCCTTATACATATAACGATAACTATGCTGCTAAGATCAAGGAAGAGATAGATAGATTGGTCGAAGCTGGATTTATCTATGAAATTGAGCACACTGAATGGGTATCCCCCATCGTAGTGGTGCCCAAGAAGAATGGCAAGCTGCGTGTGTGCATTAACTTGAAAAAGGTTAATGCCGCCACGATTCGAGATAACTATCCGCTTCCCATCACAGAACATCTCTTAGAAAGAGTGGCAGGCAAGGAAGTGTACAGTTTCCTTGATGGATTCTCGGGCTACAATCAAGTAGCCATAGCTCCAGAGGATCAGCATAAGACAGCCTTTGCCACAGAATGGGGCATTTTTGCTTTTAGAGTAATGCCATTTGGGCTTACCAATGCGCCAGCCACCTTCCAGAGGCTGATGTGCCATGTGTTTAAGGAGTTCCTGAGGAAGAGTTTAGAAGTCTACGTTGACGATCTCTGTGCTCATTCCAATGTTAGGCAAACCCATATTCCTGAACTCAAACAAATCTTTGACAAATGTAGAGAATATCAAGTCTGCCTGAACCCCGAAAAGTGTGTCTTTATGGTCAGGCAAGGCAAGATCCTAGGACATATAGTGTCAAAGAATGGCATATCTACTGACGAAGAAAAAGTGAGAGCCATAGCGGAGCTACCTAGGCCAAAGAATGTCAAGGAAGTACAAGCTTTCATGGGGCATTGCGGTTATTATCGACGATTTATACACATGTATGCTGTCATTGCAAAGCCCATGTACGGACTTCTGACAAACTTTGAGTGGACGGATGAATGCGAGAATTCCTTCCAGGAGCTTAAACGAAGATTGTGTTCAGCACCAATCTTGACCACACCAGATTGGAATAAGCCATTCCATGTTCATGTTGATGCATCCAATTATGCTATAGGATGTGTGCTTGCACAACCTACTGGTGAAGGTAATATGGATCTTCCAATTGCCTATGCCAGTAGACAATTGAATGCGGCTGAACGGAATTACACCACTACAGAGCGCGAAGGATTAGGCATGGTATATGCAGTCAAGAAATTTAGACACTATTTGCTTGCAAATAAGTTTAAATTTTTTACTGATCATCAGGCCTTGTTATATCTTGTAAACAAGCCATGCAATACAGGAAGATTAGTAAGATGGTTTCTCTTGCTAATGGAATATGATTTTGAGGTTGTGGTAAGAAAGGGTAGGACTCACTTGAGAGCAGATCACCTCTCTAGGCTCACATCAGGAGAAGCCCCACAAGGAGTGTCAGATGACCTTCCTGATGCGTACTTGTTTAATTTGGAAGTGGTGCCGCAGTGGGCCAAGCCAATAGTACCAGTATTGACATACGGGCCTAACCATCCAGTGGTAAACACACGGAACAGAGAGGTTGTCAAAGCCCAAAAATACCACATCATGGCAGGAAGCATGTACAAGCACACAGATCAAGGGATCTTGGCGTGTTGCGTAGAAGAGGATGAGTACGCTAAATGGTTGCAATTAGCACATGTAGGTGCATTAGAGCAACACCATTCAAAGCAACGAACTTTACAGACCTTAAAGAGACTCGGAGTACATTGGCCAACTATGGAAGCGGATGTCCAAAAGTTGTGCAAGGAATGCCCAATCTGTTGCACTAAACCACCTGTGGAACATGCCACTCTCTATCAAGTATCCATTGTGCCAGATTGGAGCGAACCACTAGTATCATTCCTGAGGACAAACACATTCCCCCCAGACATGACTCTAGCTAGAAAAAGGAGTTTGGAACAAGAAGCCCAGGATTATTCACTTGTTGGTGATAATCTATACAAACGCGGTAAGGATGGTTACCTGAGACTGTGTGTCCATGAGAGTGAATATCTTAAGATCTTGGAAACTGCTCACCAAGGTGTAGCAGGAGGACACTTTGGACCGGATCGGGTGATCAAGGCAATTCTATTTGCGGGCTTCTGGTGGCCGACCCTTCACATGGATGCACATACCTATGTGAAACGGTGCGATGTATGTCAGAGGACTCAGTATCCTATACGCAAAGATGAGATGCCACTGAAACCTATGATGGGTGGACGTGCATTCTCTAAGTGGGGAATAGACTTCGTAGGTCCTATTAATCCCCCAGCTAAGGGTTCTCATGCGGAATACATCATTGTGGCAACAGATTATCTCACCAAGTGGGTAGAGGTAAAAGCTACAACCAAGAACGATGCTCAAACAACTGCCAAATTCTTGTTTGAGAATGTATTCACGAGATATGGGCTACCTATAGAGCTTGTAAGCGATAGAGGCACTCATTTCTTGAACGAAGTGATTGAAAATCTGCTCCAAGAATTCTTGGTAATACACAAGAAGTCTGCCCCTTATCACCCTCAAGCTAATGGACAAGCTGAGAGCACTAATAAAATTTTATGCAATGTACTGACGAAATTAGTGAACACTAAACGCTCTGATTGGGACAAACAGCTACACCATGCTGTTTGGGCATACCGAGTGGCCTACAAAACGGTACTCCAAGCCACTCCCTTTCAGATGGTGTTTGGCCAAAACGCCGTGCTACCCTTGGACTTCCTGATTCCTACATTGAGAGTAGCACAAGAGTATGAATGGACAGGTCATGAGCTCTCCTCTAGGATCTTTGACCTTGAACGATTAGGAGAAACAAGACTGAGAGCCGCTGCAGGAATATATGCAGCCAAGAAGAGACAGAAGGCATACTTCGATGCCCATGTGAAGGATAAAGGCTTGAAAGCGGGAGATCTAGTCTTAGTCTATACACTGAAACAACACGCGAGGAAGCTAGAAAAGAGAGGCTACGGACCTATGATCATCAATAGGATCTCCACGAGCGGAGCAGTACAATTGGCCACATTAGAGGGTGATGTTCTCCCTAACTATATTAGCGGATGCAGAGTCAAGTTGTACCAGGAACCCCTCATGGAGGAAATGCTCAGCCGACTCAACACTGCTAAGAAACGCAAAGAGGAAGAAAAGAGAATTAGAGAAGAAGCTCAAGCAGAGGCTTTAGAACGCATCAGAAGGATGAAACTACGAAGGCAAGGTAGAGATCAGCCTGGAGCGAATGACTATGCAGACCAAGGATTTCCCATAGCCATGTGTGAAGTTGCAGGAACAAGCTCGAATAGAATAATTGATAGACGACCTTTCATAACCATAGACATAGGACAAGGAAAGAGTACAAGGACCGTAAGAGCCTTGATTGACTCAGGTGCTGCCACTAGCGCTGTTAAGTTGTCTTACTGTCAAGAGTTACAGTTAACTGTCCATCCTGTGGAAGCATACCTCATAGGATTGGGAGGTGTGGAAACCCCTTGCATGGGCGAGGTGGAACTTCCCCTCTACATTCACGAGGAGGCAATGACCGTTAAAGTACTAGTGTGTCAAGATGAGGATCTCACTGAACCTCTCGTCTTGGGTCAGGATTGGATCTATGACCAAGCAGTCAATCTAAACCTAAGAAGTGGACTTCTCCAGGTTTGGGTCAATCATAGTCGAGTTACAGTAGAATTAGACAATGGAGCACTCAAGGAACTAGGAAAGGCACAGACTCCTGGTCCTTCCAGGGGTACACATGAAGATGACCTTGCTGTTCTTGTCCAAAACTATGTGTTGCAGAGGAATGATATTTGCAAAAAAGGAGTCAGGAATGCAACGGAACTCCCTTCTTTTCCAAAGGCTAGAAGGAGGCAGCAACCCAAGATGGATCAAAGGCAGAAGGAGCAGGGTACTACCTGTGTCAGGGATCAAAAGTACCTGCGCAGCAGAACAGCCCAGAAAATAGACCAGGTATGGGTGCGGAAAGGCGAACGACCGGTTGCACCACCGTCAACTACAGGGGCAAAGCCTCTTATTAGTGACCAAAAACGCAACGCTAATAAGAAGTCTTTCAGAAATTCTTCTGCTAAAGTAAAATCTATTTGGGTGCCCAAGAAGTCGATGAAGGCAAGCCCACAATCAAGACAAATTTGGGTGCCTAAGGCTTGCTTGATGGCACAAGTAGCTATGCTGAGGCCACAACTTAAACAGCATAACGCAGCGACGCATACTGCCAGATTTCACTCGTTCTCGACACTCATGTACACACCAAAACCCAAGAGCGTACATGTAATCAATTGTAAATGGGTCCCAAAAAGGCCTCATCTTCAAACCACGACACCGAGAAGGCTCTGTAGAGACTCTCCGAAACCGAAGGCAAAGCCCACTCACTGCATTTGGCAGCCTAGGGCCTGTAATAAAACCCCCGACCCCAATTTGTAAATCCATACCTACTTACTAACTGCAGTAGTCTCCTAGGACAACACAAGCACTAACTACACACACTGTCTTCATGCACTTACTAACCACTAACTCACCATCTACCTTATGTTAATGTTGTAACGGGGACAACAACGGATTTATTTTGTCCATTACAATGTTAACACTTGGTTCTATATTCTCACAGAACCAATCAGCAAACAGGGCCATGGCAGAAGCAGGTACCAGCTCTCAAGCCGGATCTGGTCCCCAGATCGTGGACATAGAAACACTTCTCCTTGAGCCACGTCTCACTGCAAGACCGCAAGAGCTTCAAGAAGTGCATGTGCTCCCCATCCAGGATCCTCCTCAAGGACACACTTCTCAAGTAGGTAAGCATGCGCATTGGTTCAGTGATGTTGCTGGACCACTGGGCGATGGAACCTACTTCTGGGAAGCAGAATTGGAGTTCAATGGCAAATGGGGTCGATACCACTTTTTCACACGCGAATTTGAAAGCTACCAAAATGCCGAAGTCATGAGATCAGTTTGGGTCAAAGCGGGTGTGGAAAGTTATTTCAGGGCCCACATACCAAAGCCGGATTTTTTACGATGTTCATATCTGATCAGTACAATCACGCCAAGCAGGGCCAAAGGAGGCGACAGCACCTTTGTGTTGCCATCACTGCTGCCGGGTATTGAGCTCAAAAGATTCAAGTTGACCCTCAATCTGGTAAGAGAAGCGTTGGGTATGTATGGCATGCACATCCCAACAGAAAAGGAAACCATGGTTCCAGGTCGAATGAAGCACAAGGATCTGAATAAGTTGAAGGATATGGTAGCAATGACACCTACCATTGCGCTTCACCTGCGAACCATCATGCAACATTTTGCGTTTCCCGCCCAAGAACGATTCACAATGCCCCCGAAAAAAATATGGTTCAGTTTATATCTAGCAGAAACCGAAAGCCTGCCCATCAATGTGCCACACTGGATCATAGACCAGATCCACCTAGCGCATCAAAGGTGGAACAAAAAACAGAAGAATGTGCTCCACGGGTGTTGTGCTTTGACCAGAATAATCTATAGATGCTTGGCTTATGACGTGCCTGTTCAGCGGGCACTCGTATGGTCCCGAGTCCAAGAATTCCAAAGAAGACTATCAGCAGCAGGACCCCCATCAAAGAAGATGAGGGGGGGAGTCCAACTACCCTGTGCTCAACCAAGGGGAGCTACCGCTACACCAGAAATCACTCCTCCCCAGACACGACGAGTTAGGCCATTCACAATCCGGTTACCAAGACCAAGCACAGAGGGGCCTAATCTGGTGTTTCCACCCATTCCATCCGATTTGGAATTTCCACAGGGATTTACTCTTGAGGACCTCACGGATGAAGAAATTGCCAGATTAATCTATGACTCTAACCTCGAAGCCGAAGCAGCGCGAGCTCAGGAACCGCGACCCCAAACAACATCGGCCCCCACCCAACCACAAACTGTAGAAGTCGATGTAGATGAACAAGAGGCAGGAGGAGATGAAGAAGAAGCCGACGAAGAACAACATCAAGAATATGACGAACTCTCCGAGTTAGCAAGTGCCCCAGCATATTCGGCACAAATCAAGAGACTATATCGAACCATGCGACTGGTTCAGGAACAGCATAAGATGTCTCTAGAACAGGGCAAAAGACTCATGAACGACTTGCTAGCGGAGGAAGGTGTGGACGAGTTGTTCATTGAGTCCATGAACCTTCATGCCGACGCTGTAGGACTGGACGAGGCCATTCATGAGGCAATGGCCTACATCCACAGGTTTGAAAAAAGAGTTCCCGTTCGTCCCAAGAGGTCCGGGAAGCAAATTCACATCAATACATCAGCACCAGGCGAGGCAGCGCAAGCAGAAGAATATCAGGAAGCACCGTTGTCACCACCATCCCCACCTCACACTACACAATTCACTCCACCACAGGACACTAACACTACCACATCCACTACCACTACCGTGGTCATGGGCATCCCACTCTCTCCGGGAATCCAATACGGGGGAGTCACCATGCCCACCTTCACCACCCTGTTCACCGATGTCACATCCACTCCACCAACGATTCCCATCTACACCGTCACTCAAACAGTTGACACGATGGAAACATCACCTGCCACAGCACCGCTCCCTCCCCCTATGCCACCTTCATCACCCATACCCCCTCCACCCACATCTCCACGTACATCCACATCATTCACCTCTTCCATTCCCGCCCCCATTCCCCCTGCATCTTCACCCTTCCCAGCATTATTTAATGTAAATAACATATTCTTAGCATTAAACCAATGTGTATACCAGCTCCAGCATGAGTACAAAGCTCTGGACAACCGGTATCAGAATCTGGAAACGCACCATCAAAACTTACAAAGACAATTTCTCATTCTACAAACAGAAAATGCAGAACTGAATCAACGCTACACGACGCTGGAGCAGGCTCACCAAACCTTATTGGCGGCACCCCAACCATCGACAGAATCAGGTGCCAAACAACTAGAAGCTTTGCTCGAGGTATACCAAGCCGATAATCTCAAAGTCCGGCATAACCTGGCACTTCTCAGAAAACACATGGCGGCCGCCCTAGAAGAAAACAAGAGGCTGCAGCAGCAAAATGAAGCAAATCTAGAAGCAGCAATGGAAGGCTCTCCACACGAAATTGATCCAGAGCAGTTTAAAGCTGTGCCCTCAGAGACAATGAAGACCATCTTGGACAGCTATGCAGATCTATTAGAAGCTCATGATGACTTGGAAAGGGAACGTGATGCGCTGCGCAATCAACTCCAAGAGCAACAGACAACACCCAAAGTCACAGAAACGACCACGACTTCAGAGGAAGTCAAGGCATTGAAAGAGCAGGTGGCCGAATTACAGGCAAGATTACTCACACATGAAAGGCAACCCTCTCCAGTTGTCGAACCTGAACCCAAGGATTTGGTACCCATCGAGGTAGATGAGACGTATGAGGAACCTTACGTTCCTATGCCAATGCCAGGTGGTGAGCAAACCGCAGAAGGAATGGATACGTTAGAAATTGAAGTACCTGAGTGGCTCCAAACACTAGAGAAAACGGCATCAACTCATGAAGATCGAGTGGCAGTTCAGATCCAATCTATGGCAAAGATAGAGGACACTATTATTAAATCAGAATACTTCCGCAGCATGTCCCACCATAGATGGATCGGAACCAATGATGATCAATACGTGCCCTATTGTATACTCCTGGCGGACTACAATGCAGAAATCCAACATAGATGTGGCAAACCTCCAACGTTTGCTACACAATTTGGGCCAGATGATATCCCAGAGAGCGCCAAAAAAGGATCCATTCATCAACCCACTTGGAGGATCCGACTCCTCGAAACCTACCCGGAGATGGTTCGCACCTGGACGAATATGCCTCTTTTTATTAAATATAACCCTTGTTATGTTCCTGTACTCCGCAGATGCACATGGCCAGAGTTTACCATTGCAGTCAAGACTATCAAGGGATGCGCCAAATGGTTAAACTACGTCTATCTAGCACCCCCTCAAGGGCCTCCCACCGTCAATTACATGATTTCCACTATACGGCACTGGAGCATCCGATTAAAGAATACCCCTGATGTAATGGCCCAGATGTGCATGAAAATTTTTGAGTTAATGCTTATTACATTCAGGACATTCAAGAATATCAAGGACCCACACTTCTCAGGCGTCGGATTCCTTACAGGAAACCAAGATTTAGTTTATGACATGAGCACCACTCCTTCCATAGAGGTGATATACGCTTGGCACGCCAGAATAAAATACCTCCCAGCCTGCTTTAAACAAACATTCGAAGAGATGTTCATAACAGGGTTCTGGGAATACCACTCAGAAATATTTGTACCCAGACCCTCACATCTCCTCCATTTATTTGCTGTGGAGCGAACCATTCACTCAGAGCAGTTACGGGTGCCACATCCAGATGTCCCAGGGCCAGTCAATTGGGATGCATTGCTGACAGATCTAGCAAGGGGACTCAGGTTAGAAGAACACCACCTCGCCGCCGATGTTGTACAATACTACGTCCAAAAAGCAGCTAGACAAGGGTCTGTCAGGGGCGACAGACGCGAGAGTGGGGGGGGTGTTGGCAGTAGCCTTGGTACATCAGGACCTACAAGACGTGAAAGTCAAAGAAGGGAGTCAGAGCGAAGGGACAGCACAAGCAAACAGGGCAGTCAAAGAAGATCTGGCAAGTAGGCCAATATTTTTTCAAGACATTAATGCAAATCAGAGATGGACATGCAGGGAAGAAGAGCAAGTAGGGAGCTTGAAGATATGTATGGCAGATCACTAGAAGAAATCCCTACAACAACAGTGATTTTTATCACTAATAATCATTGTAAATCTCATTTCACATTTTTGTAGCTCCATTTTGTGCAAGCCAAGGAGTCCTTGAGCTTGAGGAGCCTTAGAAGTAGTTGCGTACCAATTTTCATAATTTTTAGATCTCGTTTGAGCCCCCAAATAAGCCCTGGAACCTAATTTTTAACTAGGCCGGACACTAAGTCTGGACAGGGCCAAAAGCTAGTCAAAAACTATAAAAGGAGCTAGAGAGCTCATTTTTGAGGTTGGATTGTAATTGAAACGAACTTGTAAGAGCATTTTGAAAGTAATCTAAAAGCTCCATTGATTCTCACTCTTTGTCTTGCCGTGTGTACGCGTGTGTGTGTATGTGTGTGCATGCTAGTGTGCTTCTCACTCATGCACTTGTGTCGCCACTTGCTCGAGGTCTTCATACCATCCTCACGTCTTCCCGGATTGACATTAAAGGAGGTGCTACTCATCATCGAGCTACAGTGGTATAAGCAAAAAACTGAAATTTTTTCACGATGATGGAGATGGAGATCGGATATGGTGATGATGATGATGGTGATGATGGTGGTGAGGTAAGAAAAAGAAAAATAAGAAAAGTAAAGAGATTACCTACAACGCCAACGTCTCAAATCTACGTCTTACCATCACACGCTCGTCCTCAAAGCTCGGTCCCCGGCAACGGTGCCAAAATTTGGTGTAGCTCAGTGATGAGTAGCACCTCCTTTAATGTCAATCCGGGAAGACGTGAGGATGGTATGAAGACCTCCAGCAAGTGGAGGCACAAAGTGCGTGAGTGAGAAGCACACAAGCATGCACACACATACACACACATGCGCACACACGGCAAGACAAAGAGTGAGAAGCAATGGAGTTCTTAGATTACTTTCAAAAAGCTCTTACAAGTTCATTTCAATTACAAGCTACCCCCAAAAATGAGCTCTCTAGCTCTATTTATAGTTTTTGACTAGGTTTTGGCCTTGTCCAGACCTAGTGTCTGGCCTAGTTAAAAATTAGGTTCTCTACCCTATTTGGTGGTTCAAACGAAGTCTAAAAAATGTGAAAACTGACAGGTAGATACTTCTAAAGCTCCTCAAGCTCAAAGACTCCTTGGCTTGCACAAAATGGAGCTAGAAAAATGTGAAATGGTATTTACAAGGGTTTTTAGTGATGAAAATCACTATTGTTGTAGGGATTTCTTCTAACATTTTGATATACATTTCCTGGAGCTCCCTACTTGCTCCTTCTCCTTGTGTCCACCTCTCTTATGTGCATAAATGTCTTGAAAAAATATTGGCCTACTTGCCAGATTGTCGTTGACTGCTTTGTCTGCTTGTACTTTCTCTTCTCTCTGACTCCCTTCTTAAGCTTCCTTGCCTAGTGAGTCCTTCAGTTCCAACAGCCGTCTTATCCTTGATTCCGTTGTTGAGACAATCCTCTTTCTGCATCATACAGTTTTGGACAAGAATAGCATTGTCAACTTCATGTGCGCCCCTGGAAGGACCAAGAGTTCGTGCCTTACCTAGTTCCTTGAGTGCCTCATTTTCCAATTCAACTGTAGTTCGACTATGATTTACCCATACCTGAAGAAGTCCACTTCTTAGGTTTAGGTTGACTGCATGATCATAAATCCAGTCCTGACCCAAGACAAGAGGCTCAGTGAGGTCCTCATCTTGACACACTAGTACTTTGACTGTCATTGCTTCGTCTTGAATATAGAGGGGAAGTTCCACCTCGCCCATGCAAGGGGTTTCCACACCTCCCAATCCTATGAGATATGCTTCTATAGGATTGACGGTTAATTTCAACTTTTGAGAGTAAGAAAATTTAACACCACTAGTGGCTGCACCTGAGTCAATCAAGGCTCTTACAGTCCTTGCACCCTTTCCTTGTCCTATCTCTAAGGTTATAAAAGGACGTCGATCAATTATCCTATGAGAGCTGATACCTGAAACTTCACACATAGCCACATGATATCTTT
The DNA here is from genome assembly GCA_020310875.1 of Ceratopteris richardii. Classification (NCBI taxonomy): domain Eukaryota; kingdom Viridiplantae; phylum Streptophyta; class Polypodiopsida; order Polypodiales; family Pteridaceae; genus Ceratopteris; species Ceratopteris richardii. The sequence goes on from CM035409.1 coordinate 72,086,978, forward strand.
GATCTGCATATGCATCTGGCCTAGGTTGCTCTCTGCCTTGTCTTCTTAATTTCATCCTCCGTATGCGCTCTAAAGCTTCTGCTTGAGCTTCTTCTCGAATTCGCTTTTCTTCTTCTTTGCGTTTCTTAGCAGTATTGAGTCGACTTAGCATTTCCTCTGTGAGAGGTTCCTGGTATAACTTGACTCTGCACCCGCTTATATAGCTCGGGAGAATATCGCCTTCTAGTGTGGCTAGTTGCACTGCTCCACTTGTTGAGATTCTGTTAATGATCATGGGTCCATAGCCTCTCTTCTCTAGTTTCCTCACATGTTGTTTCAAAGTATATACTAGTACTAGGTCGCCTGCCTTCAAACCTTTATGCTTAATGTGGGCATCAAAGTATGCCTTTTGTCGTTTCTTAGCTGCATATATCCCTACAACCGCCCTCAGTCTTGTTTCTCCTAATCGTTCAAGGTCAAATAGTCTAGAGGAGAGTTCATGACCCGTCCATTCATGCTCTTGTGCCACTTTCAATGTAGGTATTAAGAAGTCCAATGGTAGCACTCATTTTGGCCAAATACCATCTGAAAGGGGCTGGCTTGGAGTACCATTTTGTAGGCGACTCGCTATGCCCAAACAACATGGTGTAGCTGTTTGTCCCAATCAGAGCGTTTATTGTTCACTAATTTCGTCTGTACATTGCATAAGATCTTATTGGTGCTCTCAGCCTGGCCATTTGCTTGAGGGTGATAGGGGGCAGACTTCTTATGTACTACCAAGAATTCTTGGAGCAGATTTTCAATAACTTCATTCAAGAAGTGAGTGCCTCTATCACTAACTAGCTCTATAGGTAGCCCGTATCTTGTGAATACATTCTCAAACAGGAACTTAGCAGTTGTCTGAGCATCGTTCTTTGTCGTAGCTTTTACCTCTACCCATTTTGTTAGATAGGTTGTGGCAACAATGATGTATTCAGCATGTGAACCCTTGGCTGGGGGATTAATAGGACCTACAAAGTCTATTCCCCACTTAGAGAATGCACGTCCACCCATCATAGGTTTTAGTGGCATCTCATCTTTGCGTATAGGATACTGAGTTCTCTGACAAACATCACACCGTTTCACATAGGTATGTGCATCCATGCGAAGGGTCGACCACCACAAGCCCGCAAATAGTATTGCCTTGATCACCCTATCTAGTCCAAAGTGTCCTCCTGCTACACCTTGGTGAGCAGTTTCCAAGATCTTGAGATATTCACTCTCATGGACACATAGTCTCAGGTAACCATCTTTACCACGCTTGTATAGATTATCACCAATGAGTGAGTAATCCTGGGCTTCTTGTTCTAAACTCCTTTTCCTAGCCAGAGTCATGTCTGGAGGGAATGTTTTCATCCTCAAGAAGGATACTAATAGTTCACTCCAATCTGGCACTAAAGACACTTGATAAAGAGTGGCATGTTCCACAGGTGGTTTAGTGCAACAGATTGGGCATTCCTTGCACAACTTTTGGACATGAGCTTCCATAGTCGGCCAATGCACTCCAAGTCGCCTTAGTGTCTGTAGGGTTCGCTGCTTTGAGTAGTGTTGCTCTAACGCACCTACATGTGCTAATTGCAACCATTTAGCGTACTCATCCTCTTCCACACAACAAGCCAAGATCCCTTGATCTGTGTGCTTGTACATACTACCTGCCATGATGTGATACTTTTGGGCTTTTACTACCTCTCTATCCTGTGTGTTTATTATTGGGTGGTTAGGCCCGTATGTCAATACTGGCACTAATGACTTAGCCCACTACGGCACCACTTCCAAATTAAACAAGTAAGCATCAGGAAGGTCATCTGACACTCCTTGTGGGTCTTCTCTAGATGTGAGCCTAGATAGATGATCTGCTCTCAAATGAGTCTTCCCTTTCCTTACCACAACCTCGAAATCATATTCCATTAGCAAGAGAAACCATCTTACTAATCTTCCTGTATTGCATGGCTTGTTCACGAGATATAGCAGTGCCTGATGGTCAGTAAAAAATTTAAACTTATTTGCAAGCAAATAATGTCTAAACTTTTTAACTGCATATACCATGCCTAATCCTTCTCTCTCCGTAGTGGTATAATTTCGTTCAGCTCCATTCAATTGTCTACTAGCATAGGCAATTGGAAGATCCATATTACCTTCACCGGTAGGTTGTGCGAGTACACATCCAATAGCATAATTGGATGCATCCACATGAACATGGAAAGGCTTATTCCAATCTGGTGTGGTTAAGATTGGTGCTGAACATAATCGCCGTTTAAGCTCATTGAAGGAATGCTCACATTCATCAGTCCACTCAAAGTTAGTCAAAAGTCCATACAGAGGCTTTGCTATGATGGCATACATGTGTATAAACCGTCGGTAATAACCACAATGCCCCATGAAAGCTTGTACTTCCTTGACATTCTTTGGCCTAGGTAACTCTGCTATGGCTCTTACTTTCTCTTCATCAGTGGATATGCCATTCTTTGACACTATGTGTCCTAGAATCTTGCCTTGCCTGACCATAAAAACGCACTTTTCTGGGTTCAGGCAGACTTGATATTCTCTACATTTGTCAAAGATTTGTCTGAGTTCAGGAATATGGGTTTGTCTAATGTTGGAATGAGCACAAAGATCATCAACATAGACTTCTAAGTTCTTCCTCAGGAACTCTTTAAATACATGGCACATTAGTCTCTGGAATGTAGCGGGTGCATTGGTAAGCCCAAATGGCATTACTCTAAAGGCAAAAATGCCCCATTTAGGGGCAAAGCCGTCTTATGCTGATCTTCTGGAGCTATGGCTACTTGATTGTAGCCTGAAAATCCATCGAGGAAACTGTACACTTCCTTGCTTGCTACTCTTTCTAAGAGATGCTCTATGATAGGAAGCGGATAGTTATCTCGAATTCTGGCTGCATTAACCTTCTTCAAGTTAATGCATACACGCAGTTTTCCATTTTTCTTGGGCACCACTACGATGGGGGATACCCACTCAGTGTGCTCAATTTCATAGATAAATCCAGCTTCAACCAGTCTATCTATCTCCTCTTTGATCTTGGCAGCGTAATTATCATTATATGTATATGGCTTTTGCTTAGAAGGTTTAGCATCTGAGGTCATGGGGATAGTGTGTGAGCATATGTCTAGATCAACACCCTTCAAATCCTTGTAACTCCAAGCGAATACATCTCTGTATTCTCTTAGCAAGGCTATCAGTTCGTGCTCTTCGTCTTCCGTCAGGTCATGGCCTATGTACGTGCATCTCTCTTCTCCTTCCTCCACAACTACCACTATTTTCTTGGTGATTTCTTTGTTATCATAGGCCTCCCCTGATTGTGCCTCTCGTTTAGGCATTCTGATCATGACTCTCCTGTCATCTATCTCATATTTCTTAAAATTTTTTGGGACCTCAAACAAAGATTCTTCCTCTTCTGGTGTGATTTCTCTCTTCTTTCTTTTCTTTCGTTCTTCCTTCGAAGTCACATGCGTGGCTAGCCTTACATCATTTGTAAGCTCTCTGTGCCTCTGGGGTTGAAATTCTACTTCATAGAAATACTCTTCATCTGATGCAAAAGGTGGGTCCATAATGATTGACTCTAGATCGGAGTCACTTGCATCCTCAAATGCATCAGGTCTAGGTTCGCACTCTTCTAACACTGCCTCTCCCATGATTGGCTCTATGGAGAAGACTGAAATGGCATAGCCATCTTCATCACAGTGAGGTGTCCATTGTTCTTCATTGATGGCTACATCCATTGTTGCTAGGATTTCTGCCCAGCCGTGGGGTTCAAATTCTTCATCAGGAAAGACTACAGGTGCATAGGCTTGGTCTTGAATTGATCTATGTGTTTCTTTTGCACCTATCTCTCTGGCTTTTTCTCTCTTCTCTTCTTCTACTCCTACTTTGCACATCCATAAGTGGGTGTCTTCATGCATCCATGAGGATCCTGATCCTATGGAATGCACCGATTCTGTATCATCTTTGGTTCTATGGATGGGATTCCATTGGATAGGAGGGACATCTCTATGAGAGTAATCTTTGAGATTCACTTTGGTCGTAACACCTAAGTGTTGCAGGTACAAGGAATTGGTTCCCCAATCCTAGACCACTTGCAACTGTCGCATAAAGGGTCTTCCCAAAATCATCTCATAGGCATGATTTTTGCTAAAATCACATATAGCAAATGTGTGCTCGAACTCAACACCACAGGTGGTGAGAGTTATTCCTTCTAACAACCCTAGGGGTCTCTCTATGTGACCATCGGCCATTTGCAATTTCATCCTTGTGGGCCTGAGTGCTGGCTTGCCCCAACGCTTCCATAGGGAAGTGGTAGCAATTATAACACCTGCGCCTGAGTCTAGAATGGCCTTGGTGGTGTATCCTTGATGGGTGATAGGAAGATATGTGTTTCCCTCTTCGCCCTCACTCATGTCTCCTATCTTGTCCAATGGTATTTCTGGCACTGTTCTCTGGGATCCTACCTGGGAACGAGGTTTTGCTATCTCTGGTACTTGTTTGGCTACATGTTTCCATAGCTCTGGCCTTACTTTGAGTAGCTCTTCTAAGGTGAGGTTACACTGTACTTTAGTGTTTTTCACTACCTCTGTGTTCCTAGGTAAGACTGAGTCTTCATTTCTTACCATGACTGTGGGTGCTCTCATACATATGGACTTAGCTTCCCATGGGCCTATGAAGTGGGGTAGCTCCTGTATGGAATTAGACTCGAAGTCTAATCTCTCGTGAGACTGAGTACTCTCCTGCTCCTCATAAATGGATGGGATGTCTTGTGGGAATTGGTCGTGTGCATCATCCACAAGTTCAATGGGAGGAGGGACTTCACTTTCTTTAGCCCATTTGTCTTCTTGAATCTCTTGTAGGAATTCTGGTGTGAACCGATTCATAGAAGAAGATGTGTCTGGCTCCGTAGAGTTAGGCACATAGACTTCCTGGGCAGGAAGGCTTACTCTTTCACTTGCCTTGACCTTATTTTGAGAGGCGGGTTCCTTTTCTGATTGTGCAATTAGCTTCTCTATTCTTTCTAATAGTCCATCAAAGTGCAACTGTGTCTTCGCTGAACTAGAGATGTTAAATAGGCGATTGGCTTCAAACATGGTCTGAGCCAACTCCACCATTTTGGCACAGATTTTGGTTCGTTCAAGCTCTAATTCTTCTCTAGGGTAGCACTTTTCATGATCGGTTACGTTTGGTCCTTCTTGGATTCTTGCCTGATATGCTTTAAGCATCATGTTTAAGTCCTTAGGAGTGGGATCTGCTAGGACTGATCCTACTCTAGGGGGTGGTGGAATTAGGTGAGGCGGGTTGGAAGGTGGCGGTTCGGATGGAGATGGGAATGGTGGTGGTGGGGTAGTGTGAGAGGGAGTTTGAGACGTGAGTTCAGTTATCCTGGCCTTTGTTTCTCTGAGGCTTTCCTCGAGTTCACTCATTTTCTTTGCCCATTGCCTCTTCATTCTTTCTCTACTATCTCTCTAGGCTCTAGTTCTCTTCTTGGTTATGCTCTCAGTTTCACTAGCCTCTGAGCTCTTTTCCTGGCCTACACTTTGGTTCTGCTGCAAGGCTTGGGCTCTAGTGATCACTTGCACTGGTGTAGTGGAAGTCACACTTCCTGTGGAGTCTACAACTAACCCAACAACATTCATAGGAGTGATTTTTGGCATATTATTAGGATTCTTTGGACAGTCTCGTAAGAGAGCTCCTTTCCACACTCCTGACAATAGCCCTGGAGGTAAGGGACAATCACGAATGAGATGATCTCCCTGACATCTGTACCATGGTCCTCTAGGAAATGGGGGTCTTACTTGCCTTGGTTGAGGTCTAGGGTTGGGGTTTGCATACATGACGTTTGTGTAATCTGACTCCCAACTAGGTTCATTTGGCTCTTCACTATAGTACGACTCACCATGTTCAGGAGACTGCATGTAGTAGGCCTGGGGGCTATCAACATGTGTAGAATCGAAACTATGGTTACTGGGGTCACTTTCTGATAGCAATGGGGTTACTGGGACTATAGCTCTATTCAGGTTTTCTTCTGCAGCAGCATACTTTACCGGAATCACATTAGTAGGAGCAGGTGGTTGTTGTGCTAGCACTGGCTGAGGTCTCAGTTGGGTCTGATATTGCGGTTGGTAATTTTGCTGAGGCCTAGTATACTGTTGTGGTGGGTATGGACTCTGGTATCTTCCCTGCTGAGGGTAGGGTTGCCTAACCGCCTGCTTGTTGTATGGGCAGTCTTGTGCGGTGTGATTATTGTATCTCCGTTCTATGGTGCAGTATTGGCTACTAGGATTCACTTGGGGTTGAGCCAAAATGGGACAGACATTTGCCATATGGTCGCCTCCACAAGTATAGCATCTTTTCACAGGGGCAAACCTTGGGATTTGTTTGCTAGAGACACCTAGTTTCTGAGCTACTTTCTCTGCAAGTTCCTCAATTGATGTGGATTGCGTGGAAGAGAGGCTAGAGGCACTATCTGAATCTTTGTATATCTTGGAAAGCTCTAACTCCTCCCCTAGGTTATCCTCGATGTCAATGCACATGCGTACACACTCTTCTATGGTCCTATGGTCCTTCAAGTACACATATGATCTCAATTTGGTACTTAGCAATCCATCCAAGAATAAAGCCACTTGCTTAGCTGGTGTGGGTAGCTCCGAAACAGGGCATGTTTCAAGATATTGCCTAAATCTTCTTCCTGCAAGTCTCACGGTCTCTTGAGGGGTTTGCTTGAAGCTGTGAATCAATGAGGAGGTATTCTGTCTTATGCCACTCTTAGAGAATTCAATAATGAAAGCCTCTAGGAGTTGGTCTATGTTCCTGAACTGTCTCTCATTCAATGGTTGAAACCACGTAAGGGCTGTGTTCCTAAGGGTTAGACCAAAGGCATTGTACTGCGTGAATAGATCCTCCACTTGTTTAGCTCTCAATCTGAACTCAGCCACATGATCATATGGATCTCCAGTGCCATCGAAGTAGTTCTTCATGGACTTAACTAGCTGATTCGGTCTCAAAGTCCTTGTGTGCTCTCTAGGTCGTGGTAGAGGGAACTCATCCACATTTCTTTGATTCCTGTGAGCTCTAAGTACCTCAGGTTCTACTCTATTTGTTTCCGTCCTCGTTCTTTCTCTGCCCCTTGGGTTGGCAAAGCTTACTTCTGGCCTATCTCTACTTCTATCTCTTTGAGTTCCATGAGCTTGGGATGTTCCCGCTGCACGGTGACCATAGGACACATTCGATCTTGGTTGGGGGAAAATAAATTCACCTTTCCAAGTGTAAACATGCCTATCATTTTCTGTCACCACAAAGATCCTCTCTGAAGCGTGATCTAAGTAGGTCACTCTGCCTGGGCTATCAGGATCTTTAAACTCATAGATCATGATTGTTCCTATATCAATTGGCCGATCAGATTTATACCTCCAAAAGGCTTTGTCAGTTTCTCGGTTCAGAAGCACATCTATGCTCTTATTATCTTGGGCAATCCACTTTGATGTGATAATCCTAGTGAGAACAGATTTGCCTCGGGGGGTCCTAGGTTCTTGCCCATGTTTCCTTGCTCTAGGTCACCTAAGTCCGTTTCTGGGACCACATTCCCAAATTCATCAGTCCTATCTGGATGACTGGTGACTACATATATTGTCCCTTCCTTGTCTAAGTATGCCCCATTTTCGAACTTGACAGCTGGGCGCTCTAGTCCAATGGATTGGTCAGGATTTTTAATCTGTACTACAGATCTTCCTAGGCCGTCCTCATAGATGCTAGCACCTAATCGGTTGGTCCTAAGGTATTCGAGCTGCGTCTTGTAGGGGCCTTCCACCCTATACAAATATGGCACACCTGAACTTCCTGTGGGTCTGTCCATGCCTTGAGACATCTCTGATTCACTAGTCTCCGAGCTAGTGTAGTATGAGTGGTGGCTCAGCTGCTGGGCCCAAGACCTAGCAGTGTGGTTGACACTAGCCTCTGAAGACCTAAGACTTTGTCTATCTCTCCCTAGATGTCGTCCTGATCTAAGGTTCATAAGCCTAATTGAATAGCCCAATTTTGCCCAAGTACAACCTCGTTGCGGAGTTCTTTTGTATCAGTTACTTGATTCTTTTTTAGTTGCTTACCGTGTTTATGGTCTTGTCTGATATCATGTCGTCAGGTATACTTGAGTGTATTTCCGCACTTGAAGTTGATCGTTCCACGTTAAGTTCTTTTCCTTTAGAGTTCTCGACCGTACAAAGATTATGTCGTTAGCTTGAACTTGAGTATTTAGGTAGTTTTCAACTTTATAAATGCCTATCGCCGCCCTGGCTTACTCCTATCACTAGTCGGTCTTAGCCTAAGCTAGGAATTGATAGAGGGAGTTGAGAATATTCCGACCTTTCTTGCTGATCCTTTGTTCTTTAGTGCTCGAGAACCTGATTCTCAAGCTTGCACAAAGCCCTTGCTTGGATGCTCTCAATTTCTCTCAATAGACCTGTATCAGTCCCAAGATTAGCTCAAGACTTAATTTCCAAAGACAGAACCAATCACTTTCATTCAGGTAACACAAACACCAATTTGCACACTGATTGTTTTTGAAAAACAATTCTAGATATCACAGCAAACGGATTTCGTATGAGAAAGTTATGTCAATTCAGGGTTTTGGAGTTAAAACAGGGTTCAAACAGGCTGACAGATCACAGGATTTTTCTCAAAAACACATGTGTGGGGACCTCACAAACCACTAATGGCTTGCTAATTATGCCCAAAATTACCCCAAAAAGATGCAAGAAAAAACCCTAGAAATTTTGCCGAAAAAGCCTGTCAATCGTGATCGACAGGTCTGTCAATCGCGATTGATAGAGGTGTCCGTCGGGGCCTGTCGGTCGCGATCGACACGTCAGTCGCGATTGACAGTGTCAATCGCGATCGACAGAGTCGGTCGTGAGTCCTGTCAATCGCGATCGATGGTGTCAATCGCGATCGACACTTTTTTCGGGTTTTTCACCGTGAATTCAGTCGATCGGGGCTGTGTCCGTCGCGATGGACACGTGGCTATGCGAAAAAGTCAATCAATCGTTGAAATTCAGTCGGCCGCGATCGACGGTGTCGATCGTGACAGACAGAGGTGTCGGTCGTGGCTGTCGGTCGTGATCGACAGTGTCAATCGCGATTGACAGGGTCCTACGTGGCAGTCAGTCGGTCGTGGGGTCTGTCGGTCGCGATCGACAGGTATGTCGGTCGCGATTGACAGGGTCTGTCCGTCGCGATTGACAAATGTTGTCGATTGTGGCTATCGATCGCGATCGATGGTGTCGGTCTCGATTGACAGAGAAACAGGGAATTTTTCAATTTTGTTTAGTGATTTGGAATGTGCTCTTTGTGCTTGTCCTAGTGGTGCACTTAGTTTTACCAATTGGTCGAATTTTCTGTCGATCGCGATCGACAGAGGTCGGCGACACACAGACAGTTTTTGAGTTTTCCGTACCTGCGCGGAGTGCTGGAGATGATGATGCAGCAAGTACTTGCAAGAAAGCTCAAAAAACATGTAAAAACAATGCACACACTATTGCTCTCTCGCTCTCTCTCACAAGTGGAATGAGGGAAATGGAATGGAGAAGGTGATAAGAGCAAAACTGAAAATTTTCGCGATGATGGAGATGGAGGTGGGAGATGGTGATGATGATGATGGTGATGATGGTGGTGAGGTAAGAAAGAGAAAAATAAGAAGAGTGAAGAAATTACCTACAACGCCAACATCTCAGATCTACGTCTTACCATCACACGCTCGTCCTCAAAGCTCGATCCCCGGCAACGGTGCCAAAATTTGGTGTAGCTTAGTGATGAGTAGCACCTCCTTTATGTCAATCCGAGAAGACGTGAGGATGGTATGAAGACCCTGAGCAAGTGAAGGCACAAGTGCGTGAGTGAGAAGCACACTAACATGCACACACATACACACACGCGCACACACGGTAAGACAAAGAGTGAGAAGCAATGGAGTTCTTAGATTACTTTCAAAAAGCTCATACCAGTTCAATTCAATTACTAGCTAACCCCAAAAATGAGCTCTCTAGCTCTATTTATAGTTTTTGACTAGGTTTTGGCCCTGTCCAGACCTAGTGTCTGGCCTAGCTAAAAATTAGGTTCCAGGGCCTATTTGAGGGCTTAAACGGAGTCTAAAAAATACGAAAATTGATATGTAGGTACTTCTAAAGCTCCTCAAGCTCAAGGACTCCTTGGCTTGCACAAAATGGAGCTACAAAAATATGAAATGGTATTTACAATGATGGTTAGTGATAAAAATCACTGTTGTAAAGATGTTGATTTGGAAAAATTTGAAGGCCTATCTACCAGATCTACGCCGACTGCTTTGTCTACTTAATCCTTCGCCTTGATCTGACTCTCTCCGTTGGCTTCCTTGTCTCCTCAGTCCTTGGGTGCCCATACTGCTCTCAACAGCTAGATTCGCAAATTACTTCAGTGTGGAACTCCCTAAATCTGACTTTTATCGATGTTACTATTTGGTGGCTTCTATTAAAGAGCAAGAGCACAAGGAATTGGACCCTATCTTTGTACTACCGTCCTTGGTTAATGACCCACCCTTTAAGAAGTTCACTTTGTCTTTGGACTTAATCAGGATTGTGCTCAAGATTCACGGCAATCACACACCCACAGAGAAGGAGCATCTTATCCCAAAACCTATGAAGCAAAGCAATGTCGATAAATGGCCAGCCATCTCAGCCATCACCCCTGAGTTGACCATTCCGTTGAGAATATGCCTACAGCATTTTGCCTTCCCTATGCAAGAACGCTTTATGATCCCGCACAAATGTCTTTGGTTTGGTTTGTATCTTGCCACTACATGGCCTCAAACAATTGATATTGCTACTTATGTTCAGGATCAACTTCTATTGGCCGGACATCGGTGGGAGAAGAAAAAGGTTGTGCATGGATGGTGTGCTCTTACACGCATCATATACATGTGTTTGGCTTGTGATATTTCTATAGAGAGAGCCCTCCAAGCTATGCAATTACAACAATATAAAGGCTCCAAGAAAACCACGAGACCACCAAAAACCCATCAAGTTAAGTGCATGCACAGCACCATCCCATGCTTACAAGTACTGGAATCACAATCACCACAACCCACACCCGAACCTTGCCCCCAATGACCCCAAGTTCAACGAGAATCAGTTGTTCCCCCTCTCCAAGTTTGCCTAAACCAATCTGCTACACTCCAAGAGGTTTCACAGGCAGAGACTGTTGTTCCTACCACCATGACGACTACTGCAACCATGACCGTAGAAGCTACTGTGACAACTCCTACATTTGTTTCTGATTCCTTTACCTTCCCAGTTACAAGTTTGGGTACTGAGCATATCAAAACTACGTTTGATTTTGAGATCCCGGATGTATTGTCCAGCAACTTTCAATTTTCGAATACTCACATTGTTTCTCAAGAATTCAAATGCCCTGCTTACCCCACTATGCCTCCGAGGGAGAGCATGCTAACTCAGAGGATGAAGACGATGACCGTACGGTGACAGATGAAGGAGACACTGATACTGAAGCTAGCAAGGAAGAAGCACCACAATCGGAAGCACATGTTGAAGTTTCAGGGAAAGCTAGCACATATGAAGAAGAAATGGCAGAAGAAACAGAATACACCATTGCCATGTGATGACTCCACAATATTATGAATAAAGTTTGCGCACGAACCAGATTAACGAAAGAACAAAGTGAATCCCTCTTGCAACAGGAACTGATCAATGGTGGCTTTGAGGAAAGTTTTATCTCTGCTATGCATGAATTGGTTAAGTCTAAAGGTGTGCCCGAAGCATTACAATATTTGCTAAGGAAGCCCCTTCCCAAGTTTGACCCTTGACGGGTTCGCATTCTCAAACGCTCAGGTACATATATTTGCATCCCCACTGATCTTATCACATCAACAACCCCTGTGGGTTCCTCCACTATCGACTTAATCGTAGAAGACACTTCCCATGTATATACCCATAGTGAAACTCTCCCTTCTCACCCGGTCCCCACCCTCTCCTCCGCTGGCATTGTAGCTAGCCCGAGGTTTGTATTCCTTCCCCTGTTTTTGTTTGGCCCCCAGTATCCAGCCCAAGTCGGACTACCACACCCATTCCCCCTGTTGCCATTCCACCTATTATGACACCTCCTATCATTTCCCCACCCCCTCATTTCCCCTCATATACCACTAACCCCCTATACTCCTTTATCATTGCTACACAGCCAACCTCCTTCTATTCCTCTTTCACATCCTTTTTGCACCCCTGATCTACACCTTTTCCATTTGTAAGACCCTCTCAGTACCCTCGTCCAAAAGTCCCCTTCTTATGGCCACCCAGTACACCACCTCACTCACCTCTCACCACACAACTGCACCCACCACCAAGCACAATCGCACCTACATCACTCTTTCATATTGCAATCACTGAAAGTACCACTAACAACATGGAATCTAACCCACCGCTTCACCAGATGCACAATTGCATGCCTCCACCACATCACGTAGCACACTTCACAACTCACATATTCGCACATCCCTTTCATCACTTGCCATGGCATCCACCATCCCTACCCCTACTCACACCCCCATTGCATTACAACCCACCTTACATGTATCATTTCCCACTCTTGCATCATCGCCATCATCCACTGTTGATGTTGCTATCCAACAAATGATATAGTGTCTTTAGCAGATTAATGTAGAATATTCATCACTCAAGCAACAACATTCTGCCCTTCAACGGGCCACACAGGATTTGCAAAAATGCTTAGATGCACTCACCTTGCTGAACCAGGACCTTAATGTGAAGTATCAAAACTTGGAAACCAAACATCAAAAGCAGCAACAAGCTTTTGAAGCTCAAGTATAGGGACATGTCAAAGAAGTCGAATCACAGTTAGATGTTTACTTGATGTGCAACGCCCAACTCTCATGCAATATGGCGCTTCTTCGATGACATCTCAACACAGCAAAGGCGGAAAATCAACGTCTACAACAACAGAATCATGAGAATTTTGAAGCCACCTTGGACAATCCGCAAACACCCCTTAGCCCATCTCGCTTTCATGTTGGTCCTCCCGAGTCAATGCAGATTCTACTAGAGGACCATGCACGAGTACTCGAGGATTATGACCACCTCCAAGAAGAATGCCGCACACTTAAGGAGACCAATAAGAACTTGTTGCTCAAAGACCCCTTAGGACCTACTATTGTGTAGGCTCCATTGGCTCTCTTAGATGAATTGAATGTGCTACGTATGAAAGTCCAAGAATTACACTCTCAGGTATCCAACATGACAGAGCCCCCTCGACTAGATTCGCCACCCAACATACCTAAACCTAATGAAATGATACCCATATGAGTTGAGGAAACCTTTGAAGAAGAATGTGTACCTTTATCCATTGTTGGAGGACTCTCATCACCCAAAGGACAGGATACATATTAATTACCTCCTCCAGCTTGGTTAAAGACAGTTGAAGAACTGGGCAAGACACACTCCGCACGAGTGGATGTGCAACTACATGCTATGGCAAATATCAAAGAGGTTATTTTGAAGTCACCCTATTTTGCTGCCATCACCCCCTACAGACACATCATGACAAGAAAACTACAATATAAACCATATTTCCTTTTGATCGAAGAGTATAATTTCCAAATTGAGAGCATCACTCAGAAGCACCCCACCCACACCATGCAATTCGAGCCTGAAGATGTTCCACCAGAAGCTGAGTGAGGCCACATAAATCAACCCACATGGCATGCCGACTTACTACAAAAGTATCCGAAAATGATGCACACATGGATGCGTGCACCGACGCACTTGAAGTACAGCCCGTGCTACAGACCGATTCCACACAGATGTACTTGGAAGGCATTTGCTATTAAGGTTCAGAATAATCGTCAGTGCAGAGAGTGGATCAATTATCCCTATCTCACCTCCCACAAATAATACTCCAACTGTCGGCTACATGATGGCCACTATTCTTCATTGGTTACCACCTCTGCACAAGATGACTGACATTGCTACCCAAATGACCGTGAAGATTTTTTATATGATGCAGATGGTGTTCAAGACCTTCCGAAGTGTCAAGGCTCCCACTGTCAATACACCAAGATTTGAATATGGGAATTTGGACTTAGTTTATGACATGAGCACAACAAATTCACTCAAAGTATGTTATGCTTGGCATTGCAGATTGAAATATATGCCCACCTACTACAAGCAGACATTTAAAGATATGTTCACCACTAGCTTCTAGGAATACCACTCAAAAGTGTTCATTAGTCGTCCAATGCATTTGCTCCATTTGTTTGCCTATGAACAAATTATGTATTCAAAACATTATATGCACCCACCTCCACACGAGCCCCATCCCATTGATTAGGAGAAACTCAAACGCGACGTTATTCAAGGACTTCGCATTACAGAACATACCTTGGCGATAGACCTGATCACAAACTATATTACTCATGCAAAATCAGGTTTTGTCAGGGATGACAAAAATGAGGAGGAGGGGAGTGTTCAAGGAAAAGGATCGAGTACTGGCTCTCTTCATAGAAGAAGAGGAAGTACATAGACTACTCAAATTGCTTCATCATGGCAACAATGATTTTTATCACTAAGACATGTAATATATGTATATACATCTAATAATCATGAGTGTGACTCCATTTTGTGCAAGCTGAGGAGTCCTCAAGCTTGAGGAGTCTAAGTAGAAAGCTCACATCAATTTTTGTAATTTTTGGAAACTATTAGATAGTTCAAATTAGAGGTAGAACTTATTTTTTAACTATGTCGATCACTAGATGTGAAACCGATCAAAACTAGGCAAAAACTATAAATAGAGCTAGAGAGATCATTTTGTGGGTTGTTGTTAAACTTAAGAGCTAGAACTAGAAGAGCTATTGTAATTAGTTGGTAATGAATATGAATATGAGTTCTTTCCTTACCTTCCATTGATCTCCATTACGACTTTCCTTGTGTCTGTGTACTTCATAACCATAATAGTGTTGGTCATAAGTTGCATCATACTCTGCAAGATTGGTGTCATAGGGATAGTATTCTCCTTGAGTTTGCTCATATCCCTGATTCGTTGTTTCTGCACTAGCTAGAGGCGTGACTGGTACTATGTATCTTTCCATGTTCTCCTCTGGTTGAGTGTATTTGACTGGCACTACATTCTGTGGAAGGGGTGGTTGTTGTCCTAATACTAGTTGTGGTTGTCTGTATCCTCCTTGTTCATAAGGTATGGGTGCTCCTTGTGGTCCTAGATAGGTGTTGTATCTTGGGATCTCTCTTCCTTGTTCTCTAGGAGGTTATCCATAAGGCCGATACTCAAGTTGATTCACTGGCCTTGATTGCTTGTTAAATGGGAAATTTTTAGTAACATGGTTGGTGTATTTCTGCTCAATATGGCAGTACAAGTTGGGTCCTTGGGGTGGCTGCCTATTGTATGGATAAGATTGTGGCATGCCCATGCATCCTCTTGTGCACATCTGAGATAGGTGGTCTCCACCACATAGGTTGCATCTCCTAGCATTGGCATTCTCATTGGTGGGTTCTGGTAATTTCTCTATCCATGGACTCCCAACTTCTTAGCTACCAATTCTGCTAGCTCCTCTACATTACTAGAGCTAGTCATCAATGTACTTCTAGTGTCCTCTGATTTAATAGGGCTTGGTGTACTTTTGAGGTCACGCTAGGTTGTCTTCTAGATCAACACATTCCTATAGACACTCACTCAATGTCTGAAGTCGCTTCACATAAACTAGGGTTCTTAAGGTTCCATTAGCCAATCCGTCTAAGAATAGTAATATCATTTTTTGCTAGGAGGGTATTTCTATTGTTGGGCACCTATCGACATATTGGTTAAATCTTCGGGCATCTATTTTTATAGTTTCATATGGGTTTTGTTTAAAACTATGGATTAAGGATGACGGGTTTTGTTTAATCCCTCATTTAGTGAATTCTCCAATGAACTCTTGAAAAAATTGTTCAATATTCCCAAAATGATTTGGATACAATGGTTGGAACCAAGTTAAGGCTGTTCCTGTGAGGGTTAGTCCAAAGGACTCATATTGCACAAAGAAGTCATCCACTTGTTCGGCTCATAACACTTGCTTAAATTTTTCTATATGTTCATATGGTTCTCCCATTCCATCATAGTGATTTCTCATACATTTAGCAACTTGAATCGGTCTCAGCCTTCTTACAGGTTCTGGAAGTCTAGGCATTACAAGGATTGCTGGTCTAATTGGATGCATTCCTGGTTGCACACCTGGTTGTGGCCTTGGTCTAATGGGTGGATGGTTCATGTTACCTAGCCTTGAGTTGGTTTGGTTGTGTGACTCTGTTCCCGGGATTGCGAACTGCACATGTGTTTGGTTCGGGATACTTCGTTGGTTGGTTTGCCCTAACATTGTATTCTCCATTCCTTGATGGGTTCCAAAAGGGTTGTGGGAGGTAGTTGCTTGCTCTCGAGGAGGGAATATAGGAAACCCCATATATTTCAATTGAGACCTATTGACTTCATCTACCAACCAATATCTTCTTTGGTTTTGGTCTCGGTATGTGACTCTAGACTCATCTTCCGGGTCCTTCAACTCATAGATGGGCACAGGGCTCACTTCTTATCCTCGGATGGGTGAATCTGTCTATAATAGTAGATTTGACCTGTGGATTAGGTATACATCCAACAGGTAATCATCTTGAGGTATCAAATCCCTTCTCAAGACTTGAGTCACCACATACTTGCCTCTTGGGGTAGTCACAAGTTCTTTAGGGTTAGATCTCCCCGAAATCCCTTGTCCATCTCTGTTGCAGAGCAAAGAGGCACGAAAGGGGAGCCCCAAAATTTTCAAATTAATGGGCATATTTTTCTTCTTCAAAGTCTTACGAAATTCCCTCAAGCCATGTAAATGCACTAGAGGAGTCCTCTAGATGCATAATCCCAAATCATTGTAATATATTTCTTGTAAAATAGTAGGAAAATAGAGATTAGCCAATAAAGTGCCAGTCTCTTGTGTGAAAGGACCATTTTTAGGGCACATGTATATAAGTCAATTGATGGCTCTTTGTAAACACTTTTTGCCATGGTGAAGAAAGAGAGCTCCTGAATTTCGAAATTGCTTTTTTCCTGCAAATTTTCATCTTCTCTTTGATCTTCTATATGTGTCTAATGCTTGGAATGTGTGTGTAAGACTGTTGTCTACCCCTCCCCATTGTTTTTGAGCTACTGTAGTGTGTGTGTGAGCTAGTACAAGTTGTGGAGTGAGTGTGTGTGTTTCCCACCATTCACTGTTTTGGTCATAACTTGAAGAGCGGTTGTCAAAATTGAGTGACTAGATGCATCTCATCGAGAGCTTCGAAATGAACCTGCTATTCACCATATTCGGAGTTCGGAGCTGGGAGATATCCTCGATTTAGTGAAAACTGTTGTAAGTGGTATCACAGCAGACATTTTCAATAGTTAAAGTGAGTTTGAGAGATAGGAGAGTCTTTTCTCATGCATGCAAGCTGAACCACTTCTCTTACCATCACGTGTGTACATGTCCTCATATGCTTGGTTAGGTCGGTTCGTCCGATTGACAAATAAGCGTGTGTCGATTCCTGTTGAAGCTCAAAGTCAAGGACAAAGCATGGAAGCACATCAAAAGGTGGACATACAAGGAAAGGGAGCAAGTAGGGAGCTCCATGAAGTGTATGTCAAATTTTTAGATGAATCCCCTACAAAAATAGTGATTTTCATCACTAAAAACCATTGTAAATACCATTATCTATTTTTATAACTCCATTTTGTTCAAGCCGAGGAGTCCTCGAGCTTGAGGAGTATTAGAAGTACCATCGTACCAATTTTTGTAATTTTTAGACTTCGTTTGAGCCCTCAAATAAGCCCTGGAACCTAATTTTTAACTAGGCCGGACACTAGGTCTGGACAGGGCCAAAACTAGTCAAAAAACTATAAAAAGAGCTAGAGAGCTCATTTTTGGGGTTAGCTTATTAAAGAATAGAGCTTTTGTAAGAGAACTCTTTTGCAATCTAAGCTTTCCATTGTTCCTCTCTTTGATCTTACTTTGTGCACGTGTGTGTGTATGTGTGTGCATGTTTGTCTGCTTTCACTCACGCACTTGTGCCTTCACTTGCTCGTGGTCTTCATACCGGTCCTCACGTCTCTGCGGATTGACAAGTAAAGGAGGTGGTGCTTACGCTTGAGCTACTTAAAGGAGGTGGTGCTTACGCTTGAGCTACACCAAATTTTGGCAGCGTTGCCGGGGAGAGAGCTTCGAGGACGAGCGTTGTGATGGTAAGATCGTAGATTTGCGACGTTGGAAGGTAAAAAAACTGTCATTTCAGTTCATTTTCTGTTTTTTCCTCTTCATCTTCATCATCATCATCATCTCCACCTTCTTCCATCTTCTTCTTCATAGAAATTTCTTGTTTTTTAGTGCATTTTCACCATTTTCATACCATTTTTCATGCATTATTGTGAGGGAAGGAGTTAGGAGGTGCAAGGTAGAGCATTAGGAAAAAAGGTGAACCCTGGATGGGCCTTTTAGCTCAAGGAGTGATTAGTGATGGACCAATCAGAAGAGGGTGGTGGCCACAGTCTATACCCTATAAAATACTAGGCTGAAGGGGGAAGAGGGGACAAGATTCCTCTATGTTCAGGGTTGTCTTCTAGAGAGAGAAGAAATCTCGTAATCAGGCTGGGCCCAAAAATTCAAAATTTTTTAAAAGTTGTAAAACTCATCATAATACCATTAAATGACCTCCATATCACTTTTCAGGGTCAAAAGTGCTATTTTTTACTTCTAATTCAAAATCCTTGCATGTTTGTGGACTAAAAAAGTGACTTTTTTCAAAATGACTCAAAAAACTCTATTTTCCCTCTTCAAACTCCCATTTTCATACCCAAAACCCAAAAAGTCATATTTTTCACCTCTATTCCCTCCATACCATACAACAGAAGCATTGTTTCTCCTCCTACCATTCTCCCAACTTCTGCAGCAATGACAACAACTCTTACTCCCATGGAAAGCCCCAGAGCTCGTAGGAGACCAAAGGACGAAGTTCACACAATGACGTGCCACAACATCAAAACAATGGAAGGAAGTTGGCTACCACAAGAGTTTTGCAAAGGTGCATGGGTGTACATGCAGCCATCTGGACTTGGTCCTCATCGTGTTCGAGATCGTGGAAATTTGGATCTTCATTGGAAAGGTAAGCTCTTAGGCTTCAAGCAGCAAACACATGGTGGGATGGTTGCTATTGTACAACATGTCTTCACAGTTTCAACCATGAAGTTAGAAAACTCCAATAGAATTAGATATCCAATCCATTGTGAGTATTTCTATTTTCTCAATGCTTCATGGTGTTAAATGTCTTAATTACTCATCTCATATGTTTTTCATTGCTACAGTCATATTTCCTTCTAGTTTAGTGGAAGAGCAACCACTTCATAGTCTCACAGGAACTTTCAAAGCATTACATGCAGACATTGGGGCATTAGTGTTTCCAGATGTACCTCCTGCTAAACTTATTCGTGAAAGGATCTTCTTTTACACTCACAAGTACATTGTTCCTTCCACAGATGGTGAATATGGAAGGTTGGAGATTATCAAAGTTGACTCTCTTCTTAGTTTAGAGTGGCCAAAACCTGATTTTTGGTCCATATCATCTTTCAAGCGTAAGATGGTGATGGACATACATAACTCTTTGAAATTCACACGAGTATCTAGATCAATAGTTCTTCATTGGACTCTACCAATCCATTGCTTTGTTTTCATATTTCAAGGCATTCCTTTTGTAGAAACTCCTACAATGTTCCTATGTAAAGATATTACATACGAAGCAGTAGAAGGATTGTTAGAGGAAAACTGGGGTTATGTAGAAGGATTGTCAAAAGGGGATAGATATCGTTGTAGAATTGGTGACACAGGTATAGGGTTTTGCTATTTAAAACATCGCACCTCATTGTACATCAGATTTTATTATGACCGTTGGATGTGTAAACTAGGAGAGTGGATACCTTTGCAAAGCTCGGAGGGATCTTTAGCTTCATTTGAAATTAATGTGAAGTTACCAAACAATGATATGAAGGTGGTTTTAGTTAATCAACATTGGAACTTGGCCAACTTGAGAGAGCACTTACTTATCATGGGATATGACGATCTTCATGATTTCAAATTTCGAATACGAGGGAACAAGGTAAGAGTTGTATTCCATATATACATATAGATATATATATATATATATATATATATATATCTTATTCTATCACTATTGTTCATGATTTGAAAATGTTTTACTCTTTTATGAATTGTCCACAGATTGGAAAGAGATTGGAAGACAAAATCAAGGTTCTTGCAGATTGGAGCATGGATGGAACTGACATTTCATTGTCATAACTCTTTTTTGTAAAGATACTGTGAAACCTGTAAACAAACCTATTTTTGCAATGAAAAATTTTTCACATTTGCTTCAAGGATATTTTGGCCACATTCTACTTGTATCTGTAAATTCTCAAGGTTTTTCTTGAAAGAGCATTCTTATTGTTTATTTCCTTTGATGTGATCTCAAATGTCAAAGTTTTCCTTTTCAAGACTCTTATGTTTTAATTTAAGGAAAAGTCACTTCTATGAAAAAGTGGGACCCATCACTTAAAAATTCTAGAAAAGTTATAAATAGGAGTCCTCTCTCCTCATTTCTCACTTTTGCAACCACATTGAGTGTTAGAACAGTCTGCATTTGCAAGCTATGGCTTCCACCTCTGTACCTACTAAGAGTGCACGCCACAAGTTTCTAGAATTTTTGGAGGATTCAGATTATAAAGGTCAACATGACCTATATGATCTTCTCTCCAAGGTTCCTGACCTCCATGGAACCGTGCAAATGAATGCCGATGCTTTGGAGGAGCTACTTCAATATATGCAAGTTCATATATTGCGTTTCTCCATTGAAATACCACTATATGATGGAACTTGGGTTCCATGTGACCTTCTCACCTACATTCACAAAGGTGATGAGGCTTTTGCAAAACGATTGAAACGGTTCCAGGCAATTGCAAAGGAAGCAGGGCACCTTCTTGATGAAACTGTGCCACTTATAAGGAAATTGAATAGGAAACGCAAGATGGGTGCAAAATATCTTTCATTCATTGCTGCCACAATTTTCTTTGTGAATGAGGAACCAGAACCAATTCCTCATGAGATCCCTCATCTTCTTACAGGTGGTTTTGTCGAGGATAAAAAGGAACCACCTCAAGAACCCTTGAATCTCCTATTAGAGAGAGAAGCTATTGAGAAAACTTATCCTCTTGGTGTGGATGATAAGTTGAAAGAAGTGCCTAAGCCACCACCTCTTCGGAGCCAGAAGCAACTATTCCAGAGGTGGAGATTGAAACTTTTTCAGTGGTTCTTGTCGAGGGACAAGAATATTTGTTTTTACATGATGTAGAGAAGGCATTTGGGCTACGGCTTGATGAATGCCTAAGTTTGTTTTGTACTTTGTCAGAGTGTCCTTTGGATAGTACCTCTGAGTTGTTGGAGAAAAAGTGTTTGCCATTTGGTGACTCAGTGGCCGACACAATAAAATTGGTTTGCAATGACATACTCACAAGTGAACATGAACATATCACAGAAGAACAATTTAATAATGCACAAGAAAGGATATTGGAATCAAAAATTCCCGCCTCACCAGTAATCGAGCAGAGTGGGATGTCCCACTCCAGCATTAATTTACAACTTCAAGAGAGAGGAGAAGAAGAAGATAGAGTTCAGGATGTAAGTATCTTCAATTCATGTCATTCATTCTTACAAACACATGCAGCTACTAATCATAAAACTTTGTGCAGGAGGTGATTGAAGTCGACAAGTTTGCAGCAAGGAGCGGAGGTGATCGAGTGGCTCGTGGAGGTGGCTCATCCCTTGCAAACTACATTGGGAAACTTCCCAAAGACCATTTTGTAATTATCCATAAAGAGTTCAGTCCTCAGGGCCACTTCATGACATGGTGTCTAAAGCAGTAAATTGCTTTGTTTATCAACCATTACACAGGGGAGTAATTGTATCTTTTTAGTTAAGAAATCCCTTGTAACTACAACCTTAGGTTCCAACTTCCGTGGAAAGGTCTTAGGCCAAATAGGTATATCTCTAGGTCTAGGTGTTAGAAATGTTGATCAAATAGCAAACTCAATTTTGACTTACACCCTACCCATGGCTTTGGAGCGTCGAAAGAGAGTCATTGAGAAACTCAAAGCCAATTGATGTAAACAATTGAATTAATATCAAATTTTCACTTTGCTTTATTTACAATTGTCTCAAGTATTTCTTTTTCAGTATATTATCTAAAATTCTTTTGGACCTGCATGTGATGTATTGATGTCATGTAGGGCATTGGGAGGACCTTTAGTTTCATTCTTTTGGACTCTTGATCATTGGGTATGGCCTCCATTAAGGTCTTCTAGGGCATTGGGAGGCCAAATAAGGCCCTGCCACAGAAACGCGGGAGAAGGCCCTGCAAAATGTTTGCAGGGCCTTCTCCCGCGTTTCTGTGGCAGGGCCTTATTTGGCCTCCCAATGCCCTAGAAGACCTTAATGGAGGCCATACCCAATGATCAAGAGTCCAAAAGAATGAAACTAAAGATCCTGACATGCCCAAGGTTACCTTACATGAGACTGAACCTTCACTAGATGGATATTTTCAAGAATGCAAATGTTCTAAGTTTCAAAATGCTCTGCTCATATGTTTCAAAGGTATAGGGAGGTCAAAATTTGTTCATATTAACTACCCCTGATCTAGCTTTACTAGTCATGATCCCTCTTTCATATTTCAAAGGTTTTGTAGGGCATTAGGAGGCCAAATAAGGCCCTGCCACAGAAACGCGGGAGAAGGCCCTGCAAACGTTTTGCAGGGCCTTCTCCCGCGTTTCTGTGGCAGGGCCTTATTTGGCCTCCCAAAGACCTACATGACCTTAAATAAAAAAGAAATTTCAGTACAGGGATATTATCACTAGATCAAAATGACAAGATAAGAAAACAATCATTCATATATGAGAGATTATCACAAGAAAACACATGGAAATGTAAAATGACTGCTCATGTTTCATTCTAAATAATGAGATTATAAATGGAATAGAGGAAAAGTGCTAATGTTTCATTGAAAATGGCAATATTTACAAAAAATCTCTTGTCCATAGAGATCAGTTACAAAACTTATCTACGATCACCCCTAATTCTCCTAGCTAACTGTATGTCCTTCGGTTGTATAGTGACTCGCTTAGCATGGATGGCGCACAGGTTGGAATCCTCTAGCATTGATATCAAAAATGCTTCAGCTGCCTCTTGTAAAGCTTCTAAAGCTAGAGCTTGGATCCTTAACCCTGCACAATACCTTTGTAACTCTTCTTTGACCACCCTTGCAAAGGGTCTTCTAGGTATGAGAAGCTCAGCTGTCTTTTGATAGTGCCTTATCTCTGCAAATGCCTTCGTATATCTTCTTCTTCGTTGTGGTGCTCTAGCTTGTGGTGGTGGTGGTCTTCGTTGGACATTTTCTTGTGGTCTTGGTTGGGGTGGTCTACGACGAGGTTGAAAGAATTTCTTCTTCCGTTGCACGCGTCTTGAGCTTTCTCCTTGTTCAGGATGTTGTTGCTGGCTTGCTCTCTCTCTTGATCATTGGGTATGGCCCCCTGATTTGATGGTAGTGTCTTTCCCGCTACAGTAACCCTATGATTTGTAGGTATTTCTTCGTTACCCCATGGTGGCAATGTTTGACTCTCATCACTTGATTGTGAACGTTGTTGAGACACATCCTCATGCGATTCATCAAAATCATCATCAGAAACTACCTGTCTATGAGCACGCTCCTTCACCCTTGTCTTTGTTGGTCTCTTTGGTGATGGAGGCTCATCATATGATGATGGTGGTGATTGGGGTTGATTTACGGCCTTTTCCCTGGATTGCCCATGTTCCACTTTTTCATGCAACTGTTCACTCCCAGAGGTATGGCCACCACCTGTTTCGCGATGGGATGCAGAGCACGAGACACTACGTCGCCTTTTGTGGTGATTCATCCATGGTGGCTTCTGAGTGCCTTGCACATAGGTAGGAAAGTTAATGGGATCCTTCCTTGCAGTTTGCTTTGTTCGTGCCATCCTCTATAGTGCTAGAATGTTGAAATGAGACAATGAGTCTCCTTTTATAATGTTTCACTTAAAAAGGTTCTGTTCACATCTGAATGGACAAAAAATAGTTTAAAAATTAAAAATTACCTGAAAAAATTGCAAACAAGAGATTAGTGTGTAGCAAACCTTATGAATTATTCAGAAAATGCCATGAATGTATTAAATGACTTCACTTCCATGATGAACCCTGTCGTGTTCTTGTAGCCCGCCATTGAGCATGACGTAAAGGTCCCAATGATGACTTCCATTTTTCACTAGCTAAGTTGTGTTGATTAAATCTTGCAAGTTTTGCAACTTTCGACTCCTTGGCTCGTTCCATTGCATATGTCCTTGAAAATGCAGTACGATAAAACCAATTAAACATCTCTTCCATATAGTTTGATTGCATTGCACCACCACCATGTCGTGTGTTCTTGAAGTAAACACCTCTAGCCTTGTAATGTGACTTCTCCATTCCTTCTGTACTAAAAATCTCCAATGAACCATATCGATGCATAAAAAATGCTCCATGTGCAAATAAAATATGCTGAAATGATATAAGTACATATAACACAATCTTATCAACAAGAAAATTGAAAAAATAAGAAAACTTACAATGTAATGTGTAATATTGCTCTCTCCCCAAGATAGGATGAAACACTTTGCAAACTCCATTAATGTATCTTGAAACAACTGACGGTCATTTTTGTTGGAGCTATTAAGACTCATTAAACCTACCAACTTATCTAAGCATGACCAAACCTTCTTTCGCCTATTACTAAGGTCAATTTGAGAATCATTATCAGTGGTGATCATGCACAAGTCTTTCCATAGCTCCCTGCATTCATTTTTCTTAGGGCTTACACCTGTTCTGAAAAATTTTCTTGCCTTCTTCCCTGTCATTGACACTTGTTGCAAACTATTTTGCGATTCACCAGGTTTTTTGACAACTAGAGTTACATTACCACCATGACAACCAATCGAATTAAGCAACTCTTCCAATTTTTTGATTGCTTGTACAGATTTATCAATTGGCTTCATGGAAAATGCATATTCTATGTGGAGCTTCAATAATCTATCAAATATTCTCATGAAAGCATGCAATGTGCAAAAGTGAACATTAACTAATGGAAATGGAATAATGGGATTCCAATCTTTATCTAATGTGTCACGGTTAGGTATTTCTAACATTGGACACCTTAACAAAGGTCTATCCCATTCCGTGGAAGTAGGTGCATCTATGTATTCATCTAAGCTAGATAGTACTTTTTGTTGTCCCTTTGTTACTTTGTAGCCTCGAGTACAAAATGGACATGGATAACGAGCAGATGCACCTTGCTTGCAACCTAACATGCATTTGATAGTTTTTAAATCCCCACCCAAGTGCCAATCTATCTCAAAATCACCAAAGTTTTCTATGTGGAGCTTTGCACCATGAATTTGAGAAAGTATTACTTTAGTGATCCATGGGGTCCTACTAAAAATCCATGAAAGAACATCATTGGATTCTTTAGGTACTTCAATAGCACCTAACCACCATATTTCTTTCTCGGATTGAACACTATATGTAGATTTAGAGCTAGAGTTACAACTTTCATCAGATATGGCATTTCTCATAGCTTCATTCATGAGTGTCAAACTCAATCTCTCCATTCGTCGTCCCTTTATAATCTGGCATTCATCTAACTTCAATATAAACTGTAATTTGGTATTACAATCTGCATAAATTAGCAAAATCTTTATAACATCAAAATACAATGTATATCAAGGTAACAATAGTGCACATACCTGGTGTTGGAAGCAGCCAGAGGCACAGACGACACGGAAGCATGTAACGACAAAGCAAGGAGCCAGTCGAATCGTTTTTTCAAATAATTATGTTTTCAAATACTTTCCAAAAACCTCCAACAGTGATTTTTATCACTATTGTAACACATGTAACATAGAAAATCCCATTTTGTAATCCATAGCTCCATTTTGTGCAAGCCGAGGAGTCCTCGAGCTTGAGGAGCTTAGGTAGAACAAGCGTATCAATTTTCGTTATTTTTAGATACCGTTTACCCTTCCAAATAGCATCTAGGACCTAATTTTTAACTATGCCGGTCACTAGATGTGAAACAGGTCAAAACTAGTCTAGAAACTATAAAAAGAGCTAGAGAGCTCATTTTTGAGGTTGGTTAGTGTTGGCTAGTGTGAGCTTAGAGTTCTTTTGAGCTTGTAATAGTGTTCTTGAGTAATAGAGCTAATTTCTCACCTTCCATTGTGTCTTGCTTGTCTCTTCGTAGTGTGTGTGTATGTGTGTGTGCATCTTTGTGCTTCTCACCTTCACTCTCACTTCATCTCACATTCACGATCTTCATATCACTCCTATCTCTTCCGCGGATTGACATTAAGGAGGTGGAGCTTCTTAACGTGGTTCTCACCATTGTGCTAGAGCAACACCAAATTTGGCGCCGTTGCCGGGGATCGAGTCTAGGACGAATGTGTGATGGTAAGAGTATAGCAAGAAGTGGCGTTGGAAGGTAAAAATTTCAGTTTTTGTTGTTGTTTTTACTTAGTTTTTAGTGTTTTTCACCTCCCCCACACTCCATCTTCATCACCACATCATCATCTTCATCTCCAAAAAAATATGAAAATTCACCATATCCACCCATTCTCCTCATTTCCCCTCATTTGTGCATGCAAGAGAGTGAGAGAGAGTTTTTGTGCTTGTGTGTACTTTTGTTTTCTTGAGTTTTCTTGCAGGTACAGAGCTCCAGTGCATCAGGAAGGCTGCAAAAAGGTAAGAAAATCATCTTCTGTTAGAAATTTCCGAATGTGTCAGACCATCGCGATGGTCTGCAACCTTCGGCATTTTTGGTAAGCGACCACACCAGCGTGTAGGCGACACCAGCGCCTCTACGAATCCACAGCTGCATTGCAAAAATTCATAGTTTGGTGGACCATCGCGATGGTCTCTGACCATCACGATTGTGTCACACCATCGCGATTGGCTCACGCCATCGCGACGGCTTGGCCGGACCATCGCGACGGTCTCTGACCATCACGATTGTGTCATGCCATCGCGATTGGCTCACGCCATCGCGCCGACGGTGCCACGTGGCAATCTAGACCATCGCGACGGTGCACTTCAGACCATCGCGACGGTGCACTTCAGACCATCGCGACGACACCCTCACACCATCGCGACACTTCAAAAATTCAGACCATCGCGATTGGCTCACGCCATCGCGCCCAGACCATCACGATTGGCTCACGGCATCGCGCTCAGACCATCGCGACGGTGCTCTTCAGACCATCGCGATTATGCATGTTGACCGTTGACTGACGCCATCGCGATTGTGCACTTTCACGCCATCGCGATTGTCCAAGTTCACGCCATCGCGACGGTCCAAGTTCACGCCATCACGATTGTCCAAGTTCACGCCATCGCGACGGTCCAAGTTCACGCCATCGCGATTGTGCAAATTCAGACCATCGCGATTGTCCAATTTCACGCCATCGCGACGGTGCACCCTCACGCCATCGCGACGGTCCCAGACCATCGCGATCATCTCAGACCATCGCGATTGTGCACCCCCATCGCAATTTTTAGGGTTTCATTTTTTGGCCAATTTTGGGGCTATTTTTGGGAAATTTTTGGGTGATTAGACTCATAGGAGACCCCTTAGCTCATATTTGGAGAAAAACCTGTTTGTCAGTTTTTACCCCCCAGGGCCTGAACGGTCATAACTTTTTCATCCGAAGTCCATTTTTTGAGCTTAATAGCTCATTAGAAAGCTCTTGACGAGTACTACGTGACCTCAACTGTTTTTTTCTTAAAGGATACGTCTATTTTTAGACAAGCTATTTTGAGGTTGACCTAGTTTGGGACTAGGAAGCCAGGGGGCAAGCATTAAAAAGTTGGGCAAAAGGGAAAGGACTTAAAAGGTGTATATACTCAAGTGCTTGATGATCCAACTGTGAATTGGTCTAATATCGAATTTTTTCAGGTCTAGCAAGGGCAATCGAAGGCAACCAAGGCAAGGCAGTGAAGGGCACAAAGCTTGGGAAGCGCGGCTTCTTGGGCATCAGAGCAACCAGAAAAGCTGACTCGAGGTTGGAAGATTACTCAACCCCCTCAGTCAATTCTTAGCCTAGGCTAATCGGTAGTGTTGTGGATTAAGACGATAGGAACGCCTCAAGCTCAAGAGAATTAAATTTGTCAAGTTCAAGACTAAAGTAAAGGTGTGTGACGAAAACCTATAGGAAAGAACATAAGTCTGACGGAACGAGAACTCAAAATTATAACGGAAAGTCGAATTCCTGACGCATACATTAAGACAAGAATCTAAAGAAATTTAAAAAGAATCAAGACAGTAATAACAAAGAATCATTGACGATCTGAGTGTGTACTGAGTGTGCAAGGAAGAAAATTAATGAACCTTAGATCGGGCAAACATATAGGCAAGTCAGACCGGAGAAGCCTTAGATCATCAGAGGCAAGTGTAAGAACTACTGCACGATCGTGGGCTCAACAATTGAACAGTAGTTATCCCTACGAGAGCTCAGATACTAGCGAATCAGAAATGGCATTTAGCACAGACAGACCAGAAGGAGGGTTGAATGTAGCCTATTTAGAAAAACCAGAAGGACCCTATAGAACGCAACTAGAGTTTCTCCGGACCAACCGATTAGGTGCTCGCATCTATGAGGATGGTTTGCGAAGGCAAGTGGTGCAAATGCACAATCCCGATCAACCCATTGGATTGGAACGTCCAGTGGTGAAATTTGAGAGAGACGCGTACATAGACAAGGAAGGAACGATGTACATCTTAAGTACGCAGCCAAACAATACCAACAAGTTTGGTGTGATTCAACCAGAGACGGAAGCAAAATCTCAAGGAAAAGAACCATTAGAAGAGCCTAGAACACCTAGAGGGAAATCTGTATTAACACGAGTACTAATCCCGGATTGGATCCCTCAGGACAACAGAAGCATAGAGTTGTTTGTAAATAAAGAAACTGATGAAGCCTTTTGGAGATACAAGACCGAAATACTTAGTGAGGTAGGTATCATCACTATATACGAGTTCAAGGACCCGGATACACCTGGAAAGGTTGTATACCTGGATGAGACTTCAGAAAGAGTCTTTGTGGTACCTGACCGCGCTAAAAACACATACACATGGAGAGGTGAATTGGTATTCCCTCCATCTAGAACAAACATGAATACAAGTCAACAAGGGGCAGGAACATCCTCAGCCCATGGAAATCAAAGAGAGGGAAATAAAGAGAGACCGGAAGTAAGCTTTGACCACCCCATAGGGAGAGATAGAACAACCACGAACACTAATAGAGCGGATAGACAAAGAGATCATGGAGTACTAGGTGGTAGAGATGATTTCCCTCTACCTAGACCACGCGAACACGCAAGAACATTGAGACCCACACAATTAGTAAAATCAATGAAGAATTACTTTGATGGGACAGGAGATCCCTATGACCACGTTGCAGAATTCAAGCAAGTACTAAGAGCCGAACAAGTTGAAGACATGTTCACGCAATACAACGCATTTGGACTAACGTTAAAGAATACCGCTTTAACTTGGTTCCAACCATTGCAACAAAGGCAATTTAGAGACATCCATCACTTTTTAGAGTCATTCATCACTGAATTCTCTAAAAGTGGGATTAGACATGACACGTCTTCGTTGATTCATAGCTTTAAACAGACCCCTCAAGAAACGGTAAGACTGGCAGGACGTAGGTTTAGACAATATGTTGAACGATGTCCAATGCAAGAGCTACCCTCACAAGCCAAGCAAGTGTCATTGTTTCTAGATGGCTTGTTGAGCTCTAAACTGCACTCCTACGTGTACCTAAAAGAACCCAGAACGCTAGAGTAATGTGTAAGAATTTGTATAGACATTGAGGACAACTTAGGAGACGAGTTGGAACTCTCAAAGGTCTATAAGGACTCAGACTGTTCATCTCTAGCATCCACAAAATTGTCTAACTCAATAGAAGACCTAGTAGAAAAAGTGGCCCAGAAACTAGGAGTTTCTAGTAAACCTAGGGTGCTAACTAACAAGCGTTGTTACACCTGTGGTGGTGATCATATGGCAAATGTGTGTCCCAATGCACCACAACCACAAGCCAACCCTAGTGGCCAATATTGTACAATTGAGAGAAGATACACGAATCATACGGCTCAGGACTGCCCATACAACAAACAAACCGTGAGACAGAACTATCCGCAAGCATACCCGCAACCAGGTAGGTATCAAGGCCAATACAATGCTCAGCCCTATTAGTATAGGCCTCCTCAGAACTACCCATACCAGGCTCAATAGAGACCTCAACCTGTCTTAGCTCAGCAGCCACCCCCACCAGCGAATGTCATCTCAGTCAAATACGCTACTGCAGAAGAGAACCTAAGTAGGGCCTTAGTGCCTTCTTCACCTTTGATCACAGAGAGTGACCCACACTCAAATAGTTTTGACTCTACACATGTAGATAGTCCACCCGCATATTACACGGAGTCACCAGAACATGTGGAGACATATCATTATGATAGTCCACCAGGGGAACCTAGTTGGGAGCCCGACTACGCTCATGTGATGTACACAAACCCAAATCCACGGCCCCAATTGAGACAACAAAGACCACAGGGCCCTAGAGGACCATGCTTTAGGTGCCAAGGAGATCATTTCATAAAGGATTGTCCACATCCCCCGATAGCAGGACAATCACAGTACTATAACATCCAAGGCTTTTGTGCTGATTGTGGCAAAGAGCACATAATCAAAGATTGTCCTAAGAACCCTGTTAATGCTTCGAATGTGACACCGATCAATGTGATAGGTATTGTAAGTAACGCAGATGGATCCAACCCTACATACGTGCCTATCCAAGCTATAACAAGAGCCCAGGCACTCTTACAAAACCAACAGCTTAATCAAGAGAAAGTAGCCGGAAGTAGTGAAGTTGCAGAATCTAGTAGTAAAAAGACGAAATCTTGGAAAGATTCTAGAGAAAGGATAAAGAGAAAGTGGAGTAAAAAGATAACTGAGTTGGAAGGAAGTTTGAAGGAATCTAGAGCCAAAATCCAAGAATTGACTTCACAGGAATTGAATCAAGAGAATCCAGCTCAGAAATCAGGATCAGTTTTAGCGGAACCCATACCAGAGAATCTAGACATGATGTTTCGTGCATATCAGGCTAGATTAAAAGAGGGACCTCAGGTAGCTAAAATGAGCAAAAACTACCCTCGAGCTGATCTAGAAATTGAGAGAACAAAACTTTGCATGAAGATGGTAGAACTAGCACAAGCTTTGTTTGAAGCCTCTAGATATCTTAATTGGAATAACATGGCAAAACCGGAACTACATTTTCAAGGACTAATGGAGAGGCTAGAATACTTGATTGAAAGCAAAGAGAAAAAGGATCAGCATAGGAACCCTATTGTCCCAGAGACATAGGAAAGGAATGCGCCATCCCTGTCTCAAGTACCCAACTCAGAAAGTCAAGACAGCCTGTCTTCCATACATAGGTACTCACATGAATTTTTGAGAGAAATACAAGAAGAGAAATGGAGAAAGGAACAAGGAACCCATCCTCCTATTCAAGAAATAGATGACTTGCAGGAACAATTTCCCCAAGACATTCCCTCTATTTACGATGACGTAGAGGAAGAACAACTGAGTGAACACACAAGATTTGAATCTAATTCTTTACGAGAATTACCTCAGTTCACGGGACCTTGGGAAGCAAAGTCTATTAGTATGAGAGCACCCACGATAATAGTGAGGAATGAAGAATCAGTAATCCCTAGAAACACGGAAGTGATCAAGAATACTAAAGTACAGTGTAACTTCACTCTAGAGGAGTTGCTGAAGATAAAACCAAAATTGTGGAAACATGTAGCAAATCAATTTCCCGAGCTTGCTACTACTCCCTCACAAATAGCATCACAAAATAAGGTACCAGAGATACCCGTAGAAAAGATCGGAGATGTAAGCGAAGGAGAGGAAGGTAACACGTATCTTCCGATAACCCATCAGGGCTACACCACGAAAGCCATCTTAGATTCAGGAGCCGGAGTAGCCATCGCTACCACCGCTTTATGGAAACGTTGGGGTAAGCCAGCATTAAGACCCACCAGAATGAAGCTACAAATGGCTGATGGACACATAGAAAAACCATTAGGTTTACTAGAAGGCATATCTCTCACCACTTGTGGTGTAGAATTTGAGCATACTTTCGCCATTTGTGATTTTAGTAAAAACCATGCTTATGAGATGATATTGGGACGACCATTCATGCGTCAGTTGCAAATTGTACAAGATTGGGGAACTAATTCGTTGTACTTGCAACATTTAGGGGTGACTACCAAAGTCAATCTTAAAGACTATTCACATAGAGACGTACCCCCAATACAATGGAATACCATCCATAAGACACCAGTAGAGACGGAATCCGTGCACTCATTAGAATCAGATCCTTCTTGGTTGCATGAGGATACTCATTTATGGATGTGTAAAGTAGCCAAACAAGAGGAAGAAAGATTAGAAGCAAGGACCTTAGGTGCAGAACAAAATCCACGAACCCTTCAAGATCCAGCCTACGCACCTGTAGTATTCCCAGACGAAGAGTTTGAACCCCATGGTTGGGCAGAAATCCTAGCAACCATGGACGTAGCCATCAATGAAGAACAATGGACACCCCACTGTGACGAGGATGGCTATGACATTTCAGTTTTCACGATAGAGCCAATCATGTGCGATGCAATTTTAGAAGAGTGTGAACCTAACACTGATGCATTTGAGGATGCGAGCGATTTTGATTTAGAATCAATTATCATGGACCCACCCTTTGCATCAGAGGAAGAATATTTTTTCGAAGTAGAAACTCACACTCAGAGACATGAGGAAATTATGAATGATGTGAGATTAGCCACTCAAGTGACTACTAAGAGTGAAGGTAAGAAAAGAAAGAAGAAAGCAACCATGTCAGAAAAAGAAGAATCCTTGTTTGAAGTACCCGAGAACTTCAAGAAATATGAAATCGAAGATAGAAGAATCATGGTACGAATGCCTAATAGAAAGGCGAATGACGGACAAGTATATGATAACCGAGAGAAAACCAAGAAAATAATAGTTGCTATCGAAGGAGAAGAAGAAAAATGTACATACATAGGGCATGATTTGACAACTGAAGAAGAAGAAGAGCTAGTTGCCCTATTACGCAAATATAGAGATGTTTTTGCGTGGAGTTACAAAGATTTGAAAGGAGTAGATCCAGATATATGTTCTCATAGAATCTCTATGACTCCAGATGCAAAACCGACAAAACAGAAACCTTACACATACAATGATAACTACGCTGCGAAGATTAAAGAGGAGATAGATTGCTTGATAGAAGCAGGATTCATTTATGAAATTGAGCATACCGAATGGGTATCCCCCATTGTGGTTGTGCCCAAGAAGAATGGAAAATTGCGTGTGTGTATTAACCTTAAAAAAGTTAATGCCGCAACGATTAGAGATAGTTATCCTCTTCCTATCACGGAACATCTATTGGAAAGAGTTGCGGGCAAGGAAGTTTACAACTTCCTTGATGGATTTTCAGGCTATAATCAAGTAGCCATTGCTCCAGAGGACCAACACAAGACGGCTTTTGCCACTGAATGGGGCATATTTGCATTTCTTGTAATGCCATTTGGCTTAATAAATGCACCCGCCACTTTCCAGCGACTCATGTGTCATGTTTTTAAGGAATTCTTACGCAAGAGTTTGGAAGTTTATGTCGATGACTTATGTGCACATTCAAATGTAAGACAGACGCATATCCCAGAGTTAAGGCAAATATTTGACAAATGTCGAGAATATCAGGTTTGTTTGAACCCAGAAAAATGCGTTTTCATGGTCAGACAAGGCAAAATTCTAGGACACATTGTGTCAAAAAATGGAATCTCTACGGATGAAGAAAAGGTGAAAGTAATTGCAGAATTACCTAGACCAACTAATGTGAAAGAGGTACAGGCATTTATGGGCCATTGCCGTTATTATAGGAGATTCATACACATGTATGCAATCATAGCCAAGCCTTTGTACTCTCTTTTAACCAATTTTGAATGGACAGATGAATGTGAAAATTCATTCAATGAACTTAAACGACGCTTGTGCTCAGCACCTATATTGACAACCCCAGATTGGAGTAAGCCATTCCATGTACATGTGGATGCATCCAATTATGCCATAGGATGCATGTTAGCACAACCCACGAATGAAGGTAACATAGATCTCCCCATAGCTTACGCGAGTAGACAATTGAACGCAGCAGAAAGAAATTACACCACGACGGAACGAGAAGGATTAGGGATGATCTACGCAGTAAAGAAGTTTAGGCACTACTTGTTGGCAAACAAATTCAAGTTCTTTACAGATCATCAAGCCCTATTGTACTTAGTCAACAAGCCATGTAACACAGGACGACTGATACGTTGGTTTCTATTACTCATGGAGTATGATTTTGAAGTCGTAGTCAGGAAAGGAAAGCCACATCTTAGAGCTGACCACCTTTCGAGATTAACCTCAGGAGAAGCTCCTCAAGGAGTAGCGGATGAATTACCAGATGCATACTTGTTTAACCTTGAGATAGCACCAGAATGGGCTAACCCTATAGTCCCTATTCTGACATATGGACCCAAGAATCCTAGGATAAAGATCAAAGAAGGAGAGATTACCAAGTCTCAGAGGTACCAAATAATGGCAGGAAGCATATATAAACAGGATAATCAAAAGATTCTTGCTTGTTGTATAGATGAATCAGAACATGCGAATTGGTTGCAATTAGCACATGTAGGTGCACTAAAGCAACATCATTCAAAACATCGAACATTACAGACTCTGCATAGACTAGGAGTATATTGGCCTACGATGGAAGCAGATGTCTACAGGTTGTGTAAGGAATGCAACGTTTGTTGTGAAAGACCACCAGTAGAGCATGCTACATTGTATCATGTGTCTCTCACACGAGACTGGAGTGAACAATTAGTGACATACTTGAGGACGAAGACATTCCCTCAAGGAATGACTTTAGCACGACAACGCAGTCTAGAGCAGGAAGCTCACGACTATTCACTTATTGGCGATAATCTATACAAAAGAGGACGAGATGGATATCTAAGACAATGTGTTCATGAAAACGATTATCTGAGCATACTAGAGACTGCACACCAAGGTGTTGCAGGAGGTCATTTTGGACCCGATAGGATAATCAAAGCCATCCTCTTTGCAGGATTATGGTGGCCCACTCTTCACATGGATGCTCATACCTATGTAAAGAGACGTGATGTGTGCCAAAGAACTCAGTTTCCTACTCGCAGAGATGAAATGCCATTGAAACCCATGATGGGCGGACGTGCATTTTCTAAGTGGGGTATAGACTTTGTAGGACCCATTAACCCCCCTGCAAAAGGTACACATGCTGAATACATTATTGTTGCCACAGATTATCTTACGAAATGGGTAGAGGCAAAAGCCACAAAAAAGAATGATGCACACACAACTGCAAAATTCTTATTTGAAAATGTCTTTACAAGATATAGACTGCCTATAGAGTTAGTGAGCGATCGAGGCACTCACTTTCTAAACCAAGTCATTGAATATCTGTTACAGGATTTTATGGTGATTCACAAGAAATCCGCACCATATCATCCTCAGGCCAATGGTCAGGCTGAAAGCACTAATAAGATCCTTTGTAACGTACTGACGAAACTCGTGAACAACAAACGTTCAGATTGGGACAAACAGTTACACCACGCTGTTTGGGCATATCGAGTGGCCTACAAGACCGTACTCAATGCAACTCCCTTTCAGATGGTTTTTGGTCAGAATGCTGTGCTTCCTTTGGACTTCTTGATACCGACCCTTAAGGTTGCACAAGAACATCAGTGGACCGGCCACGAATTATCAGCGAGAATAATGGACTTGGAACGATTAGGAGAAACCAGGCTAAAGGCAGCAGCAGGAATATATGCAGCGAAGAAGCGACAGAAAGCATATTTTGACGCACATGTGAAAGATAAAGGCCTAAAAGAAGGAGATTTAGTCCTAGTATATACGCTAAAGCAACACGCACGTAAGTTAGAAAAGCGAGGTTATGGACCTATGATCATTAACAGACTCTCAACAAGTGGAGCAGTACAATTAGCCACTTTAGAAGGAGATATAATGCCTAATTACATTAGTGGTTGTAGAGTCAAGCTATATCAGGAACCTCTTACTGAGGATATGCTTAGACGACTCACGTTGGCAAAGAAGCGTAAGGAGGAAGAAAATAGAATACGAGCGGAAGCTCAGGCAGAAGCAATAGAACGCATTAAACGCATGAAGTTAAGAAGACAAGGACTAGGGAGAGAACATTATAACCATCTGGAAACTACACCCAGATACCCCATGGCCATGTGTCAAGTAAAGTCAACCACTCATCCTAGTATAGTGGACAGGAGACCATTCATTACAGTCAGGTTAGAGCACGGCAACCCTTGCCAAGAGCTCAGGGCTTTAATTGACTCAGGTGCTGCGACTAGTGCGATTAGATGGTCCCACTATAAGGATTCAGGAATAGAAATGCGGCCAATTGAGGCATACCTCATAGGCCTAGGAGGCATGGAAACCCCTTGCATGGGTGAGGTGGACCTTCCTATCCTCATTAAGGATGTGACCATGACAGCGAAGCTACTAGTGTGCCATGATGATGACCTGATAGAACCCCTAATCCTTGGCCAAGATTGGCTATACGATCACTCAGTGGACCTAAATCTTAGACAAGGCTCCTTACAGATTGGAACCTTAGAACAGAAGCGAGTGATACCGCTTGACTTCCCTAACGGCATTTCGATTGAGGTTTGTAACCCTAGACCCTATGAAACACATGCGACGGAAGACCGAAAGATCTTGGGTCGGACCAGTCACATTACGTCTACTCCAACCCACTCGGGCTTGGGTAGGGACAATTGTCAATCAGAAGAACGACAGGAGATCTTCCCTGGGGCTTCCTGCAAAGTAGAAAGGGCAGCTACCCAACCGCTAGGGCAGATGAACACAATCAGCGGTCAGGTGGGTTACATCAGCGGCCAAATGAGCACAACACCCTGCGGTGCTCATCCTTCCAAACTTGCTGCGGACTGGCCTAGATTAAAGATAAAGAACGAATCACTTCCTAATGGGCAGGTCACGCAAGTGTTGGATCTCCCTTCTTTTCCAAAGCAGAGCGTCCAATGGACCTCTCAAACCCAATCACGAACGAGTCAACCACAACAAAGGAACCCAGACCGACAACATCACCAGGCAAGGCAGAGAAAGCAGAAGTATCAGCATCACAGAACAAGTGGCACGAAACAAATATGGGTGCCAAAAGGACAGCAACCACAGGCTATTGGCAACACTGCAGACGAGAACAGGATAAAGTTGCAATAGAAGCAGAGTTCGCATCCAAAGTCCCCTCGATCTTCTTCTACACGTACCAGTACTCGACAGATTTGGATCGCCAAGAAGTATCTTACCAATCGACCCACACCCATGCAGATTTGGGTACCCAAACCATGTATCATAGCCCAACCCTCTAGCCATGTAATATATACCCCTCAGAAATCTTTCCATCCTTCAATACCACCAAACCCGATACCGCTTTTTGTCCCTCAGCAGAAACACACCACCCACTCAAAGACTCTTAGGAAATGGATACCGAAACGTATCCAAACGTCTTCTTGTACCATCGTATCTAGCAATTCTCCCACCCCGTTTAAACTCCACCCTTGTACTAATTCACCTTCAACCAAACCTTGTATAAATTCATACACCCAAACCCCACATCATGCATAATAATGGCTCATCAAGAAATGTATGCATAATCTGACCATGTAGGTGTCTAGAGACCTGCATTAGTTTTGCAAATAATCATTGCATTAATCACTTCACGACACTTGGCTACACGAGTTACACATCGGTTATGGAAAGGGATTGCGGTCTCACCTTAATGGGATCATAATTAATTTCCATACTAATGTGTTAATCTTTTGTAGCAGATCTTTTCCATTAGCTCATCAGTCATCATGCAAACCGAAGCAGGACCATCGGAAGCAGGCCCCAGCGTGGCTGCGGTGCCCCTCAATGTTTTACGCGCAGAATCCCACCCGACCGCTCCACCGCCAGAGTTCCAAGGATTTTCGGGACCCATGCCAATCGATAACCCACCTATGGGATACACAGAGAAGATACACCGTAACTCTCACTGGTTCCAAGGCCTAGCAGGACCATTAGCTGATGCTGACTTCATTTTTGAAGCAAATATGACATTTGATGACCGCACATGGGGCAAGTATCAATTCTTCTCAAGAGAATTCGAAGGCCTACAGAACACCCAGGACTTAACTCATGTTTGGGCTAGAGCCGGCTTCACGGAGTATTTCAGTGATCCTCTGCCCAAACCTGACTTTTATAGGTGTTATTACTTAATCACCACTTTGCTGGCCTCAGAGAATAAGGACATCCCAGGAACCTTTATTTTGCCTTCTTTAGTGGATGATCCACCTTACAAAAGATTTTATCTTTCGAAGGATTTAATCAGAGCGGCCATCAAGATACATGGAACACACACTCCAACGGAGAAAGAACGGCTAGTCCTAGAGCAGATGAAGCGTAGTGACGTAACTAAGTGGGAGGATATTTCTGCTATAACACCTGAGCTCTCTAAGCCATTATGGATATGCATGCAACACTTTGCTTTCCCAGCTCAGGATCGTTTTACCATGCCTCACAAGAGAATCTAGTTTGGATTATACTTAGCCTGTACTGGACCTCAAACGGTTGATCTAGCCAGCTGGATCATTGATCAGCTCTATTTGGCACAACATAGGTGGGAGCGAAAGAAGGTAATCAATGGATGCTGCACCCTCACCAGGATCATATATATGTGCTTGGCATATGATTTACCCATAGAGCGTGCCATGACCAGTGAGGAACTGAAAGCATTCAAAGGGACCACTAGGAAGGCTAGAAAGTCTAGCAAAGGGAGAGCCGGAAAGCGGATGAGAGGTACTATCCCGTGCCTACAGGTCCCAGAATCACCCTCTCCACAACCATCTCCAGCGCAGTCACCAACAGCAGCCACTCCCACAGTACCACCCATTCGTATACGGTTATCAAGACCAGTTACGCCGGAGGGCACCACCAGTACTGTTGCACCCCAAGCAGCCACAACCACAGAACCTATCACCACAGTAGCGGAACTTCCCACCACTATCGGTGCGGAAGCTTTCTCTTTTCCAATACCGCATTTAGAACCAGGACAAGCAGAGCCACTGGACCAAACTTTTGATTTTGAGATGCCCGATGCATTCTCCAATGAGTTCCAGTTTTCAGAAGGACAAATGTTTTCTCAAGAATTTGAAAGGCCTAGCTACCCTACCACACCCAGGGATCAGCCACAAGGACAGGTCGTGTCCAGCTCTGATGACGAAAGAACAGCAACCGATGACGACGAAGGAGACGACGAAGCTAGCCAGGGAACACATGAATCCCAAGAGCAGGAACAGACAGATGGCCAAGGCCAACAAACCGACACACATGGCGATACAAGTACCCATGAAGATGAAACTTACGAGGCAGCAGCTTATACTCTAGCTATCAAGAAGCTGTATAGAACTATGGAAAAAGTTTGGGCACGCAAGAAGCTGACAGAGGAAGAGAGCCAAAAAATAATAGAACAAGAACTTGTCACAAGCGGATTCGAAGACGCATATATCAAAGGATTCAAAGAATTAGTCCAATCAGTAGGCTCCAACGAGGCACTCAAGTACTTGCAACGAAAGCCACTGCCACAGTTTGACCCCCGCAGAGTACGACTACTTTCAAAGCCCGGCGAATACATTCGTGTACCAACCGGAGCACAATCTTCAGAACAAGCCAGGGAGGCACGCCTCGTCCCCGAACATTCATTGGCCGTAGAAACCATCATTGTAGATTCCCCACCCCACGCTACAACTGTACCTACCTCAGTAGTCACTGAAGTACCGACCACCCCAACCGCTCCTCTCTCACCACCCGTCCATCCAGCCTCCCCTCTTCACCCTCCTTCCCCCATACCCACATCTTCATTCGCCGGTGGTGTTGCAGAAACCGTCTTTACGACCACTCACCCCACAATTCCCGTGCCCATTAGCCCTAATCTACCCCTTCCCACACCCACCTTTCTATCCAACCCATTCCTTCATCAATCTTTTCCATCTTTCCCCACAACTCCAAGACCCCTTTTCCCATTCCCCCCGCCATTAACCTTCTCCCCCGTCTCACCTCCCCGACCCACTGTAACCCCTCTTTCCCCTTTCCACCAAGCTGCTCCAGCCAGCCCCCCTGTAAATTACCCCTCAACATTTGTAAATCCCGTATTTACACCAGCACGAGCACCCACATTCACACCCATATTCACGGTCACCGCACTAGATACGTCCACTGACATGGACATCTCACCACCCACTGCACCATCACTACCTTCACTCACGGCACCAACATTTTTAGGCACATCCCAATTTTCAACAATCACTACATCATCCACCTTCCCATCCCCATTCCCCGTTCCCGTTGCATCTACACCAACTGCATCTTCATTTAGCACCCCGTTAATACTATCACCCACTGTAGATAATGCATTCCGACAGATGCTCATGTGTATGACGCAAGTAAGAGATGAGTTCACATCTCTTGGTGATAATTATCAGCAGCTGCAGAGGACAACGAATGACTTACAGTCGCAGCTTAACTTATTGTCCATTGAGAATGCCTCTCTGAACACCCGCTACCAAGAATTACGCGAGGCTTATCACAAATTGGAACTAGAAAGTGAAGAAAAGACCAAGGAAGCCACTGCTGACCTGGATAATTTATTAAGAGCCCAGATAGTCCGCAATGCAACGCTAACACGAAACATGGGCTTACTACGAAGACACCTAACAGCCGCCAAGGAAGAAAACCAGCGCTTACAGGATCAGAACCGAGAAAACTTAGAAGCAGCGCTCGACCACCCAGAACAACCACTCAGTCCTAGCAGGTTCAAAGCCATTCCTTCAGACTCGATGAGGATGCTGCTAGACGATCATGTGAGATTGCTAGATGAATATGACCGCATGAACGAGGAGTTACAGAAACTCAAAGAAGATCACAAATTACTCCAGTTACGAGAACCGGCACACCACGACAGACCAGCACCTGTGGACCCCTCTCCTGACCTCCTAGAGGAACTCAACTCATTACGGGCCCAGGTATCGAACCTCGAATCAAGGATTGCAGTATATGAAGCGCCACCCAGGCCAGATTCCCCACCTGAGCTTCCAGCTGAGGACGAAACGATCACCATCCCGGTGGAGGAAACGTTTGAAGAAGCGTACGAGCCACAACCCATCCCAGGCGGACGCGTCACGGCCGAAGGTCAGATGACGTACGAACTCCCGACCCCCGCGTGGATGAAGACTATTGAGGAAATTGGAACAACGCACTCAGCAAGAGTAGAGGCACAATTACATGCCATGGCGATGATAGAAGAAAAGATATTACAGTCTCCATTCTTTGCTCATTTGGCCCCGCGACGATACATATCTGGGCACGAGCTATAGTATAAACCATATTTCATGTTAATGGCCGAATACCAGTTAGCCATTGAGAAAGAGACAGGTAAGAAACCATCGCATGCGACTCAGTTCGAGGAAGACGATTTGCCACTAGATGCGCAGCAAGGAGAGATCTATCAACCAGAGTGGCGAAAAAATTTACTACAGCAGTATCCAGAGATGATGAGTACATGGGTAAAGGCACCTTTGCACTTGAAGTATAACCCGTGTTGGGGACCAGTGCCACGACGCCGCTCCTGGACTGCCTTTGCTATTAAGGTACAAAACAATAAGCAGTGCCAAGACTGGTTGAATTACCCCTATTTTAAGCCACCCATTGAGTTACCAACTGTTGGCTACATGATGGCTACAATTCGCCACTAGCTCCCTAGATTAACGAATCGTTTTTTCAAATAATTATGTTTTCAAATACTTTCCAAAAACCTCCAACAATGATTTTTATCACTATTGTAACACATGTAACATAGAAAATCCCATTTTGTAATCCATAGCTCCATTTTGTGCAAGCCGAGGAGTCCTCGAGCTTGAGGAGCTTAGGTAGAACAAGCGTATCAATTTTCGTTATTTTTAGATACCGTTTACCCTTCCAAATAGCATCTAGGACCTAATTTTTAACTATGCCGGTCACTAGATGTGAAACCGGTCAAAACTAGTCTAGAAACTATAAAAAGAGCTAGAGAGCTCATTTTTGAGGTTGGTTAGTGTTGGCTAGTGTGAGCTTAGAGTTCTTTTGAGCTTGTAATAGTGTTCTTGAGTAATAGAGCTAATTTCTCACCTTCCATTGTGTCTTGCTTGTCTCTTCGTAGTGTGTGTGTATGTGTGTGTGCATCTTTGTGCTTCTCACCTTCACTCTCACTTCATCTCACATTCACGATCTTCATATCACTCCTATCTCTTCCGCGGATTGACATTAAGGAGGTGGAGCTTCTTAACGTGGTTCTCACCATTGTGCTAGAGCAACACCTGGTATAGTAGATTTGTAAAATTGAACCATTGCCTGTTGAAGCCTCTCGAAATCCACGAATATGTTGTTGTACTTTGTGTAAGGAAATCCATTTTCAACTGCGCTTTTCAACTCTTTTTTGGATGTAGATAAATGATAAATAGACATAGGCATAATATCCTCTATATATAAGTAGTTTCCAAGAATACTAGTTATATCTTCATTCGACATTGACTTCTTTAGCGATACCTTGTAAGGAGATGGAAACATATTCTGTAAAATACCTTCTCTTTCTAATGAATGCTTCAAAAGGTTGTACAATGCACTGTATCCTTTAGTACTAATTCCTACTTCATCACATACCATCTGCACGTCTCTAGGAGTGATAATATCTTGTAACTTTTTTGTGAAATCTTTGATCACTTTCTTCTTGATAAGGTTTCCTATCCGTGACTCCAAAATACTAACCACCTGCTTGTTGGTCAAACAAGAATTTAATAACTTGAATTGATCCTCTGTTGTTGATGATGCATTAACATCTTCAACGAATGACCTACATAACAAGAAATATATATATATATATATACATATAAAAGTCTTCCAAAAAGAGAAACAAATACAAGCCAAACCTTATTGCAAAAACTCGTCGTTTGCGTGCTCCACCACCAATTGAAAGAGAGTCAAAGGATGTTAATGATCGTCTCCTACGTCGCATCCCAAGTGGAGTCTCTCTCAAGTGTTGGACAGTGTTTTTAAATGTCTCAATTGTTCTCTCCTTTTCTTCCATATGCTTTTCAAGCTCTGCAAGCTTTTCTTGTAAAGATATGATTGTGCTTTCAAAAGTGACCAACCTTGTATGATTTAGTTGATATTGTTGAATCCAATACTTAGTAATGGCAGTTGAATGTGTAGATAATCGTTGACAATAACCTAAGAGCCCAGCTTTACCGGCACCGATGAACTGAAGTAAAGTTGAGAGGTTATGGAATGTTGGATGGTAAGAAGACATTGGATCAGGAGGGTATAATGAACCATGAGTCCAAAGATCAATATTCTTTTCTCCAGCTTCACGACGCTCATTTTGAGAGTTCACATCATTGTTGCATTGTGTATTTGGAGCAAACTCTCTGGGCACACGAACATGGATACTTGTTGATGCTGGGGCATGAGGACGTCCTAATGTGAGGTTTGTAATAGGTGTCAACACCATCTTTTCCAACAATTAAACAATACTGAGAAAGAGACCAGAAATTTGTTTGGAAGAGATGCTAGAGCATGATTTTCTCAAGAAAAGTTTGTTTTCTTGGATGAGGATGGGTCACAGTGTGTTTTTCCACTGAGAATAGCCAAAAATGTTGAAATTTTGAAAAAGTCATTTTTTGGGTGAAGAGTAGTTACGGATTTGATGATGTGGCACTCTACTTTTGGAGGGATTTTAAAAATATTGCTTTTTCAAAAGGAAAATTAAAAACTAAACTAAAAAAAAGTCACTTCTGACATATATATTAAAAAATGAGCCCTTTCAAGTAAATAAACACTGAAATTGAGACTTTAAAAAAAAAATCATTTTTTTATTCCCATACATGCTCGAGTTTGATGATGTGGAAAGTAGATTCCCTTTCTCTCTCTCTAAAAGAAGAGAGAGAGGAGCCTAGTAAGCCTTAAAAAAAGCCTACTCCAGCCTACTAAAAAGTGCCCTATTAAATGCACTTTGTCCCCTTAGACAACAGCAGAATGAGGCTTAATCCCTGAAAATTAGGGATCCTTACAAGGCCCATGCAGGGTTCACCCTTTTTCCTAATGGCAAGCGCTGTGTTTTTTTCATGATTTTCTGCTCATACGGAGCGCGCCATTGCCGACGCTCAGAAATTTGAATTTCCCGCCAAAAAACGCGATTCTGTGATGAAAATCGCGATTCTGTGAAAATTCAAATTTTTTTGAAAAATCACGATTTTCTGTTTTCCCGCCTAAAAGTTGGCTAAAAGAATCATGATTTTGTGGTCATTCTCAGAATCGCGATTCTGTGATTGTGCTCAAAATCGCGATTCTCATAAATCACGATTTTCAGCCAAAAAAATACGATTCTGAGAAACACGATGTTGTGAAAACACGATTCTGTAAAAACACGATTCTCTGCTCAAAATCGCGATTCTCACCAATCACGATTTTCAGCAAAAACAC
This sequence comes from Ceratopteris richardii, assembly GCA_020310875.1. Taxonomy (NCBI): domain Eukaryota; kingdom Viridiplantae; phylum Streptophyta; class Polypodiopsida; order Polypodiales; family Pteridaceae; genus Ceratopteris; species Ceratopteris richardii. The sequence goes on from CM035409.1 coordinate 72,131,950, forward strand.
GATTTTCAGCAAAAACACAATTTTGTGAAAAAGCGATTCTGTGATTGTGCTCAAAATCGCGATTCTCACAAATCACGATTTTCAGCCAAAAAAATACGATTCTGAGAAACACGATGTTGTGAAAACACGATTCTGTAAAAACACGATTCTGTAAAAACACGATTCTCTGCTCAAAATCGTGATTCTCACCAATCACGATTTTCAGTAAAAAACACGATTTTCAGCAAAAGCACGATTTTGTGAAAAAGCGATTCTGTGGTTGTGCTCAAAATCGCGATTCTCACAAATCACGATTTTCAGCCAAACCACGATTCTATGAAAACATGATTTTTTATTGGCAACCGCGATTTTCATGTAAAAAATGCGATTATGTGAAAAAGACGATTCTCTGCCCAAAATCGCGATTTTGAAAAATCACGATTTTCATGTCAAAAACACGATTCTGAGAAAACACGATTCTGTGATTGCGCTCAAAATCGCGATTCTCACAAATCACGATTTTCAGCCAAAAAATTCAGCAAAAACACGATTTTGTGAAAACGCGATTCTCTGAGACAAAATCGCGATTTTCATGTAAAAAAAAAAACACGATTCTAAGAACCACGATTTTGTGAAAAAACACGATTTTGTGAATCACGATTCTCTGAGTCAAAATCGCGATTCTCTAAAATACGATTTTTTGCTCAACATCGCGATTTTCAGAAACACGATTTTGTGCTCAACATCGCGATTTTCAGAAACACGATTTTGTGCTCAACATCGCGATTTTCAGAAACACGATTTTGTGCTCAACATCGCGATTTTCAAAACACGATTTTGTGCTCAACATCGCGATTCTTTGACTTCACAGCATCGCGATTCTCTGAAAGTTCACAAAATCGCGATTTTTTTGAAAAGGTCCTGTTTGCCTGTTTTGACCCCCAGGAGCCTGATTTGACATAACTTTTTCATCCAAAGTCCATTTTTCTCGTTTCAAATCCTACACGATCTCAACTATTTTTTTCAAGAATAATGCGTTGATTTTGACATAGGATAATTTGAAGTTGACCCTCAAGTGGGACTAGGGAACCAAGGGGGCTCCAAAGAATTTTGAACCATACCAAGGGGAAAATTTGGACTCTTGACTAAAGCATATGAATGTGAGATCTGGTAGACACTTAGGCAAGGATAAACAAAGCATTAGATCTTCTGAGGCTAGTGTCAACCATACATCCAAGTCTTGGGCACAACAACTAAGTGATCATCTTTTACTAAGTTCAGACACAAGTGATTCAGAAATGTCTTTTAGCATGGGAAAACCTGTAGGTGGCTCAGGGACTGCACATCTACAAACACCAGAAGGTCCCTATAAGACACAGTTGGAATATATTCGGACCAACCAATTAGGTGCTCGCATCTATGAGGATGGTCTGAGGCGATCAGTGGTCCAACTCAAAAATCCAGATCAATCCTTTGGACTTGAACACCCGGTGGTCAAGTTCGAAGAGGGTTCATACATTGATAAGGAAGGAACTGTTGGAGAATTCCTCTCCTAATCGCAGCGGAAAGTGTAGAAGACCTTCTCAGGATGAAGACTCTTGCCAATAGCAGAACCTTCAAATGAAAACTGGTACCAATTGAAATATCCAATGAACTTGAAACTTTGGTCACTCAAACTAGACACCTAGAGCTTTCAAATGGGATATCAAACACTCAATTTGGAGTAGATTTGAGTTGTCAACTATTTGATTCAAAACAGACTACCTGTCCACTCAGTTAGGCTGAAAACTGGACTTCACTAAAACCTGAATAACTCAGAGAGCATAAAGAATTTCATAAAACTGTTCTAGACAGAGGAAGTACTCAAGATAAGCTTTCCAACGAATGTTTAAACACTAAATTTGGATACATATGTTGAGAGATATGACTCTCACAAGTAGACTACCCAAAAATGGGTGTGCGGCTGGACACAGCTGAAAACTGGACTTCACTAAAACCTGAATAACTCAGAAAGCATAAAGAATTTCATAAAACTATTCTAGACATAGGAAGTACTCAAGATAAGCTTTCCAACGAATGTTTAAACACTAAATTTGGATACATATGTTGAGAGATATGACTCTCACAAGTAGACTACCCAAAAATGGGTGTGCAGCTGGACACACTCTATGAGAGTGAACTGAACGAAATGACTCAAACCAAATGAAGTAGATACAAGGGGGCTTCCACGCCTTCTTGCTCTCACATTGAGTGTCCTCCCTTGCTTCTTTTATAGCCAAGTGACCAAAAACTCTCATGATGAGTTTGAGAGCTCTTCACCATCATTTCTCCACTACTTTGGACAGCCACTCCTCTTACAATTCAGATTTTGGATTTGATTCTCTTTTGAATGATTCTCTTTTGGCCTCCACTACTTGCTGAAGTAAATGCTTCTATTTTTCATTTTTGTATTTTCCTTCTACTTGAAGAAAATCCTTTTTGCAAAAATATATACGAGCTTACTTCTTTATTTTTAACACTCCCCCTCAAGCTCACATGTGAGCTTGCACCTTCAACCATATCTTGTAAGTTGATGTCGTCCTTGAACCTCTTGAGCTTAGAAGCATCGAGGGACTTTGTAAGCATGTCTGCAACCTGGTCATTAGTTCCAATGAACTTTATATCCACATCCTTGCTCAAAACTTTTTCTCGAACATAATGATAATGCACTTCTATGTGCTTGCTTCGTGCATGAAACATTGGATTGTTTGTCAAGTGAATGCTTGACATGTTGTCACCATAAATTGGAATGGTCTCCACCTGCACATCAAGATCAGCCAAGAGCTTCTTAATCCACATAGCTTCACAAGTTGCAAAGGCTAAACCTCTATATTCAGCTTCTGTAGATGATAGTGCAACAGTAGGTTGCTTCTTTGAGCTCCATGTGATAGGTTTGCTACCTATCATGAACACATAACCTGAAGTGGATCTTCTATCCTCCTTGGAACCAGCCCAAACAGCATCACTGAAGCCCTTTACCTGCAATTCTTCATCATATCTATAAAACAATGCATGATTGACAGTGTGCTTCACATATCTTAACACTCGTTTGGCCGAATTTAAATGTTCACTTGTCGGAGCTTGCATAAATTGAGAAAGAACTCCAACAATATAACACAAATCTAGTCTTGTGATCGTAGCATAGATCAATGAACCTATAATACTCCTGTATGTAGTTACATCATGTAACTTCTCTCCATCATTTGAGCATAGCTTCACATTTGTGTCCATAGGTTGAGTGAGTGGTTTGCATTCACTCATTCCAAATCTGAAAAGAACATCCAATAGGTACTTTCTTTGCATTAAGTAAATGCCATCTTTCCCATAGACTATCTCAATGCCTAAAAAGTATTTCAGCTCACCAAGATCTGAAATTTTAAACTCCTTACCGAGTTTCCTTTTGATCTCTTGTATTCCTGTAACATTACTTCCTGTTATGATGAGATCATCAACGTATATGCAAATATATACCTGCTTGCCTTCTTCTTTCTTCATGTAGAGAGAGGGATCTGCATTACTTGGACTATACCCACACCTTGTGAGGTACTCGACCAATCTTTGATTCCAAGCACGTGGTGCTTGCTTCAGCCCATACAAAGCTTTCTTCAATCTACAAACAAAATTTGGATGCTTTTTGTCTTCAAATCCAATCGGTTGACTCATGTATACCTCTTCTTGAAGTTCACCATTGAGAAAAGCATTTTTTATGTCGAGTTGGTACAATGGCCATCTCCTTGCTGCACTCACTCCAATCAAAGTTCTAATTGTTCCCATCTTTGCAACCGGGCTGAAAGTCTCTTCATAATCGATGCCGTGAGTTTGCTTGAATCCTTTTGCTACTAGTCTAGCTTTATGCCTTGCTAGAGAGCCGTCAGCATTTCTCTTTATTTTAAACACCCATTTATTTGGAACAATCTTCATACCTTCAGCCTTTGGAACTAGCTCCCATGTGTGATTGTCCTTGAGAGCTTTCATCTCTTCTTGCATAGCTTCTTGCCATTCTTTTTGTGTACATGCTTCTTCATATGCATTCGGTTCTTTATCTTTGACCACCTGTGTCATATATGCAAAATGTTTTGCAATAAAACTATCATAGCTCAGCCTTTCAATTGGATACCTTGCTCTTGAAGACCTCCTTTCATTTCCTTTTGAACATTGCTTCTTCAATCGGCTCAACTTTACCTTCGGTGTGATCACCTCTTCATACTCTTCTTCACTTGTATTTGAATCACTATTTTGGGCAGCACTTTCGGCTTTAGATCTTTCATAAGCTGATGTTGGTGATGAGGAATGACTCCTTAGCCTCCCCTTCCATGTTGAGCTTTCTCCAAGTGATGTAGAAGCTTCTGTACCTTACATTTGAGTGCTTGTTTGCTGAAATTCTTCTTGGACAGCGCCTTCATCATCTTCGCAATCTTCTTCAAGAGTCTTCTCTTTCCCTTTGTCTCCAAACCATGGTCTTAGCTCATCAAATACCACATCTCGTGAGCTTTCTCCAAGTGATGTAGAAGCTTCTGGACCTGACATTTGAGTGCTTCTTTGCTGAAATTCTTCTTGGACAGTGCCTTCATCATCTTCGCAATCTTCTTCAAGAGTCTTTTCTTTCCCTTTGTCCTTAGTTCTTCAAGAATGTGAACATAACACACACATCCAAAAACTTTGAGATGTGTAAGGTCAGGCTTCTTACCGGAATAAACCTCCTCGGGAGTTAGATTATGCACTCTAGCCGTTGTGCACTTGTTCATCAAATAAACGGCCGTACTAGTTGCTTCAGCCCAATAGTTTAGTGGCATCTTCATCTCGTTGAGCATGCATCTTGCAACTTCTGTGATATGTCGATTTTTCCTTTCAGCTATTCCATTTTGTTGAGGTGTGTACCTACATGTAAATTGTCTCTTGATTCCATTTTCATAAAGAAAGTCTGAAAATTCTTTGGAGAAATATTCTCCTCCTCCATCGGACCTCAAGGTCTTTATGTAGTGTCCTGTTTCCTTTTCTACCTGTGCTTTAAATCTCTTGAACATGGAGAACACATCTGATTTTTGTTTTATGCAAAACATCCATACTTTCCTTGAATGATCATCAATAAAAGTGACAAAATATCTATTACCAGCCACTGATGGTTGTTGTGATGGTCCCCATACATCCGTGTGTATCAAGTCGAGGACATTCCTTGCCACATAGTTGCTTTTCTTGAATGGTTGTCGAGTTTGCTTTCCGAGTTGGCATGCTTCACAAAACTCATGTAGTCCGGCATCATTGAATCTTGGAAGACCTCTTACCACTTCATGGTTGCTCATGTCCTTGAGCTTGGGAATGTTGATATGTCCAAACCTTTTGTGCCACAAATCGATTTCAGCTATCCTCTTGTTTCCAAACTGAATATACATCACCTTTCCATGCGGTTGTTGAATGTCCAAAGTGAACATCCTTCCTTCTTTCCTTCCTTGAGCAATGACCTTGAATCCTTCTTTTGGATTCTTTATAAAGCAGTCTTTTTCATTGAAGATAACATGATATCCTTTCTCTACCATTTGTCCTACTGAAATCAAATTCTTTGCAATAGTAGGAACATGAAGAACATCAGCCAATACCTTCTTGTCTCCAAGCTTGATATCTCCAACATGCTCAATTGCGTGTTGAGTTTCATCGCCGGTCTCTACACATCCTTTTCCACTTGGAGCTTGTAGCTTTGTGAACAAATCTCCTTGGCATGTCATATGGTTGCTGCAACCTGAATCTATGAACCATTTTTTGTCATCACTTCTCGAGTTGTTGTAGTCATGCTTCATGGCAAGCATGGTTTGCTTGTCTCCTTCACTTGATGTACTGGCATAGTTATTTTGGCTCCTTTGGTTGCCTCCATTCAGCCTTCCATTCTTTTGCCAACAATCATTTGCATAATGTCCTAGTTTACCACAATGATAACATGTTATACCTTTATGAGGATTGTATGAACCTCGACCTCTTCCTCTATTTCTTCCTCGACCTCTTCCATGTGTGTTGTCATTTGAGTTGTCCTTGTTGTCGTCCGAGTTGTGTTGGCTGAAATTTGTATTGTTGTAGCTTCTTCCTCTTCCTCTCAAGCCTCCTCTTGAGTTCCTTCCTCTACCTCTTCCTGCATATAACATTTGACTATGGCTGTCCTTACCTTTGTTGCCTTCTCCTTGTTGAGCAACCTCTTCAGCCACAAGATTTGGTATAATCTCGTCGAATGTTGGTAGAGGATCTCTATAAAGGATGTTTGTGATGAGGGGCTTCCACTTTTCTTCACTCCTCAAGCCATTGAGGGCTGTTTGGACGATGTCTTCCTCTTCTATCTTGCATCCAACTGATGCTAGTTGACCTCGAAGCTCCTTAATCCTCAATGTATACTCACTAATGCTTTGGTTTGAGCTTTTCTTCATGTTGTTGAGCTCGTTCTTGAGTTGCATCCTCCGAGACCTTGTTGAGGTAGCATACACCTTCTCCAATGCTTCCCAAACTTCTTTGGCTGTTTCTAAGCTTTGCACATGACCAATCATAGTGTTTGAAATAACTTGTGAGATGAGGAACATCACCCTTCGATTCCTCTCTTCCCAATCAGCAAATTGTCTCCTTTGTGCCGGAGTAATGTTGGGATCTTCAAGGTCTACCGGTTGTGGATCATCTCCACTAACTAAACCCCATAAACCTTTACGTTTAAGGTAATTTATCATTCTATACCTCCAAGACTGAAAATTGTCTTTGTCTAACTTCTCAACTTGTTGTCCTAAATCAGCCATTGAAAACTTCCAAGATTGAAGTTTACCTCAAGTATGTTGTGGCGCTCTCTCTTGAATTCACGAAGCTCCCCCTTGATTTGTAGCTTTCCCTTTGCTTCAGTTTAGTTCCAATGCTTTGCCTCTTCAAACTCCAAGGCTCTGATACCAAATGTTGGAGAATTCCTCTCCTAATCGCAGCGGAAAGTGTAGAAGACCTTCTCAGGATGAAGACTCTTGCCAACAGCAGAACCTTCAAATGAAAACTGGTACCAATTGAAATATCCAATGAACTTGAAACTTTGGTCACTCAAATTAGACACCTAGAGCTTTCAAATGAGATATCAAACACTCAATTTGGAGTAGATTTGAGTTGTCAACTATTTGATTCAAAACAGACTACATGTCCACTCAGTTAGGCTGAAAACTGGACTTCACTAAAACCTGAATAACTCAGAGAGCATAAAGAATTTCATAAACCTGTTCTAGACAGAGGAATTACTCAAGATAAGCTTTCCAACGAATGTTTAAACACTAAATTTGGATACATATGTTGAGAGATATGACTCTCACAAGTAGACTACCCAAAAATGGGTGTGCGGCTAGACACAGCTGAAAACTGGACTTCACTAAAACCTGAATAACTCAGAAAGCATAAAGAATTTCATAAAACTATTCTAGACATAGGAAGTACTCAAGATAAGCTTTCCAACGAATGTTTAAACACTAAATTTGGATACATATGTTGAGAGATATGACTCTCACAAGTAGACTACCCAAAAATGGGTGTGCGGCTGGACACACTCTATGAGAGTGAACTGAACGAAATGACTCAAACCAAATGAAGTAGATACAATGGGGCTTCCACGCCTTCTTGCTCTCACATTGAGTGTCCTCCCTTGCTTCTTTTATAGCCAAGTGACCAAAAACTCTCATGATGAGTTTGAGAGCTCTTCTCCATCATTTCTCCACTACTTTGGACAGCCACTCCTCTTACAATTCAGATTTTGGATTTGATTGTCTTTTGAATGATTCTCTTTTGGCCTCCACTACTTGCTGAAGTAAATGCTTCTATTTTTCATTTTTGTATTTTCCTTCTACTTGAAGAAAATCCTTTTTGCAAAAATATATACGAGCTTACTTCTTTATTTTTAACAGGAACCATGTATGTGGTTACCAACCAACCAGATAGGACCGATGAGTTTGGAAATATCATTCATGAGAATGAGATAGGAGACCTAGAATAAGGAAATGTAGGACAAGGACCCCAGACTCCTAGAGGCAAGTCAGTTTTGACCAGAGTGATCACTCCAGACTGGATCCCTCAAGACAACAAAAGCATAGAACTATTTTCGAATAGAGAAACAGAGGAAGCCTTTTGGAGATTCAAGCCAGATCAACCTAGCCAATTGGGCATAGTCATCATCTATGAATTCAAAGATCCAGAGATACCAGGCAAAGTTGTCTACCTGGATAACACATCAGAGAAGATATTCTTGGTAACAAAACATGATAGACATGCATATACTTGGAAGAGTGAATTGATTTTCCCCCCCACCAAGATCCAATGTTTCCCATGGCCTCCAAGGAGTAGGATCATCCCACGCTCATGAAGCCCAGAGAGAAAGAACTAGAGAGAGACCTGAGGTAAGTTTTGCACACACCGTGGGCAGGAATAGGTCAGGATTTGAAAATGAAAGACCTGAAAGAGAGAGACATCAAGCACATAGGCAACAAAGGGAGGAACAGGATTTTCCATTGCCTAGACCCCGAGAGCACACAAGAACTCTTAGACCCACTCAAGTGATCAAGGCAATGAAGAATTATTTTGACGGGTCAGGAGATCCTTATGATCATGTGGCCGAGTTCAAACAAGTGTTAAGAGCTGAGCAGGTTGAGGACTTGTTCACCCAGTACGAGGCATTTGGTTTGACTCTTAAGGGCACTGCCTTGGCTTGGTTTCAACCACTGAGTAGTCGCAACTATCGCGATATAGGTCAACTGCTAGACGAATTCATTGTAGAATTTTCCAAGAGTGGTATCAGGCATAACACATCATCCCTGATCCACAGTTTCAAGCAAACACCCCAAGAAATAGTGCGACTAGCAGGTAGAAGATTCAAACAGTATTCAGAGAGATGCCCTGCTTCACTCCATTGAATCGGTGTTATACTTGCGGAGGCGACCACATGGCTAACGTATGCCCAATGCAAAACCAAAACATTAGAGAAAGGAATGCTCCATATTGCACTATTGAGAGAAAATATACGAACCACACGGCTCAAGATTGTCCCTATAATAGGAAGGCTGTTAGACAGAATTATCAACAACCTTACCAACCAGGTAGGTATCAAAACCAATACCAACAGCCATATTATAGACCACAACAGCAATATCAGGCACAATATAGGCCACAACCAGGCTTGGGAAACCAACCACCAGCTCCTGCCAACGTGATTCCAGTCAAATATGCTGTGGGAGAGGAAAATCCAAATAGAGCATTGGTGCCACTAACCCCATTGATACCAGATAATGTCTCTCATGCTCATAGTTCAGACTACTCCCATGAAGGTAGTCCACATGCTTATTACACAGAGTCACCTGAACATAGTGAGATTTACTCGTATCAATATGAGGCACCACCTATGGAGCAAAATTGGGAGCCAGAATACTCCAATGTCATGTACACAAATCCTAATCCTAGGCCCCAATTGAGACAAATGAGACCACAAGCCCCTAGAGGATCTTCTTTCAGATGTCAAGGTGACCATTTCATTCGTGACTGTCCCCACCCACCATCTCCGAGTCAAGGACAGGCTATCACAATACAGGCTTTTTGTTCTGATTGTGGCAAAGACCATCTCCCCAAAGATTGTCCAAGAAACCCCTCCAGTGCACCCAAGATTACACCCATTAATGTGGTAGGCTTAGTGGCAGATTCAAGTTCAAGTAGTAGCAATGTGGCTCCTATACAAGCTGTCACTAGGGCACAAGCCTTAAAACAGGATAAACCAGCAGAACAATTAGAGTCGAATGAATGAGGAGAGCCTAGTAAGAGGAAAACAAGAACATGGAAGGATACCAGAGAGAAGGCCAATCGCAAGTGGAATAAAAAGTTATCGGAACTAGAAGAAAGCTTAAAAGAAGCAAAAACAAAAATAGAAGACATTGCATCTCAAAGCCCCTCGCATGCCGAAACTCCATCCACTCCACCTCATCCCACCCCACCACCCATTGTAAATAGACCGCAACCAGGGTCTGTTCTTGCATATCCAACCCCAGAAGGCTTGGACATGATGTTCAAGGCCTACCAGGCTCGACTTCAAGAAGGGCCTACAACTGCAAACCTAGACAAGAGTTACCCTAGAGCAGATTTAGAGATTGAACGGATGAAAATGTGCATGAAAATGGTAGAACAAGCTCAAGCCATACTTGAGACTAGTCAAAAGTTCAATCAGACAAACTCTATCAAATCAGATTTGCATTTCGAGGGCTTACTAGAAAGATTAGAGCAATTGGTAAACAAACCACAAGTTTCTTTACCTCCACAGGCTCAACCAGTTATTGAAAGAGGAAGCTCACCACCAATGGGAGCTTATGTTCCTAATTCCACAGATGCTAGAATACCTCCTTCAATTCAACAGTACTCTCAAGAGTTCTTGCGGGAAATACAAGAAGAGAAATGGGCCAAGGAGAAGGGTAATTCCCCTCCTATTCCTGAGATTGATGATCTTCATGATCAATTTCCCCAAGACATTCCATCTATTTACGGAGATGAAGCAGAACAACAAGAAGACAAAGGATTAGATTTTGAATCTAATACCTTGGAAGAACTGCCTCAATTTCCAAGCCCATGGGAATCTGAATCTCTTCAGATCAGAGCTCCCACAATATTGGTCAGACATGAAGACTCAGTGGTTCCAAGAAACACTGATGTCGTGAAGAACACTAAGGTTCAATGTCATCTCACTGTAGAAGAGCTGCTCAAAGCAAAACCTGAGTTATGGAATCATGTGAAGGATCAGGTCCCCGAACTTGATTCCAATATGCCAAAAACAAGCTCTAAGCAAAAAGTTCCAGAGATACCTCTTGATAAAATAGGAGACATATGTGAGGGTGAAGAAGGTAGTACTTATCTTCCAATCACCCACCAAGGTTACACAACCAAAGCAATCATAGATTCAGGTGCGGGTGTTGCTATTGCGACCACCTCTTTGTGGAAGCAATGGGGCAAACCCACATTAAGACCAACTAGAATGAAGCTTCAAATGGCTGACGGCCATTTTGAAAGACCTCTAGGATTGCTCGAAGGGATAACTCTAACCACTTGTGGTGTAGAGTTTGAGCACACATTTGCTATATGTGACTTTGAGAAAAATAATGTTTATGAGATGATCCTAGGAAGACCCTTCCTACGACAATTGCAAATAGTACAGGATTGGGGAACCAACTCCTTGTACTTACAACACTTAGGGGTCACCACCAAGGTCAATTTGAAGGATTACTCCTTCAGAGATGTACCATCCCTACAGTGGAATCCTATCCACAAAGCGAAAGAAGATTCCATCTCTGTGCATTCTGAAAGTTCACCTGATCCATCATGGCTGCATGAAGATACTCATTTGTGGATGTGCAAGGTCGCAGAGGAAGAGGAAAAACGTTTCAAGGCAAGAGAAGGAGGAACTTCGCCAGGAGATAGACCAATTAAAGACCCAGCCTATACACCGATGATCTTTCCAGATGAGGAATTTGAGCCTCATGGCTGGCCAGAAATCTTAGCCACCATGGACATTGCTGTCAATGAAGAACAATGGACACCTCATTGTGATGAGGAGGGTTATGATATGTTGGAGTTAGACGTCTGCGGAAGCACGCGAACAGCACAAGGAAGAAGAAGAAGCTTGGAGCACAACACACAAGACTGAATATATTACTAGAGAATGTACAAAGATAAGTAGCCCATTAGGGCAATAGGCGTATATACAAGCCGGGGGAAAAAAACCTCCTAAAGAGGGAAAAAAGTGCCCCGGCGGTCCTAGAGTGTTCACACACATCACTACCTAAATATATCAACAAATCCCCCCTAGGAGTGATGCGGTGAACAAGGAGCTGGCACTCATGTATAAGGAAGTGCCGAGCTATGTGGAAATCACTCCACAAAAGGAAGTAAGCCCAAAGCTTTGCGGAAAGCTTCAAACTTCTCCCTAGGCAGAGCCTTCGTGAAAAGGTCTGCAATGTTCTCCTGCGTGGGCACATATGCCAAGCTGATCTCCCCAGTAGAGAACCTCTCCCTGACATAGTGATAATGCACCTCAATGTGCTTAGTGCGAGCATGGAACACAGGGTTCCTCGCAACTGCCAATGCGCTCTGACTGTCAGTGAAGATGGTGGTGGCAGAAGACTGGCCAACACCCAAATCAGCCATAAGGCGTCTGAGCCACACACACTCAACAGTCGCTGTGAAAGCTGCCCTATACTCAACCTCACGACTGGAAGTGGCCACAGTAGGCTGCTTCTTGCTCAACCAAGATATACATGAGCTACCAAGCATGAAGCAAAAACCACTGGTGGACACACGAGTGTCATAGCAACCAGCCCAATCTGAGTCAGAAAAAGCATGCAAATCTGGCGGTAGTGATCCCCCCTTGGGATAAAACAACCCAAGTAGCCGAGTACCACTCAAGTAGCGAAAGATGCGCTTAACCGCTTTCCAATGCGTGACTCCTGGGCAATGCATAAACCTGCTCATCTGTGAGACAGCAAATTGAATATCTGGCCGAGTAATGCATAAGTAAATCAAGCATCCAACAACCTGCTGATAGAGAACAGCATCAAATGCATCTCCAGCATCATGAAGACTCAATCGTAAACCTGTCTCCATAGGAGTGGCAATAGGCTTACAGTCTTCAAGGCCAAAACGCTGCAATAATGTGTCAATATATTTCGTTTGACACAAAGCCATTCCACCATCAACTTGGATAAACTGAATGCCCAAATAGTGATGCAAATGCCCCAAATCAGACATCTCAAATGAGGCATGCAAATCAGCCTTGAAATCAGCAATATGCTTCTCAAGAGGACCAGTGAGCAGCATGTCGTCTACATAGACAACAATGATCAAAAGCACATCATTAGCACGCTTAACATATAAGGTGCTTTCAGTTGGACTGTTCTCCAAACCATGTGCAATCATATAGGCATGTATTTTCTCATACCAAGCACGTGGTGCTTGCTTTAAACCATATAACGCCTTCTTTAACCTGCACACCTGGTTTTCATGCCCTTTCTGCACAAAGCCACGGGGCTGAAAAAGATACACTTCTTCATGCAAGTCACCATTCAGAAATGCTGTTTTAATGTCCAACTGATGTACATTCCAACCATGATGGGCTGCAAGTGCACAAATGCTCCGAACAGTAGTCATACGGCATGTAGTTGCAAAGGTCTCATCAAAATCAATGCCTCTTTCCTGTGCATAACCCTTTGCAACAAGCCTAGCCTTATACCTGTCAACTGTACCATCAGGTTTATGCTTCAGCTTGTATACCCACTTAGTGCCAATGGCCTTCTTGCCAGGAGGCAAGTCACATAAAGACCATGTACCATTCTTCATTATAGCATCATATTCAGATTGCATAGCAGCCATCCAATTTTCTGAATTTTGTGCTTCATCAAAAGAAACAGGCTCATTCTCATCACAGAGACTAGATGCAGCCATAGCATAGCAATCTGATGCAAAGGAGGTACTATGAGAGCCTGAACGAGTACGATATGACAAAGGTGCATCTAATTTGCTGTCACGCAAAGTCTGCACCAGCCATTTTGGCATAGTTTTTGCCTGTTCAATATCAGCTCTCTCATCAACAAGTGCATCATGTAAATCTGCATCAGAAATGGAATGATCTGCATCATCATATGAAACCTGCAAAGGCTGAGAAGTTGCCTCATTAGGACCAGCGCTAGCCTGTCCACCTGTAAAAAGAGGCATCAAAGTATCATACATGTCTTTGGAGCTAACAGATGTCTCCTTAGTACATGAAAGCAATGGCTGAATAGCATCTTCCACAAAGACAACATCACGGCTAACCAGAATGCGTCTAGTCTGTGGATGATACAGATGATAGCCTTTACTTTCAGAACTGTACCCAACAAAAATACATTTTACTGCCTTATCATCCAATTTTCTGTGATGTTGTTCAGGCACTAATGCATATGCCAAACAACCAAAAACACGCAGATGAGCAACAGATGGCTTGCGGTCATGCCAAGCCTCATATGGAGTGATAGACTGCAACGCTTTGGTGGGACACCTGTTCAGTACATATGCTGCACACATGACAGCCTCAAGCCAGAAACTATGTGGTAAGGCCTGACTTTTGACCATGCACCTCGCCATCTCCATGAGTGACCTATTCTTTCGTTCAGCAACTCCATTCTGTTGAGGTGTATACGGCACTGTACACTGGTGTTTTATCCCACGTTCAGCCAGAAATGCATTAAAATCTGAAGACATATATTCCCCCCCTCGATCAGAACGGAGGGTGCCCATTTTACATGCTGACAGATTTTCAGCCAAAACCAAAAACTGTTTGAAGCACATGAACACTTCGGACTTTGCTTTGAGTGGATATACCCATGCATGCCTGGAAAAATCATCAATGAAAGTCACGAAGTAAAGGTAATTTCCAAAAGAGGGTGTCTGCATAGGACCACAGACATCACTATGTACAAGCTGCAATTTCTGCATAGCCCGAACTGAACCATCTTTTGGAAAGGAAGAACGCTGCATTTTGCCCAAAATACAGCCTTCACAAACATGTTTTCCAGGTGCCTCAAGTTTGGGCAAAGAGGACACCATTTCAGATTTCTGCAGGCGTAACAAACTAGCAAAATTCAGATGACCAAAGCGTGCATGCCAAAGCTTTGCATCTGACATAGCCTGAGAATCATGAACTGCACATGCCGAATCATTCACAGATCTTTCATAGTCTATGAGCTTATACAGCCCATGAGATAAAATGCCAGAAGCAATAATCACATCGCCATTTGAGAGATCATGGACCGTACACCTGTCATCAACGAATTTCACAACCAAGCCAATCTTGGATAATGCAGAAACTGATAACAGGTTCTTTTTTATCCCTAGCACAAATAAAGCATCTGACAAAGTGAAAGAACTACCATCAGCAGTAAAAATGATCTCACCAACTCCCATAACAGGATAAGAGGAGTTATTGGCGCATGTGACAGTATTCCCTGTAGGGGCAGGCTCGAGTGAAGAGAAGAAACTGCGCTGCGAGGTAATATGTTTGGTCGCCCCACTGTCAAAGTACCAAACATCTGAGTCTACTGCAAACATGCACTGATCATGAGAAGATGGGTCAAAACTGCAGACAGTAGTAAACGCCCATTCTTCTTCCTGCACAAGATTTGCAGACTCTGTTTTTGGTGTAGAGGCCTCTGCAACAACCATTCCAGCCTCTTTCTTCTTTGCCTCTTTAGCAGCCAGTTTTGGACAGTTCTTTATAATATGATCATTTCCTTTACAGTACTTGCAGAACAATTTTTGCTTTTCTGATTTCTTCTCATCTTTATCCTGGTTCTTCGATTGTGCAGCATTTGCAGATTTCTGCTTACTAGTAGAAGAGCTCCATTTTCCTTTGCCCTTCTGACTAGCCAGGAAAGCTTGATCTGCAACACGCATAATGGACCTGTTCTGCCTGGACTGATCTTCCTGCAACAGAACAGAGACTAATTCCTCAAATGACAAGGCATTGGGATTGCCTTTCATCATCAAGGTGCAACAGAAACAGCAGCACGAATAGGAATCTGCGGAATATCATCTTCGACACCATCTTCATCAGCTCCAACACCTGTATTTGCAGTACCTATCGTTACAGGTGTAACAGGACGTCTTTCAACATCCTGCACAATGTTCCACAATCCTTTTGCAACCAGTACATGTCGCATCATATAAGCCCATAATGGGTAGTTGGTACCATCCAACTTATCCTCAACAGCCAACATACGGAATACATCACTGCTTTCAGCCATGGCCGGTGACTAAAATACCTTGATGTAGAAAATTGACTGTATCTCAAAAAGTTGAACGAAACTGCCCAGACGAGTTCTGCTAGACCTGTAGCAGACTTCGAGACGCTTAAACTGGCAAACAGAAACTGGTATATACCTTTGACACAAAAGGACAAAATAGCCTGCACAAGCACTGCGATAGTGCGTTCGGAGACTGCAAACGGAGGAGTGTCGACGGCGCCCTAGAAGAAGCAACGACCTGCTCTGATACCAATTGTTGGAGTTAGACGTCTGCGAAAGCACGCGAACAGCACAAGGAAGAAGAAGAAGCTTGGAGCACAACACACAAGACTGAATATATTACTAGAGAATGTACAAAGATAAGTAGCCCATTAGGGCAATAGGCGTATATACAAGCCGGGGGAAAAAAACCTCCTAAAGAGGGAAAAAAGTGCCCCGGTGGTCCTAGAGTGTTCACACACATCACTACCTAAACATATCAACATGATATCTCAGTGTTCATGTGCCAGCCCTTGCTAGAAGAATGTGACCCTAGTGATGTCATAGAAGAAGAAGAGAATGACGATGATCTGGAGTCTATTGTGATGGATAGTTGCTTTAACTCAGAGCAGCACTATCTAGAAGATATAGGAGTGTTCACCCAGAAAGAAGAAGAACCTCTCACAAGTATTAAAACAGTAAATTCAAAGGATGGAAGTGAGAGTAGTCAAAAGAAAAAGAACAGAAAAGCAGTGAAACAAGAAGAGGAGGAATCATTGTTTGAAGTACCAGAAAACTTCAAGAAATATGAAGTTGACGACCGCAAAATTTTGGTACGAATGCCTAAGAGAGAGGCCATCATAGGAGAATCATATGATAATAGAGAAAAGACCAAGAAGATTGTAGTGACCATCGAAGAGAACGAAGAGAGATGCACATATATAGGAGATGACCTAAGTGCAAGAGAAGAAATGGAGCTTGTAGCTCTATTAAGGGAATATAGGGATGTGTTTGCGTGGCACTATAGAGACTTGAAAGGGGTAGATCCAAGAATTTGCTCTCATACTATCCCCATGACTGCTGATGCCAAGCCCACCAAACAGAAGCCCTACACATATAATGATACCTATGCAGCCAAAATAAAAGAAGAAATTGATAGGTTGATTGAAGCTGGATTCATCTATGAGATTGAGCATACTGAATGGGTGTCCCCCATTGTAGTGGTGCCCAAGAAGAACGGAAAGTTGCGAGTGTGTATTAACCTTAAAAAAGTTAATGCCGCTACTATCAGAGATAGTTATCCACTTCCAATCACGGAACACCTTTTGGAGCGGGTTGCAGGCAAGGAATTTTATAGTTTCCTTGATGGGTTTTCAGGTTACAATCAAGTAGCCATTGCCCCAGAAGATCAACACAAAACAGCTTTTGCTACAGAGTGGGGAATCTTTGCATTTCGTGTGATGCCATTTGCGCTCACCAATGCACCTGCAACATTCCAAAGGCTCATGTGTCATGTCTTCAGAGAGTTCTTGCGAAAGAACTTAGAAGTGTATGTGGATGATTTATGTGCTCATTCCCAAGAAAGAAGGTTTCACATCCCTGAGCTCAGAAAAATCTTCAACAAGTGTAGAGAATATCGAGTGTGTCTGAACCCAGAAAAGTGTGTGTTCATGGTGCTCAAGGTAAAATCTTAGGTCATATTGTTTCTAAGAATGGAATCTCAACAGATGAAGATAAGGTACGAGCCATAGCAGAGCTACCAAGGCCAAGGAATGTTAAAGAGGTACAAGCCTTTATGGGCCATTGTGGATATTACCGTAGGTTTATCCACATGTACACGATCATAGCTAGACCCCTTTATGCCTTGTTGTCTAATTTTGAGTGGAACGACGAATGTGAGAATTCTTTCAACGAACTGAAGAAACGTTTGTGCACAGCACCAATACTGACCACTCCTGATTGGAATAAACCATTCCATGTCCATGGGGATGCATCCAATCATGCCATAGGATGTGTGCTTGCACAACCCACAAGTGAAGGAAACTTAGATTTGCCCATAGCATATGCTAGTAGACATCTCACTGCAGCTGAACGGAACTATACCACAATTGAGCGAGAGGGCTTAGGCATGGTATATGCTGTGAAGAAGTTTAGACACTATTTATTGGCCAACAAGTTCAAGTTTTTCACTGATCATCAAGCTTTGTTATATTTGGTCAATAAACCTTGCAATACTGGACGCTTAGTAAGATGGTTCCTCTTACTAATGGAATATGACTTTGAAGTTGTTTTCAGGAAAGGTAGAACCCACCTTCGGGCAGATCACCTTTCTCGCATTACTTCAGGAGAGTCACCACAAGGAGTTTCTGATGAACTACTTGATGCTTATCTGTTCAATTTGGAAGTTGTTCCTAAATGGGCAAATAAGTTGGTACCGGTCCTAACCTTCGGCCCTGCAAATAAGAATGTGAAAACATCACAAGAAGAAATTGTAAGATCACAAAAATATCACATATTGATAGGAAGCATGTACAAACAAGATATTGAGGGTGTATTAGCTTGTTGTGTGGAGGATGATGAACATAGTAGTTGGTTGCAGCAAGCTCATAAAGGATTGCTAGGAAATCACTATTCTAAACAGCGAACATTGCAGAATCTGAAGCGTCTAGGAGTGTATTGGCCTAGCATGGACAAAGAAATACATGAGTGGATTAAGAATTGTCCAATGTGCAGAGAGAGACCCCCAGTGGAGCATGCGACCCTTTATCAAGTGTCATTAATTCCAGATTGGAGTGCTCCATTGGTAGAGTTTATGAGGTCGGGAAGATTACCCAAAGAGGCTAGTCTAGCAAGAAGACGAAGCATGGAGCAAGAGGCTCAAGGCTATGCCTTAGTAGGAGAGAACCTATACCGAAGAGGCAAGGATGGTTACTTAAGACTGTGCGTTCATGAATCGGACTATTTAAAGGTCTTAGAGACGGCACACAGTGGTGTGGCAGGTGGACATTTTGGTCCTGATCGAGTGATCAAGACCATTCTATTCTCAGGACTTTGGTGGCCCACTCTTCATATGGATGCACATACCTATGTGAAGAAATGTGACACATCCCAACGTGCACAATATCAAGTTAGAAAAGACGAGATGCCCTTGAGGTCAATGATGGGAGGGCGTGCATTTTCCAAGTGGGGCATAGACTTCATAGGCCCTATTAACCCCCCAGCTAGAAATTCCCATGCAGAATACATTATTGTAGCCACAGACTACCTTACCAAGTGGGTAGAAGTGAAAGCCACAACAAAGAATGATGCTCAGACTACGGCTAGGTTCTTATTCGAGAATGTGTTCACGAGATATGGGCTACCAATAGAGTTAGTGAGCGATAGAGGCACACACTTCTTGAATGAGGTCATTGAAAATCTTCTCCAAGAATTCTTGGTGATACATAAAAAGTCTGCCCCTTATCACCCACAAGCTAATGGACAAGCCGAGAGCACCAATAAGATCCTCTGTAACGTATTGACAAAACTGGTAAATAATAAACGCTCTGATTGGGACAAACAACTTCATCATGATGTTTGGGCTTATCGAGTTGCCTACAAAACGGTACTCAACGCCACCCCATTTCAGATGGTCTTCGGACAGAATGCTGTGCTACCATTAGATTTCTTAATCCCTGCCTTAAAATTAGCACAAAAGTATGAGTGGAATGGACATGAACTGTCCTCTAGGATCTTTGATCTAGAACGCTTAGGTGAGACAAGGCTACGCGCGGCAGCAGGCATCTATGTTGCAAAGAAAAGATAAAAGGCATACTTTGATGCACACATCAACGATAAAGGATTGAAAGAGGGAGATCTAGTGTTGGTTTACACACTAAAACAACATGCCCGTAAGTTGGAAAAACGAGGATATGGACCCATGATCATTAACAGAATTTCCACTAGCGGTGCAGTTCAATTGGCTACTTTAGAAGGTGAGATCTTGCCCAACTATATTAGTGGATGTAGAGTCAAGTTATACCAAGAACCTCTTACAGAGGACATGCTTACGAGACTCAACACTGCTAAGAAGCGAAAAGAAGAAGAGTTAAGGGTGAGAGAAGAAGCACAGGCAGAGGCTAGAGAGTGTATTAGGCAAAATAAGTTAAGGCGACTAGGCCTAGATGTCAACTCAAAAGCTCCAAAATATCACATGGATATGTGCCAAAAATCAGGCAGAGCGACTTCTCAAGTCATTGACCGACGACCCTTTGTGACCATAGAGATAGGACAAGGGAAGGATACAAGGACTGTGAAAGCATTAATTGACTCAGGTGCAGCAAGTAGTGCAGTTAGACTTTCCTACTGCCAAGACTTGCAGTTGAACATCAATCCCATAGAAGCTTATCTCATAGGTTTGGGAGGTGTGGAAACCCCTTGTTTGGGCGAGGTGGAACTTCCCATCTACCTTCAAGATGTTCGAATGAAAGTCAAAGCGCTAGTGCGTCAAGATGAGAACCTTACAGAACCACTTGTTTTGGGTCAAGATTGGATTTATGGCCATGTAGTAAACTTGAACCTAAGAAGTCAAATTCTTCAAGTATGGGTACATGAACAATGCATTACAATAGAATTAGAGAACTGCATGCTCCCAGATCAGCGCACCACACACTCTCTTAGTTCTTCTAAGACTAATCATATGGAAGAAGATGTATGTGTCAAAAGCTCTATGATGCAGAAGGAGTCAATCATGGAAGAACAGGCTCAACGACAAGCGGACTCCTCCTCTGGGGCAAGGACTAATGCCACCACAACAACTCAACCAACAAAGCAAGCACAACCGAACAGAACAACTGCTATATCAAATAGACAACGAGATTTCCAAAGGAAGTTAGTGCCGAGCATGAAGCAGATATGGGTACACAAAGGAGAGAAACCACCAGCCTTGGCCCCACAAATCCCATCCAGGCAAGCCAACCAGGTCAGAAGACGAAGGAAGCAGCTCGGACAAGCTCAATCACAAGGTATCCAACAAGTTTGGGTGCCTAAGAAATTAGTTGAAGCTCAACAAGGGCGATTACAGATGTGGGTACCTAAGAAGCTCTTACATCTACAACAACCTGTGTTCTCCCACATGCGAAAGGTCTCAACGAAGAAGCCAAAAGGAGAAGAGGGTAAGAACCACGTACAGAGACCGAAAGGAGATCAAATCAGCTCTTCAACAATAGTAGGAAGACGTGCAAAAAGGATATGGGTTTGGAAGCCAAAAGTACAAGTAGCCTCCATCAAACCAAAGCGCCAACCACATTGGATACCACAGTTCAGAAAGCATCCAACGAGGAAGACGCCTGAAGTAATCTCTACAGTGCCAAATGCTGTTCTAAAATGGGTCCCTATCAAGAGGAAGGATCAATGGTCATCTCGAGATCCAATGGATACCTCCAACAAAGATGACATCAACATTTGCAGGTGACATCATGCCTCGACGAGCGACAACCATGTGCTCCTTGCACAACCCTATCTTTTGCACCATTCAGGTCATGCATTTCCAAAGTATGCATTAATATAGGGCCACATTACACAACCATGCATAAACACACTTGAGAATCCCAGGCACAAGAGCACATTGACATATGTCAAAGATTTTTATTGATTGATACTAAACTCTGTCTTCTTGTTTTGTGACATTGTTCCTCAAAAAAAAAAAAAAAAAAAAAAACTTGTCTCTAGGCTTGGCTCTTGGAACCTGAATGAGTCATGCTTAGTTGAAGGTGGAATTGTTGATTACTAGGCATTTATCAATTTTGGATAAAACTGTGTCTCGGCTAGCAGATGATATTATTGTTGCCTTATCTGGTAGACGGCAAGCACTTGGCATGAACATGGCATCTACAACTATGATTTTCTCTTACCATGGTAGGAATGAAAAGCTTGAAGGTCCGCAACTTGAGTGATGCTTAACTACTTCATGTACACGAGCATCCAAGGAGATATCTGCAAAGGGTAGTTCTGGAGGGGAAGACTCCTGCGTATGGTGAGTGTATACTCGAGCCAAGAAGACTCAAGGACTTGTGCCAATGAGACTGTACCTCAATTGCCACACAAGTGCATATAGTGGGTACTTAACACACATCTAATTGTCAATCCGATGGAATGACGTACCAAGTGTATGAAGACGTGTGCACACGTGATGGAAAATGAAGTGGTTTAGCTAGCCTACATGAGAAAAGACTACTACCTCTCACACTCACTGAAATACTGAAAGTGTTTGCCGCAAGCCTCTTACAGCAGTTTTTAGTATTTTGAGGTTTTCTCCCAGCCCAGAACTCCGAATGTAGGCAATAGGGTAGTCGTTTCGAAGCTCTCGACGAGACACATCCAATGGCAGTGGCTTCACTTGATTCTGACTTAAGTTATGGCAAAAACAATGAATGATGGGAGACACCAACACCCGCGCCACAACTCCTCCTAGCTTGCACACACACTACAGCAGCTCAAAACCAAGGGGAAGGGGTAGACAACAGTCCTACACATGCATTTCAAGCATAACACACACATACAAGAGCGAAATGAAGATCAAAATCAGCATGAAAGAGGCAAATTCGAAAATCTGTAGAGCTCCTTCTTCACAATGGCAAAAAGTCAGTACAAAGAGTCACAAAGTGACTTATATACATGTGCCCTAAGTTTGGTCCTTTCACACAAGAGACCGACACTTTATTCACTAAAAGACTAATCTCCTACTATTTTATAAGGGATATTTTACAATGACTTGGGATTATGCAACTAGAGGACTCCTCTAGTGCATTTACATAGCTTGAGGGAATTCTTGAAGACCTCGAAGAAGAAAAATTATGCCCATCATTTTGAAAATTTTGGGGCTCTCCTCATATGCTCTTTTGCTGTGCAACACCCTCCCCCTCTTTGTCTCTATCGTCCCTTGACAGGCTTTACTTCTTGTTTGTCTTGATCAGCACGCGCATCCTTTGGTCAGTTCTGCTTGATTCTTGATCTTGCATTACGTTTTAGAGGCGCTCTGATTTGTCCTGGTTTCACATATCGGACCTGGTTGCATTACTCAAAGCCGGTTAATTCGGTTTGCCACGCACGCCATTAGTGCACATATGCGGATGTAGCTCGTAAGCCTTGATCTGAATCCTCTGTAACTCAAGAGGTTGAAGCACCCTCATATGGAATATTTGTTGGCCCTAGTTCCTCCTCTCAGCTGCGTGCTTTTCCTTGGTGTGTGTGCCCCTGCGGGGCTCTGTGCAGAGATGAGTGATGCGCCCCTGCGGGGCTTCTTGCAGGAACTTGTTCTTTGTACCCTTATCTCTATTGAGCTGTTTTAGACTTTGATTTTCTTCTTCTTTTCTTTTTGCTTGATTGTCCCTCTACACGTCCCTCCTCCTGAACTCTGTCGTCCTCGACAGGCTTTTGGTGGCGACGTGTGTATGTTTGTATGGCTTGTAGCTCTCTTTGATTTAGCAAATTCGCGTGACACAGCATGAATTCCTTCCATTGCTGAGACTTTACTCCGTCTTCTGGCACCTGTCGATGATCAGCAAAGAAGCTTGTTTCATAGGCCACCAGTCGCGCATTCAAGTTGGAAGTCATTTTGACAAAAATTTCGGAATCAATTTCGAAAAATCCGGTGAAGAATGCTTCTTCGAAGGTTTGCATATATGTCGATGGCAAAAACATGAGACGAGAATAATATGCCATAATAGTTAGGCGGCTTGGAATAGTCGATAAATAAAAAATAAGAGCCTCAGATCCTTGCGTAATGCCAATGAAATTCAAAAATGTGTATTTGGCATGTTGGAAAACCTTTATTACTGTCAATAGCATGCTGAATATTTTGTTAGTCATTTTGACTGCTAAGTCTGGAATTGAAGCGTATCTGGAAATCCAAAATTCCATTGTCTTTACCATGTATTCTTCGGTTGGTAGATAATTATGTGGCGGACTAGGTAGTAAAGGGTAGTTGAGCCACTGATTATTGATATTGCCTTGGCGCTGGCCTTCCCAAAATTGCGTCCAAGATCGTCTACGGGGTACAGGACAAAAAGATGGGTTGACTTGAAGTGCATATGGGGATGCTTCCCACTGTACCTGCAACGTTGGATGCTTCTCCAAAATCTTTCATCGCCATATCGGATCCGCCTTCTCAAACTCCTCTTGAGTGTAATTGAAAGTGTCATGCCTGAATTGAAGGTTGTGGTCCGGATCTCTATTCGTTGCAGACTTTATATAATACCGAGTTTGTTCTTTAAGTAGTCCGTATGGTACATTAAAGGGCTTCAAAATTTGTTCTAGTTGTTTATTTTCTATTTGAGCTTCTTTCATAATCGTGATGATCTGATCTTCAAATTCTGTCGTAAGTTGGGACACCAGTAGTGCCCTTTCTGGTCTGCTCAGTTCTGTAATTTTTCGAATGTTAGGTTCAATGTGAACCTCCTTTTCCTCCTTTACCGGTGAATGATATGAGGGGGAAGATAGAGGACATACCTCAGTCTCCACAGTAGCCTCTGCAGAAGTTGGAACTACTAGTGTCCCCTCTTTTCCTTTTTGTCCTAGCCGATCCTGAAGTTCCTTAATACATTCATTCTTCTGTTTGAGTTCTTCAGTGGCCTTGGCAATCATATCTTTGTGTTTGAGAAGTTCTTGTACTACAATGTCCATCTGATCGGTATCTTCTTTACACTGTCGCAGATAGTCATTCTCAGCTTTCTTCCATTTGGCTCTCAAGGCAGCCGTGTCATCCATGTATCTTTTCTCCCATTCGGCAATTGTGTCTTGCTCCTTTTTGAGCTGATCTTCATACATAATCACGTTCTCTTCTAATCCCTTGATGTCTTTTTCCGGTTGGGCTTGCACTTCGACTGGTTGATCACTTAAAAGAGCGGCCATAAGCTCTTTGTTCCGTTGTCTTAACGCCTCTGCTTCATCCATGTACCGTTTAATCTGTGATTCCAGAATTTTGCTTCTTGATGTCATGCGTGCCTTTTCAGCCTCATTTGCTTGTAGTTTTTTGGTGACTTCTTGTAGTTGTTCTTTTAATTGCTCATTTTCTGTCTCTAGCATGCTGTATTTGTTTTTTATTTCTTTCAGTTCAGTTTCTTTTTTCGCTACCTGTTCTTTTACTGTCTCTAACTCAGTAGAGAGATTCTTACCCCATTTTTGAAGTTTGATTTTGTCCTGCATGGCTTGGTCATAATCTTCATCAGCATCAAGCATTAATTGCTGTGTGTCTAGTGCTGTTCTGATCATGTCCTGCACCACAGGCTTGAGCTGAGCTATATCCACATTCAGCCATGTCTTTGGTATATCTGGGGTTTCTCCTGTTTGGACATCTTTTCCTTTTTCGCTGTGGATCGTTTCATTGTGGGGTTGTCGGATCTGTATTTGTACTTGTGGTTCGTCCTCATCTTTATCCACATCAATAGTTTTAGTGGCACTTCCCTGAAATGTTACATCCATGGGGGATGGTTCTGCCACAACCCTTATGGGTGTAAAGGGTTCTTCTTCTTCCTTTTGTGTTTCCTGACACTCCTTCTTTGGGATCTTCATGCGTATTTTTCGGGGTGGTGTGGCCTCCCTGATTTGGATGTTGGAACTTTCATTAAGTTTTAAAGTATGCTGACCTTCCATTTTAGCTTCCTTGCCCCTAGTACTTTGATCGACCTTCGTTGTGTGATCCTCCTGCTTGAGGTCTTTTTGTTCTTCGTATTTCACTTCATTTAATTCCTCCCATTGGCCGTCATCTTTTGATTCGCTTTGAATATCTACATCCAATAACGAGGTATTGGGCTCCTCTTGGCCGTCTGATCCAGAACTAGAGTTATCTAGCCCTATTTCCCGATATCTATGTACTTTTGTGAGTTTGCTCTTTGTTTCCCTTGCTTGTTCTGACTGCTGATAATGATGACCCTGGACCAGTAAGTTGACTTGTCCTTCTGTATATCGATGGGTCTCTTCCAGAGCATCATGCAAGTCTTTTGCCGTTATTCTTTCCTTCCTTCAATGGTAGTTTTGGGGAGTACATGGATCCTCTTGGTAGTTGGTGTGTCTTCTTCATGTAGCTTGGCTTCCCGGAGTCTTTTGGTTCCTCGCATTCTAGGTTGAGAGCTCGTTTCTGCCACTTCCATAATATTTGCTCCTTTCTTTTTCTTAGGAACGGTCACCACTTTGGCATATTGAGCAATGACTGTTGATGATGGCATCTCTTGTAAATGTTCCCTCATTCCTAAGGCATGGTAGATCAGGATGGTTAGTGCCACACTACCATTTAGGAACTTTTTATTCTTCCATTGCTTCTTGGCCTCGAACAATCTTTCTTGAACATATGGAGTCAAATTGATTTGATTCCCAATTTGCTTGATGGCATGGGACAATAATTGCACAATGATCTTTTGTGGAGCCGTGTATCTGTGCATATTCGGGAAACAGAAGTGTTGGTGGATCAATCGGACCTCATCCTCTATGTCCACACGGTTGATGTCGACGAAGGTTCGGGTCTTTGCACCTTTACTTTCTTCTTTCACTATTGTGACCCCATCCTTCTCCCATCCAAAGGCTTCCTTGATTAAATCATGTGTGAATTGAATAATCACCCATTCGCCTGCTTTATCCATTACTCTAGCTTTCGGCACCAAAGGATCATGTAGTGCTGGCTGTAGTGTATTCATGACTTGAGTGCATCGTTGAAAATCAGGCTTATAGATTGGCAGTTCAAAATATTTATGTATGCCTCCTTTCTTCATGGTTTCTTCAACAGAAGGAAGTGTATGTTGCACTCGAAAATCCTGGGACATTATTGGAAACAGATGATTTGTGTCCATGATTTTGATTGTTGCAAGGAACAGGTAGTCCCCTGCAGGCTGGTCTTCACGGAACCAGTGTCCCTTGGCCTTTGTGATACTCTGGGGAGGAAAATCCATCATTTCCTCCTGTACGGTTTCTTCAGAATCTTCGGAAGCCATCTGCACTTGTATGTAAAAGTGCATTAGCGTCACATAACTATATACAATGATGTAGTGCATTGTAGTGATTATTGTCGTTATCACTCCGTCTCCCCATTAATCCATGAGTGAGATCTCTTACCATACATTTTTTTTAATTTGGTTTTTGTTGCTGAAAGAAAATAAAAGTCAGAGTAGCCGAAGCATTTATTTTTATACATAGTAGGTCCATTCCTATTTAGAATGAAGCTAAGATCTACTCTTGTTTGTAGAATGTGCACCACTAGTTTGATAAGATACATCTTGTGCCGAATGCTTGGCCTGGTATGGTGGCCCTATCATGCTTACTTGAGGTGCATTAAAAACTTCATGAGTGCAATGGGAAGCTTTATTTCTTCGATCCTCCGCTCCTCGTGGTTGCTTTGGTTTCCAGATCCATTTCGTGAACACTAAGAGAGGTCGTTTTGTTTCCTTGATCCTTGCAGCTTCTTGTGTTCTGTTTGCTTCCTCCATTGTCCGAGTGAAATTGGCATTGCTTTTCCAGTTTCTTGGATTACTCTTATGTGTTGATGTCTTTCGCCTTGTCTGATGTAGTACCTCTTCCTTTGTCTTTAAAGCCTGTTTAGCTGCTTGTGTGAGTTTTTTGGGAATCCATATCTGAAGTCGCGATCTTTGAGCTTCAAGCAAGGGCTTAGGGATCCATACTTGCATTGTTTCTTCTGGTATGTGCTTCTGTGAAGCTGGTTTGGTGATTCCTGTTTCCTTCTTAAGAGTGGGTGCGGACGTTTCTCGACTCTGCCTTTGATCCCTGCGTACCCACTTATATTTGGGTGGGCCTTGATATGAGTATCTGCTTGTTGGTTTCCAATAGTGCGATCTTTTGATGTTTTGAGCAGGTGTAGGAGATCAAGTCTCCTTAACGGTTGGCTTTCCCTCAACTGCATTGGATGACTTCGACTCTACTGTTGACGTCGCTAGGATTGAAGTTTCAGCTTCTATGCGTTTGGTTTCTGAATTGTGAGCATTGTTGATACTTTCTAATGTCGTTTTCTGAACTTCCCCTGAAATTTGTATTATATTTGTTTGAATACAAGGTTTCTCTTCAAGTAAGCTGAAAATCTCCTTATGCCCTATCTTAGCCGAAATATAGCCTTGAGCTAGATGGATACACGCCTCAGTCTCAATGATCCAGTCGTGTCCTAGAATGAAATCTTCTATCAAATCTTCATCCTCGCACACTAGAACTCTCTGTTCCATTGAGGAATTTCCTAGGTGGAGGGATACATTCGTGGTTCCAATACATTCTAGGGTGTGACCTCCAATTCCTATTAATCGGGCTTTTGTGGGATTCAAATCTAATTGCAGATCTTTTGCTATTCTCTTTCGCATGCAGCTAAGTCCTGCTCCTGAGTCTATCAGTGCATCGATCAATTTGTACTCTGTCTTGCCAATCCCTAGATTTAGGTAAGGTTGCGTTTTACACATACTCGTTGCATCATGATTTTCGACTTGGTAATTTGCCATAGGGATGGGCTCTTCTCCTTGGAGATAACGTTCATCTCTTTGCCTGATCCATTCTTTCCGTTTCTTAATGCGCTCTAGTGCTTCTTGTCGAGCTTCCTCTCTAATTCGTTCTTCCTCCTTTTTCCTATTTTGGGCACCTACCAATCGTGCTAGCATTTGATCAGTCAAGGGCTCCATGAATCGTCTCACTCTACATCCACTGATGTAGTTGGGAAGAATGTCTCCGTCTAGCGTGGCGAGATTGACTGCACCACTAGTAGAGATTCGATTTATGATCAAAGGTCCGTATCCGCGTTTTTGTAACTTTTTGGCATGTTGTTTCAAGGTGTACAATAGGACTAAGTCTCCTTCTTTAAGTCCTTTGTCTTTTATATGTGCATCATAATATGCTTTTTGTCTCCGTTTAGCAGCATAAATGCCTGCTACTGCTTGCAATCTAGTCTCATGTAACTTCTCGATTTGATCTAGTTGTTGGGATAATTCATGACCGTTCCATTCATATTGCAGGGCCACTTTCAATGTTGGCACTAGAAAGTCAATTGGCAAAATTGCATTTTGCCCATACACTAAATTGAAAGGTGTAGTTCCAATGGCCGTTTTATATGCAACTCGGAATGCCCAAATTGCATGATGCAATTGTTTGTCCCAATCAGACCTTCCATTATTGACAAGCTTAGTCAACACCGTGCATAGTACTTTGTTAGAGCTCTCAGCTTGTCCATTGGCTTGGGGATGGTATGGTGCTGATTTTTTATGAATCACTAAGAACTCGTTCATTAATGACTCGATTACCTCATTGAGGAAGTGCGTTCCCCGATCGCTAACAATCTCAATGGGCAAGCCAAAGCGGGTGAAGATATGCTCAAAGAGAAATTTTGCGGTAGTTTGAGCATCATTCTTTCTAGTGGCTTTTGCTTCTACCCATTTAGTCAAGTAGTCCATGGCTACTATGATGTACTCCGCATGTGATCCTTTGGCAGGTGGATTGATAGGTCCTATGAAGTCAATACCCCATTTTGTGAAAGCTCTCGCGCATATCATGGGTCTTAATGGCATGTCATCTCTCCGAATTGGGTATTTAGTTCTCTGACAAGTCTCACAACTTCTTACATACGTTTCCGCATCCATATGTAGAGTTGGCCACCACAAGCCCGCAAAGAGAATCATTTTAACAGTTCTTTCAGCCGAAAAATGACCTCCTGCAGCACCTGCATGTGCCATTTCTAATATGGGTAAATATTCTCCTTCATGCACACATAATCTGAGTTGGTTATCTTTCCCTCGTTTGAACAATTGTTTTCCCATGAGAATGTAGTCCTTGCTCATTTCCTCTAAGGATTGCTTCCTTGCTAAACTAGTTCCTAACTCATGTTCTTGAGTTTTTAAGAATTTCACTAATGTTGTACTCCAATTGGGTGCTATGGTCGAAAAAGGTAGAGACATATGATCTTCGGGAACCGTCTCTCGGCAATCTGCACAATTACTTACGTGGTCGTGAACATTCTTGGGCATGTCAGGCGAATACACTCCTAATCTTTTCAGTTCTCGGATGGTTCCATGAGTCCCTTGGTGTGTTCTCCATTTGTTCACATGTGCTTGCTCAATTAGTTGCGTTTGTTCATCCTCATCAACACATCTGAGTAACACTCCGTTGGGTTCCTTGTAGTATACACTACCTGACACAATGTGTAAGTTCCTCGATTGAAGAATTTCTTTCTTGCTATTCCTATTGATTGAGTGTTGAGGGCCATGGGTAAGTATAGGGATCAATTTCTCTGCCCACTTTGGGCAAACTTCTAGATTGAACAAATAAGCATCTGGTAGATCGTCGGGTACTCCACTCGGTGGCTCTCCGTGTGTTAGCCTCGAAAGGTGGTCTGCTCTCACATGTGTGTTCCCCTTTTTCACTATTACTTCAAAATCAAACTCCATTAGTAGTAGAAACCATCGTACCAACCTTCCCGTGTTACAAGGCTTATTGACTAAGTACAACAAAGCTTGATGTTCTATGAAGAATTTGAACTTGTTGGCTAAAAGATAATGTCTGAATTTCTTCACTGTGTATACCATTCCTAAGCCTTCTCGTTCCGTAGTGGTATAATTTCTTTCTGCTTGATTCAGTTGTCTACTCGCATAAGCAATTGGATGATCAAGCTTGCCTTCATCAGCCGGCTGGGCTAAGATGCATCCAATGGCATAGTTAGAAGCGTCAACATGAATATGAAAAGGCTTGCTCCAATTGGGTGATTTCAGAATTGGGGCTGTGCTAAGTCTCTTTTTCAACTCGGTGAATGCCTTTTCACACTCTTCTGTCCAAGTAAATTGAGTCAAGAGACCATACAAGGGTTTTGCTATTATGGCATACATGTGAATGAACCTACGATAGTATCCACAATGTCCCATAAAAGCTTGCACTTCCTTTGCATTCTTGGGTCTTGGTAAGTCTAAGATGACTTTAATCTTGTCCTCATCCGTAGATATTCCATTTCTTGAAACTATGTGTCCTAGAATTTTCCCTTGCCTTACCATGAAGACACATTTCTCTGGGTTTAAGCAGACTCTGTACTGTCTACATTTGTTGAATATCTTCCTCAACTCGGGAATGTGATCGGGTCTTTGATTGGAGTACGTGCACAGGTCATCTACATATACTTCCATGCTTTTTTTCAGAAATTCCTTGAAAACATGACACATCAATCTCTGGAAGGTAGCTAGAGCATTAGTGAGTCCAAAAGGCATCACTCTGAATGCATACACTCCCCATTCAGTGGCGAATGCTGTCTTATGTTGATCTTCAGTCGCAATAGCTACCTGATTGTATCCGGAGAATCCATCTAGGAAACTATAGACCTCCTTACCTGCTACTCTCTCTAATAAATGGTCTGTGATAGGTAGTGGGTAGCTGTCACGTATAGTGGCTGCATTCACCTTCTTCAAATTTATGCACACTCTCAATTTTCCATTTTTCTTAGGCACTACTACTAGTGGCGATACCCACTCGGTATGTTCTATCTCATATATGAATCCTGCCGCTAGTAGTTTGTCTATTTCTTCCTTAATCTTTGCTGCGTAGACTTCATTGTATGTATAAGGACGTTGTTTGGAGGGTTTTGCATCTGCTGTCATTGGTATTCGATGGGAACAAATAGTGGGTTCTACCCCTTTGAGATCCTTATAGGTCCATGCGAATACATCTCGGTACTCCCGAATAAGGTATATGAGTTCCTCTTCCTCTTCTTCAGACACATCTTTACCAATATATGTGCATCTTTCTTCTCCTTCCTCCACTGTCACAACAATTTTTTTTGTTTGTTCCTTGTTGTCATACGTTTCTCCGTCTCGTGCCTCTCGTCGAGGCATTTGAATAGCCACTTTTCTTTCCTCCACTTCGTATTTTTTAAAGTGTTCAGGAACTTCAAAAAGATCTGGGTCCGGCCCTACCTTACTCCTGTTCTCCTCCTGCCTGTGTATTGCTGTAGCAGTTTCAATTGCTAAGATCTTTGTTGGTTCCTGTTCCTTCTGGTTCCGAATAGTATTCAAGCAGCTTTCTTCGTAATCAAATTCCGGTTCCATTTCTATGCTTTCATATTCCTCTCTCCATTCTTTTTCCAGGGTTTCCTCTTCTTCTACTTCTTGCAGGATAACCATATAGAAGTTCACATCATAGCCTTCCTCATCTATGCATTCATTCATCGTCAAAACTTCCTCGTTTACACACACATCTAGAGTTGCCAAGATTTCCATCCATCCATGTGGCTCAAAGATCTCATCAGAAAAAATTTGAGGTGTGTAAGTGGGGTCCTCTACGGATCTATGGTTAGGATGTCCTATCGGCCATGGTTGCCTTTTGCTCTCTTCTCTCTTGGCTTCCTTACACATCCACAACTGGGCATCTTCATGCATCCAAGATTGATCACTTGAACCAGCACTGTGAATGGATAAGTCATCTTCTTCTCGGTGTACTGGATTCCATTGTAGTGGAGGGACATCTCGATAAGCAAATGTGTGCAAATTTATTTTGGTGGTGTTTCCTTGATGTTGCAGGTATAACGAATCTCTTCCCCAATCCTGTACTACCCGCATTTGTCTCATGAAGGGTTGTCCTAATATCATCTCGTAGTTGTTTGCTTTCTCGAACTTACAGATGGCTAGGGTGTGTTCGAATTCTACACCACAAGTGGTTAATTTGATCCTTTCCAATATTCCTAAGGGTTTTTCTACATGACCGTCTGCTAATTGGAGTTTCATGCGTGTGGGTCGTAAGGCAGGTTTTCCCCATTTTTCCCAGATTTCCTTGGTGGCAATTCCTACCCCGGCTCCCGTATCTAGAATAGCCTTGGTCATGTACCCATTGTGTGTGACTGGTAGACAAGTATTACCCTCATCCCCTTCACTAAACTCTCCCACTTTATCAACTGGAATTTGTATTGTGGGGTTATTTTCCTTCTCCTTTTCTTTCGGTCCTCCAATCTCTGGCTGTGATTCTAATTGGTTTGCCATTTGCTTCCATAATTGTGGTTTAAGTTGAAGCAATCTTCCACCGTCAATTTGCATCGTACTTCTGTTTTCTTTAATTCTGTTAGATTGTGTGAACTCTCTTCTACCTTTTCCTTTCCCTTTCCATGCACTGTGGGTGCTCGTATTATTACTGACTCCCTTTCGTATTCTCCCATGTAATTGGGCAATGTTGAAATGCTTATGGATTCCTCTCTTCCTCTGTCAAGTCTTGATACTTCTTCGTATACCTCCTCCAAGTTGGGGTGAAGTTGACAATCTTCCACATCTATTTCCTCAAAAGGAGGTGTATTGTCTCCATTCTTCTTCCATTGCTCCTCTCGTATTCTGTTCCATAAGTCTTTTAGCCAATCTGCCTCTAAATCTGGGATTATTGACATCGATTCCTCTTGGGTTGTTATCTGGCCGCTTTGGTCATCTTCTTTCCTAGGTTCCTTTCTATTGGACTTTAAGCATTCTTCATATAGACTATGCGCAATCCTGGTCTCTGGTAGACTTGGGATAGGCTTTTCTAGGGTTCCTTGTGCTACTTCTATGAGTTTCCTTCATATGGTCAGTCTTTCTTTCTCTATTTCCCCTCGAGGGTAGATTTTTTCATGTTGTTCAACGTTAGGGCCCACCTTGATTCTAGCTCGGTAGGCTTTCAACCACATGTCTAAATCGTCTGGCTTTGGGTCTGCTAGAATTGATCCGGGCTTCTCCCTATCTGAGCTAGGTCGGGGTAGCTCAGGGGTCTCCTTAGGATTCCCTTGTTCCTTGTGCTTATTCGGGTTTTTTGTTTGCTTTTTACTGTGTATAGTCTTATTTTTTGCCCATTTTTCCTTGAGTTTCTCTCATCTTTCCTTCCATTTCTGAACTTTCGTGTTCCGGGGGTTTTCACATGGGTCCTCAGAATCTTCCACTATCTGAATTGAAGGGCTTTATTTTTTGTTGCTTTTTTGTTTCTCTTCCGGGTGTTGTTCTTTTTGTTGTTTCGTTTGGGCTCTTGTAATGGCCTTTAGTGGCACAGTGTACTCCTTATCACTTCCGGATCCTTCTATGACCTCAATCACATTGATTGGTGCAGTGTCTTGGGATTTGGCAGGGTTCTTAGGGCAATCTCTAAAAAGATGTTCCTTTCCACAATCACTGCAATACCCTTCCCAAACTCTGGGTGGTGGTGGATTATAAGGTCGAGGGCATTCCCTAATGAAGTGATCCCCTCCGCATCTATAGCACGGTCCTCTCTGCACCGGTGGTCTAACAGGAGGTCTCATGGGTTGTGCTTTAGGAGCCGTATACATTAAGGTGGTTGTTTCTGCTCCATATGTCTGATCGTAGCCCTCATAACCATAATAAGCCGCGTCATATGTTGGTTCATATTCCGTCATGTTGGCTTCATATGGATAGTACTCTCCTAGTGGAGGTTCATACCCTGGGTTGGTTGAATCCACATTGGTCATTATTGATGCTGGTACTATGGCTCTCTCTAAGTTTTCTTTTGGTTGAGCATACTTCACTGGTACTACTTGTTGAGGTTGTGATAGGTGGGGTCCCAGTACTGGTTGTGGTGGTGGGTACGGTGCTTGCTCATATGGTCTTGGTGCTCCTACTGGTGTTGGATAAGGATTGTATCTAGGCATCTCCCTACCAGGCTCTCTCGGTGGATGTCCATATGGTCGGTATTGAGGTGGTTGGATAGGCCGTGCTTGCCTATTGAAGGGACAGTTTTCCGTGGTGTGATTGGTGTATTTTTGCTCAATGTGGCAGTATGAAGAAGTCCCTTGTTGTTGCTGTCTGTAGTATGGATACGTAGGTTGTGCACCGGCCCCTCCTCGGACGCACAAGTGTGTGGGGTGCTCTCCTCCACATAAATTACATCTTCGTAGCACAGGCACTCTTTGCGCTAGGTTTTGATAAGCTCTCTGTCCCTGGACTCCTAGTTTCTTTGCTAATAATTCTGCTAATTCTTCCATGTGACTGGAGTTGGACGTGATAGTACTCCTTAAATCTTCTGTTTTAGTGTGGTCGGATGTACCTTTGAGATCCTCGGCAAGGTTGTCTTCCAAATCAATGCACTCTTGAAGACACTCACTCAGTGTTTGTAATCTCTTCACATACACCAGTGTTCTTAGGGTTCCGTTGGTGAGTCCATCTAAAAATAGTGAAATCATCTTTTGTTGAGTGGGTCTCTCAGCTAATGGGCATCTATCCACATATTGATTGAATCTTCGGGCAGCAGTCTTCACGGTTTCATTAGGGCTTTGTTTAAAGCTATGGATTAAAGATGCAGAATTGTGTTTAATCCCTCTCTTTGTGAATTCTCCAATGAATTCTTGAAAGAATTGTTCCATGTTTCCAAATTGATTGGGATCTAAAGGTTGGAACCAAGTTAGAGCAGTCCCTGTGAGGGTGAGCCCAAAAGACTCATACTGAACAAAGAAGTCCTCTACTTGCTCCGCTCTTAGAACTTGTTTAAATTCTGCGATATGATCATAGGGTTCTCCCAACCCATCATAATGGTTTCTTACACATTTAGCTACCTGAATAGGTCTCAGCCTTCTCATTGGTTCAGGTGGTCTGGGCATCACAGGGAAGACTGGGATAGCTGGACGTAATGGCGGTACTCCAGGCTGTCTTCCTACCGGTGGTTGTGGTCGTGCTGGTGGTCCGTACTGGTTCCCTATCCCTGCGTGGGCCTGATTGTGTGTGTGCACTCCTGGAATTGCAAACTGTACATGAGTATGGTTGGGCACACTTCGTTGACTGGTCTGTCCTGATGTGGTTTGCTCCGTTTCCTGTTGATTCCCAAAAGGATTTTGTGAAGTAGTTGCCTGATCTCTCTGAGGAAATACAGGCGTACCCATGTATCTTAGTCGAGCCCTGTCTAAGGCACTCACAGGCCAATATCTCCTTTGATCCTTATCCAAGTAAGTAAGTCTAGTTTCATCATCTGGGTCTTTCAACTCATAAAATGTCATAGGGCTTTCTTCTCTCCTGGAGCCGGTAAGTTGGTTTGAAGCAAAAGGTCTGATCCATGGATCATATAGACTTCCAACAGGTAATCATCTTGAGGTATCAAATCTCCTCTCAAGACCCATGACACTTGAGACCTGCCCCTCGGGGTAGACACAGACTCTTCAAGGTGCATTCTTTCGGAGTTGTTTGGGTCCACAAACTCTCCTCTTTCGTTGATCCTCTCAGGAAATTCAGTCACAATATAGATATGACCAATTTTGTCTACATATGCTCCTCCTTCGTACTTGACAGCAGGTCGTGGCACAATTGTGGCATTTTGGGAAGTTACCATCCTAGCCACAGATCTGTTTAAACGATTGGGATCTCCTGGCCATTGGTGGACACGTATTGTAAGGAGGTACGGTAATCCCCTTCCACAGTAGACATGAAATTCCTATTAGGCGGTGGACCTTGCATGTCTTCCGAAGCCATGTGTAGTTCCCCTTCCGAATCACTAGAGGTTTCTGAGTAGATGGAGTGGTGACTAGCCTGGGCAGCGCTTCCTACCGAAGATATGACACTTCTTCGACTACTTAGCACTCTTCCTGATCTCAAGTTCATTCACCCCCCAAGTCTCTCTCTATGCCTCAGAGATTCTCCTTGGGTAGCTCTCCTAATGACTCAAAGTGCCTGACAAGAAGAAAGGGTCAATCCTTACGATACCACTTCCCGACGATACTGCTCTCGGCGATACTGCTTTGACCGCGATACGATACCAGAAGTCCAAATGATACGATACTGGATACTGCCCGCGATACGATACCAAACACCAAGACGATACGATACTAACCTGGTATCGCGATACTACCTTGGGAAAGCAGACGATACGATACCTATGCTATGCGCGATACGATACGAAAAATCTCGGCGATACGATACTAGGAATATCACGATACGATCTCAAAAGTTTCAGGCGATACGATACTGGAATTTATGCCGATACGATATCAGTGTGGTATCGCGACACCGATCTCGAGGATAAGGCGATACGATACCACGCGTACGATACGATACCTATGAGACCAGACGATACGACACTTCTGACAGTATCGCGATACTGTCCGAGGGAGTGGACGATATGATATCAAAGTGGTGTCGCGATACTTCACAAGGAAGTGACACGATACGATACTGGTTGGGTCAGACGATACGATACGAAGATTCAAGGCGATACGATATCAAAGAAGGACACGATACGATACTGCTAGTGACGATACGATACCAACTTAGCAAGGTGAGATCGCGATACCAGCTTAGCGACACGATACCAAAAAGGGTATCGCGATACCAACTCTGATACCCGGCGATACGATACCTCAGAAAATTGTACGATCGCGATACCAACTCGGGGTCACGATACCAAAATGGTATCGCGATACCAAGACCGGTATCAAGCGATACGATACCTCGGCGAGTATCGCGATACAAGGGAGTTTTGGTATCGCGTTACCAAACCTCAACCGATCACGATACTCAAGCCAAAATGCAAGATTCTTTCAAAATTTCTACACCCCCTTGCTCTCCTTACTCCCCTCTTCTCTCCTAGGCCTCTGTATCACACAAAAATTCTGTTTTGATATCAATTTTCCCCCCCCGCGATACTACGCACCTGTTTAATCACGTGTATGTGCATGTTTAGTGAGTTTTATGTAATTATTCTTGGTAAAATCTCACCTCTAACCACTCTTGCTCGCACTTGGAGCTCAATCTCTAGCTGGGAAGGCCTGAAGCACTCGATACCACGTCCACGATACTGATCGCTGTCGCAGACGATACCAATTCCAGTGAAGTGTCAAATGAGCCAACTTTTTGGTTTTTATACTTTTTTGGACAGAACTTGGATTTTGCTAATTTTTTTTTTTTTTTGTGATTTTTGGGATTTTTGGTGATTTTTTCCTATTCCAACTTCTCCTCTCCTCACTACTCCTCTACTTCTAACCTAACCCTAACTCCTCCTTCTCTTCCCTCCTCCTAAGCCTAAACCTAAAACTTATCACACACACCTCGGGGATGTGAAGTAACAAGTGCTGAAGTGACTGACTACTTGCCACCGGACAATTTTGCCTCTACAAGTACGATTCTATCACACTCGATCTATAACCATCACGAAGGCACCTTGGTTGAGTGTTCCCCGGCAACGGCGCCAAAAACATGTGTACTCGAGCCAAGAAGACTCAAGGACTTGTGCCAATGAGACTGTACCTCAATTGCCACACAAGTGCATATAGTGGGTACTTAACACACATCTAATTGTCAATCCGATGGAACGACGTACCAAGTGTATGAAGACGTGTGCACACGTGATGGAAAATGAAGTGGTTTAGCTAGCCTACATGAGAAAAGACTACTACCTCTCACACTCACTGAAATACTGAAAGTGTTTGCCGCAAGCCTCTTACAGCAGTTTTTAGTATTTTGAGGTTTTCTCCCAGCCCAGAACTCCGAATGTAGGCAATAGGGTAGTCGTTTCGAAGCTCTCGACGAGACGCATCCAATGGCAGTGGTTTCACTTGATTCTGACTTAAGTTATGGCAAAAACAATGAATGATGGGAGACACCAACACCCGCGCCACAACTCCTCCTAGCTTGCACACACACTACAGCAGCTCAAAACCAAGGGGAAGGGGTAGACAACAGTCCTACACATGCATTTCAAGCATAAAACACACATACAAGAGCGAAATGAAGATCAAAATCAGCATGAAAGAGGCAAATTCGAAAATCTGTAGAGCTCCTTCTTCACAATGGCAAAAAGTCAGTACAAAGAGTCACAAAGTGACTTATATACATGTGCCCTAAGTTTGGTCCTTTCACACAAGAGACCGGCACTTTATTCACTAAAAGACTAATCTCCTACTATTTTACAAGGGATATTTTACAATGACTTGGGATTATGCAACTAGAGGACTCCTCTAGTGCATTTACATAGCTTGAGGGAATTCTTGAAGACCTCGAAGAAGAAAAATTATGCCCATCATTTCGAAAATTTTGGGGCTCTCCTCATATGCTCTTTTGCTGTGCAACACCCTCCCCCTCTTTGTCTCTGTCGTCCCTTGACAGGCTTTACTTCTTGTTTGTCTTGATCAGCACGCGCATCCTTTGGTCAGTTCTGCCTGATTCTTGATCTTGCATTACGTTTTAGAGGCGCTCTGATTTGTCCTGGTTTCACATATCGGACCTGGTTGCATTACTCAAAGCCGGTTAATTCGGTTTGCCACGCACGCCATTAGTGCACATATGCGGATGTAGCTCGTAAGCCTTGATCTGAATCCTCTGTAACTCAAGAGGTTGAAGCACCCTCATATGGAATATTTGTTGGCCCTAGTTCCTCCTCTCAGCTGCATGCTTTTCCTTGGTGTGTGTGCCCCTGCGGGGCTCTGTGCAGAGATGAGTGATGCGCCCCTACGGGGCTTCTTGCAGGAACTTGTTCTTTGTACCCTTATCTCTATTGAGCTATTTTAGACTTTGATTTTCTTCTTCTTTTCTTTTTGCTTGATTGTCCCTCTACAGTGAGCTAAAGAGAATATGTGAAACTCAGCTTGGTGTAGTTACCCAATGTTGTTTGCCAAAGAATATAAAGAAATTCAATTCTCAGTATTTGGCAAATGTTGCTTTGAAAAGAGGAGAGAGGATCAACCACTCAAAAGATCTCATCAGTGAACCATCAACATGGACATTCATCAACAATGCTCCATCCCAAAGGCCGAGTGTACAACACGAAGAGATGAACATCGATCAACCTTCTCCATGGTAAGTATCTTTACTCTGGCAACACCATAACCATGATAGATTAGGAAACCTCTTCGTCAGCATAGCCTTGGGCACTTAGCTCAAGACCCGCAATTTTTGCACCATACTTCTTCCAATGCATTTTTCAAGTAAGCATTCATAGGGCTACATTACAAGGCCGTGCACAAGGCACATATCTTCCTCAACCCATGCACGAACATACTTACCCATCACTCAATATGGGTTAGGAGTACTTGGCATGACTACTATGAACATCAACTGTGGAAGATCTAGAAAACATCAACGGAGACTCACAACGATACAGTCATGCTGGAATCCCAAGAAGAAGCATATACCAAGAGACTACAACTTGCAAAGACTCGCAGTGATAGATGAAGAACCAGACACATCTGGAAGTCAGACGACTTTTGTTCAGACAGACGGGACGCTCCCTCTCAAGGCACTACTTGGAACAACCACTACCACAAGGGTCTGTCAGGGACGACAGACTCGAGAGGGGGGGGGAGTGTTGAAGCTCAAAGTCAAGGACAAAGCATGGAAGCACATCAAAAGGTGGACACACAAGGAAAGGGAGCAAGTAGGGAGCTCCATGAAGTGTATGTCAAATTTTCAGATGAATCCCCTACAAAAATAGTGATTTTCATCACTAAAAACCATTGTAAATACCATTATCTATTTTTATAACTCCATTTTGTTCAAGCCGAGGAGTCCTCGAGCTTGAGGAGTATTAGAAGTACCATCGTACCAATTTTCGTAATTTTTAGACTTCGTTTGAGCCCTCAAATAAGCCCTGGAACCTAATTTTTAACTAGGCCGGACACTAGGTCTGGACAAGGCCAAAACTAGTAAAA
This sequence comes from Ceratopteris richardii, assembly GCA_020310875.1. NCBI lineage: Eukaryota > Viridiplantae > Streptophyta > Polypodiopsida > Polypodiales > Pteridaceae > Ceratopteris > Ceratopteris richardii. Next base: position 72,172,318 of record CM035409.1, read on the forward strand.
AAACTATAAAAAGAGCTAGAGAGCTCATTTTTGGGGTTAGCTTATTAGAGAATAGAGCTTTTGTAAGAGAACTCTTTTGCAATCTAAGCTTTCCATTGTTCCTCTCTTTGATCTTACTTTGTGCGCGTGTGTGTGTATGTGTGTGCATGTTTGTGTGCTTTCACTCACGCACTTGTGCCTTCACTTGCTCGTGGTCTTCATACCGGTCCTCACGTCTCCGCGGATTGACAAGTAAAGGAGGTGGTGCTTACGCTTGAGCTACTTAAAGGAGGTGGTGCTTATGCTTGAGCTACAATTCCCCACTATACGCACTTGTGTGGCAAATGAGATTTAGTCTCTTTGGCACAAGTCCCTAAGACTTCTTGACTTAGGTACACACATTTTTGGTGCCGTTGCCGGTGAACACAGTCAACCAAGGTGCCTTCATGATGGTTATAGCTCGAGAGTGACGAAATCATACTTGTAGAAGTGAATTCATTCAGTGGCAAGTAGTCAAACACTTTAGCACTTGTTACTTCACATCACGGAGGTGTGTGTAATGAGTTTTTAGGTTTAGGGTTAGAAGAGAGGGAGAGAAGAAAAAGTTAGGGTTAGGTTAGGAAGAGATTTGGAGGAGAAGTAAGTGGAAAAGTACCAAGAAAGTCCCAAAAAATTGTCAAGATAGTGTAGGATAAGCCTTAGTTCTCAAAAAGTATAAAAACCAAATACATTTTAGCTCATTTCTCATTTGCTCAGAAAGTGGTATCGTCTCCAGGCAGCGATCGGTATCGTCCGTGTAGTATCATGCGCTCCAGGCCTTCAAAGCTAACTAGTGACCTCAAGGCTTGAGCATAGCAGCCTAGAGGTAAGCTACAATCAAACATTAATCTCAAAAATTTTGAAAATTTGCATTTCCACATGATTGAAAGTGCATTTGGTATCACGGGGTGGGCAGAGCATTTCTAGAAGTCCTTTGAGTGAGACAGTAGGCTAGGATTGAAGAGGGGTGAGAGAGGAGCAAGGGGGTGAAAAACATTTTGAATTTGGATGTGTTTTGGCTTGCATATCACGATCGGTTGAGTTTTTGGTATCGCGATACCAAAAACTCCCTTGTATTGTGATACTCGCCGAAGTATCATATCGTTGATTACTGGCCTTGGTATCGTGATACCACTTTTGGTATCTTATCACCTGGTTGGTATCGCGATCACACTTTACCAAGTGGTATCGTATCGCGGTGCACTTTTGGTATCATATCACCTCACTTCCCTATATCGTATCATGACCCTTTTTGGTATCGTATCGTCCAAAAAGTGGTATCGTATCGTCTGCCTACGTGGTATCATATCGTCAGAATTCCCGGTATCGTATCACCTAGTGCATGGGCATCATATCATCTGTTGCTTAAGTATCGTATCATTCAGTTTTCTGGTATCGTATCGTGGACTCCCCGGGTATCGTATCGTGAGCCTACGTGGTATCGTATCATGTAGTTTCCAGTATCGTATCATCCCCATCTTAGTATCGTATCGCACACAAAGTGGTATCATATCGTGAATTATTGTGGTATCATATCGTCCAGATTTGAGGTATTGTATCGCCAAAGATTCAAGTATCGTATCATGCTCAATAGCGGTATCGTATCGTCTATCCGAGTGGTATCGTATCGTGGATTTTCCAAGTATCGTATCGTGCGTAAAGAGGTATCGTATCGTCTGATGAGCAGTATCGCCTAGTGCAGTATCGCCAAAGGTGGTATCACCCAGAACATTTGGAGCATTTTCAAGGCTAAATTTGAGGCATTTGAGGAACCACTTAGGGAGAGTTTTAGAGGTCTAGAGAGCCCCAGGAGGGTGAATGAACTTGAGACCAGGAAGGGTTCTAAGTAGTCGGAGAAGTGTCATATCATCCGTTGGAAGTATCGCTCAGGTTAGTCACCGATCTATCTATTCGGATACCTCTAATGACTCAGAGGGGGAGATACCCATGGCCTCAAAACACATGCAGGGTCTTGCTCCTGGGAGAAACTTCATGATCGCTGTAGAAAGAATATCGCACCTCCTTGCAATATGTTTCCACTAATGCCCAGGAGATCCCCATCTACCTGGACGGTTTAAACAGATCTGTGGCTAGGATGGTGACTTCCCTAGATGCAACAATTGTGCCCAGACCTGCTGTCAAGTATGAAGGTGGAGCATACATGGACAAGTTGGGTCACATAGTGACTGAATATCCTGATTTGATCAATGAGAGGGGAGAGTTAGTGGGACAAGAAAACTCAGGGAGACCAAACCTTGAGGAGTTAGTGACTACCCCTAGAGGCAAGTCAATAGTAACGCGAGTCTTGAGAGGGGACTTGATACCTCAAGACGACTACTTACTGGAAGTCTATTTGATCCATGGATCAGACTTATTACTTCAAACTGACTCACTGCCTCAAGAAAGAGAAGAAAGTACGATGACGTTTTATGAGCTAAAGGATCCGAAAGAAGAGTCTAGAGTGACATACCTAGACAAGAACCAGAGAAGGTATTGGTTGGTAGATGCCATAGATAGGGTTCGACTAAAATACATGGGATTTCCTATATTCCCTCAGAGAGAGCAGGCAACCACCTCTCAGAACCCCTTCGGAACACAACAAGAGGTAGAGCACACAATGTCGGGACAAACAAGCCAACGGAGCATTCTGAATCGTGCTCACATACAATTCATGACTCCCAGAGTGCAAACACACAATCAGACCCACCCTGGAATAGGAAATCAATACCGACCCCCAATAAGGCCATGACCACCAATAGGAGTGCAGCTCAGGATACCCCCAATTCGACCAGCAATCCTCGCCTTCCTTGTAATGCCTAGACAGCTAGAGCCAACGAGAAGATTAAGACCGATCCAAGTGGCCAAATGTGTGAGGAATCACTGTGATGGATTGGGAGAACCTTACGACCACATTGCTAAATTTAAACAAGTTTTAAGAGCTGAACAAGTAGACGACTTCTTTGTGCAGTATGAGTCCTTTGGGCTTACCCTCACAAGAACAACTCTAAAGTGGGTTCAACCTCTAGATCCCAATCAATTTGGAAACATGGAGAATTATTTCAAGTATTCATAGGGGAATTCACTACGAGAGGGATTAAACACAATTCTGCATCTTTAATCCATAGTTTTAAACAGAACCCTAATGAAATCGTGAAAATAGCTGCCCGAAGATTCAACCAGTATGTGGATAGATGTCCGGTAGCAGAAAGACCCACGCAACAAAAAATGATATCATTTTTTTTGGATGGACTAATGAATGGGACTCTAAGAACACTAGTCTATGTGAAGAGGTTACAAACCCTGAGTGAATGCCTGCAACAATGTATTGACTTAGAGGACAATCTAGCGGATGATCTGAAGAGTGTGCCCAGCCCCACTAAATCAAAAGACTCTCGCAGTACGGTTACATCCAACTCCAGTAATGTGGAAGAACTAGCTGAGCTAGTGGCAAAGAAATTAGGAGTCCAAGGACAGAGAAACTATCAACATCAACCCCTAAGAGTACCCATGTTGCGAAGGTGTAGTCTATGTGGAGGAGATCACCCCACGCACATGTGTGTACGAGGAGGAACAGGTGTACCACAGACGTATCCTTACAATAGCCCATCAAGGAACGGCCATGTATTTTCACATAGAACAAAAATACACCAATCAGAGCACAAAAAATTATCCGTTCAATAGGCAGACATGGCCTCTACAACCACCTCAGTATTGACCATATGGGTATCCACCTAGAGAGCTAGGTAGAGATATGCCCAGGTACAATCCCTACCCAACACCACCAAGAGCACCGAGACCATACGAGCAAGCACAATATCCACAACCCCAACCAGTGTTAGGACCACACTTGTCGGAGCCCCAACATGTGGTACCGGTTAAGTACGCTCAACTAGAGGAAAACCTAGAAAGAGCCATTGTACCAGCATCACCTATGACCAGCATGGAGTCAACAAACCCAGGTCACGAGCCATCTCAAGAAGAGTACTATCCCTATGACACTAACATGTCAGAGTATGAACAAATTTATGATCCACACTACTACGGGTATGAAGGATACGAATATGCCTATGGGCCAGAAGTGGCAACATTAATGTACACCGCACCTAAAGCGCAGCCACCCGTAAGACCACCCCTCATACCACGTATGCCAAGAGGACCTTGTTATAGATGTGGAGGAGACCATTTTATCAGAGAATGCACTCAGCCTTACAATCCACCACCTCCTAGGACTTGGGAAGGATATTGCAGTGATTGTGGAAAGGAACATGTCTTCCGTGATTGCCCAAAAAACCCCAACAAGGCTCAAGACACTGCACCTATTAATGTAATCGAAGTGATAGAAGCACCAAGAAGTGATAAGAAGTACACCGTACCTTTAAAGTCCATTACAAGAGCACAAATGAAGGAACAAGAAGGAAAACAACCGGATCTGGATCAAACAAACCATAGAACCTTAAACCCCAAAATTCAAATAGTGGAAGATTCAGAGGACCCACGTGAGAATACCCAAAACATGAAAGCACAAAAATGGAAGGAAAGAAGAGAGAAGCTCAAAGAAAAATGGATGAGAAACAAAATTCAAGAAAATAAGAAACACACAAAAAGCACTAAGAAGCATAAAGAACCAGAGATTCGGGAAGAAGTTCCCATTCCATCGCCCATCCGAGAATCAGAGAAACCAGGATCAATTATAGCTGACCCAAAACCTGATGATTTGGACATGTGGTTGAAAGCGTTCCAAGCTAGAATTAAGACTAGACCGAATGTGGAGCAACACGAAAAGCTTTACCCTCAAGGAGAGTTAGAAAAAGAGAGGCTTGCCATATGCAGAAAACTCATAGAGGTAGCACAAGCAACCCTAGAAAAGACCATCCCAGCCCTCCCTGAGACAAGGATAGTGGAGGATCAATACAAGGATTGTGTTAAAGCCGACAACAAACCTAAAGAAAAGAATGATAAATGTGAGCTAGTGAAAACCCAGGACGAACCTATGTCAACAATACATGACTTAGAGGCTGACTGGCCAAAAGAATTATGGAATAAATTCCGAGAAGAGCACTGGAAGAGGAATGGAGTGACTAAACCTCCCTTTGAGGAATTAGATGTGGAAGTTTGTTAGCCAAGTCCCAACATGGAAGAAGTATATGAGGAAGTATCGAGACTAGACAGAAATAGAGAAGAAGCTCAGAGCATTTCGACCCTACCCAATTACATGGGAGAGCACAAAAAGGAATCCATGATATTCCAAGCACCCATAGTACGAGGAAAAATAAAGGGAAACTCAGATAAGAATTCACACAATCTAACAGAACTTAAAAAGACAAAAGTACAATGCCAACTGACTGTGGAAGAACTACTCCAGGTTAAACCGCAAATATGGAAACAATTAGCAGGTCAACTGGAACTAGGGCAGGAGAAGGACGAAAAGAAGGGAAAAGAAAACCCATCTAAGGTACAAATCCCAGTGGATAAGGTTGGAGAATTTAGCGAAGAAGATGAAGGTAACACATGTTTACCCGTCACTTACAACGGCTATATGACCAAAGCTATACTAGACACAGGAGCAAGAGTAGGAAATGCCACCAAGAAGATTTGGGAGAAATGGGGAAAGCCTGCCTTACGACCCACTCGCATGAAGCTTCAATTAGCAGATGGCCATGTTGAGAAACCATTAAGAATATTAGAAAAGATCAAATTGACCACTTGTGGAGTTGAATTTGAACATACTTTAGCCATCTGTTGATTCGGAAAAGCAAATAATTACGAGATGATATTAGGAAGACCCTTTATGAGACAACTTAGGGTAGTGCAAGATTGGGGACGAGACTCTTTATACCTTCAACATCAAGGAAACACCACCAAAATAAACTTGCATATGTTTGCATATCGATATGTGTTGGAGTTAGACGTCTGCGGAAGCACGCGAACAGCACAAGGAAGAAGAAGAAGCTTGGAGCACAACACACAATACCGAATGTATTACTAGAGAATGTACAAAGATAACTAGCCCATTAGGTCAATAGACGTATATACAAGCTGGGGGAAAAAAACCTCCTAAAGAGGGAAAAAAGTGCCCCGGCGCTCCTAGTGTGTTCACACACATCACTACCTAAATATATCAACAAATCCCCCTGGGAGTGATGCGGTGAACAAGGAGCTGGCACTCATGTATAAGGAAGTGCCAAGCTATGTGGAAATCACTCCACAAAAGGAAGGAAGCCCAAAGCTTTGCAGAAAGCTTCAAACTTCTCCCTAGGCAGAGCCTTCGTGAAAAGGTATGCTATGTTCTCCTGTGTGGGCACTATGCCAAGCTGATCTCCCCAGCAGAGAACCTCTCCCTGTCATAGTGATAATGCACCTCAATGTGCTTCGTGCGAGCATGGAACACAGAGTTCCTCGCAACAGCCAATGCGCTTTGACTGTCAGTGAAGATGGTGGTGGCAGAAGATTGGCCAACACCCAAATCATCCATAAGGCGTTTGAGCCACACACACTCAACAGCCGCTGTGAAAGCTGCCCTATACTCAGCCTCACAACTGGAAGTGGCCACAGTAGGCTGCTTCTTGCTCAACCAAGATATACATGAGCTACCAAGCATGAAGCAAAAACCACTGGTGGACACACGAGTGTCATAGCAACCAGCCCAATCTGAGTCAGAAAAAGCATGCAAATCTGGCGGTAGTGATCCCCCCTTGGGATAAAACAACCCAAGTAGCCGAGTACCACTCAAGTAGCGAAAGATGCGCTTAACCACCTTCCAATGCATGACTCTTGGGCAATGCATAAACCTGCTCATATGTGAGATAGCAAATTGAATATCTGGCCGAGTAATGCATAAGTAAATCAAGCATCCAACAGCCTGCTCATAGAGAATAGCATCAAATGCATCTCCAGCATCATGAAGACTCTATCGTAAACCTGTCTCCATAGGAGTGGCAATAGGTTTAGAGTCTTCAAGGCCAAAATGCTGTAATAATGTGTCAATATATTTTGTTTGACACAAAGCCATTCCACCATCAACTTGCATAAACTGAATGCCTAAATAGTGATGCAAATGCCCCAAATCAGACATCTCAAATGAGGCATGCAAATCAGCCTTGAAATCAGCAATATGCTTCTCAATAGGACCAATGAGCAGCATGTCGTCAACATAGACAACAATGATCAGAAGCACATCATTAGCACGCTTAACATATAAGGTGCTTCCAGTTGGACTGTTCTCAAAACCATGTGCAACCAGATAGGCATGTATCTTCTCATACCAAACAGGTGGTTCTTGCTTTAAACCATATAATGCCTTCTTTAACCTACACACCTGGTTTTCATGCCCTTTCTGCACAAAGCCATGGGGCTGAAAAACATACACTTCTTCATGCAAGTCACCATTCAGAAATGTTGTTTTAATGTCCAACTGATGTACATTCCAACCATGATGGGCTGCAAGTGCACAAATGCTCCGAATAGTAGTCATACGGCATGTAGGTGCAAAGATCTCATCAAAATCAATGCCTCTTTCCTGCGCATAACCCTTTGTAACAAGCCTGGCCTTATACCTATCAACTATACCATCACGTTTACGCTTCAGCTTGTATACCCACTTAGTGCCAATGGCCTTCTTGCCAGGAGGCAAGTCACATAAAGACCATGTACCATTCATCATATTCAGATTGCATAGCAGCCATCCAATTTTCTGAATTCTGTGCTTCATCAAAAGAAACAGGCTCATTCTCATCACAAAGACTAGACGCAGCCATAGCATAGCAATCTGATGCAAAAAAGGCACTATGAGATCCTGAAAGAGTACGATATGACAAAGGTGCATCTAATTTGCTGTCACGCAAAGTCTTCACCAGCCATTTTGGCATAGTTTTTGCCTGCTCAATATCAGCTCTCTCATCAACAAGTGCATCATGTAAATCTGCATCAGAAATGGAATGATCTACATCATCATATGAAACCTGCAAAGGCTGAGAAGTTGCCTCATTAGGACCAGCACTAGACTATCCACCTGTAAAAAGAGGCATCAAAGTATCATATATGTCTTTGGAGCTAACAGATGTCTCCTTAGTACATGAAAGCAATGGCTGAATAGCATCTTCCACAAAGACAACATCACGGCTAACCAAAATGTGTTTAGTCAACAGATGGCTTGCGGTCATGCCAAGCCTCATATGGAGTGATAGACTGCAACGCTTTAGTGGGACACATGTTCAGTACATATGTTGCACACATGACAGCCGCAAGCCAGAAACTATGTGGTAAAGCCTGACTTTTGACCATGCACCTCGCCATCTCCAGAGTGACCTGTTCTTTCGTTCAGCAACTCCATTTTGCTGAGGTTTATAAGGCACTGTACACTGGTGTTTTAACCCACGTTCATCCAGAAATGCATTAAAATCAAAAGACATATATTCCCCCCCTCGATCAGAACGGGTGCCCATTTTACATGCTGACATATTTGCAGCCAAAACCAAAAACTGCTTAAAGCTCATGAAAACTTCGGACTTTGCTTTGAGTGGATATAACCATGCATGCCTGGAAAAATCATCAATGAAAAGTCACGAAGTAAAGGTAATTTCCAAAAGAGGGTGTCTGCACAGGACCACAGACATCACTATGTACAAGCTGCAATTTCTGTGTAGCCCGAACTGAACCACCTTTTGGAAAGGAGGAATGCTGCATTTTGCCCAAAATACAGCCTTCACAAACATGTTTTCTAGGTGCCTCAAGTTTGGGCAAAGAGGACACCATTTCAGATTTTTATAGGCGTAGCAAACTAGCAAAATTTAGATGACTAAAGCGTGCATGCCAAAGCTTTGCATCTAACATAGCCTGAGAATCATTTACTGCACATGCCAAATCATTTTCAGATCTTTCATAGTCTATGAGCTTATACAGCCCACGACATAAAATGCCAGAAGCAATAATAACATCGCCATTTGACAGATCATGAACTGTACATCTGTCATCAACAAATTTCACAACCAAGCCAATCTTGGCTAATGCAGAAACTGATGACAGATTCTTCTTGATCCCTGGCACAAATAAAGTATCTGACAAAGTGAAAGAACTACCATCAGCAGTAGTCAAAATAATCTTACCAACTCCCATAACAGGATAAGAGGATTTGTTGGCGCATGTAATAGTATTCCTTGTAGGGGCAGGCTCGAGTGAAGAGAAGAAACTGCGTTGTGAGGTAATATGTTTGGTCACCCCACTGTCAAAGTACCAAACATCTGAGTCTATTGCAGACATGCACTGCTCATGAGAAGATGGGTCAAAACTGCAAACAGTAGTGAACGCCCATTCTTCTTCTTGCACAAGATTAGCAGACTCCGTTTTTGGTGTAGAGGCTTCTGCAACAACCATTCCAGCCTCTTTCTTCTTTGCCTCTTTTGCAGCCAGTTTTGGACAGTTCTTTATGATATGAACATTCCCTTTACAGTACTTACAAAACAATTTCTTCTTTTCTGATTTTTTCTCATCTTTGTCTTGGTTCTTCGAATGTGCAGCATTTGCAGATTTCTGCTTACTAGTAGAAGAACTCCATTTTCCTTTGCCCTTCTGACTAGGCAAGAAAGCTTGATCTGCAACACGCATAATGGACCTGTTCTGCCTGGACTGATCTTCTTGCAATAGAACAGAGACTAACTCCTCAAATGACAAGGAATTTCGATTGCCTTTCATCATCAACCGAAGAGTAGAAGCAAAACTCTGATATGAATCAGGAAGACCATTCAGAACGGTCTGCACAAGTGAGCTATCTGGTATAACCTCATCAGTAGAAATCAATTGTTCCTTCAAGTCTTTGATCTTTGTTAGGAAACTGTCCATAGAATCACCTTCATTCATGTGCTCACTCTCCAACTGTTTTTGGAGGTAAGCAACACGAGCCTCATTCCTGATGGAGAGTGTTAATCTCCAAAAAACAAGTTAACCTTGAATTTAGATCACCTCTATATCAAGATTAACCTTAGACTCCACCAAACTTAGAGATCATTCACCAATTTATCAGAAAATTGATTATTCTGAAAAATTCAACTTCTTCACAAAAGTCTGCTGCAGATTAATCACTCATTGACTAATCAATTCTGTAAAGTTTTTGACAAAACTTTGCACAACACTTCGCCTTGAGATTGCGCAACTTTACCAAGTTAAATTTCTCAAAATGATTGAGTACACACTGAGAAATGTGTGAAACAATTTACCTATGTCTGAAAGAGCTTCTCTGCAATGGCGACTTTGACACCTGCAACTTCTTAGCACTGGTTCTCACAATGTTGAACCCGTTTGATCAAGATCTTTTAGCCATAGATGGCTTACCTTCCAACTTAGATTTTGAGCCCTCACTTGTGTAAAACTTTACACTGTGGACTGAGCACTGATCATTTCTTTGAAGATGAAATGTGCGCCAGATTTTACGACTCTTAGAACATTCTTACATATGAATGTTCCTAATCAAAATTCTCCCAGCCTGATTGCAATTAACCTCTCAAATTCTAGCCATAGATAGATTAGCTATGGACTTAGATAAGTGCAAAAGGATTCTTCAAAAGATTAAGCACAGAAGGAGAATGGGAGAGAAGATCGACGCTCGGAATTCTACAACATTTTCTTCTTCATTACTTTTCATACATATGGTTGATGATACATACAATGTTCATCACCTATTCACCTATTGTCTTCTCTATCTGATCTATATCACTCTCTCTTTCTACGAATACATATCTGTAGATATATATACGAGTCTAACTCGTCATCCTTTTCAAAATACATTGAACTATTTACAAGAGTAATATACAAAAGAAACATTTCTGATTCTATTCTCTTCCTTTGAAAGTAATCTTCATCTTTCCACATATCTTTTCACTTTTGGACTTCATGTAATCACTTATTGATGATTGCTCTACTCCAACAATTCCTAGCTTGGTACAATGTGGTAAGTGTATCCCAAGCATCCTTAGCTATTCTGCAAGAGCGAATATGAGGAATAATGGCACGTTTCACAGACAAAGCTATCAATGCATGTGCCTGGGCATCTCTACCATCCCAACAAATCTGCTCCACAGTAGCTGCAGCAGAAACAACAGCACGAACAGGAATCTCCACAATATCATCTTTGACACCATCTTCATCAGCTCCAGCACCTGTATTAGCAGTACATGTTGTTAAAGGTGTAACAGGACGTCTTTCAACACCCTGCACAATGTTCCACAATCCTTTTGCAACCAATACATGTCACATCATATAAGCCCATAATGGGTAGTTGGTACCATCCAACTTATCTTCAACAGCCAACATACGGAATACATCACTGCTTTCAGCCATGGCCGGTGAATAAAATACCTTGATGCAAAAAATTGACTGTATCTCAAAAAGTTGAACGGAACTGCCCAGACGAGTTCTTCTAAACCTCTAGCAGACTTTGAGATGCTTATACTGGCGAACAGAAACAGGTATATACCTTTCACACAAAAAGACGAAATAGCCTGCACAAGACGAAAAAAACAGATCTCGGAAACACCTTGAGTATGCTCACAAAAATTCGTACGATTCTGAGACTGCAAACGGAGGAGTGTCGAGGGCGCCCTAGATGAAGCGACGACCTGCTCTGATACCAATTGTTGGAGTTAGGCGTCTGCACAAGCACGCGAACAGCACAAAGCTTGGAGCACAACACACAATACTGAATGTATTACTAGAGAATGTACAAAGATAAGTAGCCCATTAGGGCAATAGACGTATATACAAGCCGGGGAAAAAAACCTCCTAAAGAGGGAAAAAAGTGCCCCGGCGGTTCTAGTGTGTTCACACACATCACTACCTAAATATATCAACAATATGTACCCCCACTACAATGGAATCCTATACACAAGGAGGAAGATGATCTATCGATTCATAGCGCTGGATCAAGCGATCAATCATGGATGCATGAGGATGCCCAATTATGGATGTGTAAAGAAGCCAAGAAAGAGGATAATAAAAGGCAGGTGTGGCCAATGGGACATCCTAACTACCGACTTGTAGAGGACTGAATGTATATGCCTCAAATCTTTCCTGATGAAACATTTGAACCGCATGGATGGATGGAAATCTTAGCAACCTTGGATGTATGTGTGAATGAAGAAGTTCTGATGATGAATGAATGTGTGGACGAAGAAGGTTACGACATAAATTTGTACATGGTAGTCCTTCAAGAAGTAGAAGCAGAGGAAATATTGGAAAAGGAATGGAAAGAAGAATACGAGAACATAGAGATGGAACCGGAATTTGACTATGAAGAATGTTACCTAAAAGCTGTTCAAATCGAAGACAAGTATGGAATGACCAAAGTGTTCGCAATAGAAGCAGCTCCCATAGTACCGAAGCAATAGGAAAGTGTGAGTAAAATTGGACCAAATCCTGACCTTTTTGAGATTTCGGAGCATTTTAAAAGGTACGAAGTAGAAGAGAGAAAGATAGCCATTCAAATGCCTAAGAGAAAGGCTAGAGAAGGAGAAGCATATGACAACAAAGAACAAACAAAAAAGATCATAGTAACAGTGGAAGATGGAGAAGAAAGATGTACATACATAGGTAAAGATGTGTCAACTGAGGAGGAAGAAGAATTAATACAATTGATCTGAGAATATCAAGATGTATTTGCGTGGACATATAAGGATCTCAAGGGTGTGGAACCCTCTATTTGCTCTCATAGAATACCAATGACGGCAGAGGCAAAACCATCTAAACAACGCCCTTATACATACAATGAGGTCTATGCTGCTAAAATAAAAGAAGAAATAGACAAGCTATTAGCGGTTGGATTCATTTATGAAATAGAACACACTGAATGGGTATCACCACTAGTGGTTGTGCCTAAGAAGAATGGAAAACTCAGAGTATGCATTAACCTGAAAAAAGTGAATGCAGCTACTATATGTGATAGCTACCCATTGCCCATCACTGATCACCTATTGGAAAGAGTTGCAGGAAAAGAAGTATATAGCTTCTTAAACAGATTCTCTGGATACAACCAAGTAGTTATTGCTACTGAGGATCAACATAATACCGCATTCGCGACTAAATGGGGAGTCTATACTTTCCGAGTGATGCCTTTTGGACTCACTAACACGCCTGCTACTTTCCAATGATTGATGTGTCATGTTTTCAAAGAATTCCTGAAGAAGAGTATGGAAGTGTATGTGAATGACCTATTTACATACTCAAATCAAAGACAAGACCACATTCTTGAATTGGGGAAGATATTTAATAATTGCCGACAATATAGAGTCTGCTTGAACCCTGAAAAGTGTGTCTTCATGGTAAGACAAGGGGATCTCTTAAGACACATAGTGTCTAGGAACGGAATATATATAGATGAAGATAAAATCAAGGTCATTTTAGAACTTCCTACACCGACGAATGGAAAAGAGGTGCAAGCATTTATGGGACATTGTGGGTACTATCGTCGATTTATCCACATGTACGCCATAATTGTCAAACCATTGTATGAACTGCTAACTCAATTCACTTGGACTGATGAATGCAAAAGGCATTTAACGAGTTAAAAGGGCGACTTAGCACGGCTCCAATTCTGAAAACATTGAATTGGAACAAGCCTTTTCATATTCATGTGGACGCTTCTAATTATGCAATAGGATGTATCTTAGCCCATCCAGTAGACAAAGGGAAGTTAGATCACCCCATTGCCTATGCGAGTAGACAAACAACTGAATCAAGCTAAAAGGAACTATACAACTACAGAGTGAGAGGGATTAGGAATGGTCTATTTAGTGAAAAAATTTAGACACTATCTATCAGCCAACAAGTTCAAGTTCTTCATAGATCATCAAGCTTTATTGTACCTAGTCAATAAGCCTTGTAACACGGGAAGACTTGTGAGATGGTTTCCGCTATTGATGGAGTTCGACTTTGAAGTAATAGTGAAAAAGGGAAATACCTATATAAGAGCAGATCACCTCTCTAGATTAACACATGGAGAACCACCAAGTGGAGTACCCGACAATCTACCAGACACTTACCTGTTTAATCAAGAAGTGTGTCCAAAGTGGGCAGAGAAACTAATTCCGATACTCACTAATGGCCCACAACACTCAATCAATAAAGAGAATTAAAAGGAAATTTTGCAGTCGAGGAATTTGTACATTATTGCGGGAAGTGTGTACTATAAGGAACCCAACGGTGTACTATCTAGATGTGTTGAGGAAGACGAACAAGTGAAGTTTATTGAACAAGCTCATGTGAACAAATGGAGGACACACAAAGGAATTCATGGAACTCTAAGAGAATTGAAATGATTAGGAGTATACTGGCCTGATATGCCTAAAACTGACCATGATTATGCTAGTAACTACGCAGAATGCTAGGAGACCACCCCCAAGGATCATACATCCTTACCTTTCTCTACAATAGCCCCCAAGGAGTGAAGCACTAATGAAATTCCTAAAGACAAGAGAACATGAGAAGGGAATTAGCTTGGCAAGGAAGCGATCCCTCGAGGAAATGAGCAAGGATTATGTACTCATCATGGGAAGACACTTGTTTAAGAGAGGGAAAGACAATCAATTACGGCTATGTGTACATGGAGAATATTTACCCATATTAGAGATGGCACATGCAGGTGCTGCAGGAGGTCATTTTTCCGTGGAGAGAACTATAAAAATGATCCTCTTTGCGGGCTTCTGGTGGCCAACTCTACATATGGATGCAGAAACCTATGTACGAAGTTGTGAGACATGCCAAAGGGCTAAATACCAGATTCAGAGAGATGGCATGCCATTGAGACCTATGGTCTACGCTAGAGCATTTTCCAAATGGGGTATAGATTTCACAGGACCCATTAATCCACCAGCCAAAGGGTCTCATGTTGAATATATCATAGTAGCCACAGATTATTTGACAAAATGGGTAGAGGCAAAGGCTACTAGAAGAAATGATGCTCAAACCACTGCTAAGTTTCTTTTTGAGCATATATTCACTCGTTTCGGATTACCAATTGAGATTGTGAGTGATCGAGGAACGCACTTCATTAATGAAGTAATAGAGTCTTTAATGAATGAGTTCTTAGTGATCCATAAAAAATCAGCCCCATACCACCCCCAAGCCAATGGTCAAGCGGAAAGTTCCAATAAGGTGTTATGCGCAGTATTGACAAAGATCGTCAGAAATGGGAGGTCTTACTAGGATAAACAATTGCATAATGCAATTTGGGCCTTCGAAGTCGCTTACAAGACTCCCATTGGAACTACCCCATTCAATCTAGTATACGGACAGAACGCAATCCTGCCAATTGATCTTTTAGTACCCACTTTGAGAGTAGCCCAGCAGTATGAATGGATAGGACATGAATTATCCAAGCAACTAGACCAAATTGAGAAGCTACATGACACTAGAATAAAAGCGGTAGCAGGTATTTATGCAGCTAAGCGAAGACAAAAGGCATATTATGATGCACACATAAAAGATAAGGGACTAAAAGGATACTTGGTCCTGGTCTACACCTTGAAGAAACATGCCAAGAAATTACAAAAACATGGATATGGATCTCTAATCATCAATAGGATTTGCACAAGTGGAGAAGTTAATCTAGCTACTCTAGATGGAGATGTTTTTCCTAACTACATAAGTGGATGCCGAGTCAAACGATATATGGAGCCATTGATGGATGAAATGCTAGCACGCCTCATAGGTGTGCAAAATAGGAAGAAAGAGGAAGAACGGATTAGAGAGGAGGCACGGCGAGAAGCCTTGGAGCGTATTAAGAAATGGAAGGAGTGGTTAAAGCAAAGAGATGAACGGTATCTCCAAGGAGAAGAGCCTACTCCCATGGCTAATTACCAGGTTCATAAGTCTGACACTACTAATGTCAACATGTCCCAGCCTTATTTAAACCTAGGAATTGGAACAACGGAGTACCGGCCGATAGATGCCTTGATAGACTCAAGAGCAGGACTCAGTTGCATACGAAATATGGTCACCCGAGATCTTCAAATGATTATGGCACCCACGAAAGCACATATGATAGGGGTTGGAGGTCAAGACATAACATGCATTGGAGAAGCCATAGTATCCCTCCACCTAGGAAATTCAACTATGGAACAACGAGTTCTAGTGTGTAGAGATGAAGACTTAATAGAAAACTTGATACTAGGACAAGACTGGATCATTGAGAATGAGGTAAGCATCCACCTAGCGCAAGGATACATTCAGCCAAGATAGGGCACAAGGAAATCTTTAGTCTATTAGGGGAGAAACCCTCACAGAGACCGAAAGTCATCGAAAGTGCAGAACAACTCAAAGAAGAGCACGTAGAAAATGATTCCAACACTAATCACTCAGAAGCAGGTCCGAAAGGAGAAGAAATTTCAAACCCTAATATATCCAAGGGAGAAGTGGAATCATTATACTCGATTGATGAACAAAAAGAAACCAAGGAGATTAATACTCTTAGAGTTTCTCACACAAAAGAACGATCACCAACTTGGAAAACCACCATCAACTACTCGCATTCAAGAAACGTCAACTTCAAATGGGTGCACAAGGATCAAGTGAAGGAATCAGAGATCGCAACACCAGCTCATAAGGAGGAAAAGTCACGCAAGAATTCTTCTTCACCGAAATCTGAACCAAAATGACTCTTGCAAGTATGGCTTCCTAGGCCTTTGATTGAAGCTCAAAAAGCACGACAACAAATGTGGATTCCCAAGAAGGTCAAACAAGCGGCCATTAAAGAGATAGACAAGCACGAGGAAACATTATATCAACACAACAGTACCATAAGGACTAACGAGCTTCGTCACAGATACCTCAAGAGAAGAAACCCCACACCTCCGATAACCAGAAAGAGAAGAGATACACATGGAGCACGGCACCATGAGACAAAAACAAGGTTCAATACCTCTACTACGAAATGGATTTGGAAACCCAAGCAATAGCAAGGAATGGAACACCAGAACCACAAAGATTTCTGTTGCACTCATGAAGCTTCCAATTCACCTAAAGTATGCATGATAGGGCTACAATACAAGGCCAGGCATTCGGCACATGATGTACTTAAGAGAATTAGTGGTGCACATTCTCCAATGGGGAATAGGTCATAGCTTCTACTTCCTAGGAATGGACCTACTATGTAAATAAATAAATAAATGCTTCGGCTATACTAATCCTTGTTTTCTTTCAGAAAAAAAATGAAAAATATGTGGTAAGAGATCTTACTTATGCAAGCAAGGAGAACAGAGTGACGAAACGAACGACATGTCACTACAATACACAACACTAATGCTATTTCTTCTATTGAAGCTAATGCTCTATTCATTACAAGTGCAGATGGCCTCTGAAGATTCTGAAGCAACCATTCAGGAGGAAGTGATGGAATTTTCTCTACAAAGCGTGACTAAAGCAAAGGGACACTGCTTTAGAGAGGATCAACTGGCTAGGGATTATCTATTCCTAGTGACCATCAAGATCATGGACACGGATCATCAGTTCTCGGTTATGTCCCAAGATTTTAAAGTGGTACATGAGCTTCCATCTACCATTGATATCATGAAGAAAGCGGGCATCCACAAATATTTTGAATTGCCAATCTACAAACCCGACTTTCAAAGGTGCACGCAAGTCATGCATACGTTACAGCCAGCGCTACACGATCCATTGGTGCTAGAGGCAAGAGTCATGGATGCAGTAGGTGAATGGTTCATAATCCAATTTACACATGATTTAATCAAAGAAGCTTTTGGATGGGAGAAGGATGGAAATACGGTATTAAAAGAGGAAAGTCGAGGGGCAAAGACCAGGACCTTTACTGACATTAATCGCACTCATATTGAAGAAGAAGTAAGACTCATTCATCAACACTTTTGTTCCCTAACATGCATAGATATAATGCCCCTCAAAAAATCATAGTACAGATGTTGTCTCATGCTATTAAACAAATTGGGATCAAATTAATATGACTCCTTATATTCCAGAGAGGCTATTCGAAGCAAAGAAGCAGCGGAACCACAAGAAGTTCCTGAATAGTAGTGTAGCTCTGACCATATTGATATATCATGCCTTGGGCATTAGAGAGCACTTGCAAGAAATGCCATCATCGGAAGCCATGGCCAAATATGCAAAGGTCGCTACAGTCCCAAGAAAGAAAAAAGGTGTCAAAATCATTCAGGAGGCAGAAACTAGCTCCCAACCTAAAATGAGAGGTACAAAACGACTAAGAGAGGTGATGCAAGCAGAAGCTGAAGCCCCAGCCACAAAAAGGCACATGTGCTCCCGAAAGCAAGAATTGAAGAGCACCGACCAATTATTGAAGAGGAATTAACAAGAGCCCTGGAAGACACACATCAATACACTCAAGGTCAAGTCAATCTACAAGTGCAAGGGCACCACTACCAGCAAGCCCACCAAGATGTGGAAGTAAAAGAGAGGCTCACCAAGGTGCATCGGTACAGAGAATTAGGGTTAGTAAATTCAAGCTCATCTTCAGAGGAACAAGAGGAACCAGACAACTCCTTACTAAATACGGACATTCGAAGTGAGTCGAAAGATGATGGACAATGGAATGAAGTGAACTACAATGCTGAAGAAGAGGACATGAAGGTAAAGGACACTCCCATCAACCCTAATCAAAACACCCCAGACAAAGAAGTATCCGAGGAAAGAGTACATGTCATCAAAATAAATGAAACATCTAGCATTCAAATCCATGAGACCAAGCTTGCAGGAGAGGGTTCATTCAAGGATCCCAAGGAAGAACCAAAAGAAACTATGGGGGAAGAATCCGAACCCTCCACACCAATAAGGGTTGTGGCAGAACCCTCCCATATGGATGTTACATTTCAGGGGAGTGCCACTACAAGAGTTACAGAAGAAATATGATGCTAGCGAGGTCGAGAAGACACGAATGAATGCAAGAAGCAAGATATTGGAATCACAAATTAAAATATACATGGACAAGGCAAAGAACTTAAGGAACAGAAACAAGGAGCTGATGATAGCTCTTTTAAGTAATCAACCTATAGAAGTTCAAGAAGTTCTAGAAAAGGACACAAAGACATTGGAGAAAAAGTTAGCAAGGTATGAAGATCAGCTCAAGCAGGAGCAGGCCATTGCAGAATGGGAGAAGAGGTATATGGGTGATATTGTGGCTCTAAGGACAAAATGGAAAAAGGCCAAAAATAGATATATGGTGCAATGTAAAGAAGACACTGATCAACTCGCTGTCGTTGCAGAAGAAATCCAAAAAAAATAAGGAAACAATTTTGAAGGCCAACGAAGAGATTAAGCAAAAAGAGGAGATGATAAAGCAACTACAAGATCAGCTCGCACAGAAGACGACAGAGGGACACCAGTAGTTCCACACTCAACAACGCTACTGAGGAGATTGAGGTATGTCCTCTCTCTCCCCCCTTACATCATTCACCAATAAGGGAGGAAACGGAGATCCACTCTGAATGTACTCATCAAGATATTGCAGAACTAAGCCGACATGAGAGGGCACTACTGGTGTCCCAGCTTACTGCAGAATTTGAAGATCAAATAATAAAGGTCATGAAGGAAGCTCAGATTGAAAGAAAAAATTTGGAACAGATATTGAAACCATTTAATGTACCATATGGACTCCTTAAACAGCAGACACAACAATACATAAAGTCCACGACAAATAAGGAGCCTGAAAACAACCTCCAGTTCAGCAATAACACATTCAACTATACTCAAGAGGAATTTGAAAGAGCTGACCCTCTATGGAGGAGAAAAATTTCAGAAAAAAATCATACACTGCGGGTACAATGGGAATCATCGCCTTATGTCCTTCAAGTAAACCCATCTTTTTGTCCAGTACCACGCAGACGCTCCTAGTCGCATTTTTGGGAAGGATAGTGCCAGGATAGCATAAATAATCAATGGCTCAATTATCCACTCTTACCAAGTCCACTGCATAACATAATTACATGGTGAAAACCATGGCATTTTGGATTGCTCGATACACCACTGTACCGGATTCGGCAGTCAAAATGACTAATAAGATTCTTAGCTTGCTACTTACAGTTATCAAGGTCTTCCAACATGCCAAATATACTTTTTTGAACTTCATCGGCATTACACAGGGATCAGAAGCACTTGTTTTTTATCTTTCAACTATCTCGAGCAGATTAACAATTATGGCATTCTATTCACGGCTTATGTTCTTGCCAAGCACATATATGCAAACTTGTGAAGAAGCATTTTTCACTGGCTTCTTTGAAATTGATTCAGAAATTTTTGTGAAAATGACTTCCAATCTTAATGCAAAATTGGTGGCCTATGAAACAAGCTTCTTTGCAGATCACCGACAGGCACCAGAAGATGGAGTGAAATCAAGCCAATGGAAAGAATTTATGATATGTCATGCCAATCTACTTAATCAACGAGAGCAGGCAGCAATACAAACGTACTCACGTCGCCACAAAAAGCCTGTCGGGGATGATAGAGTTCACGAGGAGGGACGTGTGGAAGGGGAATCAAGCAAAAAGAGAAGAAAGAAAATCAAAGAATAAAGTTGCTCAATGAGGAATGGAGATCATCAAGACAAAGAAAAACTCTCTTCCCAAAGCCCCGCAGGGGCACGCGTCAGGCAACAACGCCAAAGGCCCAGGTCCTCAGAAGTGGAATTAAAGAAAGATAACAACCAGGAAATTTCATGGGAGGTTGCACACAGCTTCCTCATCCACTAGGAGCTCGCGGTGAAGCGAAACAAGTCACGGAGAGAGACAGAACACATAGGAGGCTTCATCGGATAAGATAACCAATTGTTTGAAGGTCCTAGGTATGTCCTCGTCCTCTGGATGTGTGCGGTGGCAAAAAGTAAACAGGCTCAAAGCAATACAACAGGGTTAGATGTGTGAAGATAGAGACAAATCAGAAGACCAAAAGCTAAAAAGAGGCAGAGGTTGAAAAGTTGAAGAGAGTGACTAAGAACATCACATTCTTAGCCACTGATGGTGTACGTGGCAGCCCGACTTAATACAGCAACCTAGATTTGTGATGTACGGAATACCAAGGGGCAAACAGAAGCAAAGGACATACCTTGGATAAAGTAACAAATTCTCTGACAGTCCTTATCGCTTCTTCGACCACTGGGTGCGTGTATTCAAAAGTCTTAGACGAGCTATAAACGAGAAGCAAAAGCCTGTCAAGGGACAACAGAGACAAAGAGGGGGAGAGTGTTGTAGAGCAAAGAGGCACGAAAGAGGAGCCCCAAAATTTTCAAATTAATGGGCATATTTTTCTTCTTCAAAGTCTTAGGAAATTCCCTCAAGCCATGTAAATGCACTAGAGGAGTCCTAATTAGATGCATAATCCCAAATCATTGTAATATATTTCTTGTAAAATAGTAGGAAAATAGAGATTAGCCAATAAAGTGCTGGTCTCTTGTGTGAAAGGACCATTTTTAGGGCACATGTATATAAGTCAATTGGTGGCTCTTTGTAAACACTTTTTGCCATGGTGAAGAAGAAGAGCTCCTGAATTTCTTTAGATTTTCATCTTCTTTGATCTTCTATATGTGTGTACTGTCAGAATCGAGTGAGACTACAATCACTAGATGCGTCTCGTCGAGAGATAAAAAAAAAAACCCGCTATTGGCCATATTCAGAGTCTGGAGCTGGGAGATATCCTCAATTTAGTGAAAACTGCTGTAAGTGCTATCGCAGCAGACATTTTCAGTAGTTAAAGTGAGTTTGAGAGATAGGAGAGTCTTTTCTCATGCATGCAAGCTGAACCACTTCTCTTATCATCACGTGTGTACATGTCCTCATATGCTTGGTTAGGTCGGTTCGTCCGATTGACAAATAAGCATGTGTGAATTCCCCACTATATGCACTTGTGTGGGAAATGAGATTTAGTCTCTTTGGCACAAGTTCGTAAGACTTCTTGACTTCCTAACTTGTCCAAGTACACTCCTCCTTTGTACTTAACTACCGGTCTGGGCACTATTGCTGACTCGATAGAGTTTACCATTCTTGCAACCGACCTATTTAAGCCATCAAGGTAAACAGGGATTCCTTGTCAATTAGTTGACACATACTGCATAGAGGTGCGGTATTCACCCTCTACGGTTGACATAAGATTCTCCCTCGGAATAGAACCATGCATGTCCTCTGAGGCCATGGGTAGTTCCTCCTCTGAGTCACTAGAGGTGTCCGAGTAGATCGAGTGATGGCTCACTTGGGCTACACTTCCTATCGATGAGATGACACTTCTCCGGCTACTTAGCACCCGTCTTGATCTTAAGTTCATCCACCCCTTTGGGTCTATATCTCCTCTCTACTTCCCCTTAATTATCTCCTCAATCACTTCAAATTTTGACTCCAATTAGCTTGAGTCATTCTGGACGATACCACTCTTGGCGATACCATGCAGACGATATGATACCAAACTTGGCATGATACGATACTGGAGATGTAGATGATACGATATCTCTGCAACCCCATGATAGGATACTAACTTAGTCGACAATACGACACTTGGTCTGCTCATGATTCGATACCGATCCCCACGATACGATATCGACTATAGGAATGATATGATACCAAAGGATAACTTGACAATACGATACCAAGATTTACACGATACGATACTAGCCCTTGTGATACGATACGAAAACAAGAGACGATGTGATACTAAGTTGGCCATTCAATACCAACATGCAGGTGATACGATAGTGCTCGATCAATGATACGATCCTGTGATGTGACACCATATGATACCAGGTGGACCACGATACGATACCACTAGGTGACTGTAATCGCGATACCAGCACTTGATGATACATTACGGTGATGATATCACGATACCTCAAGTGGGCATGCACGATACGATACCAGGCGAGTATCGCAATACTAGGGAAATTTGGTATCACGATATCAAAATTCAACCGATCACAATACTACAGCAAAAAATGATCAAAATTGAAATTTTTTGTGAGAAAATTGCTTACTTCTTTCTCCTCTTCACTCTTGACCCCCTGTATAACTCAAAACTTCTAAAAAACTCTCTATTCTAACCCACGATCCCAATTGCAACTTCAATCACATGTGTGCATGTTTTGAGATATAGTATCTGAGGAACTCACCTTCAAGGATACCTTGGCTAAACTTTGGGGTCAAAAGGTCCCTTAGTTGCTCGCTTAGCACGATACCAAATTGATGATACCGGTCGCTGCTCTCCCGCAATACTTGTTCACACAAGTGACTAAATGAGCTGATTTTTTGGTTTTTATAGTTTTGTGTTGCCTAGTGCCTAATGAACTAAATTTGATAAATTTTTTGGGTTTTCTTGAGATGTTCTTCTTCTCACTACTCTACTCCTCTCTTCTGCCTAACACTAGACCTCGATCGCCCCACAAGTGCATATAGTGGTGGACTAATACACGTTTAATTATCAATCTGAGGAACCACAAGAGCCAAGTGTATGAAAACGTGTGCACACATGATGGTAAGTGAAGTATCTAAGCTACAATGCATGTGACTAGTTCCAACTACCTCTCCAACTCACTACTCCTTTGAAAATGCATGTCATGATACCAATTACAACCATAAGCACAAATTTGAACTTTTCTCTCAGCTTCGAACTCTGAATATGGTCAATAGTGCGTTCATTTTGAAGCTCTTGATGAGACGCATCTATTGGTGGTATTTTCAATCGAATTTGACAAACGTGCTTCTAGTTATGAGCAAAATAGTGAATAGCGGTAAACACCAACACTCGCTCCATAACTCGTAACGGCTCACACACACACACTATAGCAGTTCAAAAGTGATGGGAAGGGATAGAGAATAGTCCTCCACACACATTTCAAGCATTACACACATACACAAGATCTTGGAGAAGGAGGAATTCAGCAGGAAAGAAGCAAATTCAAAATTCTTCTTCAGCTTTCACAATGGCAAAAAGTTCTTTACAAGAGTCACAAAGCGACTCATATACATGTGCCCTAAAAATGGTCCTTTCACACAAGAGACCGGCACCTTATTGAGTAACTCTAATTTCCTACTATTTTATAAGAGTTATGTTACAATATTTTGGGCTTATGCATCTAGAGTACTCCTCTAGTGCATTTACATCGCTTCAAGGGAGTTTCATATGATTTGGAAGAAGAAAAATTATGCTCGTAATTTGAAAATTTTTGGGGGCTCCTCTTTTGTGCTTCTTTACTCTACAACACATATATACAAGTTTTGGTTTGCTAATACAAGCACCTCAAAGTCTACTACATGTTTAGTAGAGCTCGACATGGTATATCTATTCCACTTTTTGAGATACAATTATTTTTTGCATCAAGGTATTTGGTCAATGGCCATGGATGAAAGCAATGATATATTTTGTATGTTGGCTATTGAGGACAAGTTGGATGGTACTAATTACCTATTATTGGCATATATATGATGCATCATGTATTGATAGCAAATGGGCTATGGAATATTGTGTAGGGTATTGAAAAATGCCTTCCTACACTAGTGAATATAGTTATTGAAGGTGATGCAAATTGCATTGAAGATAATGATCTTTAGATTTCTATTCGTGTTGTAGATTGCATTGAAGATGATTATCTTTAGATTTCTATTCGTGTTGTGGTTCCTCTTGCACCTACTATGGAGCAACTTAATTGGGACGATACAGAGGCTCCGACACATGCATTGATAGCCTTGCCTATCAAACATGCCATTATACCTTACATTCACTCTTGAAAGACAACAAAGGATGCTTGGGATACACTTACAACCTTATACTAGACAAGAAAGGAGGCTCGTAATGCTTACCTCTAAAAATAGTTGGAGAGTGAGCACATGAATGAAGGAGATACCATGGATAGTTTTTTGACAAACATCAAAGATTTGAAGGAGAAAACGATTTCTACTTATGAAGTCTTGCGAGATATTCACTTGTGTAGACTATTGTTAATGGTCTTCCAAATTCATATGAGAATTTTTGCTTCTACTCTTCAATTGATGATGAAATGCAATCCAAAGGCCTTAACATTTGAGGAGTTAGTAGTTGTTTTGTTGTAGGAAGATTACTCTATAAAAAATTGGTCCATTATGTGTGTTGGAGATCAAGCTTTTTTAGCTAGTCAGAAGAGCAAAGATAAATGGATGCAAAAGAGGCAAAGAAGAAAGAGGCTATAATGGTTGTTGCAGAGGCCTCTACACCTAAAATAGAGATTGCAAATCTTGTGCATAATGAAGAATGGGCATTTACTACTATATGTAGCTATGAACCTTCTTCTCATGACAAATGTATGTATGTAGTAGACTCAGGTGTTTGGTACTTTGATAGTGGGGAAACCAAACATATTAAATTGTAGTGCAGTTTGTTTAGTTCAATTGAGCTTGCCCATATAGGGAATATTGTCACATGCACTAACAACTCCTCTTATCTTGTAATGGTAGTTGATAAGATCATTTTCACTACTACTGATGTAAGATCTTTCACATTGTCAAATGCTTTGTATGTTCTAGGGATTAAGAAAAATTAGTTGTCAGTTTCAACATTACCCAAGATTGGCTTGGTGGTCAAATTTGTTGATAATAGATGTATAGTTCATGATCTCTCAAATGGAAATGTTATTATTGCTTCTAGAATTTTATGTTGTGGGCTATATAAGCTCATAGACTACACAAAATATGTGAATGATTTAGCATGTGTACCTCAAGATTCTTAGGCTATCTTAGATGTAAATCTTTGGCATGCACACTTTAGTCATCTAAATTACGCTAGTTTGCTATGCCTATAGAAATCTGAAATGGTCTCCTCTTTGCCCAAACTTGATGCACCTTGTAAACATGTCTATAAAGGTTGTATTTTGGGCAAAATGTAGCATGCTTCCTTCCCTAAAGATGGTTTAGTTGGAGCTTCTCATAAATTGCAGCTTATTCATAATGATGTCTGTGCTCCTATGCAAACACCTTCCTTTGGGAGCTACCTTTACTTCATGACTTTTATTGATGATTTTTCCATGCATGCATGGGTGTATCAATTAAAATCAAAGTTGGAAGAGTTTATCTGCTTCAAACAGCTTTTGATTATGGCTGAAAATTTGTCAGCATGTAAATCGAGCACCCTCCATCCTGATCGAGTGGGGAGTACATGTCTTATGATTTTAATGCATTTTTTAACTAGGTGTGGGATCAAAAATCAATTTAAAACGCCATATAAACCTCAAAATAATGGACTTGTAGAAAGAAAGAATAGGTTTCTCATGGAGATGGCAAGATGCATGGTCAAAAGTGAGGCTTTACCACATAGCTGCTGGCTTTAGGCGGTTATGTGTGTAGCATATGTACTTAATAGGTGTCCCACCAAAGCAATCCAATCCATCACTCCATATGAGGTGTGTCATGGTTGCAAGCCATTTGTTGCTCCTCTACATGTCTTTGGTTGTCTGGCATATGCATTAGTGCCTGAACAACAACGTACAAAATTGGATGATAAAACAATGAAATGTACTTTTTTTGGGTGCAACTCTAAAGCAAAGGCTATCATTTGTATCATCCATAGAATAAACACATTTTAGTTAGCCATGATGTTTTTTTTTGTGGAAGATGCAATTCAGCCATTACTTTCATGTACTAAGGAGACATCAATTAGCTCCAAAGATGTGTATGACACTTTGCTACCTCTTTTTATAGGTGGACAATTAGGTATTGGTCCAAATGAGGCAATTTCTTAGCCTTTATAGGTTCCACATGAAGATGCAAATCATTCCATTTCTGAGACAGATCTACATGATACACTTCTTGAGTAAGGGCTTATATAGAGGATGCAAAAACTATGCCCAAATGGCTGGTGCAGAGTTTAGGAGATAGAAAATTAGATGCACCTCTATCATATCATACTTGTTCAAGCTCTCATGGTGCTTCCTTTGCATTGGATTGCTATGCTATGGCTGCCTATAGTCTTTGTGACAAGAATGAGCCTATTTCTTTTGATGATGCACAAAATTCAAAGAATCGGCTAGCTATTATGCAATCACAATGTGATGCTATTATGAAGAATGGTACTTGGTCTTTAGGTCATTTGCCTCTATGCGAAAAGAACATTGGCACTAAATGGGTAAACAAGCTAAAACATAAGCTTGATTGACCAGTTGATAAGTATAAAGCTAGGCTTGATGCAGAAGGTTATGCTCAAGAGAGAGGCATTGATTTTGATGAGACCTTTGCACCCACATGCCAGATGATCACTGCTCATAGCATCTGTGCGCTTGCAACTCATCATGGTTGGAATGTACATCAATTGGACACTAAAACTACTTTTTTGAATGGTGACTTACATGAAGAAGTGTATGTCTTTCAGCCTCATGGTTTTGTACAGAAGAGCATTGTTAGACGGCCGACGGAGTAGGACAAATGTATGCTAGATGTAACGGAATTCTCGAAATTTACGCGCAAAAGTTGGTACGCGCACTTTGTAAATCTATATAAAGCAATGTAAGGAGAATGCTCGAGAGAGACGTCTTTTTTGGAATTGCCAGATTGTTCGCCTAATTTTTGTCAGAATACTGTTTACACTGTTGTGGAGTTCTGAGTATTGTGAATGTTGAGTTCTGTATCGTATGCTCGCATTGAAATTCACCGTAACGGGTGATTCAGTAACACATGGTGTGTCTGAGTACTGTTTGAGTTGTGTGGTGTCATCGAGAGATTGAGTCATATTTCTATATTCTTCTGTTCAATCTGTTCGTCTATTCCTACTGTAGTGCAGAATAATGAACGTGAAGTATCAAGTGTGAATCTGTTGTTGACAGTTGTGTTCTGTATTCACTGTTGATTCCGTTCACAGGGAAGGACTAATATCGATAATAGTATGAACTGCGAGTTGGAGCACTGATAAGTTTGGTGATGAGTTAAACTATGATTAGTATGACGGTTGATTGAGTTCGGCATACGGTAAGCCTGTACACCCTCTGGTATGGTCGTATGTCTAATTACTATCTGGTATACATGTCTGTCCTGAAGAAGTGTGTAGTGATTCGCATAAGTTTAGTAAATTGAGTAACTCTATTAGTCTGCAAGTCAGAACCAGACTACTGCTCCGTTACCATAGCAGATTAGTCTGTAAGTTCGGCGTCCTAATACGCAGAAACAGTTACTGGTCAGTTAAAACTAAGTATCTGAGCTAAGACGCGATAAGAGTATTTGTGGTTATGTAAGGATTTGGGAAAATAGTACAGGGCCTCTGTCTAACAGACCCCTACCACTCCCAAGAACCCACTTGATATGACAACGCCTTTCGGTAATTGAAAGTTTAATATAGTTTATGGTGAACCTCTATTTTATGTTAAATACTTGCTCGGTACGATTTCGGCTAGTTATTAAAACAGCATAACTGTGTAACATTTAACACTTGGCGCCGCCTATGGGAAAGTGGCATTAGAGTGCCAGCAGTTTGTCAGAATCAAACATCACGTTTATTGTTCGATTGACTGACGGTAGCAACAGAGCCAGATTGTTGCCAACTGCTCAGATAGTGTTACTGCGCAATGATACATGCCGGTTACTCGGTCTGGCGGAACGTATCCTAGGAACCATAAGACTGGAACACGAAAAGTGCTAAAGACAACCCTAGGAGAAGAAGGTATAACGCGGTCTGACCCAGTGGTCAAGCAAGTTAAGGACGTTAAAATTAATTTCGGTCATATTCCGGTGGAACGATCAACGCCTTTGGTACATTCTGGTGCTACTTCGACCCAGCCTATCGAAGATATAGTAATTCTAGAATCGACCAAGACGCCGCTGGAAACCAGTTTAACAATCTTGGATAAAGATTCAGAGTTATCCACGATCAGAAATACTCTAGGAAAAGAAATGGGTAAAAGCGGAAAAACACTGCATTCTGGCACAATTTCAATTCATTCCGGTGATATTCCGGTGATAGAAACACCAACTGTCGGCCAAGGCTTAGCATTTTTTGTGGAATCCTCAGCCCAACCAGCGTGCTTGGAAGAGAGATTTCGGATATTGGACATCCAGAAGGAAGGAAAGCTGTTCGAAGCAGAGATCCGAAGCATCCTAAGCAAAAACAGCACACCGGAAGGCACGCCATCCGGCGATACAAGTTTCGATAGTTCAATCAATCAACCTCAAGATACAGAAGACAGGTCTAATACACTCACAATGAACGGACAACAACAGCAACAACAGTTATGTCAGCCAAGGCCGCCTCCAACAGGAGTGACATACACGAAATTCGGAGGATTCTCAGGAGATGATCCGGATGCTCACGTACGCACTTTCGAGATCAGTTATGCAGTTCTTAACCATCCACCGGATCAGGCCTACAAAGTTATTGTCTTCCAATCTACACTTGTTAATGAAGCAGCTAGATGGCTTACAGAATATGATATTAATCATTTCGGCACCTATGAAGCAGTACGAGATGCTTTTCTGCAACGATTCAGGCTAAAAAAAAATCCAGCCGAAATTTTTGATTATCTGCAAAACAACAGACAGAAATCAAATCAAACTGTACAGGAGTATGCTACTCTCTTCAGAACACACTTAAGGCAGCTACCACCGGCCCATGCTAACTTACCAGATGATGTTATCACTCAGTGGTTCATTAATGGCTTGGTTCCACAACTTAAGCAGATCATGATCATAAGATGTGTCGGAGCCATGTCCCTCGATGCAGTCATTGCAATGACTCTGCAACTGGAACACAAAATCGGTGGATTTACAGAAGATTTAGAATGGTTAAAAACAAACAAGAATGTTGCAGAAGATATGACTAGACAGGTATACTGCAACATATGCAAAAATTCAGGTCATACTAGTGCCAATTGTGCACTCAATCAAACGTTTTGTGCTATCTGCAACACTACCGGACACACCACTGGAAAGTGTGTTTACAATGCCAGAATACAGGGAACAGCAACGGTCAATGCAGTTATTCAAGAACATGGACAGCCAGCGAATCACTATGTACCTCCGCAACTGAGAAACAATCAACCACAAGGATATCGGAACTACCGAGGACAGAGGAACAACAACTATAATGCAAACCGCTGGCAGAACGGACCACCACCGGAAAATCCCAATTTACCACCACCACGCTGTCATTTTTGTGGTGAATTCGGACACATTAGAAGATTTTGCAAAGATGCAGCTGAGTATGATCAAAGGAAGAAGGAGCGGCAAAACCCAATGGCCAACATGGTACAAATTACACCAGTAGAAACACAGACTGCTACAGTCCAGACCCGATCCGGTAAACAACTACAGTCGGCAGCAGAAATATTTGAACTTGGGATACGAGAACAACATAGGATGTATAATAAGGCTAGTCACTGGACCGCAACAGAACCACCAGTGTTTCCAGAACCTATTCCGATGACCCGGGCTTCATCGACAAAGGAAGGAACACAACAAAAGGAAGCAACAGCGGAGCCATCATCAGCAGTAGACATGACAGCAGATACTTCGGCATCGGTAGAGACCTCAAGTTCAAAGGAACAGGACAACCAATCTCAACAGGCCTGGGAAATTTTATCCAAGGCATCTATCACCCTGCCTCTAGACCAACTACTGGCATTAGTACCTGGAATTCGACAACAGTTCCAACAACAGTTCAGTTCGGTACCTTCTTGTATTTCGGCAACAGCAGCAGTTCAACCAGAACCTGGTTCTACGATTGATCATTCAGTTCCCTTGATTACAGTATGGTATAAAAATCATAAGATTACGCAGGTATTAATTGATGGAGGCTCTGGTGTTAACATTGCGACTGCGGCATTATGCAAAAGATTAGGATGGACCGAAATCGAACCAGTTCAATTTTTTGTCAGAATGGCAGATCAATCAAGAGTCCATCCTGTAGGACTTGTGCGAAATGTACCCATCACTTTGCAAGGTACAACCTTTAAAATGACCTTTGTTATACTAGATTTGCCAGAATCCACTTTGGATTACAACCTACTTTTTGGCCGACCTTGGCTGAAACATGCGAAGGTAATACAAGACTGGTCTGCACAAGAGCTTACGTTTAAAGATGCCAATCGTAGATATGTGGTAAAATTAGATGCTATACAACCTTGCGAGTTACACGCTAGACCATATTTTGCTGAACCAGTCCACATGTTAGATGGATTATCAAATGATGAAGAAGAGGAATTTTTGAAGAATAACGCTGATTTAATAACCTTAGGGACTGTTGATCTACAGTCCGTGATAGAGGACTGGAGCACTTCAGTTTGTACAATGGTACCGATCACTGAAAAAACTAAGCAGGAAGATACTGTCTCAACACATGACGATGAATTACAATCGCTGTTCAAGTCAACAGACGATACAGAGAAACCGCAACAGTTTTATGTCCCCGAAGACCAGTTGACCACGTATAATCTAGGAGACGAAGATCATCCACGACCTGTAAAAATAAGGCAAAACTTACCGGAAACATTTAAAGATGATTTGATTCGACTACTTCGCAAATTCTCAGACGTCTTTGCATGGGATTACAAAGATATGAAAGGATTAGATCCGCGCATCTATCAGCACAGAGTCATGTTGAAGCTTGAAGCTAAACCGAATAAGCAGCCCAGCTACCGGATGAATCCCAATTATGCATCACAGGTAAAAGCCGAACTTGATAGATTATTAAAGGTCGGATTCATCGTACCAATAGAAAATGTTGAATGGATCTCACCAATTGTGATTGTGCCAAAGAAAAATAAGCAACTGCGAATCTGTGTAGACTACCGGAAATTAAATGCAGCAACCATACCAGATCCTTTCCCGATCCCCTTTCTGGATACCATGCTTGATAGGGTAGCAGGTCACGAAATGTATTCATTCTTAGACGGATACAGTGGTTACAATCAGGTTAGAATGGCTGAAGAGGATATACCAAAAACTGCCTTCATTACCAATTGGGGTGTCTTTGCTTGTACGGTAATGTGGTTTGGATTAAGAAATGCACCAAGCACCTTTCAGCGATGTATGCAGGAGATTTTCTCTCCTTATCTCACTTCGTTTATGCAAGTATATCTCGATGACTTCTCGATTTTTGGGAAGATGATGGCCCATTTGCTTCATCTACGATGCTGTTTTCAAAAGTGTCGAGACTACAGACTGTGCCTCAACCCAAGCAAATCTGTGTTTGCCGTTTCATGTGGCAAACTACTTGGTCATATTGTATCTGCCCAAGGTATCCAAGTAGACCCAGATAAGATTTCGGCAATTTTAGAAGCCCCAGTACCCGCTACTCCGAAAGAAGTAATGCGTTTCATGGGTCAAGTACGATGGCATGGCAGACACTTACGGTGGCTTGCTCATCTGGCTGTACCACTGAACAGACTAATCACCAAAACTCCCCGACAGTTCGAATGGACTCAAGAAAGCCAAAACACATTTGATCGACTCAAGTATTTATTGACACAGGCACCAATCTTACAACCACCGGACTGGGACAATCCGTTCCATGTTTTTGTCGACGCTTCAGATATTGCGATCGGCAGTATTCTGATGCAGCAAACACATAAGTGGTTTCGCCCTGTCTATTATGCCAGCAGAAGGCTTGCACCTGCAGAAAAGAACTATTCTACCACCGAAAGAGAATGTCTAGGATTAATTTACTCCATCAAAAAGTTCAGACATTATCTACTAGGCCGGAAATTCACCTTTCATGTGGATCATGCTGCCCTCGTCTATCTAGTAAGACAGCAACATTTAGGCGGCCGATTAGCACGATGGGTGCTACTCTTGCAAGAATTCGACTATGAAGTCATTCATCGACCTGGAAATGCACATGCCTTAGCAGATTTCTTATCTCGTCTAGATTCCGATGAAGCTCCGATAGGCATAGATGACACGACTCCAGCGATCTATAGTTCTGAGCCACTGACCGATGAGACTGCCGAATTACAAGCACCATCTACATATTATGATCAGATTTTAACTTTTCTCACCGAAGGATGCTTTCCGTCTGAGAATGCCAAGGCAGTACGAAGGAAAATTGCAGTCTTTAGCCGCCGATTCCGGTTAGTTGCTGGAGAACTATATTATGTAGATCACACCGGAATCCTACTTCGATGTATTTCACCACATGAAGTTAACTCAGTTATCACTTTGGCTCACTCGATTCCTTCCGGTGGACACTTTGCTGCAGATCTAACTCACCGGAAAATTCTACAGAGTGGTCTCTGGTGGCCAACAATGTACAGAGATATATTACAGTTTGTCAAACAATGTGATACTTGTCAAAGATCGGGTCAGCCATTACAACGCCATTTTTTTCCTTTGCAACCCATCTTACCAATAGAACCTTTCCAGAAGTGGGGTCTAGATTTTATCGGTCCAATTACACCACCAGCAGTCTTCAGTAACAACCGTTACATACTGACCTGTACAGACTATGCAACTAGATGGGCTGAAGCTTGGGCTTTACGGTCTGCTACAGCAGTTATAGTAGCAAAGTGTCTGCTAACCGATGTCTTTCCACATTTTGGCTTACCACTAGAAATTGTCTCAGATCAAGGCACTCATTTTGTAAACAATTTAATGAAGGCACTTACACAGTCGTTCCAGGTTACACATAAATTTAGTTCTCCTTATTATCCTCGTGCCAATGGATTGGCCGGAAGTACAAACAAATCTCTGCTGAATATCCTTCGAAAATTAATCATGGAATCACCGGAAAGATGGGATCAACTACTACCTGCAATATTATGGGCATACCGGACTACCTACAAGGTAACAACAGGATTGACACCTTTCAAATTAGCTTATGGCTTAGAAGCAATAGCACCAATGGAGATGGTTATACCAAGTTTACGAGTAGCCATTACCCAGAAACTGCTACCGGAAGACTCACTGACATTTCGGTTGGACACACTCAGAGAGTTAGACGAACACCGATGGCTCAGTTTTTTAACCATGCACAAAGTTCAATTAAGACAGGCAAGAACGCACGATCGAAACCTGAAAACTCCAGTGTTTTCGGTCGGACAGCTTGTACTTTTCTATAATGCAAAGTCCAACAGATCCGCAGGCAAATTCAAATTACGGTGGTTCGGCCCTTACAAAATCTCAGAGCAAATCGGGCCAGCAACTTTTCGGTTGACTACGTTGACCGGAAATCCACTTCCAAAAGCAATCAACGGCTCGAAGCTGCGGCCGTATCAAAGCGCTATTAATCCGCATTAAATCATTCGGCGGTGGATCGCATTTTTTTGGTTTCACTTTTCATTATGTTCTTTTTTTTCTTTTCTTAAATAGCCGTGTTTTGTCATAAGCCGCCCTCCTTACCAATTACTCAAGCATGCACGCCAAATTAAAAACAATATCATTCCAGCACTGCACAATGATAACCATCAATCCCTACCCCCCACCGTAATATTGGTACTTAAGCTCTTCGGTTACGCCAAAAATACGCTATTGTGCGCTTGTGATTGTGATTGTGTTTTCTGTGTATCTGTGCTCTGTGCTCTGTGTATTCGTGTTCGCGTGCGCAATGGAAGCATTGGCGAACTACACGACTTTTTGTGATGGTATCCCTACCGAGGTAGGAGAATACCTGCGTATCTGAGGGCTGGCTAACTTCGCTGAGTTGCCTTGGCACTCAGTGGGAGCCCATCCCTTCTTCGCACACATTATCCCAGCCATCGCCCAATCTCCCATCGCTGAACGACAATGGCTCTTCCCTTCCCTACCATCTAGAACCGTAATAACCTTCCAGGCCTTCGCCGAAGCCTTCCACCTCACTCCACAAGGCCGCGAGAATGGCCCCAGTATCCCCGTAGCCCGCATGACCGAACTCTTCCTGCGCCATTCATCAAATGAATACGCCATTCTCTGCCGCCCCGAACCTGAAAGAATTGCATTACAGTTCTTAGTTGCAATCCTTAACCTCCAAAAACGCACATACGATATCTCCCGACCATTCTATTCCGCCATGGACCTTGCCGCACGAGAACCCGTTAATTTCGCCTCATTTTTCTTTCACCGAATCCATAAGGAGTGTGTCGCCATAGTGAAACAAATCAACAAAGGAACCACCCCTCGATCCAGACTTCCCCACATCCTTTCTTTTCTCTTCCCAACCATACTCGCCGCTCAACCACCACCACGAGGACCAGTTTTAAGGCACGAAGAGTTAGTTCAACTACTAGAAGATGAGGAAGAAGAAGATGAAGAAGAGCTCAATCAGTTGTTCCGTAGAAAACGTATCAGGATTAGCTCCTCAGAAAGTGAAGCACAAGGTTCAGCAGGAAAGGATAAAGATGATGATAAAGAAGACGAGAAGCAAGAAGAAGAGACGTTTCATGATACTACCACCTCAATGCATAATGAATCATTGATTGAGCAACAAGAACAACAAGATCAAATAGAAACGGAAATAATTTCGACCGAAAAAGAATCAGAACAACAGGAAAATGAGCAGCAATCCAATCAAGATGCACTAGACAAGCTACTGAAGGCCGTGGAATCTACAGAAGCACACAATGTAGAAACGAAACAAATAAACGAGGTAACTACTGACTCTGCTCTCCCCAAAACCCCGCCTACTAACCCCATCCCCCCACCGGAACCATACCGCAACCCCATCAAGCCCAGTCACCACACCGGAACTTCTGAAGCCTCTACATCCTCCCTTAACTATTCACCTCCAAACTCACAACAACTCCTCGCCGGAACCTCGTCACAACCTCGTCCTCCCCTGCCACCAATTTTTTCGGAACTAGAAAATATGGGTCGCCTTTTAATTAATATATCCCAACAACTGCCGCAACACCTGAAGCACGCCACAGACAGTGCCCGAGAAGAATTCCAAAGGAAATTGGAAATAATGGAGGCGGATATCACCCCTCTTCAGGAAGAATTACAAGCAGCAAGAGCAGAAAATCATGCACTACAAGAGCAGATCAAGCAGCTACAGGCTACACTTCAAGTACAAGAAGAGAGCTCAAGCCAGAGAGATAAGGCAATGGCTGCAAAAGAAGAAATGCTGATAACTGCCGACGCAGAAATAATACATATAAAACAAACACTCAAAGATACCGAAGATACAAGAATAGCACTAGGAAACCTACTGGAAGAAACAAGAGTCCAGTTACAGGACACAATACAGAAATATCAAGAGCAGCAAAGAGAAGCAAAGCAGGCAGTGGATGAGTTACAAAGAGCAAAAGAATCCTTAGACGATGTCAACAACATGCTGAAACATCAACTAAACAGAGAATCTAAATATCAGAAGGATTTAGCAAATGCCCGCAGAGAACGGGATGCTTACTACCAAACCATAGAGTTCCAGAACCAACAGTTCAGAAGATTAGATAATCAGGTACGTAACCAGAAAGATAGAATCAACCAGATGCAGAAACAAGTAACGGACATGAAGACAGCAAGAGACGCGGCATTATCAAACGATTTTTATTTACAGGAGGCCTTTTTGCAAACACAGGCCGAAATTTTGCTTACTGAAGCCATCGCACTTAGTTCCGTTAGAGTAGATGCGCAGATTTTAGAACCTGATACCCTTAAACAATTACTAGAAACACTTAAGAAAAAAATAGCCCGCACATTTAGACTAGCAAGAAATATGTATCTAGAAGGAATCGTAGAGGAACAATGAATTTTGTAATAAAAATCACTTGCGGGTTCGAGTCCACCGTGCGTGCCAGTGTTAGACGGCCGACGGAGTAGGACAAATGTATGCCGGATGTAACGGAATTTTCGAAATTTAAGCGCAAAAGTTGGTACGCGCACTTTGTAAATCTATATAAAGCAAGGTAAGGAGAATGCTCGAGAGAGACGTCTTTTCTAGAATTGCCAGATTGTTCGCCTAATTTTTGTCAGAATACTGTTTACACTGTTGTGGAGTTCTGAGTATTGTGAATGTTGAGTTCTGTATCGTATGCTTGCATTGAAATTCACCGTAACGGGTGATTCAGTAACACATGGTGTGTCTGAGTACTGTTTGAGTTGTGTGGTGTCATCGAGAGATTGAGTCATATTTCTATATTCTTCTGTTCAATCTGTTCGTCTATTCCTACTGTAGTGCAGAATAATGAACGTGAAGTATCAAGTGTGAATCTGTTGTTGACAGTTGTGTTCTGTATTCACTGTTGATTCCGTTCACAGGGAAGGACTAATATCGATAATAATATGAACTGTGAGTTGGAGCACTGATAAGTTTGGTGATTAGTTAAACTGTGATTAGTATGACGGTTGATTGAGTTCGGCATACGGTAAGCATGTACACCCTCGGGTATGGTCGTATGTCTGATTACTATCTGGTATACATGTCTGTCCTGAAGAAGTGTGTAGTGATTCGCATAAGTTTAATAAGTTGAGTAACTCTATTAGTCTGCAAGTCAGAACCAGACTACTGCTCCGTTACCATAGCAGATTAGTCTGTAAGTTCGGCATCCTAATACGCAGAAACAGTTACTGGTCAGTTAAAACTAAGTATCTGAGCTAAGACGCGATAAGAGTATTTGTGGTTATGTAAGGATTTGGGAAAATAGTACAGGGCCTCTGTCTAACAGACCCCTACCACTCCCAAGAACCCACTTGATCTGACAACGCCTTTCGGTAATTGAAAGTTTAATATAGTTTACGGTGAACCTCTATTTTATGTTAAATACTTGCTCGGTACGATTTCGGCTAGTTATTAAAACAGCGTAACTGTGTAACATTTAACAGCATGAAAACAAAGTGTTAAGGTTGAAAAAGGCATTATATGGTTTGAGGCAAGAACATACTTGGTATGAAAAGATTCATGCCTACTTGATTGCACATGTTTTTGAGAATAGTCCAACTGAGAGAACCTTATATGTGAAGCATGTAGATGATTTACTTCTAATCATTGTTATGTATGTTAATGACATGTTGCTCACTTGTCATAATGAGAAGCACATTTCTGAATTTAAGGCTAATTTGCATGCCTTTTTTGAAACATTAGATTTGGGGCATTTGCATCATTATCTGGGCATTCCGTTTATGCAAGTTGATGGGGGAATAGATTTGTGTCAAACAAAATATATTGACATATTATTGTAGTGTTTTAACCTTGAAGATTGCAAATCTATTGTCACTCCTATGGAAATAGGTTTATCATTGAGTCTTCATGATGTTGGAGATGCATTCTATGTTGTTATCTATCAGCTGGTTGTTGGATGTGTGATTTACTCAATGTAGCCTAATATTCACTTTTTTGTCTCTTAGATGAGAAGCTCTATGAATTGTCGAGGTGTCAAACATTGGTAGGCAGTTAAGCGCATCTTTCACTACTTGAGTGATAGTCGACTGCTTGGATTGTTTTATCCCAAGGGGGATCACTATGACCAGATTCACGTGCTTTTTCTGACTTGGTTTGGGCTAATTGCTATGATAATCATGTGTCCACCGATGGTTTTTTTCACGCTTGGTAGCTAATCCATATCCACTTCTAGTTGTGAGGCTAAGTATAGAGTAGCTTTCACAGCGATTGTTGAGTGTGTGGCTCAGATGCCTTTTGGCTGATTTAGGTGTTGGTCAATCTTTTGCCACCATAATCTCCACTTATAGTTAGAGTGCATTGCCAGTTGTGAGGACCCCTATGTTCCATGCTCGCATAAAGCACATTCAGGTGCATTATAATTATGTCAGGGAGAGTGAGCCCTTAAAAGTCATATTGGTCAAAGTCAACCATAGTCAAAGTCAACCACATGCAAAGTAAAAAGGTTAGATTCAAAATTGGTCAAAGTCAACTAGATCAAGGTCAAAGTCATGGGCAAAGTCAAAGTGTGCAAAGTTCAGGTGTCAAAGTGCACAAGTAATCGTTCACAAGGGTTGTAAACTGCAGAAAGTTGGTTGCAAGTTGCAGAGGTATTTCTGTAATTCCCCTAAGGTTCAAAAGTGTTTTTAAAGTGTTTTGGAAGGTTCAGGTGAACCCTCTCTTAGGTGCACAATTGAAGAGTTAAAAGGAAAAATGTGAAGGTATGTGAAGTGACAGCGTACGTGCAAGTGAAAGTATGGCCCCCCAACTAAAATTTTGTTTTAGCATAAAGTCACTACAGGACAAAACAGGGATTTGTTGGCTGCCCACTTGTGGAGACAATCTTGGGACATCCAAGTGAGCACCAAGATACTCTTGCAGTTAGGAGCGTACATGAATCGACACTCAAATCAAGGCAAGAACTATTCTTGGAGGACTAAGAAGGTGAGCATAGTCTAAGCTAGGCAAAAGACACACAGTGTGCAAAGAAAAGAAGTGAAGTGCAAGGTGTGCATGAAGAGTGACTAAGTAGTGTGCAGAGAAGTGCTAAGCTTACAACCAAAGATCCCAAGGTCCCCTTGGAGCTGTGCACGCAAAAGTGTAGAAGAGGTCAAGTGCCGACAGTGCTACAGTGCTACTTACTTGAGCTAAGAGGTAATGCTTCTTATCAATTAACTCATACTAAGAGGACTATGAATAGCTCATGACCGCAACCCGGTCCCAAACATTGAGGATCACCTGCAAAGCTACAAGAAGGAAGGCTATTAGAAGATCCTCCATTCCACTGTCGTCAACCTCATCAATAAAGAGCATGGAAGGTCAGGTAGATTTGGAAACCCTACTATCAAGATTAAATGCAAAATTTCCTTCTTTCAAAGGCTTAGCTCAGGAAGATCCGAACGAGCATATTAGGAGGTTTTTAGCACTATGCAAAACAAGAGGCTTGATGGGAAGAGAGGATGCCTTTTTTATACTCTTCCCTGCCACACTAGAAGGGTTAGTAGATAAATGATTCAGCCAATTTGCTGAGAACCATTTCACCACTTGGGACTTAATGAAAAATGCATTCAAAACTCAATTCCAGCATGGAAATACTATAGAGATCATCATAGAGGAATTAGAAAACTTGATAATAGCTCCAGGTGAAAAGTTTTCAGAGTTTGTAACTAGGGCCAAGGCACTAATGGTTAAGTTTCCAGATCCTCCACATGATTTCTTTATTAAAAAATGGTTAGCTAAGCCACTTCTAGTGACCACACAATGTAAAATCAAGGAATTAGTGTTGCCAATAGCCTCCATAGAGGAGTTCATCAACATAGCTACACTACTGGAGCAAATAAGGCAACTATATGGAGCAATTTCTTGTCAACTATCCTATTCTACATAAATGGAAGATCCAGTAATCCAGCCAAGGAAAGAGCTGGAGGGCTTAAAAAGGAATAAGCCCTACAAAGAGGAGGAGAATGATGTTACTCAGTTGAGGAGGGAGATTGAGGCATTGAAGCTACAAAAGGAAGAGGAATCCCAAGTAGAAGAACTGGCTCAGCTTCGACAGGAGTTGCAGGAACTCAAAGGGGACGGCATCAAAAGTGGACTATGGTGTACCATGTGCAGCAAACAGGGCCACGGAGTAAGCGAATGTCCTTTATTAAGTGTAACTTTCCATCTATGCAGGAAAGTTGGTCATGAGGCCCATGAATCTCAATCAAGAGGAATGCCTACAACAACATATTGGACACAAGGAGGAGCCCTACCACCAACAAATGTGATGGCGGCTGCACCTAATCAAGGTAACAATTACAATCCTAGACATAGGGATAACTTTGGAAATGGGCCAAGGAGACCAATTATTTGTTTTAGATGTGGAGAATGTGGGCACTACCAAAGTAGGTGCACTCTACTAGAAAATGCCCCTCCTTGCAAGAACTGCCCAGAGGCCAGAGACCACTATACTAATTATTGCCCTAAGAACCAAGCATCCTCATCTAGGCCCCACATTCAAATGATTTTTGTGTGCAAAGAAGAAATGGTAGATCAAGCCAGGGTGCCATCACCATCTACTAGGGTGGTGTAGTTAGAAGAGATTGAATCTTTTACAGTGCAGACAAGAAGCAAGGGGAAGGCTCAAGTGGAAATAGATCAAGAATCAAGGATTAATGGATTGAACAAAGACAAAGAGACATCTGAAGATAAATCCACCACATGTGCAGACACAAGGCAAAAAGAAAATCTCATAGGTACCAGTGATGCCATTGGGCATGCATTCAACAGGGCTCATGAGGAGTTTGATAAGTCATTTGGAGCCCATGCTCTTAAGGAATCAGAAGCTTCCTGACTACTCAAGTCCATGAAAAGGAGGTGAGTATTTTTTATTTAATAAAGATGGATGGGAAATTCATGTCAGAACCCTTGCAGATAATTGATGAGGTGCCCACAATAAGTTTAGTGGCAAAGGCTGTTGTTATGCATAAAGATAAAATTGTAGGGGAAGCACCCTTCACAGATTATAAGAGCCCTCAGCTAACAGTCTTGTTGGAAATTTAGTAGGCCCATAACTCATATCACAGGTCCAAGGTTCCATATGTCCAGCATATATGTTGAAGCTCAAGGTCAAGGACAAAGCATGGAAGCGCATCAAGGAAGTGGACAGTTGAAGCTCAAGGTCAAGGACAAAGCATGGAAGCGCATCAAGGAAGTGGACACACAAGAAGAAGGAGCAAGTAGGGAGCTCCAAGAAGCACCTGTCAAATTTTCAGAAGAAATCCCTACAAAAATAGTGATTTTTATCACTAAAAACCATTGTAAATACCATTTTCCATTTTTGTAACTCCATTTTGTTCAAGCCGAGGAGTCCTCGAGCTTGAGGAGTATTAGATCTACCATCCTACCAATTTTCATAATTTTTAGACTCCGTTTGAGCCCCCAAATAAGCCCTGGAACCTATTTTTTAACTAGGCCGGACACTAGGTCTGGACAGGGCCAAAACCACTCAAAAACTATAAAAAGGGCTGGAGAGCTCATTTTTGGGGTTAGCTTGTTGTAGATTTCAGTTTTGTAAGAGAGCTCTTTGGTAATCAAAGCTTTCCATTGTTCCACTCTTTGCTCTTACCTTGTGCGCATGTGTGTGTATGTGTGTGCATGCTTGTGTGCTTTCACTCACGCACTTGTGCCATCACTTGCTCGCGGTCTTCATACCGGTCCTCACGTCTCCACGGATTGACATTTATGAGGTGTATCTCCTCACGTTGGTACTCACCATTGTGCTAGGGTGACACCAAATTTGGCGCCGTTGCTGGGGAGAGAGCTTGGAGGACGAGCGTGTGATGGTAAGACGTAGAGTAGCGACGTTGGAAGGTAAAAAAATCATCATTTTTAGTTCAGTTTTTGAATTTTCCTTCTTCTTCATCTTCACCATCATCACCATCTCCAGCCACCTTCATCTTCTCAGTTTTTTCCATTTTTTAGAGTACATTCACCTTGGTTCTTACTTGTGGTTGTGAGCAAGAAGCTTAGAGAGGGTGCAGAACAGAGGCGCTGAAGAAGTAGTACTAAAAACAACAAAAAATCTGAGTGAACAGCCGGACAAGACGAACCTGCACCAAGTATCGCGGAAGCTGCGCCAGAGATCGTGAGTGAGAAATCGGGCAAACTGGGGTTACACAGAGTAAGGGAAGATGTTAAAGAAGATAGAGAGGTTCTCAAGGTGAGCAAACACCCATTTAATCTATAATTTCTCAGTAAATCAAGTGTGAAAGAGAAACGATCTGTGCGAAGTGTCATTTGGTACTGACAGAGGTGAAAAGGGGTGATTGGAGTGATACAAAGAGTGAGGAGAGGGAAGAAGGACTAGGAAAACAAGGGCATCAAAACAAAACTTAAAAAATCTTGCAAAAATCTTGGCAAAGGGTCAAGTATCGTTTTGCTCCCGCAGTCGAGTATCGCGATACCTGACAAGTATCGTGAATCTCCTATGGTTGAGTATCGCGATATTTCCCTCCGATCGTGTATCGTTTCATACCGATCGCGATACTTGGCCAGCGATCGTTTTGTCCAGCGATCGTTTGTGAGAGATCGTTTGCCAAAGATCGTTTCATCAGCGATCGTTTCGCAAAGATCGTCGATCGAGTATCGTTTGGTTCAGCGATCGCGATACCTAGCAAGTATCGAGTATGGTTTTGAGTCAGCGATCGTTTGCTCAGATGTCGTGTTGTTCAGCGATCGTTTTGTGAGAGATCGGTATCGTTCGTCAAAGATCGCGATATTTATCAGAGATCGGGTATCGCCTAAGATAGAGATCGTGTATCGTTTTCTTCCAAATATCGAGTATCGTCTTGAGCCAAGTATCGTTTTGCCCGAGTATCGTGGACTTCAAGTATCACGATATTTCTCAACTATCGTGTATCGTGAAAAGGTAAGTATCGTGTATCGTCATACAGCGATCGTGATACCTATCAAAGATCGTGTATCGTGGAGTTTGCTCACGATACTTGTTGAAGATCGTGTATCGCCTACTTCAAGTATCGCGATACATACCAAGTATCGTGTATCGAGTTCCTCAAGTATCAAGTATCGTGTCCTTAAAATGTCGTGTATCGCCTGATTTGGAGCATTTCCTGAGAGACCCTGTTTCCCTGTTTTAACCCCCAAAACCCTGAACTGGCATAACTTTCTCATACGAAATCCGTTTGCTGTGATTTTGGTTTTGTTGGAAAGCTCGTGGGGAATACAACCAAAACATCGACTGATTATGTTACTATTAATACCAGGATTATTAGATAGGGTATTTTGAAGTTGACCCTCAAGGAAACTAGAAAACCAAGGAGTTCCAAAGGATTTTGAGCAATATAAGAGAACTTTGGGACT
Organism: Ceratopteris richardii; assembly: GCA_020310875.1. Classification (NCBI taxonomy): domain Eukaryota; kingdom Viridiplantae; phylum Streptophyta; class Polypodiopsida; order Polypodiales; family Pteridaceae; genus Ceratopteris; species Ceratopteris richardii. The sequence goes on from CM035409.1 coordinate 72,215,935, forward strand.
AGAAGCCAAGGCTTATGAACCTGAGATCTGGCAGACACTTAGGCAAGGATAGACAAAGCATTAGGTCATCTGAGGCTAGTGTCAACCATACAGCCAAGTCTTGGGCTCAACAGCTTAGTGGTTATCCTTACTCACGAAGTTCAGAAACCAGTGACTCGGAAATGTCTTTTAGCATGGAGAGACCCACACGGGGCTCAGGCACTGCTCATTTACAGACACCAGAAGGTCCCTATAAGACCCAATTGGAGTATATCAGGACCAACCAATTAGGTACTCGCATCTATGAGGATGGTCTAAGGCGATCAGTAGTTCAACTCAAAAATCCTGACCAACCCTTTGGACTTGAACACCCAGTGGTCAAGTTTGAAGAGGGTGCTTACATTGATAAGGAAGGAACCATGTATGTGGTTACCAACTTACCAGATAGGACAGATGAGTTTGGAAATATCATTATTGAGAATGAGATAGGAGACCTAGAGCAAGGAGACCTAGGAGGAGAACCCAAGACCCCTAGAGGCAAGTCAGTCTTAACCAGAGTGCTCACTCCAGAATGGATCCCTCAAGATAATAAAAGCATAGAACTATTCGTGAATAGAGAAACGGAGGAAGCCTTTTGGAGATTTAGGCCGGATCAACCCAGCCCAGTAGTCACCATCTATGAATTCAAGGACCCAGAGACACCAGGGAAAGCTGTCTATCTAGATCACACATCTCAAAAATTATTCTTGGTATCAGATCATGACAGACATGCTTACACTTGGCAAGGTGAATCAATTTTTCCTCCACCAAGATCTAATGTTTCCCAGGGCCTCCAAGGAGCCGGATCATCTAAGGCTCATGAAACCCAGAGAGAAAGAACTAGAGAGAGACCGGAGGTAAGCTTTGCAGACACTGTAGGCAGAGACAGATCGGGATATGGAAAGGAAAGACTTGAAAGGGAGAGACATAGAGTTCATAGGCATCAAAGAGATGATCATGATTTCCCATTGCCTAGACCACGAGAGCACTCAAGAACCCTTAGACCCTCTCAAGTGGTTAAGACAATGAAGAACTACTTTGATGGATTTGGAGATCCTTATGATCATGTGGCGGAGTTCAAACAAGTGCTAAGAGCTGAACAGGTTGAAGACTTATTCACCCAGTTCGAGGCATTTGGTTTGACTCTTAAGGGTACTGCCTTAGCTTGGTTTCAACCTCTAAACAGTCGCAACTATAGAGAGATAGGTCAGCTGCTAGAAGAATTCATTGTAGAATTTTCCAAGAGTGGTATCAGGCATAACACATCATCCTTGATCCACAGCTTCAAGCAGACACCCCAAGAAACAGTGCGACTCGCAGGAAGAAGATTTAGGCAGTACTTGGAAAGATGCCCTGTACCAGAATTACCCACATCAGCCAAACAGGTGGCACTGTTTTTAGATGGCCTGTTGAGCACAAAATTAAGGTCATATGTATACTTGAAAGAGCCTAGATCCATAGAAGAGTGTATACGGATGTGCATTGACATAGAAGATAACTTGGGTGAGGAGTTAGGACTATCCAAACTCTATAAGGACTCTGATAGTTCTACAAGTCATACCTCTAGAGCCTCCACTGAGATAGATGAGATAGCTGAGCAAGTGGCCAAAAAGCTAGGAGTTCAAAGTAGACAAATGCCAAGGGTCACCTCAGTGAAGCGATGTTATACATGTGGAGGAGATCACATGGCTAATGTTTGTCCATTGACGACTCAACCCCAAGGAAACCCTAATGCTCTATATTGCACCATTGAGAGGAAATATACAAATCATATGACCCAAGATTGTCCCTATAACAGGCAGGCTGTTAGACAAAATTATCAGCAACCTTACCAGCAGGGTAGGTATCAGAATCAGTACCAACAGCCATATTATAGGCCACAACAATATCAACCTCAATACCAGCAGCAATATCAGGCACCATATAGGCCACAACCAGTCCTTGGAAACCAACCACCAGCTCCTGCCAATGTGATCCCAGTTAAATATACGATGGCGGAGGAGAACCATAATAGAGCATTGGTGCCACCAACCCCATTGGTCTCAGAAAATGATTCTCACGCTCATGGTTCAGACTACTTCCATGAAGATAGTCCACAGGCTTATTATATAGAGTCACCTGAGCAAAGTGAGACTTCTCAGTATCAATATGGGACACCACCTATAGAACAAAATTGGGAGCCAGAATACTCCAATGTCATGTATACGAATCCAAATCCTAGGCCCCAATTGAGACAGGAAAGACCACAAGCCCCTAGAGGACCATGCTTTAGATGTCAGGGCGACCATTTCATTCGTGAATGTCCCCACCAACCAGCTCTGGGACTAGGACAAAACATCACAATACAAGGCTCTTGTCCTGAGTGCGGCAAGGAACATCTTCCTAGAGAGTGTCCCAGGAATCCCTCTAGTGCACCCAACGTCACACCCATCAACATGGTAGGCTTAGTGGCAGATTCAAGTTCAAGTAGCAATAATGTGGCTCCTGTACAGGCAGTTACTAGGGCACAAGCTGCACAACAAGCAAAACCAGCTGAGCAGTCAGAGTCAAGTGAGGCAGGAGAACCTAGCAAGAGAAAACCAAGAACATGGAAGGATACCAGAGAGAAGGCTAATCGCAAGTGGAACAAAAAACTATCCGAGCTAGAAGAAAGCCTAAGGGATACCAAAACAAAAATAGAAGACATTACATCTCAAAGCCCCTCGCATGCCGAAGCTCCATCCACTTCGCCTCATTCCACCCCACCACCCATTGTAAATAACCCACAACCAGGGTCTGTTCTTGCAGATCCAACCCCAGAAGGCTTGGACATGATGTTCAAAGCCTACCAGGCTCGTCTTCAAGAAGGGCCAACAGCTGCAAACCTAGACAAGAGTTACCCTAGAGCAGATTTAGAGATTGAACGGATGAAAATGTGCATGAAAATGGTAGAACAAGCTCAAGCCATACTTGAGACTAGTCAAAAGTTCAATCAGACGAACTCTGTCAAACCGGATTTGCATTTCCAAGGTTTACTAGAAAGAATAGAGCAGTTGGTAAATAAACCACAAATTTCTTTACCTCCACAGGCTCAACCTTTTATTGAAAGAGGAAGCTCACCACCAATGGGAGCTTATGTTCCTAATTCCACGGATGCTGGAATACCTCCTTCAATTCAACAATACTCTCAAGAGTTCTTGCGGGAAATACAGGAAGAGAAATGGGCCAAGGAGAAGGGTAATTCCCCTCCTATTCCGGAGATTGATGATCTTCATGACCAATTTCCCCAAGACATTCCGTCTATCTATGGAGACCAAGCAGAGCAACAAGAAGATGAAAGATTAGATTTTGAATCTAATTCTTTACAAGAGTTGCCTCATTTCATAGGCCCATGGGAATCTGAATCTATCCAGATCAGAGCTCCCACAATATTGGTAAGAAATGAAGACTCGGTGATTCCAAGAAACACCGATGTTGTGAAGAACACTAAGGTTCAATGTCATCTCACTGTGGAAGAGCTGCTCAAAGCAAAACCGGAGCTATGGAATCATGTGAAGGATCAGGTTCCAGAACTTGAATCCAATATGCCAAAAGTAGGCTCTAAGCAAAAAGTTCCAGAGATACCTCTTGACAAGATAGGGGACATGAGCGAAGGTGAAGAAGGTAACACTTATCTTCCAATCACCTATCAAGGTTACACAACCAAAGCAATCGTAGATTCAGGTGTCGGTGTTGCTATTGCGACCACCTCCTTGTGGAAGCGATGGGGCAAACCCACATTAAGACCAACTAGAATGAAGCTTCAAATGGCAGATGGTCATTTTGAAAGACCTCTAGGATTGCTTGAGGGGATAACTCTAACCACTTGTGGTGTAGAGTTTGAACATACATTTGCTATATGTGACTTTGAAAAAAATAATGTCTACGAGATGATCCTAGGAAGACCCTTCCTACGACAATTGCAAATAGTACAGGATTGGGGAACCAACTCCTTGTACTTACAGCACTTAGGGGTCACCACCAAGGTCAATTTGAAGGATTACACCTTCAGAGATGTACCACCCCTACAGTGGAATCCTATCCACAAAGCAAAAGAAGATTCAATCTCTGTGCATTCTGGAAGTTCACCTGATCCTTCCTGGCTGCATGAAGATACTCACTTGTGGGTGTGCAAGGTCGCAGAGGAAGAGGAAAAGCGCCTAAAAGCGAGAGAAGAAGGAACTCCCCCAGGAGATAGACCAATAAAAGACCCAGCCTATACACCGATGATATTTCCAGATGAGGAATTTGAACCTCATGGTTGGGCAGAAATCTTAGCTACCATGGACATAGCAGTCAATGAAGAACAATGGACACCTCATTGTGATGAGGAGGGTTATGATATTTCAGTGTTCATGTGTCAGCCCTTGTTGGAAGAGTGTGATCCTAGTGAGTTCATAGAAGAAGAAGAGAATGACGATGATCTAGAATCCATTGTGATGGATACTTACTTTGACTCAGAGGAACACTATTTAGAAGACATAGGAGTGTTAACCCAAAAAGAAGAAGAACCCCTCACGAGTATCAAAACGATAAATTCAAAGGAAGGAAGTGAAGGAGGTAAAAAGAAAATGAAGAGAAAAGCAGTGAAACAAGAAGAGGAAGAATCAATGTTTGAAGTACCAGAAAATTTCAAGAAATATGAAGTGGAAGACCGAAGAATTTTGGTACGGATGCCTAAGAGAGAGGCCATTATAGGAGAAGCATATGACAATAAAGAAAAGACCAAAAAAATTGTAGTGACCATTGAAGGGAACGAAGAGCGATGTACGTACATAGGAGATGACCTAAGTGCAAAAGAAGAAGCAGAGCTTGTAGCTCTATTAAGGGAATATAGGGATGTGTTCGCATGGCACTATAGAGACTTAAAAGGAGCAGATCCAAAGATTTGCTCTCATACGATTCCGATGACCGCTGATGCCAAGCCCACCAAACAAAAGCCCTACACATATAATGACAATTATGCAGCCAAAATAAAGGAGGAAATTGACAGGCTGATTGAAGCTGGATTCATCTATGAGATTGAGCACACTGAATGGGTGTCCCCTATTGTAGTGGTGCCCAAGAAGAATGGGAAATTGCGAGTGTGCATTAACCTTAAAAAAGTTAATGCCGCTACGATCAGAGATAGTTATCCACTTCCAATCACCGAACATCTATTGGAGCGTGTTGCAGGCAAGGAAGTTTATAGCTTCCTTGATGGATTTTCAGGTTACAACCAAGTAGCCATTGCCCCCGAAGATCAACACAAAACGGCCTTTGCCACAGAATGGGGAATTTTTGCATTTCGTGTGATGCCATTTGGGCTCACCAACGCACCTGCAACATTCCAAAGGCTCATGTGTCATGTCTTCAAAGAGTTCTTGCGGAAAAGCTTAGAAGTATATGTGGATGATTTATGTGCGCATTCCCAACAGAGAAGTTACCACATCCCTGAGCTCAGACAAATCTTCAACAAGTGTAGAGATTATCGAGTGTGTCTGAACCCAGAGAAGTGTGTGTTCATGGTACGACAAGGTAAAATCTTAGGTCACATTGTTTCTAAGAATGGAATTTCAACAGATGAAGACAAGGTAAGAGCGATAGCAGAGTTGCCAAGACCAAGAAATGTTAAAGAGGTACAGGCCTTTATGGGCCATTGTGGATATTACCGTAGGTTTATCCACATGTATGCCATCATAGCTAAACCTCTTTATGGGTTGTTAACAAATTTTGAGTGGAACGAGGAATGCAAGAATTCCTTCAACGAGCTAAAAAGACGCTTGTGCTCAGCACCAATACTGACCACTCCTGATTGGAGTAAACCATTCCATGTCCATGTAGATGCCTCCAATCATGCAATAGGATGTGTGCTAGCACAACCAACAGGTGAAGGAAACCTAGATTTGCCGATAGCATATGCTAGTAGGCAATTAAATGCAGCTGAACGAAATTATACCACAACGGAGAGAGAAGGCTTAGGCATGGTATACGCTGTGAAGAAGTTTAGACACTATCTATTGGCCAATAAGTTCAAGTTTTTCACTGATCATCAAGCTTTACTATATTTGGTCAATAAACCTTGCAATACAGGCCGTTTGGTGAGATGGTTCCTCTTACTAATGGAATACGACTTTGAAGTTGTTGTCAGGAAAGGTAGAACCCATCTTAGGGCAGACCATCTTTCTCGCATCACTTCAGGAGAGCCACCGCAAGGAGTGTCTGATGAATTGCCCGATGCTTATCTGTTCAATTTGGAAGTTGTTCCTAAATGGGCAAATAAGTTGGTACCAGTCCTAACCTTTGGGCCTGCAAATAAAAATGTGAAAACAAGCAAAGAAGAAATTGTAAAATCACAAACGTATCAAATATTGGCCGGAAGTATGTACAAACAAGATCCAGAGGGCGTATTAGCTTGTTGTGTCGAGGACGATGAACATATTAGTTGGTTGCAACAAGCCCATGAAGGATTGCTAGGAAATCATTACTCTAAACAACGAACATTGCAGAATCTAAAACGTTTAGGAGTGTATTGGCCTAGCATGGACAAAGAAATACAGGAGTGGATCCAGAATTGTCCAGTGTGCCAGAAGAGACCCCCAGTGGAGCATGCCACTCTTTATCACGTGTCATTAATCCCAGATTGGAGTGCTCCATTGGTTGCGTTCATGAGATCGGGAACATTACCCAATCAGGCTAGTCTTGCAAGAAAACGAAGCATGGAGCAAGAGGCTCAAGACTATGCCTTAGTAGGAGACAACCTATATCGAAGAGGCAAGGATGGTTACCTAAGACTGTGCGTTCATGAATCAGACTATTTGAAAGTCTTAGAAACTGCACACAGCAGTGCTGCAGGTGGACACTTTGGGCCTGACAGAGTAATTAAGACCATTCTATTCTCAGGACTTTGGTGGCCCACTCTTCATATGGATGCACATACTTATGTGAAGAAATGTGACACATGCCAACGTGCCCAATATCCGATAAGAAAAGACGAGATGCCTTTAAGGCCAATGATGGGAGGACGTGCATTTTCAAAGTGGGGTATAGACTTTGTTGGTCCTATTAACCCCCCAGCTAAAAACTCCCATGCAGAATACATTATTGTAGCCACAGATTACCTTACAAAGTGGGTGGAAGTAAAAGCCACGACAAAGAATGATGCTCAAACGACGGCTAAGTTCTTATTCGAAAATGTGTTCACTAGATATGGGTTACCAATAGAGTTGGTTAGTGATAGAGGTACGCACTTCTTGAATGAGGTCATTGAAAATCTCCTTCAAGAATTCATGGTGATACATAAGAAGTCTGCCCCCTATCACCCACAAGCTAACGGACAGGCCGAGAGCACGAATAAGATCCTATGTAACGTATTGACGAAACTTGTAAACAATAAACGCTCTGATTGGGACAAACAACTTCATCATGCTGTTTAGGCATACCGAGTTGCCTACAAAACGGTACTCAATGCTACCCCATTTCAGATGGTCTTTGGACAGAATGCCGTGCTACCATTGGACTTCCTAATCCCAGCCCTGAAAGTAGCACAAGAGCATGAGTGGAATGGACATGAGTTGTCTTCCAGGATCTTTGATCTAGAACGCTTAGGTGAGACGAGGCTACGGGCAGCAGCAGGCATTTATGCTGCAAAGAAAAGGCAAAAGGCATACTTTGATGCCCATGTAAAGAATAAAGGCTTGAAGGAAGGAGATCTAGTGTTGGTTTATACGCTAAAGCAACATGCCCGCAAATTGGAGAAACGAGGATATGGACCCATGATCATTAATAGACTCTCCACTAGCGGTGCAGTTCAATTGGCCACTTTAGAAGGTGATGTCCTACCCAACTATATTAGTGGATGCCGAGTCAAGTTATATCAAGAACCTCTTACAGAGGAAATGCTCACGAGACTCAACACTGCTAAGAAGCGAAAAGAAGAGGAGTTAAGGGTTAGAGAAGAAGCACAAGCAGAGGCAAGAGAGCGCATCAGAAGAAATAAGCTACGGCGGCTAGGCCTAGATGTCAACACAAAAGCTCCAGAATATCACATGGACATGTGCCAAAAATCGGGCATAACTACTTCTCAAATAATTGATCGACGGCCCTTTGTGACTATGGAGGTAGGACAAGGAAAGAGTGTAAGGACTGTGAGAGCATTAGTTGATTCAGGAGCAGCAACTAGTGCAGTTCGACTTTCATACTGCCAAGACCTGCAATTGGACATCAAACCCATAGAAGCCTATCTCATAGGATTAGGAGGCGTGGAAACACCCTGTTTGGGCGAGGTGGAACTTCCCATCTACCTTCAAGATGTTCCAATAAAAGTCAAAATGCTAGTGTGTCATGATGAGGACCTCACAGAGCCACTTATCTTGGGTCAAGATTGGATTTACGACCATGCTGTCAACTTGAACCTAAGAAGTCAACTTCTTCATGTTTGGGCACATGAACAATGCATTACATTAGAATTGGAGAATTACATAGCCACTGACCAAGACACCACACTCTCTCTTCTTCCCTCTACGGCTAATCTTCTCGAACAAGATGTTGTAAATGTCAAAAGATCTATGATCCAAACGGACACAATCATGGAAGGACAGTCGCAAAGGCAAGAAGAACCTTCTTCTTTTTCAAAGAGTAAAGCATCCACGTTAGTCCAACCTCAGAAGCAAACAAAACAGTGCAAGATAGCCAGTCTATCAAATAGACAAAGAGCCTTCAAGCAGAAAGAAGTTAGGGGCATGAAGCAGATCTGGGTAAAGAAAGGAGTGCAACCATCGATGTTGCCTCAAAGATTCCCACCCAACCAGATCGACCATGAACAAAGAAGAACCAAACACCTACGACAGGCTCAAGCACGACGAATCCAACAAATTTGGGTACCGAAGCTATCAAAGAAGGCCGACCACAATCATGTACAAATTTGGGTGCCTAAAAAATTAGCTACAGCTCGACACGGGCGATTACAGATGTGGGTACCCAAGAAGCTCCTACATACACAACGGCCTATGCTCCCCACCATGCAAAAGGTCTCAACAAAGAAGCCAAGGAAAGCAAAGGGTAAGAACAAAACACAAAGAACAAACGACGATAACCTCAACCCTTCTGCAAAAGTAAGCCGGCAACCATCAAGGATATGGGTTTGGAAGCCAAAAGCACCAATAACAACCACAGAACCAAAAGGCCAACCATGCGGGATACCAAAGTTTGGAAAGCATTCAAAGATGAAGTGGCCTGAGGTGATCTCTACAGTACCAAACCCTATTGCAAAATGGGTTCCAATCAGGAGGATTACATCATTTCGAGATCCAATAGACACCTCCAATCAAAGAATTCATCAAGTATGCAAGTAACATCAAAAGCCTCGACCAGCAGCAGCCATGTGCCTTTGGCATAACCCAGTCGTTTGCACCATTCAGGTCATGCATTTCCAAAGTATGCATCAAGATAGGGCCGCCTTACATGGCCGTGCATAGACACAATTGAGAAATCCCAGGCACATGAGACACAATTTTCACATGCAAAATATGTTATTGATACTAACCTCTTTCTTGTTTAATGCCATTGTTCCAAAAAAAAAAAAAAAAAAGCATAGAAGAGTACTATGTGCTTGAAAATGCTCATCAGTGAACTTCCAGCAAGGGCATTCCTCAACAAAAAGGACAATCCGACGGTCAAACACCATGATGGAACTACAACACGAAGAGATGAAGATCAATGGACCTTCCACCATGGTAAGACGTGTATGCTTCAACAACACTATATCCATGATAGATTAGGAAACCTCTTCGTCAGCATACCCTTGAGCACTTAGCTCAAGACCCAATCTCTTGCACCATACTTCTTGCCATGCATTTTCCAAGTACGCATACGTAGGGCCACATTACAAGGCCATGCACAAGGCACATAATTTGTTCAACCCATGCACTAATGCACTTAACCATCATCCATTAGGGGTTACAAGTACTTAAACGAAGACTATGAAAGCCATCTTTGGAAGAATCAGCGGACATCACGGTGACCACTACAAGAACAAGGGCGCCATCCACCATTGAGAGTTGCTCATAATCAACATTGAACACCTCCTCTGAGCAACTAGTAGTTTTGGCAAACTTACAAATGCACCACCCAGATGGAATACAAGGCAGAAGTACGTACAACGGGACTACAAACTGCAAGAGATAACAGTGGCAAAATGAAGCACCAGACAAATGACCAGGATACATTGGGCAGAAGGATCGCCCCTGTTGAACGTAACGGACACTACCTCTCAATGTACTACATGGAACAACCACGACAACAAGGGTCTGTCAGGGACGACAGACTCAAGAGGGGGGGGAGTGTTGAAGCTCAAGGTCAAGGACAAAGCATGGAAGCGCATCAAGGAAGTGGACAGTTGAAGCTCAAGGTCAAGGACAAAGCATGGAAGCGCATCAAGGAAGTGGACACACAAGAAGAAGGAGCAAGTAGGGAGCTCCAAGAAGCACCTGTCAAATTTTCAGAAGAAATCCCTACAAAAATAGTGATTTTTATCACTAAAAACCATTGTAAATACCATTTTCCATTTTTGTAACTCCATTTTGTTCAAACCGAGGAGTCCTCGAGCTTGAGGAGTATTAGATCTACCATCCTACCAATTTTCATAATTTTTAGACTCCGTTTGAGCCCCCAAATAAGCCCTGGAACCTATTTTTTAACTAGGCCGGACACTAGGTCTGGACAGGGCCAAAACCACTCAAAAACTATAAAAAGGGCTGGAGAGCTCATTTTTGGGGTTAGCTTGTTGTAGATTTCAGTTTTGTAAGAGAGCTCTTTGGTAATCAAAGCTTTCCATTGTTCCACTCTTTGCTCTTACCTTGTGCGCGTGTGTGTGTATGTGTGTGCATGCTTGTGTGCTTTCACTCACGCACTTGTGCCATCACTTGCTCGCGGTCTTCATACCGGTCCTCACGTCTCCACGGATTGACATTTATGAGGTGTATCTCCTCACGTTGGTACTCACCATTGTGCTAGGGTGACAATATACAACATAGAATCTAGCAATCTTGACCAATAGGACATTGTTTTCCAACAATCCCCCCTGCAATGTCATATTGGTACAAACTTAATTGGATCTGCAAACTTCATAATCAGAATCTGCAAACTATCACAAGCTTCAAGCTTGTACTCCTGGCTGACCTTCAAACCTTTTCTTCAAAAATCTTCTTCAAAATTGAATTTGACTTTCCTTCAAACTTCAAACACTGAACTTGCTGAATATGAACCATAATACCTGAGAAAATATGCAAACTAGATATCCAATAGTGTACACATCAAGCAATCACTCCTTGACAACAAATATAGCATGTACTAACTCTGAACCTGCTATCTATTGTCTTCTCAAACCTGAAAACATACACTAGGATCCATATATTTGCATTTACCTTACGAAAGTTTTCTCAACGTACTTCTGCTGTGTCATGTAAATACACTAAACAAAATCAAGAATTGAATCCTGGAACCTGTGACTGACAACTCGCAACTTAGTGTATTATGAACACTACTGGTTCATCTTTTATTGTACTCAAGTCAAGTCAAATCAACTCAACTGAAATCAATTGAAATCAATTGAAATCAAGTGAAATTAACTCATGAGTCTCATCAAAAAATCTATGATGTCATCATGTCTTCATCCTTGTTTAATCTGTAAGTCTTTCATACCTCTTTCCTTCAGAACCTGGTATAAACATATATGTGCGTACTTCTCAAACATACCTCTCTGAAATATCAAGCTTCTCTTCAATAGAACTCTAGAACCTTCTCCTGAACATGAACATCCTAACAGGAACTTTCTCCAGACATTCTCCTTCTTCCTTTTTCTTTTAAAGCTGGAACATAAAGAGAACCTGACAAAGGAAATATAGGAATACGTGAAATAGGAATACCTGTAGGTATGACTCTGCATTCTTTTACATATGGATGAAAATAAGTCGTCATGTTTCATCACCCCCCTGGATGACTTAACACTAGTATCCAGAATTCTTCAAATATATCAAACTTTATGAAATCTGGAATGTCTTCCTTCATAAATCTGATCTTCATTGATCAATACCTGCAAATGATAATCTGATAGTAGAAACTGATACCTATGATTTGATGTTGATCTAATTCCTTCATCTTCTCTAAACCATTGTTCTTCCTTGAATTTGAAGTTGTCTTCGCTTCATCAAGTCTTGGTCTTCAAACAATACTTTTGTAAAGTATTTGCATACTCTTCCAAAAATATTCGGCTGCTAACAGATCAAGATTGTGTGTATGTCAAATGTCAAATATTAGAAGATGCCCTTAAATCATATGTTGTAAACTTGTAAGTCTAGAAACCTGGGAATCTGAATGAGCCTGAATGCACCGATGCCAAAGCCCTAAAGCTCTGATACCAAATGTTGGAAATTCAGTAGGCCCATAACTCATATCATAAGTCCAAGGTTCCATATGTCCAGCATATACAACATAGAATCTATCAATCTTGACCAATAGGACATTGTTTTCCAACAAGTCTCTATCAAGGTTCATGAGTTTCAAGGAGTTATTGTGGATAGTGGTTCTGGCATTAACTTGATGCCTGAACATACCATGAAAAAGATTGGACTACACCCTTCAAGACCTACAAATTTCACTGTAACACTAGCAGACCAAAGCATAGTAAAGCCTATGGGAGTGGTCCCTAGAGTCCTAGTCAAGATACAAGGTACCATCTTTAACTTGAATTTTGTTGTTTTAAGGCTGCCAGCCGTAGAAGGAAGTTTCCCTCTGTTAATTGGGAGACCTTGGTTAAGGCATGCCAATGTACTACATGGCTGGGGTAAGGACACAATGTGGGTAAAGCAAGATGGAAAAGAGTTATAGCATATATTTTTAGAAGAAGGACCAGACAATCAAAGACACACCAGCATGATGAAGACGATTGGTATTTGTATGGAAGAAGAGTTGTTGGGGCAACCCAAAAGCAGATCTATTTAAAGGAGCAAATTTATATGAAGATGAAAATATGTTGGCTTGGCTCCATGCAGAAGACCCATCTTCCTGCTATGGAATTTTTCCAAACTCAAGTAGAGAGGAAGCATATGAAGAAAAAGAGGACATCATTCAGGTTACTCACTCGAGTGAGACAGTCTCAGTAAATAGCCATAGAAGAGAGAAGAAAAAAAAACCCTTAAGTGCAGTAGTGATGAAGCTACTTCAAATCCTATCTCAAGGGCTAGTTTGTTATGGAAACTCGTATGGATACCAGCGGTTATGTCAATTTCTTTGATATTAAGTGCACGGCTTTACAAGGATGTGGAAGTTTCTTAGTGTACCTGTAAGAATTATATCATCAACATATATGCACATGTAAATGAACCCATCATCGCTTGCTTTGACAAGCAAGCTACTATCTGCTTTAGATACTTGAAAACCAAGTTCCTTCAAGAACTTCACAAGTCTATAATTCCATGCCCTTGGGGCCTGCTTCAAACCATACAAATCTCTCTTGAGCTTACATACATGATCCGGATACCTTTTATCTCTAAATTCTTGTGGTTGCTCCATGAAAATATCATCTAAAATATAACCATTTAGAAAAGCATTCTTCACATCTAATTGACATAATTTCCAACCTTTACATGCAAAAATAGCAATGAGTGTCCTGATAGTTGTCATCTTTGCAACAGGACTATAGGTCTCATCATAATCTATACCATATGTTTGAGCAAACCCTTCCACAACAAGTCTAGCTCTATATCTAGACACACTTCCATCTGCAATCCAATAATCTTCTGACTATTTGGTTTAGGAACCAAATCCCAGGTCTCATTTTCCACTAATGCATCATACTCTTCCTGCATATCTTTCTCCCAATTTTCCTTACCTTTTGCCTCTTCATATGTAGAAGGGTCTTCATCTGCTTTCATCATGTGAGCATAGTCTTTAATAGCTAGAAAAGAAGTTTCATAGCTATACCTTGTAGGTTGCCATTTATGTCTTGATGACCTTCTAAGTTCTCAACGTCTTAAGGTTTCTGGTTCTTCACATTCTTGATCAAACCTTGGTACTTCTTCAACTTCAACCTGTACTTCATGATTCTCTTCTTCATCAAATATTTGAACCTTTGATTTACCTTTCTTTTGATGCACTACTTCTTCATCACTTGCATGAATATTGATTGTACCTGTATACCAAGTACCTTGCTCATCAAATGTAACATCCCTTGATACAAGGAATTGTTTTGCAGATGGACTCCACAACCTATATCCCATCTGCTTATCATCATATCCAATAAACACATACTTTTTAGCTTTAGGTTCCAATTTATGCCTCAATTGACATGGCATATATGCATATGCCAAACATCCAAATACTTTGAAATGATCTAGGGTAGGTCTCTTACCGCACCATGCCTCATATGGTGTCATACCCTGCAAAGATTTACATGGTAATCTATTGACCAAATATGTAGTTGTATTTACAGCCTCAGCCCACAAATAATTGGGACACTTTTTCTCCTTCATCATGGATCTTGCAAACTCAACTAGAGTTCTATTCCTCCTTTTTGCTACACCATTTTGTTGAGGAGAGTACCTACAAGTAACTTCCCTTTTTATACCGGCATTCCATAAGTAATCACTGAACTCATTAGAGAAATACTCTCCCCCTTCATCTAACCTTAGTCTATTCAACTTTTGACCTGTGATTCTTTCTGCATACACAAATAATGCTTGAATCTATTGAATACCTCTGATTTATCTTTGATCACATAGATAGCGATCCATCTAGTAGCATCATCAACATAAATCACATAATATCTTGAACCATTGATATTGAAATCCTCTGATGGTCCCCACACATCTGTGTGTACCAACTCAAGCTTCTCTGAATACATAAAACCATGCTTGGAATAAGATTGCTTATGAGCCTTACCTAATTGACATGCCTCACACATGTATGTCATATGTTGACCTGCAACATTAGGCAATCCAAGCACTGAACCACTGTTAACCATATCTTTAATCCCACTTTCATTAAAATGTCCAAGCCTTTTGTGCCAAAGATCTAACTCAGAGATCTTATGTCCTCCATAAGTGAACAAGGCATGACAAACATTACCTTGAACCTTTAATGTGAAGAGTCTTCCTTCTTTCTTCCCTGAAACATTTTGTCTATACCCATTGCTAGGGTTGATGGAGAGTGTTAATCTCCAAAAGAATAAGCTATCCTTCAAGTTAGAGCACCTCTATATCAAGAATAACTTAAAACCTTTACCAATTTGGAGGATCAATGCTCAATTACCAAAATCTTGAACAAACTTTAAAGAGAATAATTACTCAGAAGGCTGTTGCACATATCTTACTCATTGACTTATCAAATGTGCAAAGTTCTTGACAAAACTTTGCACAAGGGGTCCCCTATAGCTTGCGCACCTTCTCCAAGTTAAATCATCTCAAAAAAATTGAGTAGATCATGAGAAATGATCTAAACAATTCACCTATGTCTAAAACTGTAGTTCTTTATAGTCGACTTTGAGGCCTGCAACTTCGAAAGCATGGTTCTCCCAAACTACAACATGTTTATGCAAATGCTTTTAGCCACAGGTAGCTTACCTTCCAACTTAAAGTCTGAGTGCTTGCTTGCTCAAAACTTTACACTCTGGAAGGAGAACTGACCAAAAAATTAGCATCAAATTTTGCACCTCCTGCAACTTCACTTCTTCACATTTACACATGTAAATGTTCCTACACTCAATTCTCTGAGCCTGATCACAATTAGAAGCTGAAAATTGTACAAAGGTGAATCAACTATAGACTTAGACTTCTACAAAGCATTTCATAAAAGATTAAACACAGAAGGAGTAATCAGCAAAAGATCGGGCATAACTTTTCTTCATTTCTGAGAAATTTTACATGTGAGTGATGAGAGAGATCTCCTACACTTCCAAAGTGTCTAATAACTCTTACAACTTCTAAATCTTCTCTTCACATATACTCTCATATTTTCCCCGACATTTTTCCTTGTATATATAGGCAAATCTCAATACATTTAGTCCTGGCATGAAAAAGAGGATTAGCAGCTAAATACAATGAACTCATGTTATCTCCATGAATAGTGGGTGTACTCTCAATAATGTCAAAACTCTTCATAAGAGTCTTAAGCCATACCACTTCCTTTGCAGCTTCAACCATACCTTTGTCCTCTGCCTCTATGGATGATAAAGCAACTGTGTTTTGCTTCTTTGAACACCAAGAGATTAACTTATCTCCCACATAGCACAAGTATCCATATATTGATCTCCTATTATAAGGATTACGTGCCCAATCTGTGTCACTATATATCTTGATGTTTGTATCTGATGTAAAACCATAATAAAAACCTTCTTTGAGTGTACCCTTAATGTACCTCAACACCCTTTGTCCTGCAACCCAATGTCCTTTCCTAGGACAATGCATGAATTGAGACAACACTCCTACTGCATATGACAAGTCACGCCTAGTTAATGTAGCATAAATCAGACTACCAACCAGAATTTGATATAACTTCATGTCCTTGAATTCTTCTCCTCCATATCTGCTCAATTTGTGATTCACTTCCATTGGAGTAGGTGCTACACGGCAATCTTCCATTTTAAACTTGATCAAAAAATTCCTCAAATACATTTCTTGAGTTACATACACTCCATGTTGAGTGTATGACATCTCCATGCCCAAGAAATATGACAAGTCTCCCAAGTCACTAATCTTGAACTCTTTCTCCATTTGTTTCTTTAGGCTTTGAATTCCTTTCTTATCTGTACCTATAAGAAATATATCATCAACATATATACACATATAAATGAACCTATCATCACTTGCTTTGACAAGCAAGCTACTATCTCCTTTAGATACTTGAAAACCAAGTTCCTTCAAGAACTTCACAAGTCTATAATTCCATGCCCTTGGGGCCTGCTTCAAACCATAGAAAGCTCTCTTGAGCTTACATACATGATCTGGATACCTTTCATCTCTGAATCCTTGTGGTTGCTCCATGCAAACATCAACTAAAATATAACCATTTAGAAAAGCATTCTTCACATCTAATTGACATAATTTCCAACCTTTACATGCAGCAATAGCTATCAGTGTCCTGATAGTTGTCATCTTTGCCACATTACTGTAGGTATCATCATAATCTATACCATATGTCTGAGCAAACCCTTTCACAACAAGTCTAGCTTTATATCTACACACACTTTCATCTGCATACCTCTTTGTCTTGTAGACCTATTTGCATCCAATAATCTTCTGACTATTTGCTTTAGGAACCAAATCTCAAGTCTCATTTTTCATTAATGCATCAGACTCTTCCTCCATAGCTTTCTCCCAATTTTCCTTACCTTTTGCCTCTTCATATGTAGAAGGGTCTTCATCTGCTTTCATCATGTAAGCATAGTCTTTAGCAGCTAGAAAAGAAGTGTCATAGCTATACCTTGTAGGTTGCCATTTATGTCTTGATGACCTAATTTCTCCACGTCTTGAGGTTTCTGGTTCCTCACATTCTAGATCAAACCTTGGTACTTCTTCAACTTCAACCTGTACTTCATTATTCTCTTCTTCATCAAATATTTGGACCTTTGATTTACCTTTCTTTTGATGCATTACTTCTTCATCACATGCATGTATATTGATTGTACGTGTATACCAAGTACCTTGCTCATCAAATGTAACATCCTTTGATACAAGAAATTGTTTTGTGGATGGACTCCACAACCTATATCCCATTTGCTTATCATCATATCCAATAAACACATACTTTTTAGCTTTAGGTTCCAATTTATGCCTCAATTGAGATGGCACATATGCATATGCCAAACATCCAAATACTTTGAAATGATCTAGGGTAGGTCTCTTACCCCATCATGCCTCATATGGTGTCATACCCTCCAAAGCTTTACATGGTAATCTATTGACCAAATATGTTGCTATATTTATAGCCTCAACCCACAAATAATTGGGATAATTTTTCTCCTTCATCATGGATCTTGCAAATTCAACAAGAGTTCTATTCCTCATTTTTGCTACACCATTTTGTTGAGGAGAGTACGTGCAAGTAACTACCCTTTTTATACCTGCATTCCATAAGTAATGAGTGAAATCATTAGAGAATACTCTCCCCGTCCATTTGACCTTAGTCTCTTCAAATTTTGACCTATGATTCTTTCTCCATACACATGATAATGCTTGAATGTATTGAATACCTCTGATTTATCTTTGATCACATAGATAGTGATCCATCTGGTAGCATCATCAACATAAATAACATAATATCTTGAACCATTGATACTGAAATCCTTTGATGGTCGCCACACATCTGTGTGTACCAACTCAAGCTTCTCTGAATACATAAAACCATGCTTGGAATAAGATTGCTTATGAGCCTTACCTAATTGACATGCCTCACATCTGTATGTGATATGTTGACCTGCAACATTAGGCAATCCAAGCACTAAACCATTGTTAACCATATCTTTAATACCTCTTTCATTAAAATGTCCAAGCCTTTTGTGCCAAAGATCTAGCTCAGAGATCTTATGTCCTTCATAAGTGAACAAGGCATGACCAACATTACCTTGAACCTTTAATGTGAAGAGTCTTCCTTCTTTCTTCCCTAAAATAATTTGTCTATACCCATTGCTAGGGTCTTCCACAAAAACTCCTTCATTACTGAACCTTACTTCATAACCTTTTTCAACAATTTGTCATACACTTATCAGATTCTTTGGAATTGTAGGAACATATAAGACCTTACTCAGAAGAGTACTTCCATCCTTGGCCTTTACTGATCCAATTGACTTCACATTATGCTTTGTGTTATCACCTCTTAGAACTACATGAGTAGTTACCTTATTCTCCAAATCATTCATCAAGGCTATGTTTCCACTCAGGTGATTGCTACACCCTGAGTCAATGTAAAAGAATCTTTGGTCTTCACTTTGCCTTTCACAAGTTGCATTCATAATCAAGGTTGAATCCTCCTTCTAATCTCAAGCATAATTGTAGTAGGTATTGTTGTAGGATTGATTTTGGAATCCTCTACCTGCATTTCTTCCAAAATAACCTCTACTACCGCTACCTCTGAAATTACCTGTTTGATTTTCTGCCACCTCTTCCTCTTGAATTAAAATTCTGATTATATCCACCATTATTCTGATTATTATGCCAACAATCATGAGCTAAGTGATTTGTCTTACCACAAATCCACCAAGCTTTGGCTCTATCTTTATTGCTTGTACCTCTTCCTCTACCTTTGCCACCTCCTCTTCCTCTTAGGAAGTTAGCTTGGCTAGTTGTACCTTCATCTTCATTTGCTTGGTGCTTCCCTTTGCTATTCATCTTCTTATCCTTTGAATACATTGCTTGACCTTCACTCTTATCACCTTCACCTTTGACATCTTGCTCAACGGTTAGCATGTGTCCTAGCAACTATTTTAAATGAGGAGTAAAATGATCTAGTGACAATTGAGTAGACAAAATGAATGGCTTCCATTTGTCATCACCTCTCAAACCTGTGAGGAATTGCCTTACCAATTTATCCTCCTCAATATCTTCATCAACTACTCCTAATGCATCTGCAATGTCCTTCATCCTTGTTACATAATCAGAAATGGATTGAGAGGCCATCTTCTTGAATGTGGTAAACTCTGCCCATAAAGATGCCTTTCTTGACTTTGTAGTGTTTTGGAAATGCTTCTCCAAAGCATTCCATATATCACTTGCACTTTCAAGACCTCTAATGTGAGGTAGCAAGTAGTCATTGACTCCCATGTAGATAATGCTCCTTGCTTGAGCATCTCTTTTCATCCAAGTCTTGAAATGTGATAGTTCATCCCTAGTTGGAACACTAGGATCTCTGAATTGAGGCTTTTCTTCTTCACCTGTGATATAACCTATCAGGTCTTTGCTCATAAGCTGAGCTTCCATCCTCATTGACCATGTTGGATAGTTTTCTCTATCCAATTTCTGTATCTAAAGAGAATCTCCCATCCTTTCTTCACCTCTGTATTAAATTATTCAACCTTTATAAGGAATAAGTGTACCTTTACTTCAAATGAAGTTCCTTCTGGCCTTCTTGATATCTTCTGGCCATCAAGCTTTGCTCTCAAGCTTTCACCTTTTGAATCTTAAAATGTTGAATTCTTTCTGACTACAGCAATCGGGGTCCTCCTTTCTTCATGTTTGATGATTCCTGCTTTGATACCACCGATGGAGAGTGTTAATCTCCAAAAGAATAAGCTATCCTTGAAGTTAGAGCACCTCTATATCAAGAATAACTTAAAACCTTTACCAATTTGGAGGATCAATGCTCAATTACCAAAATCTTGAACAAACTATAAAGAGAATAATTACGCAGAAAGTCTGTTGCACATATCTTACTCATTGATTGATCAAATGTGTAAATTTTTTGACAAAACTTTTCATAAGGTGTTGCTTATAGCTTCTGCGCCTTCTCCAAGTAAAATCATCTCAAAAGACCTAGTAGATCTTGAGAAATGATCTAAACAATTCACCTATGTCTAAAACTGTACTTCTTTACAGTCGACTTTGACACCTACAACTTCTAAAGCATGATTCTCCCAAACTACAACACGTTTATTCAAATGCTTTTATCCATAGGTAGGTTACCTTCCAACTTAAAGAATGAGTGCTTGCTTGCTCAAAACTTTACACTGTGGAAGGAGAACTGACAAAACATTAGCATCAAATTTTGCACCTCCTGCAACTTCACTTCTTCACATTTACACATGTGAATGTTCCTACACTCAATTCTCTCAGCCTGATCACAATTAGAAGTTGAAAACTTGTACAAAGGTGAATCAGCTATAGACTTAGACTTCTACAAAAGCATTTCACAAAAGATTAAACATAGAAGGAGTACTCAACAAAAGATCGGGCATAACTTTTCTTCATTTTTGAGAAATTTTACATCTGAGTGATGAGAGAGATCTCCTACACTTCTAAAGTGTCTTATGACTCTTACAACTTCTAAATCTTCTCTTCGCATACTCTCTCATATTTGCCCCGACATTTTTCCTTGTATATATAGGCAAATATGTACAAGCTCATAACCATACAAAAGATATATGTGAGCTATCTCTAAATTAATGTACATATCTATACACTTCTTCATCTTCTGAACATGTTCTTTCTTCATGGTTCATAAATTGATCTTTTCTTCAATCCTTGACTTCAAAACTTCAATTGGTGATTGATTTGCACCAACACAAGTCTTCTAGGCAAGGCTACCCACTGAGTTTAAGCATATCACTAAGCGGAGGAAAAGAAACAAACAAGGATTTCCCTAGTAGCAACGAGCGAACCGGAAAGAGCCCAGCTTGAAAATCTCATGGTTACACCATGCAAATTGTAGTCTGGAGAGGCATCCTCTGTGACGGACCGAGCCCAAGTCCCCTGGAAAGGGGTGCGAGAGAGGGTGAGAGCCCCGTCAAGCTCAGACCCTGTCTCTCCATGAGGCGCCGTCGATGAGTCGAGCTGTTTGGGAATGCAGCCCTAAGTGGGTGGTAGATTCCATCCAAGGCTAAATACGGGCACGAGACCGATAGCAAACAAGTATCGTGAGGCAAAGATGAAAAGGACTTTGAAAAGAGAGTTAAAAAGTGCTTGAAATTGCTGGGAGGGAAGCGAATGGAGGTCACATGTGCACTTCAATCTTTTGTGGAACGATGTTCATAGGTCCGTCGCTCAATGCGAGGCGCTGGTCAGCGTGGGCTGGCATGGCAGGACAAAAGCAGCCATTCGTTGGATGCCGATGTCGTCATGCCGATCGAGGTCTCTCTGATGGAGAGTGTTAATCTCCAAAAAAATAAGATATCATTGAAGTTAGAGCACCTCTATATCAAGAATAACTTAAAACCTTTACCAATTTGGAGGATCAATGCTCAATTACCAAAATCTTCAACAAACTATAAAAAGAATAATTACTTAGAAAGTTTGCTGCACATATCTTACTCATTGACTGATCAAATGTGTAAAGTTTTTGACAAAACTTTTCACAAGGTGTTGTCTACAGCTTACCCACCTTCTCAAAGTTAAATCATCTCAAAAGATTTATGAGAAATGATCTAAAAAATTCACCTATGTCTAAAACTATAGGTCTTTCTAGTAGACTTTGACACCTGCAACTTCTAAAGCATGCTTCTCCCAAACTAGAACCCGTTTATTCCAATGCTTTTAGCCATAGGTATCTTACCTTATAACTTAATGAATAAGTTCTTGCTTGCTCAAAACTTTACACTGTGGAAGGAGAACTGACCAAAACATTAGCATCGAATTTTGTGCCTCCTACACTTCACTTCTTCACATTTACACATGTGAATGTTCCTACACTCAATTCTCTCAACCTGATCACAATTAGAAGCTAAAAAGTTGTACAGACATCAACCAACTATAGACTTAGACTTGTGTAAATGCATTTCACAAAAGATTAAACACAGAAGGATTACTCAGCAAAAGATTGGGTGTAACTTTTCTTCATTTCTAAGAAATTTTACATCTGAGTGATGAGAGAGATCTCGTACACTTCTAAAGTGTCTAATGACTCTTAAAACTTCTAAATCTTCTCTTCACATACTCTCTCATATTTGCCCCGACATTTTTTCTTGTATATATAGGCAAATATGTACAAGCTCATAACCATACAAAAGGTATATGTGAGCTATCTCTAAATTAATGTACATATGTATACACTTCTTCATCTTCTGAACATGTTCTTTCTTCATGCTTCATAAATTGATCTTTTCTTCAATCCTTGACTTCAAAACTTCAATTGGTGATTGATTTGCACCAACAGCTCCCCCTCAATCATCAATTGAGGTTTTCTCTATCTTCCTTATACCTGCCATGTCTTTGAATCTCTGTAGCTTTGGTCCATCCAAACTTTTGGGTAGCATATCAGCTATCTGATCTTTTGTTGAAGTATGTATAACTTCAATCTCTTTATCCATCACCTTCTCTTTTAGAAAGGGATATTGAATCTCAATATTTTTAGTCCTGGCATGAAAAATAGGATTAGCAGCTAAATACAATGAACTCATGTTATCTCCATGAATAGTGGGTGTACTCTGAATAATGTCAAAAATTTTCATAAGATTCTTAAGCCATATCACTTCCTTTGCAGCTTCAACCATACCTTTGTACTCTGTCTTTATGGAGGATTCTGTGTGTTGCTTCTTTGAACACCAAGAGATTAACTTATCTCCCACATAACACAAGTATCCATATGTTGATCTCCTATCATCAGGATTAGCTACCCAATCTGTGTCACTATATATCTTGATGTTCAAATATCTGATGTTAAACCATAATACAAACCTTCTTTGAGTGTACCCTTAATGTACCTCAACACCCTTTGTCCTGCAACCCAATGTTCTTTCCCCTAAGACACTGCATGAATTGAGACAACACTCCTATTGCATATGACAAGTCAGGCCTAGTTAATGTAGAATAAATCAGACTACCGACCAAACTTTGATATAAATTCATGTCCTTGAATTCTTCTCCTCTGTATCTGCTCAATTTGTGATTCACTTCCATTGGAGTAGGTGCTACCCTGCAATCTTCCATTTTAAACTCGATCAACAAATTCTTCAAATACCCTTCTTGAGTTACACTCCATGTTGAGTGTATGAGATCTCCATGCCCAAGAAATATGACAAGTCTCCCAAGTCACTAATCTTCAACTCTTTTTCCATTTGTTTCTTTAGGCTTTGAATTCCTTTCTCATCTCTACCTGTAAGAAATACATCATCAACATATATGCACATGTAAATGAACCCATCATCACTTGCTTTGTCAAACAAGCTACTATCTGCTTTAGATACTTGAAAACCAAGTTCCTTCAAGAACTTCACAATTCTATAATTCCATGCCCTTCGGGCTTGCTTCAAACCATACAAATCTCTCTTGAGCTTACATACATGATCTGGATACCTTTCATCTTTGAATCCTTGTGGTTGCTCCATGAAAACATCATCTGAAATATAACCATTTAGAAAAGCAATGTTCACATCTAATTGACATAATTTCCAACCTTTACATGCAGCAATAGCTATGAGTGTCCTGATAGTTGTCATCTTTTCTAGAGGACTATAGGTCTCATCATAATCTATACCATATGTCTGAGCATAGCCTTTCACAACAAGTCTAGCTTTATATCTATACACACTTCCATCTGCATACCTCTTTGTCTTGTAGACCCATTTGCATCCAATAATCTTTTGACTATTTGGCTTAGGAACCAAATCCCAAGTCTCATTTTCCATTAATGCATCATACTCTTCCTGCATAGCTTTTTCCCAATTTTCCTTACCCTTCGCCTCTTCATATGTAGAAGGGTCTTCATCTGCTTTCATATGTAAGCATAGTCTTTAATAGCTAGAAAAGAAGTGGCATAGCTATACCATGTAGGTTGCCATTTATGTCTTGATGACCTTCTAAGTTCTCCACTTCTTGAGGTTTCTGGTTCTTCACATTCTCGATCAAACCTTGGTGCTTCTTCAACTTCAACATGTACTTCATTATTCTCTTCTTCATCAAATATTTGAACCTTTGATTTACCTTTCTTTTGATGTACTACTTCTTCATCACCTGCATGAATATTGATTGTACCTGTATACCAAGCACCTTGCTCATCAAATTTAACATCCTTTGATACAAGAAACTGTTTTGTGGATGGACTCCACAACCTATATCCCATCTACTTATCATCATATCCAATAAACACATACTTTTCAGCTTTAAGTTCCAATTTATGCCTCAATTGAGATGGCACATATGTATATGCCAAACATCCAAATACTTTGCAATCATCTAGTTTAGGTCTCTTACCCCACCATGCCTCATATGGTGTCATACCCTAAAAAGCTTTACATGGTAATCTATTGACCAAATATGTTGCTGTATTTATAGCCTCAGCCCACAAATAATTCGGATAATTTTTCTCCTTCATCATGGATCTTGCAAACTAAACAGGAGTTCTATTCCTCCTTCCTACTACACCATTTTGTTGAGGAGAGTACCTGCAAGTAACTTCCCTTTTTATACCTGCATTCCATAAGTAATCACTGAAATCATTAGAGAAATACTCTCCCCCTCCATCTGACCTTAGTCTCTTCAACTTTTGACATGTGATTATTTCTGCATACACATGATAATGCTTGAATGTATTGAATACCTCTGATTTATCTTTGATCACATAGATAGTGATCCATCTGGTAGCATCATCAACATAAATCACATAATATCTTGAACCATTGATACTGAAATCCTTTGATGGTCCCCACACATCTGTGTGTACCAACTCAATCTTCTCTGAATACATAAAACCATGCTTGGAATAAGATTGCTTATGAGCCTTACCTAATTTACATGCCTCACATATGTATGCCATATGTTGACCTGCAACATTAGGCAATCCAAGCACTAAACCATTGTTAACTATACCTTTATTAGCTCTTTCATTAAAATGTCCAAGCCTCTTTTGCCAAAGATCTAACTCAGAGATCTTATGTCCTCCATAACTGAACAAGGCATGACCAACATTACCTTGAACCTTTAATGTGAAGAGTCTTCCTTCTTTCTTCCCTCAAACAATTTGTCTATACCCATTGCTAGGGTCTTCCACAAAAACTCCTTCATTAGTGAACCTTACTTCATAACCTTTTTCAACAATTTGTCCTACACTTATCAGATTCTTTGGAATTGTAAGAACATATAAGACCTTAATCAGAAGAGTACTTCCATCCTTGGCCTTCATTGATCCAATTGACTTCACATTATTCTTTGTATTATCACCTGTTTGAACTACATGATTAGTTACCTTATTCTCCAAATAAGTCATCAAAGCTATCTTGCCACTCAGGTGATTGCTACACCTTGAGTCAATGTAGAAGACTCTTTGGTCTTCACTTTGCCTTTCACAAGTTGCATTCATAATCAAGGTTGAATAATCCTTCTGATCTCAAGAATAATTGTAGTAGGTATTGTTGTAGGATTGATTTTGGAATCCTCTACCTGCATTTCTTCCAAAATAACCTCTACTACCTCTATCTCGGAAATTACCTCTTTGATTTCTGCCACCTCTTCCTCTTGAATTAAAATTATGATTATATCCACCATTATTTTGATTATTATGCAAACAATCATGAGCTAAGTGATTTGTCTTACCACAAATCTAGCAAGCTTTGGCTCCATCTTTATTGCTTCTACCTCTTCCTCTACCTTTGCCACCTCCTCTTTCTCTTAGGAAGTTAGCTTGGCTAGTTGTACCTTCATCTTCATTCGCTTGTTGCTTCCCTTCGCTATTCTTCTTCTTATCCTTTGAATACATTGCTTGACCTGCACTCTTATCACCTTCACCTTTGACATCCTCCTCAAAGGTTAGCATGTGTCCTTGCAACTGTTTTAAATCAGCAGTAAAATGATCTAGTGACAATTGAGTAGACAAAATGAATGGCTTCCATTTGTCATCACCTCTCAAACCTGTGAGGATTTGCCTTACCAATTTATCCTCCTCAATATCTTCATCAACTGCTCCTAATGCATTCGCAATGTCCTTCATCCTTGTTACATAATCAGAAATGGATTGAGAGGCCTTCTTCTTGAATGTGGTAAACTCTGCCCATAAAGATGCCTTCCTTGACTTTGTAGTGTTTTGGAAATGCTCCTCCAAAGCATTCTATATATCACTTGCACTTTCAAGACCTCTAATGTGAGGTAGCAAGTAGTCATTGACTCCCATGTAGATAATGCTCCTTGCTTGAGCATCTCTTTTCATCCAAGTCTTCAAATCTGATAGTTCATCCCTAGTTGGAACACTAGGATCTCTGAATTGAGGCTTTTCTTCTTCACCTGTGATATAACCTATCAGGTCTTTGCTCATAAGATGAGCTTCCATCCTCATTGACCATGCTGGATAGTTTTCTCTATCCAATTTCTCTATCTGAAGAGAATCTCCCATCCTTTCTTCACTTGTGTATTAAATTCTTCAACCTTTATAAGGAATAAATGTACCTTTACTTCAAATGAAGTTCCTTCTCATCTTCTTGGTATCTTCTGGCCTCCTTCTCAAGCTTTGCTCTCAAGCTTTCACCTTTTGAATCTTCAAATGTTGAATTCTTTATGACTACAGCAGTCGGAGTCCTGCTTTCTTCAATTTTGATGATTCCTGGTCTGATACCACTGATCGAGAGTGTTAATCTCCAAAAGAATAAGCTATCCTTGAAGTTAGAGCACCTCTATATCAAGAATAACTTAATACCTTTACCAATTTGGAGGATCAATGCTCAATTACCAAAATCTTGAACAAACTGTAAAGAGAAAAATTACTCACAAAGTCTGCTGCACATATCTTACTCATTGACAGATCAAATGTGTACAATTTTTTACAAAACTTTGCATAATGTGTTGCCTATACCTTCTGCACCTTGTCCAAGTATAATCATCACAAAATACTCAATAGATCTTGAGAAATGATCTAAACAATTCACCTATGTCTAAAATTCTAGTTCTTTACAGTCGACTTTGTCACCTGCAACTTCTAAAGCATGGTCCTCCCAAAGTACAACCCGCTTATTCAAATGCTTTTATCCATAGGTATCTTACCTTCCAACTTAAAGAATGAGTGCTTGCTTGCTCAAAACGTTACATTGTGGAAGGATATCTCACCAAAACATTAGCATCGAATTTTTCACCTCCTACAACTTCACTTCTTCACATTTACACATGTGAATGTTCCTACACTCAATTCTATCAGCCTGATCACAATTAGAGCTGAGAACTTACATAGAGGTCAGTCAACTATATACTTAGACTTATACAAAAGCATTTCATAAAAGATTAAACACAAAAGGAGTACTCAGCAAAAGATCGGGCGTAACTTTTCTTCATTTCTGAGAAATTTTACATCTTAGTGATGAGAGAGATCTCCTACACTTCTAAAGTGCCTAATGACTCTTACAACTTCTAAATCTTCTCTTCACACACTCTTTCATATTTTCCCCGACATTTTTCCTTGTATATATAGGCAAATATGTACAAGCTCATAACCATACAAAAGGTATATGTGAGCTATCTCTAAATTAATGTACATATGTATACACTTCATCATCTGAACATGTTCTTTCTTCATGCTTCAAAAAGTGATCTTTTCTTCAATCCTTGACTTCAAAACTTCAATTGGTGATTGATTTGCACCAATATTTTTATCCTTGTTACATAATTGGAAATGGATTTAGAGGCCTTCTTCTGGAATGTGGTAAACTCTGCCCATAAAGATGCCTTCCTTGACTTTGTAGTCTTTTGGAGATGCTCCTCCAAAGCATTCCATATATCACTTGCACTTTCAAGACCTCTAATGTGAGGTAGCAAGTAGTCATTGACTCCCATGTAGATAATGCTCCTTGCTTGAGCATCTCTTTTCATCCAAGTCTTCAAATCTGATAGTTCATCCCTAGTTGGAACACTAGGATCTCTGAATTGAGGCTTTTCTTCTTCACTTGTGGTATAAACTTTCATGTATTTGCTCAAAAGATGAGTTTCCATCCTCATTGACCATGTTGGATAGTTTTCTCTATCCAATTTCTCTATCTGAAGAGAATCTCTCATCCTTTCTTCAACTTGTGTACTATATTCTTCAACCTTTGTAAGGAATAAGTGTACCTTTACTTCGAATGAAGTTCCTTCTAGTCTTCTTGATATCTTTTGGCCTCCTTCTCAAGCTTTGCTCTCAAGCTTTCACCTTTTGATTCTTCAAATGTTGAATTCTTTATGATTGCAACAGTCGGGGTTCTCCTTTCTTCAATTTTTATGATTCCTGCTCTGATACCACTGATGGAGAGTGTTAATCTCCAAAAGAATACGCTATCCTTGAAGTTAGAGCACCTCTATATCAAGAATAACTTAAAACCTTTACCAATTTGGAGGATCAATGCTCAATTACCAAAATCTTGAAAAAATTGTAAAGAGAATAATTACTCAGAAAGTCTACTGCACATATCTTACTCAATGACTGATCAAATGTGTAAAGCTTTTGACAAAACTTTGCACATGGTGTTGTCTATAGCTTCTGCACCTTCTCCAAGTTAAATCATCTCAAATGACTCAATAGAGCTTGAGAAATGATCTAAAAAATTCACCTATGTCTAAAACTATAGTTCTTTACATTCAACTTTGACACCTGCAACTTCTAAAGCATGGTTCTCCAAAGCTATGACCCGTTTATTCAAATGATTTTAGCCATAGGTAGGTTACCTTCAAACTTAAAGAATGAGTGCTTGCTTGCTCAAAACTTTACACTGTGGAAGGAGAAATGACCAAAACATTAGCATCAAATTTTGCACCTCCTACAACTTCACTTCTTCACATTTACACATGTGAATGTTCCTACACTCAATTCTCTCAGCCTGATCACAATTAGACGCTGAAAACTTGTACAGAAGTCAATCAACTATAGACTTAGACTTGTACAAAAGCATTTCACAAAAGATTAAACAGAGAAGGAGTAATCAAAAAAAGGTTGGGTGTAACTTTTCTTCATTTTTGAGAAATTTTACATCTGAGTGATGAGAGAGATCTCCTACACTTCTAAAGTGTCTAATGACTCTTACGACTTCTAAATCTTCTCTTCACATACTGTTGAAGTTCAAAGTCAAGGACAAAGCATGGAAGCACATCAAAAGGTGGACACACAAGGAAAGGGAGCAAGTAGGGAGCTCCAAGAAGTGTATGTCAAATTTTCAAAAGAATCCCCTACAAAAATAGTGATTTTCATCACTAAAAACCATTGTAACTACCATTATCTATTTTTATAACTCCATTTTGTTCAAGCCAAGGAGTCCTCGAGCTTGAGGAGTATTAGAAGTACCATCGTACCAATTTTCATAATTTTTAGACTTCGTTTGAGCCCTTAAATAAGCCCTGGAACCTAATTTTTAACTAAGCCGGACACTAGGTCTGGACAGGGCCAAAACTAGTCAAAAAACTATAAAAAGAGCTAGAGAGCTCATTTTTGAGGTTAGCTTGTTAGAGAATAGAACTTTTGTAAGAGAACTCATTTGCAATCGAAGCTTTCCATTGCTCCTCTCTTTGATCTTACCTTGTGCGCGTGTGTGTATGTGTGTGCATGTTTGTGTGCTTTCACTCACGCACTTGTGCCTTCACTTGCTCGTGGTCTTCATACCGGTCCTCACGTCTCCGCGGATTGACGAGTAAAGGAGGTGGTGCTTACGCTTGAGCTACACCAAATTTTGGCACCGTTGCCGGGGAGAGAGCTTCGAGGACGAGCGTTGTGATGGTAAGATCGTAGAATTGCAACGTTGGAAGGTAAAAAAACTCTCATTTCTGTTATTTTCTGATTTTTCTTGCTACTACTCAATGGTTGAAACCAAGCCAAGGCAGTGCCCTTAAGAGTCAAACCAAATGCCTCGTATTGGGTGAATAAATCCTCAACCTGTTCAGCTCTTAACACTTGTTTGCACTCAACCACATGATCATAAGGATCTCCTGACTTGTCAAAATAATTCTTCATTGCCTTGATCACTTGAGTGGGTCTAAGGGTTCTTGTGTGCTCTCGGGGTCTAGGCAATGGAAAATCATGTTCATCTCTTTGTTGCCTATGTGCTTGGTATCTCTCTCTTTCAGGTCTTTCATTTTCAAATCCTGCTCTATTTCTGCCCACCGTGTGTGCAAAACTTACCTCAGGTCTCTCTCTAGTTCTTTCTCTCTGGGCTTCATGAGCTTGGGATGATCCTACTCCTTGGAGGCCATGGTAAACATTGGATCTTGGTGGAGGGAAAATCAATTCATTCTTCCAAGTAAATGCATGTCTATCATGTTCTGTTACCAAGAAAATTTTCTCTGACGTGTTATCCAGGTAGACAACTTAGCCTGGTATCTCTGGATCCTTGAACTCGTAGATGATGACTATGCCCAATTGGCTAGGTTGATCTGGCTTGAATCTCCAAAAGGCTTCCTCTGTTTCTCTATTCAAAAATAGTTCTATGCTTTTGTTGTCTTGAGGGATCCAGTCTGAAGTGATCACTCTGGTCAAAACTGACTTGCCTCTAGGAGTCTGGGGTCCTTGTCCTACATTTCCTTGTTCTAGGTCTCCTATCTCATTCTCATGAATGATATTTCCAAACTCATCAGTCCTATCTGGTTGGTTGGTAACCACATACATGGTTCCTTCCTTATCAATGTATGAACCCTCTTCGAACTTGACCACCGGGTGTTCAAGTCCAAAGGATTGATCTGGATTTTTGAGTTGGACCACTGATCGCCTCAGGCCATCCTCATAGATGCGAGCACCTAATCGGTTCCTTGCCTAGGTGTCTACCAGATCTCAAGTTCATAAGCTTTGGCTAAGAGTCCAAAATTTCCCCTTGGTATGGTTCAAAAATCCTTTGGAGTCCCCTTGGGTTCCAGGTCCTACTTGAAGGCCAACTTCAAATTATCCTATCAAGCTCCTGGGGGTCAAAACAGGCAAACAGGACCTTTTGGAAAAAAATCGCGATTTTGTGAGATCAAGAGAATCGCGATTTTGTGAACTTCAAAAGAATCGCGATTTTGTGAACTTCAAGAGAATCGCGATTTTGTGAACTTTCAGAGAATCGCGATTGTGTGAAATCAGAGAATCGCGATGCTGTGAAGTCAAAGAATCGCGATTTTGAGCACAGAATCGTGTTTTTGAAAATCGCGATTTTGAGCACAGAATCGTGTTTCAGAGAATCGTGGTTCACAAAATCGTGTTTTCACAACATCGTGTTTTATAGAATCGTGTTTTAGAGAATCGCGATTTTGTCTCAGAGAATCGTGGTTTTCAAAATTTAGAGAATCGCGATTTTGAGCAGAGAATCGTGTTTTCATAGAATCGAGGTTCACAGAATCGTGTTTTGAAAATCGCGATTTTGTACCTTGGATGAAAATCATGTTTTTTAGAGAATCGTGTTTTTAGAGAATCGTGTTTTAGAGAATCGCAATTTTGTCTCAGAGAATCGTGATTTATGAGAATCGCGATTTTGAGCACAACCACAGAATCGTGTTTTCTCAGAATCGTGTTTTTGACATGAAAATCGCGATTGTCTACAAAGAATCGTGTTTTCACAAAATCGTGTTTTAGAGAATCGTGTTCTAGAGAATCGTGATTTTGTCCTAGAGAATCGTGTTTTTACAAAATCGTGTTTTTGGCTAAAAATTGTGATTTGTGAGAATCGCGATTTTGAGCACAACCACAGAATCGTGTTTTCTCAGAATCGTGTTTTTCTTTTTTTGCTCAAAATTGTGATTTGTGAGAATCGCGATTTTGAGCACAACCACAGAATCACAATTCTGAGAATGACCACAGAATCGTGTTCTTTTCCACAAGCTTTTAGGCGGGAAACAGAGAATCGTGATTCTTCAAAAAATTTTGAATTTTCACAAAATCGCGATTTTCATCACAGAATCGCGTTTTTTGGCGGGAACTTCGAATTTTTGAGCGCCGAGCAATGGCGAGCTCCGTATGTGCAGAAAATCATGAAAAAACACAGCGCTTGCTCTCCCTTGCACCTCCTAAATCCTTCTCACACAATAATGCATGAAAAATGGTATGGAAATTCATGCTTATTACACTGAGTCGCCTGAGCATAGTGAGATTTACCTGTATCAATATGAGGCACCACTTATGGAACAAAATTGGGAGCCCACATACTCCAATGTCATGTACGCAAATGCTAACCCTAGGCCCCAATTGAGATAAGTAAGACCACAAGCTCCTAGAGGACCATGTTTTAGATGTCAGGGCGACCATTTCCTTCGTGATTGTCCCCACCCACCATCTCCGAGTCAAGGTCAGGACATCACAATACAAGCTTTTTGTCCTGAATGTGGCAAAGACCATCTTCCCAGAGATTGTCCAAGAAACCCCTCCAGTGCACCCAAGATTACACCCATTAATGTGGTAGGCTTAGTGGTGGATTCAAGTTCAAGTAGCAGTAATGTGGCACCTGTACAGACAGTTACTAGGGCACAAGCATTAAAACAAGATAAACCAGCAGAGCAATCGGAGTCGAGTGAATTGGGAGAACCTAGTAAGAGGAAAACAAGAACATGGAAGGATACCAGAGAAAAGGCCAATCGTAAGTGGAATAAAAAGTTATCGGAACTAGAAGAAAGCTTGAAAGACGCAAAAACAAAAATAGAAGACATTGCATCTCAAAACCCCTCGCATGTTGAAACTCCATCCACTCCATCTCATCCCACCCAACCACCCATTGTAAATAGGCCACAACCAAGGTCTATTCTTGCAGATCCAACCCCTGAAGGCTTGGACATGATGTTCAAGGCCTACCAGGCTCCACTTCAAGAAGGGCCTACAGCTGCAAACCTAGACAAGAGTTACCCTAGAGCGGACTTAGAGATTGAACGGATGAAAATGTGCATGAAAATGGTAGAACAAGCTCAAGCTATACTGGAGACTAGTCAAAAGTTCAATCAGACAAACTCTGTCAAACCGGATTTGCATTTCCAGGGCTTACTAGAAAGATTAGAGCAATTGGTAAACAAACCACAAGTTTCTTTACCTACCCACGTTCAACCAGTTATTGAGAGAGGAAGCTCACCACCAATGGGAGCTTATGTTCCTAATTCCACGGATGTTGGAATGCCTCCTTCAATTCAACAGTACTCTCAAGAGTTCTTGCGGGAAATACAAGAAGAGAAATGGGCCAAGGAGAAGAGTAATTCCCCTCCTCTCGATAAAAAAGGAGACATGTGTGAGGGTGAAGAAGGTAATAATTATCTTCCAATCACCTACCAAGGTTACACAACCAAAGCAATCATAGATTCGGGTGCGGGTGTTGCTATTGCGACCACCTCTTTGTGGAAGCAATGGGGCAAACCCACATTAAGACCAACTAGAATGAAGCTTCAAATGGTTGACGGCCATTTTGAAAGACCTCTAGGATTGCTCGAAGGGATAACTCTAACCACTTGTGGTGTAGAGTTTGAGCACACATTTGCTATATGTGACTTTGAGAAAAATAATGTTTATGAGATGATCCTAGTAAGACCCTTCCTACGACAATTGCAAATAGTACAGGATTGGGGAACCAACTCCTTGTACTTACAACACTTAGGGGTCACCACCAAGGTCAATTTGAAGGATTACTCCTTCAGAGATGTACCACCCCTACAGTGGAATCCTATCCACAAAGTGAAAGAAGATTCCATCTCTGTGCATTCTGAAAGTTCACATGATCCATCATGGCTGCATGAAGATACTCATTTGTGGATGTGCAAGGTCGCAGAGGAAGAGGAAAAACGTTTAAAGGCAAGAGAAGAAGGAACTTCGCCAGGAGATAGACTAGTTAGAGATCCAGCCTACACTCCAATGATCTTTCCAGATGA
Source organism: Ceratopteris richardii (assembly GCA_020310875.1). Lineage (NCBI taxonomy): Eukaryota > Viridiplantae > Streptophyta > Polypodiopsida > Polypodiales > Pteridaceae > Ceratopteris > Ceratopteris richardii. Next base: position 72,250,395 of record CM035409.1, read on the forward strand.
GGAATTTGAGCCTCATGGCTGGCCAGAAATCTTAGCCACCATGGACATTGCTGTCAATGAAGAACAATGGACACCTCATTGTGATGAGGAGGGTTATGATATTTCAGTGTTCATGTGTCAGCCCCTGCTAGAAGAATGTGACCCTAGTGATGTCATAGAAGAAGAAGAAGAGAATGACGATGATATAGAGTCCATCGTGATGGATAGCTGCTTTAACTCACAGCAGCACTATCTAGAAGATATAGGAGTGTTCACCCAGAAAGAAGAAGAACCTCTCACAAGTATTAAAACGGTAAATTCAAGGGATGGAAGTGAGAGCAGTCAAAAGGAAAAGAAAAGAAAAGCAGTGAAACAAGGAGAGGAGGAATCATTGTTTGAAGTACCAGAAAACTTCAAGAAATATGAAGTTGACGACCGCAAAATTTTGGTACGCATGCCTAAGAGAGAGGCCATCATAGGAGAATCATATGATAATAAAGAAAAGAACAAGAAGATTGTAGTGACCATCGAAGAGAACAAAGAGAGATGTACATATATAGGAGATAACCTAACTGCAAGAGAAGAAATGGAGCTCGTAGCTCTATTAAGGGAATATAGGGATGTGTTTGCGTGGCACTATAGAGACTTGAAAGGGGTAGATCCAAGAATTTGCTCTCATACTATCCCCATGACCTCTGATGCCAAGCCCACCAAACAAAAGCCCTACACATATAATGATACATATGCAGCCAAAATAAAAGAAGAAATTGATAGGCTGATTGAAATTGAGCATACTGAATGGGTGTCCCCCATTGTAGTAGTGCCCAAGAAGAACAGGAAGTTGCGAGTGTGTATTAACCTTAAAAAAGTTAATGCCGCTACGATCAGAGATAGTTATCCGCTTCCAATCACAGAACACCTATTGGAGCGTGTTGTAGGCAAGGAAGTTTATAGCTTCCTTGATGGATTTTCAAGTTACAATCAAGTAGCCATTGCCCTAGAAGATCAACACAAAACAGCTTTTGCTACAGAGTGGGGAATCTCTGCATTTTATGTGATGCCATTTGGGCTCACAAATGCACCTACAACATTCCAAAGGCTCATGTGTCATGTTTTCAAAGAGTTCTTGCGAAAGAGCTTAGAAGTATATGTGGATGATTTATGTGCTCATTCCCAAGAAAGAAGATTTCACATCCCTGAGCTCAGACAAATCTTCAACAAGTGTAGAGAATATCGAGTGTGTCTGAACCCAGAAAAGTGTGTGTTCGTGGTGCATCAAGAAAAAATCTTAGGTCATATTGTTTCTAAGAATGGAATCTCAACAGATGAAGATAAGGTACGAGCCATAGCGGAGCTGCCAAGGCCAAGGAATGTTAAGGAGGTACAAGCCTTTATGGGCCATTGTGGATATTACCGTAGGTTTATCCACATGTACGCGATCATAGCTAGACCCCTTTATGCCTTGTTGTCTAATTTTGAGTGGAACGATGAATGCAAGAATTCTTTCAATGAAGTGAAGAAACGTTTGTGCACAGCACCAATACTGACCACTCCTGATTGGAATAAGCCATTCCATGTCCATGTGGATGCATCCAATCATGCCATAGGATGTGTGCTAGCACAACCCACAGGTGAAGGGAATTTAGATTTGCCCATAGCATATGCTAGTAGACAACTAAACCCAGCCAAAAGAAATTATACCACAACCGAGCGAGAAGGGTTAGGCATGGTATATGCTGTGAAGAAGTTTAGACACTATTTATTGGCCAACAAGTTCAAGTTTTTCACTGATCATCAAGCTTTTTTATACTTGGTCAATAAACTTTGCAATACTGGACGCTTAGTAAGATGGTTCCTCTTACTAATGGAGTATGACTTTGAAGTTGTTGTCAGGAAAGGTAAAACCCACCTTCGGGCAGACCACCTTTCTCGCATCACTTCAGGAGAGTCACCACAAGGAGTGTCTGATGAATTACCCGATGCTTATCTATTCAATTTAGAAGTTGTTCCTAAATGGGCAAATAAGTTGGTACCAGTCCTAACCTTCGGCCCTGCAAATAAGAATGTGAAAACATCGCAAGAAGAAATTGTAAAATCACAAAAATATCACATATTGGCAGGAAGCATGTACAAACAAGTCACTGAGGGTGTATTAGCTTGTTGTGTTGAGGACGATGAACATAGTAGTTGGTTGCAACAAGCTCATGAAGGATTGCTAGGAAATCATTATTCTAAACAGCACACATTACAAAATCTGAAACGTTTAGGAGTGTATTGGCCTAGCATGGACAAAGAAATACATGAGTAGATTAAGAATTGTCCAATGTGCAGAGAGAGACCACCAGTGGAGCATGCGACCCTTTATCAAGTGTCATTAATTCCAGATTGGAGTGCTCCATTGGTAGAGTTTATGAGGTCGGGAAGATTACCCAAAGAGGCCAGTCTAGCAAGAAGACGAAGCTTGGAGCAAGAGTCTCAAAAGGCTATGCCTTAGTAGGAGACAACCTATACCAAAGAGGCAAAGATGGTTACTTAAGACTGTGCGTGCATGAATCAGACTATTTAAAGGTCTTAGAGACTGCACATAGTGGTGTTGCAGGTGGACACTTTGGTCCTGATCGAGTAATCAAGACCATTCTATTCTCAGGACTTTGGTGGCCCACTCTTCATATGGATGCACATACCTATGTGAAGAAATGTGACACATGCCAACGTGCACAATATCCAGTTAGAAAAGATGAGATGCCTTTGAGGCCAATGATGGGAGGGTGTGCATTTTCGAAGTGGGGCATAGACTTCATAGGTCCTATTAACCCCCCAGCTAGAAACTCCCATGCAAAGTATATTATTGTAGCCACAGATTACCTTACAAAGTGGGTAGAAGTCAAAGCCACCACAAAGAATGATGCTCAGACAACGGCTAAGTTCTTATTCGAGAATGTGTTCACGAGATATGGGCTACCAATAGAGTTAGCGAGCGATAGAGGCACACACTTCTTGAATGAGGTCATTGAAAATCTTCTCCAAGAATTCTTGGTGATACATAAAAAGTCTGCCCCTTATCACCCACAAGCTAACGGACAAGCCGAGAGCACCAATAAGATCCTCTATAATGTATTGACAAAACTGGTAAATAATAAACGCTCTGATTGGGACAAACAACTTCATCATGCTGTTTGGGCTTATCGAGTTGCCTACAAAACGGTACTCAATGCCACCCCATTTCAGATGGTCTTCGGACAGAATGTTGTGCTACCATTAGATTTCTTAATCCCTGCCTTAAAAGTAGCACAAGAGTATGAGTGGAGTGGACATGAATTGTCCTCTAGGATCTTTGATCTAGAACGCTTAGGTGAGACAAGGCTACGCGCGGCAGCAGGCATCTATGCTGCAAAGAAAAGGAAAAAGGCATACTTTGATGCACACATCAAGGATAAGGGATTGAAAGAGGGAGATCTAGTGTTGGTTTATACACTAAAACAACATGCCCGTAAGTTGGAAAAAAGAGGATATGGACCCATGATCATTAATAGAATTTCCACTAGCGGTGCAGTTCAGTTGGCCACTCTAGAAGGAGACATCTTGCCAAACTATATCAGTGGTTGTAGAGTCAAGTTATACCAAGAACCTCTTACAGAGGATATGCTTACGAGACTCAACACTGCTAAGAAGCGAAAAGAAGAGGAGTTAAGGGTGAGAGAAGAAGCACAAGCCGAGGCTAGAGAGCGCATAAGGTGAAATAAGTTAAGGCGACTAGGCCTAGATGTCAACTCAAAAGCCCCAAAATATCACATGGATATGTGCCAAAAGTCAGGCATAGCGACTTCTCAAGTCATTCAATGAAGACCCTTTGTGACCATAGAGATAGGACAAGGAAAGGATGCAAGGACTGTGAAAGCATTGATTGACTCAGGTGCAGCAAGTAGTGCAGTTAGACTATCCTACTGCCAAAACTTGCAGTTGAACATCAATCCCATAGAAGCTTATCTCATAGGATTGGGAGGTGTGGAGACCCCTTGTTTGGGCGAGGTGGAACTTCCCATCTACTTGCAAGATGTTCCAATGAAAGTCAAAGTGCTAGTGTGTCAAGATGAGAACCTTACAGAACCACTTGTCTTAGGACAAGATTGGATTTATGACAATGCAGTCAACTTAAACCTAAGAAGTCTTCAAGTTTGGGTCCAGGGACAATGCTTTACATTAGAACTAGAAAATGGCATGCTCACAAATCCAGATGTCACATCTTGTAGTTCTTCTAAGACTAATCATATGGAAGAAGATGTTGTATGTGTCAAAAGCTCTATGATGCAAAAGGAGTCAATCGTGGAAGAACAGGTCCGAAGGCGGGTGGATCTTTCTTCTTCTCCAAAGAATCAAGTAGCCATAGTAGTGAGTCCACCACACAGGCAAACACAACCCGTTCACGACAACTGCTACATCAAATAGAAAGACACCATTCGACAAGAAAGCAGTTCCGAGTATGAAACAGATCTGGGTACGCAAAGGAGAGCAACCACCAGCCTTGCCCCCACAAAGCCCATCCAGGCAAGCCAACCAGGTCAGAAGACAAAGGGAGCAGCTTGGACAAGCTCAATCACAAGGTATCCAACAAGTTTGGGTGCCTAAGAAATTAGCTACAGCTCAACAAGGGCGATTACAGATGTGGGTACCTAAGAAGCCCTTACATCCACAACAACCTATGTTCTCCCACATGCGAAAGGTCTCAACAACGAGGCCAAAAAGAGGAAAGGGTAAGAACTACGTACAGATACCGAAAGAAGATCAAATCAGCTCTTCAACAATAGTAGGAAGACGTGCAAAAAGTCTATGGGTTTGGAAGCCAAAGTACAAGTAGCACATTGGATACCACAGTTCAGAAAGCATCCAAAGAGGAAGACACCTGAAGTGATCTCTACAGTGCCAAATGTTGTTCTAAAATGGATCCCTATAAGGAGGAAGGATCAGTTGTCATCTCAAGATCCAATGGATACCTCCACGATAGATGGCATCAACATCCGCAAATAACATCGAAAAGCCTCGACAAGCGAACACCATGTGCTCCTTGCACAATCCAGTCTTTTGCACCATTCAGGTTATGCATTTCCAAAGTATGCATTAATATAGGGCCACATTACAGGGCCGTGCATAGACACATTGGAGAGTCCCATGCACAAGAGCACATTGACATATGTCAACTATTTTTTCTGATACTTACATCTATCTTCTTGTTTGATGACATTGTTCCACAAAAAAAAAAAGAGTGGAAGCACTTGTTCCCAGGTTTGGCTCATGAAACATGAATGAGTCATGCTTGGTTAAAGGTGGAACTGTTGATTACTGGGCATTTATCAGTTGGGATCGAAGTGTGTCTTGGCTAGCAGATGATAGAATTGCTGCCTTATCTCATAGATGTCAAGAACTTGGCATGAGCATGGCATCCACAACTATGGTTTCCTCTTACTATGGTAGGAGTGAAGAGCTTGAAGGTCTGCAACTTGAGTGATGCATAACTATTGCATGTACGAGAGCATCCAGGGAGATATCTACACGGGGTAGTTCTGGTACCTACAAATCTTTGTATGTATACTGGATGAGAAGACTCCTGCTTATGGTGAGCTAGAGAGAATATGTGAAACTAAGCTTGGTGTAGTTATCAAATGTTGTTGGTCAAGGAATATAAAGAAATTCAATTCTCTGTATTTGGCAAATGATGCTTTGAAAAGAGGAGACATGATCAGCCATTCAAAAGATCTCATATGTGGACCATCAAGACGGACATTCATCAACAATGTTCCATCCCAAAGGCCGAGTGTACAACACGAAGAGATGAACATCCATCGACCTTCTCCATGGTAAGTATCTTTACCTTGGAAACATCATAACCATGATAGCTTAGGAAACCTCTTCGTCGGCATACCCTTGAGCACTTAGCTCAAGACCCCCAATTTTTGTACCATACTTCTTCCAATGCATTTCCCAAGTAAGCATTCATAGGGCTACATTACAAGGCTGTGCACAAGGCACATATTTTCCTCAACCCATGCACGAACACACTTACCCATCACTCAATATGGGTTATGAGTACTTGGCATGACTACTATGAACATCAACTGTGGAAGATCTAGAAAACATCAACGGAGACTCACAACGACACAGTCATGCTGGAATCCAAGGAAGAAGCACATACCAAGAGACTACAACTTGCAAAGACTCGCAGTGATAAATGAAGAACCAGACACATCTGGAAGTCAGACGACTTTTGTTCATACAAAAGGGACACTCCCTCTCAAGCCACTACTTGGAACAACCACTACAACAAGGGTCTGTCAGGGACGACAGACTCGAGAGGGGGGGGAGTGTTCAAGCTCAAAGTCAAGGACAAAGCATGGAAGCACATCAAAAGGTGGACACACAAGGAAAGGGAGCAAGTAGGGAGCTCCAAGAAGTGTATGTCAAATTTTCAGAAGAATCCCCTACAAAAATAGTGATTTTCATCACTAAAAACCATTGTAAATACCATTATCTATTTTTATAACTACATTTTGTTCAAGCCGAGGAGTCCTCGAGCTTGAGGAGTATTAGAAGTACCATCGTACCAATTTTCATAATTTTTAGACTTCCTTTGAGCCCTCAAATAAGCCCTGGAACCTAATTTTTAACTAGGCCGGACACTAGGTCTGGATAGGGCCAAAACTAGTCAAAAAACTATAAAAAGAGCTAGAGAGCTCATTTTTGAGGTTAGCTTGTTAGAGAATAGAGCTTTTGTAAGAGAACTCATTTGCAATCGAAGCTTTCCATTGTTCCTCTCTTTGATCTTACCTTGTGCGCGTGTGTGTATGTGTGTGCATGTTTGTGTGCTTTCACTCACGCACTTGTGCCTTCACTTGCTCGTGGTCTTCATACCGGTCCTCATGTCTCCGCGGATTGACAAGTAAAGGAGGTGGTGCTTACGCTTGAGCTACACATACTCTCTCATATTTGCCCCGACATTTTTCCTTGTATATATAGGCACATATGTACAAGCTCATAACCATACAAAAGGTATAGGTGAGCTATCTCTAAATTAATGTACATATGGATACACTTCTTCATCTTCTGAACATGTTCTTTCTTCATGCTTCATAAATTGATCTTTTCTTCAATCCTTGACTTCAAAACTTCAATTGGTGATTGATTTGCACCAACACAACCATCGTTACTATGACCCATACAAGGTGGAGAAGCAGATCAACGAGGTCACGTACAGCTTGGAGCTACCTGACAATGTCCAGTTTCACAACGCATTCCATGTGAGCCTCGTCAAACGGTTCAAACCCGACTCAACCTATGGATGCGAGGTCCAAGTTCTTCATGACGGGAAGAACCAATTCGAGCCCGAGGCTATCTTACAGGACCGCAACATCCAAGAAGGTCCTCAATTTCTCATCAAGTTCAGAGGCCGCCCCTTAGTAGATATGGATTGGATTCCGGCTGACACCTTTGGCCCGGACCACCCTTTAGTACGCAAGTATTACCGTAACACTTAAGTCATTTCATCTATCAGCCCCTTGTAATGTTCCCACTTTTTGTAATCACATCAACTTTTTTTGTAAGACCCGAACCCGGTTGTTGAGGACAACAAGCTCTTCAAGACGGGGGGAGGGTGTCACAACCTGTATTTCTATCTAGCCCTTTATAGTGCTTGGAGGGTATTCCCTACGGTGCCAAATTGTGCGCAACTATGAGGGGTACTATTACTCCTCATACCAAGCTCTCATTGCCTTCTTGTAAACACGAGTTACTAATCGAATATAAATGTGTTCTTGACATTTTTCTTGGTGTTCCTCTTGTCGGCTTGTGTTTTTCGTGGGTTTGAACATCTCACCCCCCTCCTCCCCCCCCGCACCCCCCCACACCCCCTTGCCCCCATTTTTTATTATTTTTTATTTCTAATTTTGTTTATCGAGCATTCAAAAGAAAAAGAGAAGAAAAGAAAATTAATTAAAAATATATCTTTTTTTTATTTTTCATGCTTCAAACTTTTTGGCTCTTGATTGCGCCTCGGATGCATTTTTTTCAAAAGTGGGATCATTTTCATGTATTTTGGCACCTCTAGATTCCTTTTTTGCCTTAAGTTTTCCAAAATCCCACCTTTTCTCTGAATTTTGGTCAAAACCCACATGTTTTGACCACCTTTATCACATGTTTTTATTTAAACACATGGTCCACATGGTCTATTCTCACTTTGTTTTACCTTATGTTTCACAATTTCCCATATGCACCCTCTGTAGCTCTATTGTTTGCTCATTTTGGCCCTCTCCAGAGCCCATAAACCTACTCTCTCACCCTCCCTTTACCCTTTTGCCCAGCCCATCCTTAAACCTCCATGCCCTATCCATCTCATCCCCCTCAACCCTCCCTTCCCCCTCCTTTCTACCCTCCCATTGCCCTCCTTTGCTTTTCCATGAAAAAATTCCATTTTTTAGTTCTTCTCTGGTGTTTGTTCTCTACTGCTCTTGGTGGACTTGGTTGTTGCTCAAGTTTCCTTTTGAAGATTTTGCAGCTCAGAAGTCATGGTGTCCTATCTGCTCAGAGTTTTGGCTGTAGCTCTTCGAGACGGAGAGCCCATTAGGTCGTGGGCAACTATTGAGCCCTTAAAAGTCATATTGGTCAAAGTCAACCATAATCAAAGTCAAAAGATCAAGGTCAAAATCAGTCAAAGTCAACTAGGTCAAGGTCAAAGTCATGGGCAAAGTCAAAGTGTGCAAAGTTCAGGTGTCAAAGTGCACAGATAGTGCACAAGTAATTGTTCACAAAGGTTGTAAATTGTAGAAAGATGGTTGGAGGTTACAGAGGTATTTCTGTAATTCCCCTAAGGTTCAAAAGTGTTTTTAAAGTGTTTTGGAAGGTTCAGGTGAACCCTCTCTTAGGTGCACAATTGAAGAGTTAAAAGGCAAAATGTGAAAGTATGTGAAGCGGAAGCATATGCGCAAGTGAAAGTATGGCCCCTCAATTAATTTTTTTTTTTTAGACTAAAGTCACTACAGAACAAAGCAGGGATTTGTTGGCTGCCCACTTGTGGAGACAATCTTGGGATGAGCACCAAGATACTCTTGCAGTTAGGAGTGTACGTGAATCGACACTCAAATCAAGGCAAGGACTATTCTTGGAGGACTAAGAAGGTGAGCATAGTCTAAGCTAGGCAAGAGAGAGAAGTGCAAGAGACATACAGAGTGCGACGTAGAGAAGTGAAGTGCAAGGTGTGTATGAAGAGTGACTAAGTAGTGTGCAGAGAAGTGCTAAGCTTACAACCAAAGATCCCAAGGTCCCCATGGAACTGTGTGCATGCTGACAGAAGGTGTCCATCCCTCCCCCTTGGTGCAAGGTGTGCACAAGTGCAAGCTTGGAGAAGGTGGAGGTCTGGTGCAGAGAAGGCCGACAGCAACAAGACCCTTGGGTATTTTGTATTTTGTGATTGTGCACTCTGTGGGATTTTGCACAGAAGCATTGGATTGTATTGTGCATCACCATTGTATTTGTCTTCTTATAATCAATCGACAGAGGCTTCCAATGTGTATCTTTCTTCTTACCTTTCCCTTTTCTCCTACAAACACTAAAATCTCTTTTTGGATACAAGAATCCCCCAACAAAGAGGTTCTCTATTGGAGAGATTAATTTGGCATATGTGCCCACACAAGATAACATTGCATATCTTTCATGGAGGCTCCACCTAGGGAGAGTTTTGAAGCTTTCTGCAAAGCTTTGGGCTTACTTCCTTTTGTGGATTGATCTCTTTTCACATAGCTTGGCACTTCCTTACACATGAGTGCTAGCTCCTTGTTCAGCACATCACTTCTAGGGGGATTTGTTGATATTTTTCGATAGTGATGTGTGTGAATACACTTAGGACCACCTGGCCACTTATTTCCCTCTTTAGGAGATTTTTCACCCTCGGCTTATATATATGCCAATAATCCTAACATGTCATCTTTGTACATTCACTTGTTAACTTATTCAGCCTTGTCTTGTGCTCCAAGGTTCTTTTTCTCCCTTGTGTTGTTTGTGTGCTTCTGTAGACCTCAAATCAACAATTTTTAGTAGAGTTTGCCACTTGTTTTATGGTTTCATTCAATATATTTGACTCTCAAGATGAAATCTTTATAGGTTATGTTTATGATATGCAATAGTTCCTAAAGAAATGAACTTAAATGAAATAATAAAATTTTCCTATTTCATGAGTTAAAACCGCTTCTTCTACCATATCCAAGGTTGAACTTATCCTTTTGAAAATGCTAAAAAGCTTCTTCTACCATATCCAAGGTTGAACTTATCCTTTTGAAAATGCTAAAAAGCTCCAAGTATTGGATCTTAGTTGATCCATGAGCTTTCTCAAATACAAATAAAAGTTCATGAATATGTATGACGAGCAAAGATTTCTTTATCAAAAGATGTCTAGTTAGAGACAAAAGCTAGCATATGATGAAACCTTAGATATCTTTTCTAGTACATTTTTTTGAAAAGGAGATACCCATCAAATAAATAAAATTAGTGTAATTAATGGATTAAAGACTATAAGAAAAACATCCTCTATGTTATATATTTTAGAAAGAAGTAAGTTACCTAGAAAGCAACTTGAAGGCATGCTTTGGTTAATGAGAAAGATAAAAGGTTTTGAAGGTATAAGTATGTAGTCTACAACCATACTAATTGTAATTAAGTCTATGGAAGATGAAACTTAAGTTTACCTATCCTTAAAGGGATTGCTTAAGATATTTCTTAAAGTCCCTAGAGTACCTGTTGAAAACTTTGCTTAGAAAGGAATCTAAAGACATGATTACTTTCTTGTCACTAAAAATTGGTTGAGTAAGAACCAATAGATCTTGAATATAATAAATTCAAGTTACTTGGAATTCCCTTGGTTTTCTTTGATGGCCTTAGTAAAAGCAAGATGGATTTTTATTGTATCAAAAAGTTTGATGCTTCAAAACCGAAATGAAGGACAAATATAAGATCGTGGAATGATCCTCTTATAGAAGCACGAGAAATCAAGTAAAGATAAAGAAAGAGGTAATTCCTTCAATTCCAATTCTTTAAATAATTTGAATAAATAGGTACTCTATAGTCATGTAATGGTACTTTGAAATAAATATCATCACAAATGAGTGTTAAATATAAAGTATGGTTGCATGGGACACCAAATTTTATTCTAACATGGATGTAGGAAAGATGGTATGGGACATCGGACCTTGAGATGAACCTTGAAGTGACGTTGAATCCAAGAGATTCAAACTTCAAAGAAGAATTTTAGGTATAAACTATTGATGGTTATGACCTTAAAATCACTTCAAGTATCAAACAACAAGCAATTCATAAGATCATGAAGTAGGAAGCTTAAAGGATCTTCATTTTGAATTCAAGTACGGCAAACGTGGCCTTACTTGAGTGATGAAAACTTCAAAAGTAAAGTGTTTATACAAAAAATATTATAGGGTTTTTTGAATCAAGAACTTAAAAAGAACCCGTCAACTAAGGTTAGCTAGACTAAGTGAATATAATTTAAAGGTACCCCGTTGACAATGCAACTTGATGAAATCAATCTCTTGAATATGAGCTATGACCTAGGTAGAGCATCCTTTATTGTTGCATTGTTGGCGCGAAAGTAACGGCTGGTGGATCAAGCCAACCGCTGGAAATCACGGTGCACGCCGGGTGCTTGGAGCAAGCTCAGGTACAATGGAGATTCAAAGAATTCAATCATTAGTAGCTCAATTGTAGAACCATATCCTTATGTACTTTCTAAAAAAATGATTCATCAACTTTCTTGTTGAAAAACATATTATTAGTCATCTAATATGCTATCTTTCCTTTGCATGAAAATGAAAATTATGTGAAACAGCTCATGACTTTTCACGACAATGATCCAACGATGTTCCTTTTAATAAAGTATGTGAACTCCAAAGACAACCAATCCAAAATGAAATAATGCAAGTGGTCGTTTAAACCTATGCGTTCTTAAACACGTACGTTGCTCCACAACATTCACAATAAATTTCATCATACACGAAATATCATCCTTTAGCAAGGTCAATTGACAACAATAAATTGATAATCTATTGTGCCTCCATTCTAAGAATAGCTCAATGTGTTTTTGTTAACATTACATGCACTAATAACTGCTCACATCACGTTGTAAGTTTTTATATATAGTAGAAATTGCATACGATATAATGAGATTTATTCTCAATCGATTAGAGAATTATTAACATGAACCACCTGGTCAATTCAACGCGACTATGATGCTACCCACACAGTTGTCTGTATCGGTGATTGTCTATGTGTGAAGAACTGAAAACATACAAAACTTCTCTGAGGTATAAGTATTATGGGCATGCAAAACTATATTGCAAAGATATATGTGTGAAGAACTGAAAACATACAAAACTTCTCTGATGTATAAGTATTATGGGCATGCAAAACTATATTGCAAAGATATATTCAAATCATAAAACATCCATAGAGCACCTTTTCGTAAAAAAAAACAATTATGGCGTAGAATGTGATCAGATAAAACGCCTTTTGTATTTCTGTTATGTTAACGCAGCTTATCATATAGTAATTTAACCATCTCTGTTGCATCAAAAAAAAAATCAAAACTCAGGTTCTACGATGGAAGATCAATGACGCTCGTCCAAAGCGAAGCTCCCAGTTTTCTCAGATGATCAGGAAGTCGATCACAGCTCCTCTCCTTTCAGATATCATCCCTTAACTAATCATTGGCATTCACAGAGAAAGTTTGTCACGTCAAATATATTTAGCAGGTAAGGTAAAACAATTACGATACGCACACAGTGGAACTTTAAAAAACAACTATGAACGGGATCCCAACAAAAACAATTCTAGCATATTTCGCAGCAGTGGCGCAGCTTGATGTTTGTAGCAGAGTATTACGGCAAAAAGTTTTAGATGTAAAGAGTGAAATGAATCCCTGAACTAATAGGTGTCTGAACAAATCAGAGTCGAGGCAATCGAACATTGATGGACGTGCACCAAAGTAGCGCACAATTCAGAGGTACAGACTTAGTGTGGATGTTTCACAATAGCCCAAGTGGAAGTGAATTCATTAGAGTATTTTAGAGCACAGTAAATCCTGAATCAATAGCTCAGTGCGCAAGTGTTGATGACGAATTGCAGGGATTAGTCTCAGCGCAGAAGTTCCCATATGACAAAAAAAACCGATATCGGATCAGAGGTTGATTGCGATAGCAACTTGCTGGTGGTTCTTCAAACACTTGAGCATCTGTACATACTTCAGGAACACATGCAGATGAAACTGTAGAAGTACACGCATATAACCGCCATTCCAGAAGCATACCGAGATTTTTTTATTGCTTATCCAAAAACCAGACGCATTCGAAATGTATATCTTCCATCATAATTCTCCAGATCATGCATCCAAAAACTCCTTCCTCCCTCAGATCAGCGCCATATATCTTCCCTTCCTCGCATCTAGTCTTCCGCCTTTAGTTACATGCAGGTACATGCATGCTTCACTGTACACGACTGCAGCCATCGAGAGGAAGAAAAAAACCAGCCCACCGAGAGCGTACACCGCCCAGAAAAAATGAGAAGGTATACCCATTCACTGGAAAGATCTGTCTCCCCATCTCGAGCAGCCTCTGTGGCATCTTTAGTTACATGCCTCCCGTCACCTCCCCTTTCTTTCTTCTTTTTCTCATGAGCATGCGCACATAGACACCATCCCAGCTTTCCTCCACCTTTTCCTCCTTCTGGTGGTTTCCTTTCTTGAAGGTATACTTTATCAATTTTTATCAAAAAGAACGATTGTTGAAGCTCAAAGTCAAGGACAAAGCATGGAAGCACATCAAAAGTTGGACACACAAGGAAAGGGAGCAAGTAGGGAGCTCCAAGAAGTGTATGTCAAATTTTCAGAAGAATCCCCTACAAAAATAGTGATTTTCATCACTAAAAACCATTGTAAATACCATTATCTATTTTTATAACTCCATTTTGTTCAAGCCGAGGAGTCCTTGAGCTTGAGGAGTATTAGAACTATCATCCTACCAATTTTCATAATTTTTAGACTCCGTTTGAACCCTCAAATAAGCCCTGGAACCTAATTTTTAACTAGGCCAGACACTAGGTCTAGACAGGACCAAAACTACTCAAAAAACTATAAAAAGAGCTAGAGAGCTCATTTTTGAGGTTAGCTTGTTAGAGAATAGAGCTTTGTAAGACAACTCTTTGCAATCAAATCTTTTCATTGTTCCTCTCTTTGATCTTACCTTGTGCGCGTGTGTGTGTATGTGTGTGCATGTTTGTGTACTTTCACTCACACACTTGTGCCTTCACTTGCTCGTGGTCTTCATACCGGTCCTCACGTCTCTGCGGATTGACAAGTAAAGGAGGTGGTGCTTACGCTTGAGCTACACCAAATTTTGGCGCCGTTGCCGGGGAGAGAGCTTCGAGGACGAGTGTTGTGATGGTAAGATCGTAGATTTGCGACGTTGGAAGGTAAAAAAAAACTGTCATTTTTGTTCATTTTCTGATTTTTCTTCTTCATCTTCTTCATCATCATCATCTCCACCTTCCATCTTCTTCTTCATAGAAATTTCTTGTTTTTTAGTGCATTTTCACCATTTTCATACCATTTTTCATGCATTATTGTGTGGGAAGGAGTTAGGAAGTGCAAGGGAGAACAAGCGCCTGTGTTTTTCATGATTTTCTGCTCATACGGAGCTCGCCATTGCTCGGCGCTCAAAAATTCGAAGTTCCCGCCAAAATACACGATTCTGTGATGAAAATCGCGATTCTGTGAAAATTCAAATTTTTTGAAAATCACAATTTTCTGTTTCCCGCCTAAAAGCTTGCTGAAAGAATCACGATTCTGTGGTCATTCTCAGAATCGCGATTCTGTGGTTGTGCTCAAAATCGCGATTCTCACCAATCACGATTTTCAGTAAAAACACGATTTTGTGAAAAAGGCGATTCTGTGAAAACACGATTTTTTGCTCAAAATCACGATTTTCAAAAAAACATGATTCTCTGCTCAAAATTGTGATTCTCACAAATCACGATTTTCAGCAAAAATACGATTCTGTGAAAACACGATTCTGTGAACCACGATTCTGTGAAACACGATTTTGAGAATCACGATTTTGTGAAAAACACGATTTTATGAAAACACGATTTTGTGAAATCACGATTTTCAACAAAAACATGATTCTGTGAAAACACGATTCTGTGAACCACGATTCTGTGAAACACGATTCTGAGAACCACGATTTTGTGAAAAACACGATTTTATGAATCACGATTCTCTGAGACAAAATCGCGATTCTCTAGAACACGATTCTGTGAAAACACAATTTTCTGCTCAAAATTGCGATTCTCACCAATCACGATTTTCACCAAAAACACGATTTTGTGAAAAAGGCGATTCTGTGAAAACACGATTTTTTGCTCAAAATTGCGATTTTCAAAAAACGCGATTCTCTGCTCAAAATCGCGATTCTCACAAATCACGATTCTGTAAACACGATTCTGTGAAACACGATTCTGTGAACCACGATTTTGTGAAAATACGATTCTCTGCTCAAAATCGCGATTCTCACCAATCACGATTTTCAGGAAAAACACGATTTTGTGAAAAAAAGCGATTCTGTGAAAACACGATTTTTTGCTCAAAATCACGATTTTCAAAAAACACGATTCTCTGCTCAAAATCGCGATTTTCAAAACACGATTTTATGAAAACACGATTTTGTGAAAACACGATTCTCAAGGTACAAAATCGCGATTCTCTTGAAGTTCACAAAATCGCGATTCTCTTGAAGTTCACAAAATCGTGATTTTTTCCAAAAGGTCCTGTTTGCCTGTTTTGACCCCCAGGAGCCTGATTTGACATAACTCCATTCTTTGAGCTCTATAGCTCGTTGGAAAGCTCGTTTCGAATCCTAGACGGCCTCAACTGTTTTTTATAAGAATAATGCGGTGATTTTCAGATAGGATATTTTGAAGTTGACCCTCAAGTGGGACCAAGAACCCAAGGGGACTCCAAAGGATTTGTGAACCATACCAAGGGGAAATTTTGGACTCTTAGCCAAAGTTTATGAACCTGAGATCTGGTAGACACCTAGGAAAGGATAGACAAAGCATTAGATCTTCTCAGTCCAGTGTCAACCACACAGCAAAGTCTTGGGCACAACAACTAAGTGGTTGTCCCTACGTACTAAACTCTGACACAAGTGACTCAGAAATGTCTTTTAGCATGGGAAAATCTGCAAGTGGGTCAAGAACTACCCATCTACAAACACCAGAAGGACCCTATAAGACACAATTGGAATATATTCGGACCAACCGATTAGGTGCTCGCATCTATGAGGATGGCCTGAGGCGATCAGTGGTCCAACTCAAAAATCCAGATCAACCCTTTGGACTGGAACACCCGGTGGTCAAGTTCGAAGAGGGTTCATACATTGATAAGGAAGGAACCATGTATGTGGTCACCAACCTACCAGATAGGACCGATGAGTTTGGAAATGTCATTCATGAGAATGAGATAGGAGACCTAGAACAAGGAAATGTAGGACAAGGACCCCAGACTCCTAGAGGTAAGTCGGTTCTGACTATAGTGATCACACCAGATTGGATCCCTCAAGACAACAAAAGCATAGAACACTTCTTGAATAGAGAAACAGAGGAAGCCTTTTGGAGATTCAAGCCAGATCAACCTAGCCAATTGGGCATAGTCATCATCTATGAATTCAAAGATCCTGAGATACCAGGCAAAGTTGTCTACCTGGATAACACATAAGAGAAGATATTCTTGGTAACAGAACATGATAGACATGCATATACTTGGAAGCGTGAATTGATTTTCCCTCCACCAAGATCCAATGTTTCCCATGGCCTCCAAGGAGTAGGATCATCCCACGCTCATGAAGCCCAGAGAGAAAGAACTAGAGAGAGACCTGAGGTAAGTTTTGCACACACCGTGGGCAAGAATAGGTCAGGATTTGAAAATGAAAGACCTGAAAGAGAGAGACATCAAGCACATAGGCAGCAAAGAGATGAACAGGATTTTCCATTGCCTAGACCCCGAGAGCACCCAAGAACCCTTAGACCCACTCAAGTGATCAAGGCAATGAAGAATTATTTTGACGGGTCAGGAGATCCTTATGATCATGTGGCCGAGTTCAAACAAGTGTTAAGAGCTGAACAGGTTGAGGATTTGTTCACCCAGTACGAGGCATTTGGTTTGACTCTTAAGGGCACTGCCTTGGCTTGGTTTCAACCACTGAGTAGTCGCAACTATCGCGATATAAGTCAACTGCTAGACGAATTCATTGTAGAATTTTCCAAGAGTGGTATCAGGCATAACACTTCATCTTTGGTCCACAGCTTCAAGCAGACACCCCAAGAAACAGTGCGACTAGCAGTTAGAAGGTTTAGACAGTACCTAGAAAGATGCCATGCTCCAGAGCTACCCACACCAGCCAAACAAGTGGCTTTGTTCTTAGATGGCTTACTGAGCACAAATTTAAGATCATATGTGTACTTGAAATAGCCTAGATCCATAGAAGAGTGTGTGCAGACGTGCATTGACATAGAAGATAACTTGGGTGAGGAGTTAGGATTGTCCAAACTCTATAATGATTCTGATAGTTCTACTAGTCATACTTTGAAAATCTCCACGGAAATAGATGAGATAGCCGAGCAAGTTGCCAAGAAGCTAGGAGTTCAAAATAGACAAATACCAAGAGTCACCTCATTGAATCGATGTTATACCTGCGGAGGGGACCACATGGCTAACGTATGCCCATTGCACAACCAGAACATGAGAGAAAGGAATGCTCCATATTGCACTATTGAGAGAAAATATACGAACCACACGGCTCAAGATTGTCCCTATAATAGGCAGGCTGTTAGACAGAATTATCAACAACCTTACCAACGAGGTAGGTATCAAAACCAATACCAACAGCCATATTATAGACCACAACAGCAATATCAGGCACAATATAGGCCACAACCAGTCTTGGGAAACCAACTACCAGCTCCTCCCAACGTGATTCCAGTCAAATATGCTATGGGAGAGGAAAATCCAAATAGAGCATTGGTGCCACTAACCCCATTGATACCAGATAATGACTCTCATGCTCATAGTTCAGACTACTGCCATGAAGGTAGTTCACATGCTTATTACACAGAGTCACCTGAACATAGTGAGATTTACTCATATCAATATGAGGCACCACCTATGGAGCAAAATTGGGAGCCAGAATACTCCAATGTCATGTACACAAATCCTAACCCTAGGCCCCAATTGAGACAAATGAGACCACAAGCCCCTAGAGGATCTTGTTTTAGATGTCAAGGTGACCATTCATTCGTGACTGTCCCCACCCACCATCTCCGAGTCAAGGACAGGCTATCACAATACAGGCTTTTTGTCTTGATTGTGGCAAAGACCATCTCCCCAGAGATTGTCCAAGAAACCCCTCTAGTGCACCCAAGATTACACCCATTAATGTGGTAGGCTTAGTGGCAGATTCAAGTTCAAGTAGTAGCAATGTGGCTCCTATACAAGCTATCACTAGAGCACAAGCCTTAAAACAGGATAAACTAGCAGAACAATCAGAGTCGAGTGAATCAGGAGAGCCTAGTAAGAGGAAAACAAGAACATGGAAGGATACCAGAGAGAAGGCCAATCGCAAGTGGAATAAAAAGTTATCGGAACTAGAAGAAAGCTTAAAAGAAGCGAAAACAAAAATAGAAGACATTGCATCTCAAAGCCCCTCGCATGCCGAAACTCCATCCACTCCACCTCATCCCACCCCACCTCCCATTGTAAATAGACCGCAACCAGGGTTTGTTCTTGCAAATCCAACCCCAAAAGGCTTGGACATGATGTTCAAGGCCTACCAGGCTCGACTTCAAGAAGGGCCTATAGCTGCAAACCTAGACAAGAGTTACCCTAGAGCACATTTAGAGATTGAACGGATGAAAATGTGCATGAAAATGGTAGAACAAGCTCAAGCTATACTCGAGACTAGTCAAAAGTTCAATCAGACAAACTCTGTCAAACCGGATTTGCATTTCCAAGGCTTACTAGAAAGATTAGAGCAATTGGTAAACAAACCACAAGTTTCTTTACCTCCACAGGCTCAACCAGTTATTGAAAGAGGAAGCTCACCACCAATGGGAGCTTATGTTCCTAATTCCATAGATGCTGGAATACCTCCTTCAATTCAACAGTACTCTCAAGAGTTCTTGCGGGAAATACAAGAAGAGAAATGGGCCAAGGAGAAGGGTGATTCCCCTCCTATTCCTGAGATTGATGATCTTCATGATCAATTTCCCCAAGACATTCCATCTATTTACGGAGATGAAGCACAACAACAAGAAGATGAAAGATTAGATTTTGAATCTAATACCCTAGAAGAACTGCTCCATTTCCAGGTCCATGGGAATCTGAATCTCTCCAGATTAGAGCTCCCACAATACTGGTAAGAAATGAGAACTCAGTGGTTCCAAGGAACACTGATGTCGTGAAGAACACTAAGGTTAAGTGTCACCTCACTGTAGAAGAGCTGCTCAAAGCAAAACCTGAGCTATGGAATCATGTGAAGGATTAGGTTCCAGAACTTGAGTCCAATATGCCAAAAACAGGCTCTAAGCAAAAAGTACCAGAGATACCTCTAGACAAAATAGGGGACATGTGTGAGGGTGAAGAAGGTAATACTTATCTTCCAATCACCTACCAAGGTTACACAACCAAAGCAATCATAGATTCAGGTGCTAGTGTTGCTATTGCGACCACCTCCTTGTGGAAGCAATGGGGCAAGCCCACATTAAGACCAACTAGAATGAAGCTTCAAATGGCTGATGGTCATTTTGAAAGACTAGGATTGCTAGAAGGGATAACTCTAACCACTTTGTGGTGTGGAGTTTGAACATACATTTGCTATATGTGACTTTGAGAAAAATAATGTCTATGAGATGATCCTAGGAAGACCCTTCCTATGACAATTGCAAATAGTACAAGATTGGGGAACTAACTCCTTGTACTTACAGCACTTAGGGGTCACCACCAAGGTCAATTTGAAGGATTACACCTTCAGAGATGTACCACCCCTACAGTGGAATTCTATCCACAAAGCGAAAGAAGATTCCATCTCTGTGCATTCTGAAAGTTCACCTGATCCATCATGGTTGCATGAAGATACTCATTTGTGGATGTGCAAGGTCGCAGAGGAAGAGGAAAAACGTTTAAAGGCAAGAGAAGAAGGAACTTCGCCAGGAGATAGACCAATTAAAGACCCAACCTATACACCGATGATCTTTCCAGATGAGGAATTTGAGCCTCATGGCTAGCCAGAAATCCTAGCCACCATGGACATTGCTGTCAATGAAGAACAATGGACCCCTCATTGTGATGAGGAGGGTTATGATATCTCAGTGTTCATGTGTCAGCCCTTGCTAGAAGAATGTGAGCCTAGTGATGTCATAGAAGAAGAAGAGAATGACGATGATATAGAGTCCATTGTGATGGATAGTTTCTTTAACTCAGAGCAGCACTATCTAGAAGATATAGGAGTGTTCACCCAGAAAGAAGAAGAACCTCTCACAAGTATTAAAACGGTAAATTCGAAGGATGGAAGTGAGAGCAGTCAAAAGAAAAAGAAAAGAAAAGTAGTGAAACAAGAAGAGGAGGAATCATTGTTTGAAGTACCAGAAAACTTCAAGAAATATGAAGTTGACGACCGCAAAATTTTGGTACGAATGCATAAGAGAGAGGCCATCATAGGAGAATCATATGATAATAAAGAAAAGACCAAGAAGATTGTAGTGACCATCGAAGAGAACGAAGAGAGATGCACATATATAGGAGATGACCTAAGTGCAAGAGAAGAAATGGAGCTTGTAGCTCTATTAAGGGAATATAGGGATGTGTTTGCGTGGCACTATAGAGACTTGAAAGGGGTAGATCCAAGAATTTGCTCTCATACTATCCCCATGACTGCTGATGCCAAGCCCACCAAACAGAAGCCCTACACATATAATGATACCTATGCAGCCAAAATAAAAGAAGAAATTGATAGGCTAATTGAGGCTGGATTCATCTATGAGATTGAGCATACTGAATGGGTGTCCCCCATTGTAGTGGTACCCAAGAAGAACGGGAAGTTGCGAGTGTGTATTAACCTTAAAAAAGTTAATGCCGCTACGATCAAGATAGTTATCCACTTCCAATCACAGAACACCTATTGGAGCGTGTTGCAGGCAAGGAAGTTTATAGCTTCCTTGATGGATTTTCACGTTACAATAAAGTAGCCATTGCCCTAGAAGATCAACACAAAACAGCTTTTGCCACAGAGTGGGGAATCTTTGCATTTCGTGTTATGCCATTCGGGCTCACAAATGCACCTGCAACATTCCAACGGCTCATGTGTCATGTCTTCAAAGAGTTCTTGCGAAAGAGCTTAGAAGTATATGTGGATGATTTATGTGCTCATTCCCAAGAAAGAAGATTTCATATCCCTGAACTCAGACAAATCTTTAACAAGTGTAGAGAATATCGAGTGTGTAGAGAACCCAGAAAAGTGTGTGTTCATGGTGCGTCAAGGTAAAATCTTAGGTCATATTATTTCTAAGAATGGAATCTCAACAGATGAAGATAAGGTACGAGCCATAGCAGAGCTGCCACGGCCAAGGAATGTTAAAGAGGTACAAGCCTTTATGGGCCATTGTGGATATTACCATAGGTTTATCCACATGTACGCAATCATAGCTAGACCCCTTTATGCCTTGTTGTCTAATTTTGAGTGGAACGACGAATGCGAGAATTCTTTCAATGAACTGAAGAAACGTTTGTGCACAGCACCAATACTGACCACTCCTGATTGGAATAAACCATTCCATGTCCATGTGGATGCATCATATCATGCCATAGGATGTGTGCTAGCACAACCCACAGGTGAAGGGAATTTAGATTTGCCCATAGCATATGCTAGTAGACAACTAAACCCAGCCGAAAGAAATTATACCACAACCGAGCCAGAAGGGTTAGGCATGGTATATGCTGTGAAGAAGTTTAGACACTATTTATTGGCCAACAAGTTCAAGTTTTTCACTGATCATCAAGATTTGTTATATTTGGCCAATAAACCTTGCAATACTGGACGCTTAGTAAGATGGTTCCTCTTACTAATGGAGTATGACTTTGAAGTTGTTGTCAGGAAAGGTAGAACCCACCTTCGGGCAGATCACCTTTCTCGCATCACTTCAGGAGAGTCACCGCAAGGAGTGTCTGACGAATTACCCGACGCTTATCTGTTCAATTTAGAAGTTGTTCCTAAATGAGCAAATAAGTTGGTACCAGTCCTAACCTTTGGCCCTGCAAATAAGAATGTGAAAACATCACAAGAAGAAATTGTAAAATCACAAAAATATCACATATTAGCAGGAAGCATGTACAAACAAGATACTGAGGGTGTATTAGCTTGTTGTATTGGGGACGATGAACATAGTAGTTGGTTGCAACAAGCCCATGAAGGAAGGCTAGGAAATCACTATTCGAAACAACGAACATTGCAGAATTTGAAACGTTTAGGAGTGTATTGGCCTAGCATGGACAAAGCAATACATGAGTGGATCAAGAATTGTCCAATGTGCAGAGAGAGACCACCAGTAGAGCATGCGACCCTCTATCAAGTATCATTAATTCCATATTGGAGTGCTCCATTGGTAGAGTTTATGAGATCGGGAAGATTACCCAAAGAGGCCAGTCTAGTAAGAAGACGAAGCATGGAGCAAGAGGCTCAAGGCTATGCCTTAGTAGGAGAGAACCTATATCAAAGAGGCAAAGATGGTTACTTAAGACTGTGCGTTCATGAATCAGACTATTTAAAGGTCTTAGAGACTGCACACAGTGGTGTTGCAGGTGGACATTTTGGTCCTGACCGAGTGATCAAGACCATTCTATTCTCAGGACTTTGGTGGCCCACTCTTCATATGGATGCACATACCTATGTGAAGAAATGTGACACATGCCAACGTGCACAATATCCAGTTAGAAAAGACGAGATGCCTTTGAGGCCAATGATGGGAGGGCGTGCATATTCGAAGTGGGGCATAGACTTCATAGGTCCTATTAACCCCCCAGCTAGAAACTCCCATGCAGAATATATTATTGTAGCCACAGATTACCTTACAAAGTGGGTAGAAGGGAAAGCCACAACAAAGAATGATGCTCAGAGTACGGCTAAGTTCTTATTCGAGAATGTGTTCACGAGATATGGACTACCAATAGAGTTGGTGAGCGATAGAGGCACACACGTCTTGAATGAAGTCATTGAAAATCTTCTCCAAGAATTCTTGGTGATACATAGGAAGTCTGCCCCCTATCACCCACAAGCTAACGGACAAGCCGAGAGTACCAATAAGATCCTTTGTAACGTATTGACAAAATTGGTAAATAATAAATGCTCTGATTGGGACAAACAACTTCATCATGCTGTTTGGGCTTACCGAGTTGCCTACAAAATGGTACTCAATATCACCCCCTTTCAGATGGTCTTTGGACAGAATGCGGTGCTACCACTGGATTTCTTAATCCCTGCTTTGAAAGTAGCACAAGAGCATGAGTGGAATGGACATGAATTGTCATCTAGGATCTTTGATCTAGAACGCTTAGGTGAGACAAGGCTACGAGCGGCTGCAGGCATCTATGCTACAAAGAAAAGGCAAAAGGCATACTTCGATGCACACATTAAGGATAAGGGACTGAAAGAGGGAGATCTAGTGTTGGTTTACACACTAAAACAACATGCCCGTAAGTTGGAAAAACGAGGATATGGACCTGTGATCATAAACAGAATTTCCACTAGCGGCACGGTTCAATTGGCTACTTTAGAAGGTGATATCTTGCCAAACTATATTAGTGGTTGTAGAGTCAAGTTATATCAAGAACCTCTTACAAAGGACATGCTAATGAGACAACACTGCTAAGAAACGAAAAGAAGAAGAGTTAAGAGTGAGAGAAGAAGCACAGGCAGAGGCCAGAGAGCGTATTAGGCGAAATAAGTTAAGGCAATTAGGCATATATGTCAACTCAAAAGCCCCAAAATATCACATGGATATGTGCCAAAAGTCAGGCATAGCGACTTCTCAAGTCATTGACCGAAGACCCTTTGTGACCATAGAGATAGGACAAGGGAAGGGTGCAAGGACGGTGAAAGCATTGATTGACTCAGGTGCAGCAAGTAGTGCAGTTAGACTTTCCTACTGCCAAGACTTGCAGTTGAACATCAATCCCATAGAAGCTTATCTCATAGGATTGGGAGGTGTGGAAACCCCTTGTTTGGGTGAGGTGGAACTTCCCATCTACCTTCAAGATGTTCCAATGAAAGTCAAAGCGCTAGTATGTCAAGATGAGAACCTTACAGAACCACTTGTCTTGGGTCAAGATTGGATCTATGACCATGCAGTTAACTTAAACCTAAGAAGTCAAATTCTTCAAGTTTGGGTACATGAACAATGCATTACATTAGAATTAGAGAACTGCATGCTCCTAGATCATGGCACCACACACTCTCTTAGTTCTTCCAAGACTAATCATATGAAAGAAGATGTTGTATGTGTCAAAAGCTCTATGATGCAGAAGGAGTCAATCGTGGAAGACCAGGTTCGAAGGCGGGTGGATCTTTCTTCTTCTCCAAAGAATCAAGTAGCCACAGTAGTGAGTCCACCACACAAGCAAACACAACCGTTCACGACAACTGCTACATCAAATAGAAAGACACCATTCGATAAGAAAGCAGTTCCGAGCATGAAGCAGATATGGGTACGCAAAGGAGAGCAACCACCAGCCTTGCCCCCACAAAGCCCATCCAGGCAAGCCAACCAGGCCAGAAGACGAAGGAAGCAGCTCGGACAAGCTCAATCACAAGGTATCCAACAAGTTTGGGTGCCTAAGAAGTTAGTTGCAGCTCAACAAGGACAATTACAGATGTGGGTACCTAAGAAGCTCCTACATCCACAACAACCTATGTTCTCCCACATGCGAAAGGACTCAATAAAGAAGCCAAAAAGAGAAAAGGGTAAGAACCACGTACAGAGACCAAAGGAAGATCAAATCAGCTCTTCAACATTAGTAGGAAGACATGCAAAAAGGATATGGGTTTGGAAGCCAAAAGTACAAGTAGCCTCCACCGAACCAAAGTGCCAACCACACTGGATACCACAGTTCAGAAAGCATCCAAAGAGGAAGACGCCTGAAGTGACCTCTATAGTGCCAAATGATGTTCTAAAATGGACTCCAATAAGGAGGATTACATCGGTTCAAGACTCAATGGATACCTCCACCAAGGTCGGCCTCCGCAAATAACATCAAAAGCCTCGAACGAGCGACAACCATGTGCTCCTTGCACAACCCTGTCTTTTGCACCATTCAGGTCGTGCATTTCCAAAGTATGCATTACTATAGGGCCACATTACACGGCCGTGCATAGACACACTTGAGAATCCCAAGCACAACAGCACAGTGACATATGTCAAATATTTCTATTGATACTAACTTTTGTGTTCTTGCTTTGTGATATCTTTTTCCTCAAAAAAAAAAAAAAAGAGGAAGCACTTGTTCCCAGGTTTGGCTCATGAAACATGAATGAGTCATGCTTAGTTAAAGGTGGAACTGTTGATTACTGGGCATTTATCAGTTTGGATAGAAGTGTGTCTTGGCTAGCAGATGATATAATTGCTGCCTTATCTCATAGATGTCAAGAACTTGGCATGAGCATGGCATCCACAACTATGGTTTCCTCTTATTATGGTAGGAGTGAAGAGCTTGAAGGTCTACAACTTGAATGATGCATAACTATTGCATGTACGAGAGCATCCAGGGAGATATCTGCACGGGGTAGCTCTGGTACCCTGCAAATCTTTGTATGTATACTGGATGAGAAGACTCTTGCTTATGGTGAGCTAGAGAGAATATGTGAAACTAAGCTTGGTGTAGTTCTTGAATGTTGTTTGTCAAGGAATATAAAGAAATTCAATTCTCTGTATTTGACAAATGATGCTTTGAAAAGAGGAGACAGGATCAGCCACTCAAAAGATCTCATAAGTGGACCATCAACATGGACTTTCATCAACAATGTTCCATCCCAAAGGCCGAGTGTACAACATGAAGAGATGAACATCGATCGACCTTCTCCATGGTAAGTATCTTTACCTTGGAAACATCATAACCATGATAGCTTAGGAAACCTCTTCGTCGGCATACCCTTGAGCACTTAGCTCAAGACCCCCAATTTTTGCACCATACTTCTTCCAATGCATTTTCCAAGTAAGCATTCATAGGGCTACATTACAAGGCCGTGCACAAGGCACATGTTTTCCTCAACCCATGCACGAACACACTTACCCATCACTCAATATGGGTTATGAGTACTTGGCATGACTACTATGAACATCAACTGTGGAAGATCTAGAAAACATCAACGGAGACTCACAACGACACAGTCATGCTGGAATCCAAGGAAGAAGCACATACCAAGAGACTACAACTTGCAAAGACTCGCAGTGATAGATGAAGAACCAGACACATCTGGAAGTCAGACGACTGTTGTTCATAAAGAAGGGACACTCCCTCTCAAGGCACTACTTGTAACAACCACTACAACAAAGGTCTGTCAAGGACGACAGACTCGAGAGGGGGGGGAGTGTTGAAGCTCAAAGTCAAGGACAAAGCATGGAAGCACATCAAAAGGTGGACACACAAGGAAAGGGAGCAAGTAGGGAGCTCCAAGAAGTGTATGTCAAATTTTCAGAAGAATCCCCTACAAAAATAGTGATTTTCATCACTAAAAACCATTGTAAATACCATTATCTATTTTTATAACTCCATTTTGTTCAAGCCGAGGAGTCCTTGAGCTTGAGGAGTATTAGAACTATCATCCTACCAATTTTCATAATTTTTAGACTCCGTTTGAGCCCTCAAATAAGCCTTGGAACCTAATTTTTAACTAGGCCGGACACTAGGTCTGGACAGGGCCAAAACTAGTCAAAAAACTATAAAAAGAGCTAGAGAGCTCATTTTTGAGGTTAGCTTGTTAGAGAATAGAGCTTTGTAAGAGAACTCTTTGCAATCAAAGCTTTCCATTTTCCTCTCTTTGATCTTACCTTGTGCGCGTGTGTGTGTATGTGTGTGCATGTTTGTGTGCTTTCACTCACGCACTTGTGCCTTCACTTGCTCGTGGTCTTCATATCGGTCCTCACGTCTCCGCAGATTGACAAGTAAAGGAGGTGGTGCTTACGCTTGAGCTACAACGATCCTCCATCTTGCATCCTTCGCTTTTGACTTTATACAAACTCTAAACTTAGAGTTCACCCAAAAACAAGCTTTTGAATTACGTACCACAATTGGGTGAAAGTAAATGGATAAGACAACTTATCATAAATATTAGCATAAAATCATTTGATGGTTTTTCATAATAGAATTTTTGATCTCCATTGTAGTGGATATCAAAAGCTTGTTGTTCTCTTCATCCTGTAATAGGTAACTTTGTTTGAAGTTGACGAAAACTTTAATTCCAACTTGACTTGAAACTTCAACATATTGCATTGGAAATCTCGTGCAACATCCAAGATTCATCCACTTTGGGATGACTCATCAAATACAACCTTTTGTGCAAATCACCTGCAAACTCTTCATCAAGTTGGGGAGAGAGAATTCTCTCCGACAGCGTACTTTGATTGCAAAAGCTTGCCATGATAAGTGACGGACCACTAGGCAATAACATGGGTTATACTTGATATATAGTGGCATGGTGGCCCAGGTGCTCATCATCTCAGGGTAGTTGGTTAATAACTGTTCTTGCCAAGTAGGTTGAAAGATGTAGCCAGCACGTGCATTTTGAGGTAAGTCATCAGGCTCCAAATGTGTTGCAAAGGTGGGCTCTTTCCCTATATGCCTTTTAATTTCTACATTATAGTCTTGTAATAAGACAAAGTAGGGCATGTGTTGTGGCTTTGATGTTGTTATTAATTGTTAATGGGATAGGTGCTGAAAGTAAGAAGATTTGAGAACAGTTTCTTCCGCATTAGTGAGCGATTGAATCTACACTGCAACACGATTGTCATGCATTTGTCCTACTTGCTCGACCCTCTTGAGCCAATCTGGGACTTCAATTTCCAAAGTGTCTCTTCCCTCTGAAGTGACTCGCCCACCAGGTACTGGCATTGGCTCGTAGGGCTCTTCATAACTTTCATCGACAGGACTCTCAACCATCGTGTCAGGTTATGGTTCTTCGACTGGTGAGGGTGGCCTTTCATATGGTAATAAACATGTTTATAGTTTTGCCACCTACTTCTTTAGGGCCTCTAATTCTTATGTAGATTGTTGCAAGATGGCCGAGTCATGTTGAGTGGTATTGGCATTTGCTAGCTACTTCTTTAGATCAGCACATTCTGATTCTAACTTTTTAAAGGACTCCAAAAAGTTTGCATGCTCCTCTAGTAATAGTTTGATATCTTCAGAGGGAACAACATGGTACTTTGTTGGACTAATTTCTACGTCTGAGTTTCCTTCCATAGTGGTTTCAAGGTTATCTTGGTTTTGCTATTGGAGTCACTTGTTCTCTTCTAATGCCAAGGCCATGTGTTTGTGGAGAAGTCCTAAATTTCGATGTAATTTGGCATTTATGGGCATTTGTGCTTCAAGCATGTTTTCTAAGTCCTTGACTACTTGATCAAGCCTCCAAGATACTGACTCTAACTTGCAGTCGCTAAGACTCTGCTTGGAAGGCAGCATTGCGCTCTTCAAATTGGTGGTATGCTAGTTGCAATTGGTGTACACACTGAATTAATGTATTAAACATATTATTTACATTATGAGATGTAGGGGAAATAGTGTGTAATGCAAAGGGAATGGGGTTGGGAATGGGGGTTGTGTATGTTGTGTCTACCAATGATGTGGTGATTGGTGAGGTTGGTGGGAGTGGGTGATGGTGGAAGAGTGGGGGGATGGGGCAGTGTTGTGGATGGTGAAATGTCCATAGGATTTGACAATGTGGTGCATGCAGGTGCTACCATGTACGTGGGGATGGTAGGTGAAGTGATCGTGGTGTGTGTGTGTCAAGAAGTGAGTGTGGGTGAGCGTTGTCCAAACAATTGCGTATTATGCTAGTGTAGAAAATCCTCCATGAATGAGACGTAGGGGGATGGGGTGATGGTTGCGACTATGATGTGGGAAAAGATTGAGGATGCAAAAGGGAAGTAAGGATTATGGGATGGGGTTACATGCAAAGTGGGGTAAGCTAGAAGACCAAGAATATCATCAGTGGGTCGGGGGTATCCTATAATGCTAGGTATTATGGGATGGCCAGTGATGGGGTCGGAGGACAAAAATGGCAAAGTGTACAAAGGATTGGTGATGGAAGAGAAGAGGGTGGCTTGAGAGGTTGGCTCACGGAAGGAGATGGATGTGGATGAGGTTGGAGTGTGGGTGATGGTAGTTGTTATGACTGCGGTTTGTTCAGTGGTGGGAGGCAATGGTGGTGGAGAAGGGGGAGATGGAGGGTCCAGGGGTGAGATGGGTGATGTCTGTACAAAAGTGTCAGTAGTGAGGTCAATGGTGGGGATGGGGGTGGGGGTGGGGGTAGTTGTGGGCTCTATGGTAGCAACAGGTTCGGTTACTGGTATTCGTATCTTCTTTCCTGCTCATAGTCATGTACCGACTCTACGCTGGTCGTATCAAACAGATTGTCAAACAGCGGTGTAGATAGCCTCTTGAACTCCTAAGCATTCGGACAGTAGTTGGAGGGAAGTGATGAATTGTGGGTCCACTCCCTCATTTGCTAATATGTGTTCTATTAGGGCTTGTCCTGATGCAAAGGAAAGTTTGTGCCTCTCCTGCACGGCTCTGATCATGTTGTATAACCTGTGCAACTAGGTTGTGTATGTAGGAGCATCTATGAGTTCTGGTACTCCTTGCTGCTCATCTCGGTATCTTTCTTCATGCCCTTCCTCGTCGTCTTTAGATTCTTCATCTTCTGCATCGTCTTCATCTTCTTCTTCCTCCACATCAATCGTGGTAATGGGTACTTGGGATGTTGTTCCTTGTAGTTGAGCTGCTTCCACTTGTTGATCTTCTTCTGCTTCAAGATTCACTTCCTATAAAATCTGCTCAAAGCCTTCGTTGGTGAGCTCTTTCAAGGGTGCTCCTCCGGGGAATTCTAGATACGTGGGAATGGGTGGAAATATGATATTTGGACCTTCAGAGCTTTTCCGGGGTAGTCGTAATATGAATGGCTTGATCCGTCGAGGTGGAGGGGTGACGTCAGGAGTTAGTGTTGCTCCACGAGGTTGAGCACAAGGCACTTGTACAGTTTTTCTCATCCTCGAAGGGGGTCCAGTGGAGGTTCGGCCTTTGAACTGCTGCACTCTGGTCCACATTAGGGCCCTTTGAATAGGAATGCCATAAGCTAAACATTTGTAAATGATTCTTGTCAAAGTGCAACATCCATACAAGACTGATTTATGTGGCCATATCTTGTGAGCAAGTGTATCTGGTCGATGATCCAGTGGGGTAGGTTGATGGTGGGGTTCTGTGTCTCTTCAAGGTGTAAGCTAAACCAAAGTTTCTTAGGTGACATGGTGAATCTATCTTGTGTTGGAAATGCAAAATGTTGCATGCACATTCTCAAGTGAACTGCGATGTTCGGTGTCATGGCCACCATGTTCTTGAGCTTGGTGAGGCTTTGATTGTTCATGTTATTGGGCACTAGGACCTCGTTCTCTATAGGTATATGCATACCTCTCATGTCTAGGGCCTCTTGCACTAAGTTGTTGGATAACTTAAACCTCTTTAGCTAATTTCCCCTTGTGAGAGATGGGAGTACAAATGTGTTCGTACCTTTAGGGTGCTTGCTCGGAGTCAAGGTGTTGATAAGATAGTAGCATCTCATGAAGTTAGGATTTGGGAGCTGAGCATCAAAGTATGCATCCAATCGTGCCTTCTCCCACATAGGGCGGAGTCCTTGTGCATTTTGTAACTTTTCAAATTCCCTTGTGAAAAAATGATACTTGCCCCACTTTCCATTGAATTCCAACTCTGCCTCCCAAAGGTATGATCCTTCTCCCAAGGGTCCTGCGACTTCACTAAACCAATGAGAATCTTTACCAACAGGCATCGTATGGCCGCTTGGAGGGTCCTGTATAGGTATAATCTGAATGTCTTTCAACTCTTCCAGTCTTTCAATCGTTTGAGGCATGATTGGTAGACTTTCCATTTCAACCACCTGCTAACTAGTTCCTGCCTGGGAGTTGGATCCTACTACATCAGCCATATTATGCTTATTTGTTGGGAGAAGAAATCCACATTAACATTGCATAGGAAACGAGATAATTTTGTGTTCCCTCTACAACACCAACATGCTATCAATGTGGTTAGGGTTAGTGAGATGTTTTATGTAACTGTGAGTGTTAGTTAGTAATTTGGTGGTTTGTCCCTAGATGCATATTCTGGATGTGCATTGTACTCAAATGCATCTACAACTATGCACAGTATTTTGCATGGTGGGGTTAGGTAGTTTAGCACAGAGTTTAACTCTCCAAATTGTAGGTGTGAGATAGTATCTTTCAGCTCTGCTGACTTTCTTTATGTTTTGGAATTATGTCTTTTTGGATTTGGGACTTTTTGGGTACCCATTTCCAAGCAGTCCTAGGTGTGATCTCCCGTTTGGAGTGTTGGAATGGAGATGTGTGTTTTGAAGTGCATGATGTGAATGATTGTGATCGCTGCTTCAAGCTTGTGAGCTTATGTGAAGCTACTTGAGCATGTAAGCAGGTCTTAGGCACCCAGATTTGTCATGCATTAGAGTCAATCTTCATCGATCGCTTTGGGACCCAAATAGAAATGGTCCGTGTTGGGAGATTCCTTGAATACTCCTTCTTTGTAGTTCTTGCTTGAATAGTTGGTTGGGTGCATCGTTGGGGTACTATCTCTTGGGCAGGGGGTTATTCACCCTTGCAGATCCAAATCTGCTTCATTGTTTGAGTCATCTTGCTTTTCTCATTTCATTGATGATGAGCATAGACAGTTTGCTTCGTCGACTTCTTGTGCTCCTTTGTCTGCTTTGTTCCGCTTGCTTTTGGAAGAGAAAGTAGTTCCATCTGATCCTTGATTTTTATACTAAGAACTTGCTCCTTCTGCATCACAGAGTTTTGGACAAGAACTATGTTGATGGGAAGCTCCACCTTGCCCATGCAAGGGGTTTCCACACCTCCCAATCCTATGAGATATGCCTCTATAGGATTGATGCTTAATTGCAATTCTTGACAATAAGAAAGTCTAATTGCACTAGTGGTTGCACCTGAGTCAATCAATGCTTTCACAGTCCTTGCACTTTCTCCTTGTCTTATCTCTAGGGTCACAAAAGGATGTCGGTCAAGTATTCTATTGGAATGTAGTCCTGATGCTTCACACATGGCCATGTGATATCTCGAAGCATCATAAACATTTGTCCTAGGCTGATCTATACCGTGTCTCCTCAATTTCATTCTTCGGATGTGTTCCAAGGCTTCTACATGTACTTCTTCTCGAATCTGTTTTTCTTCCTCTTTGCATTTCTTGGCCGTATTAAGTCAATTTAGCATTTCCTCTGTGAGGGGTCCTTGATATAATTTCACTCTGCATCCACTGATGTAATTAGGTAGGATATCACCTTTTAGAGTGGCTAATTGGACTGCTCCACTTGTTGAGATCCTATTGATGATCATAGGTCCATAGCCTCTTTTCTCCAACTTTCTTCCATGTTGCTTTAAGGTGTACACTAGGACTAAATCTCCCGCTTTCAAGCCTTATCCTTCACATGGTCATCAAAGTATGCCTTTTTTCTTTGCTTAGCTGCATAAATCCTTGCTGCTGGTCTCAATCTTGTTTCATCTAAGCATTCTAGATCAAAGATTCTAGATGAGAGCTCATGGCCGGTCCATTGATGCTCTTGTGCTACTTTCAGTATGGGTATCAAGAAGTCCAATGGTAGCACTACATTTTGGTCAAATACCATCTAAAAGGGTGTGGCTTGGAGTACCATTTTATAGGCAAATCTATATGCCCAAACAACATGGTGTAGCTATTTGTCCCAATCAGAGTTTTTATTATTCACCAATTTTGTCAACACATTACAAAGTATCTTGTTCGTGCTTTCAGCTTGGCCATTGGCTTGTGGGTGATATGGAGCCGACTTCTTGTGAACCATTGTCACTCTAGCACAATATCAAGTACCAACGTGAGGAGATTCACCTCATAAATGTCAATCCCCGGAGACGTGAGGACTAGTATGAAGACCGTGAGCAAGTGATGGCACCAATGCGTGAGTGAAAGCACACAAGCATGCACACACATACACAAACAAGCGCACAAATTAAGAACAAAGAGTGGAACAATGGAAGATCTTTGATCACAAAAGAATCTCTTACAAAGCTCAAATCTACAACAAGCTAACCTCAAAAATGAGCTCTCTAGCCCTTTTTATAGTTTTTTGAGTGGTTTTGGCCCTGTCCAGATCTAGTGTCCGACCTAGTTAAAAATTAGGTTCCAAGGCTTATATGGGGGCTCAAACGGAGTCTAAAAATCATGAAAATTGGTAGGATGATATTTCTAATACTCCTCAAGCTCAAGAATGCCTCGGCTTGAACAAAATGGAGTTGAAAAAATGAAAAATGGTATTTACAATGGTTTTTAGTGATAAAAATCACTATTTTTATAGGGATTTCTTCTGAAAATTTGACACGTGCTTCCTGGAGCTCCCTACATGCTCCTTCTTCTTGTGTGTTCACTTCCTTGATGTGCTTCCATGCTTGTGCTTGACCTTGAGTGTCCACACTCCTCCCCCTCTTGAGTCTGTCGTCCCTGACAGACCCTTGTTGTAGTGGTTGTTCAATGTAGTGCGTTGAGAGATGGTGTCCATAATGTATCAACAAGAGTGGTCCATCTTCCAAATGTAGAATGGTTGGTTGTCTAGTTCTTCAATTTCCTCAGCCATCCTTTGCAAGTTTTATTTCCTTTATATATACTTTTGCCTTGGATGCCCGCATGATGGGGTATTGGGGAGCTTCCCCAAAAATTGTTGGTTGCTCAAGAGAGGTTGTCAATGTTGATTTTGAGCAATTGTCGACTATGAATTACGCCATAGGTATTGTTGTCGTAGCTTGCATGTCCCTTGGATCTTCCAATCATGGCTTTTACAATGTTTATGCCAAGTACTTGTAACCCATAATGAAGGATGGGTAAGTGTGTTAGTGCATGGGTTGAAAAAAAAATACATAGGGCCGTGTAATGTGGCCCTATGTATGCATACTGGGGGAATGCATTGTAAATGATATGGTGCAAAAATGGGGTCTTGAGCAAAGTGCTCAAGGGTATGCTGACGAAGAGGTTTCCTAATCTACCATGGTCATAGTCTTATTACAATAGGCAATTCTTACCATGGTGAAGGGTCCATGGATCTTCACTCGTCGTGTTGTACTCCCATCATGTTGATTGACCATTGTCTTGTCTTGCTTGTTGATGGATGTCCTTATTGATGGGTCACTGAGGAGATTCTTCAAGCGCATGGTCATGTCTCCTCTCTTTGTCTTTTCTGCTTCCTCTTTTTTTCTTTTTCTTGCTTTCTTTCTTTTTCTTTTTCCTCCCTTCTCTTTTTTTTTCTTGGAACAATGGCATAAAACAAGAAGAAAGGTGTTAGCATCAATAAAATATTTTACATATGTCAGATGTGTTGTATGTGCCTAGGATTCTCAATTCTGTCTATGCACGGTTGTGTAATGTGGCCATATGTTGATGCATACTTTGCAAGTGCATGGCCTCAATAGTGCAAAAGACAAGGTTATGCCAAAGGCACATGGTTGTTCCACGTCAAGGCTTTCAATGTTCTTGCAGATGTTGATGCAGCCTTTGTTGGAGATATCCATTGGATGTGAAAAGGACAACAGATTTTAAGGACCCATTTTAGAATAGTGTTGGGCTGCGTACAAGTCCTTGTTGACTTCTTCATCTTTGGTTGGTTGCTTATATTTTGTACTGGTTGGTTCTTTGGTGTTGTGGATGCTACTGGTACCTTAGGCTTCCAAACCCATATCCTTGATGATTGGCTTCTTACTTTTGCCAAAGGGTTGAGTTTATCTTCTTTTGTTCTTTGTGCTCGGTTCTCACCCTTTTCTCTTCTTGCCATCTTTGTTGAGACCTTTTGCATGGTGGAGAGCATAGGCCTTTGTGCATGTAAGAGTGCCTTGGGAACCCACATATGTAATCGCCCTTGATGAGCTGCTGCTAATGTTTTTGGTACCCAAATTTTTCGGAGACCTTCTGGTTGAGCTAGTCCTGGTTGCTTGGTTCTTGTCTTTGCATGGTTGGCTTGCCTAAATGGAAATTGTGTTGGAAAAGCTGGTGGTTGCTCTCCTTTTTGTACCCAGATATGCTTCATACCCGAAACTACCTTCTTCTTGCACTCTCTTTGTCTACTTGATATAGTGGTTATCATGTACTGTTTCGCTTGCCTTTTTAGTTGAGTTGTTGTGATAGCATTAGTCTTTCTACAAGAGGAGGAGTCCGCTTGCCTTTGAGCCAGTTCTTCCATGATTGAGTTCTTCTGGAACATAGAGCTTTTGACACATACCACATCTTTTTTGCTATGATTAGTCCTAGAAGAACTAAGAGAATGTGTGACATCTGGATTTGTGAGCATGCAATTCTCTAATTCTAAAGTAATGCATTGTTCCTGTACTCAAACTTGAAGAAGTTGACTTCTTAAGTTCAAGTTGACTGCATGGTTGTAAATCCAATCTTCACCCAAGACAAGTGGCTCTATAAGGTCTTCATCGTGACACACTAGCATTTTGACTTTCATTGGAACATCTTGAAGGTAGATGGGAAGTTCCACCTCGCCCAAACAAGGGGTTTCCACACCTCTGTTAAACGGCCGCCGGACAAGGACAATTGTACTTAGAAAGAGGGCTTTAATGAAGAAAGAATCCAAGCGTTAGACGGCCGCCGAACAAGGACAAGAGTACGAGGATAGGGAGCTTAAATGAACAAAGAGAATCTTTCAGGGAACGCGCAGGTAACTGCAGAAGTGCGCACCCTTGTAAAAAATCCTCTATTTAAGGCAATGAAAAAAAGAGCAGAACAGCCCCTGTTTTTGGTGGGAATTGTAGTGTGTTGTCTGATTAAGTCTCGTTGAGATTGCTGTAACGGATTGTGTGCACGTATATGTTGTTGAAAGGGTAAGTTCTGCTTTGATCTGTTCCGTCTGTTCCAATGTCCCTGCTGCGTATCTGTTTGTGTGCGTAGGCGCGTTATAATGCAGTGTTACGAATCGATATTGTGTCGTAGAGATTCCGTCCGGTACTGCTTGAAGTGTTCCTGAACGTTGCTCAAGTTAGAACGCGTTGTTTGATAGTTCTTCTGTGGAGCTAGGAAGTGTGACGAACCAACACGGTTCGATTGTGTGTTACGAGTCTCTATAATTGACTGAGTCGGTATCATAATCTGTGTTAAGATTAGTACCGGTAATGTTCTGAATACGAGTAGAGTAATAAGAAGGTCTGCGACAAGTTACTGTTAGTAGGCATTTCGGCTTGAAGTCGGCACACGATAATCTGTAGAGTGACAAAGAGAACTACGTGGTGTATGCGTGTGAAGTTACCCAGAGTGCGTCTTGTGTATTGACTGTTGATCCGAACTACTGCTCGACTCCTATCGCAGGAATAGTCTGGAGTGTTGGATTCCAATACATTGATAGGCCTTGATTGACCAGAACAACTACTAAGCCAAGACACGCGAACAGGCTGACGGTCTAAATGTGAGTAGAACAGCGTCGGTTTATGGTTAGATGTTTAGTACGAGAAGATTGACTGTTCGAATCCGCGTGACTTTAAGGCATAAGGTCTAGTTGG
This sequence comes from Ceratopteris richardii, assembly GCA_020310875.1. Taxonomy (NCBI): domain Eukaryota; kingdom Viridiplantae; phylum Streptophyta; class Polypodiopsida; order Polypodiales; family Pteridaceae; genus Ceratopteris; species Ceratopteris richardii. Next base: position 72,287,337 of record CM035409.1, read on the forward strand.
TACACCTATCTGCCTTGAAGAAGTACGGCTTAGGTGATTTTTGTCATTGAAGTATCTTTTGGCACGTAGAATACGTAATCGGATTGCTACCCTCAGTCCTGAAGTTCTAATTCCAATACACTGAACAGTCGTCCATTGTTCAGGGACAAATACTGAGCTAAGGACGGAACGAAAGTAAGATTGTGTGTTAAATTGGGAAAATAGTACAGGGCCTCTGTCTAATAGACCCCTACCACTCCCAAGGACCCACGTGGCTAAGGGAAGGATTGCGGTTAGAAGTACTTGGCACCAATTAAACTTGAAGTATTTGAATCGGAAGTAAAGTAACCCATAAACCAGTAACAGTTTAACATTTAACATTTGGCGCCGTCTGTGGGAAGGTGGCATCAGGTTGCCAATTATCTGTGAACAGTAGCAGTAGCGTGCTGGCTGTTTGTTCAGAATCAACACTACGTTTATTGTTCGATTGACTGACGGTAGCAACAGAGCCAGATTGTTGCCAACTGCTCGGATAGTACTACTAAAGCAATGATACATGCCGGTTACTCGGTCTGGCGAAACGTATCCTAGGAACCATACGACTGGAACACGAAAAGTACTAAAGACAACCCCAGGGAAAGAAGGTATAACGCGATCTGATTCAGTGGTCGAGCAAGTTAAGGACGCTAGAATTAATTCCGGTAATATTCCGGTTGAACGATCAACGCCTTTGGTACATGCTGGTGTCACTTCGACCCAGCCTAACCAAAGTACGGTAATTCCAGAATCTATCAAGACACCGCTGGAGACCAGTTTAACAATCTTGGATAAAGATTCAGAGTTATCCACGATTAGACAAACTCTAGGAAAAGAAATCAGTAAAAGCAGAAAAACACTACAGTCTGGTACACTGTTAGTTCATTCCGATGATATTCCGGTGATAGAAACACCAACTAGCGGCCAAGGATTAGCATTTTTTGCGGAATCCTCAGCCAGACCCGCGTGTCTGGAAGAAAGATTTCGGATATTGGATATCCAGAAGGAAGCAGAGCTATTCGAAGCAGAGATCCGAAGTATCCTACGCAAAAACAGCACACCGGAAGGCACGCCATCCGGCGATCCAGATTCTGATAGTTCAACTAATCAACCTCAAGATACAGAAGAAGGACCGGATACACTCACGATGAACGGACAACAACAGCAACAACAGTTAGGCCAACCAAGGCCGCCTCCAACAGGAGTAACATACACGAAATTTGGTGGATTCCCAGGAGATGACCCAGATGCTCACGTACGCACTTTCGAGATTAGTTATGCAGTCCTCAACCATCCACCGGACCAGGCATACAAAGCCATTGTTTTTCAATCTACTCTGGTCAATGAAGCGGCTAGATGGCTTACGGAATACGACATTAATCATTTCGGTACCTATGATGCAGTACGAGATGCTTTTTTGCAACGATTTAGGCTAAAGAAGAATCCCGCCGAAATCTTTGAGTATTTACAGAACAACCGACAGAAGGCTAATCAGACTGTCCAAGAATATGCTACACTTTTTAGAACACACTTGCGACAGATACCACAGGCCCACGCCAACTTATCGGATGACATCATCACTCAGTGGTTTATCAATGGCTTAAACCCGCAATTGAAGCAGATCATGATTATCAGATGTGTTGGAGCAATGACATTGGATGCAGTCATCGCCATGGCTTTGCAACTGGAATCCAAGGTTGGTGGATTTTCAGAAGACTTGGAATGGTTGACAAACAAAAATATGACTGAAGATATAACCAGGCAAGTATACTGCACCACGTGCAAAAATTCAGGGCATACAAGTGCCAATTGTGCACTAAATCAAGCATTTTGCGCTATCTGCAACTCTGCCGGACACACCACCGGAAACTGTGTTTACAATGCCAGAATACAGGGAACAGCAACAGTCAATGCTGTTATTCAAGAACATGGACAGGCAGCGAATCACTATGTACCTCCGCAACTGAGAAACAATCAACCACAGGGATATCGAAACTACCGAGGACAGAGAAACAATAACTATAATGCAAACCGCTGGCAGAACGAACCACCACCGGAAAATCCCAATTTACCACCGCCATGCTGTCATTTTTGTGGTGAATTCGGACACATTAGAAGATATTGCAAGGACGCAGCTGAGTATGATCAAAGGAAGAAGGAGCGGCAAAACCCAATGGCCAACATGGTACAAATTACTCCGGTAGAAACGCAAACTGCTACAGTCCAGACCCGATCAGGTAAACAACTACAGCCAGCAGCAGAAGTATTTGAACCAGGGATACGAGAACAGCATAGGATGTATAACAAAGCTAGTCACTGGACCGCCACAGAACCACCAGTGTTCCCAGAACCCATTCCGGTGATTCAGACCTCGTCGACAAAGGAAAGAACACAACAAGAGGAAGCAGCAGCAGAACAACCATCAGCAGTAGACATAACAGCAAATACTTCGGCAACAGCAGAGACCTCAAGCTCAAAGGAGCAGGATAACCAATCTCAGCAGTCCTGGGAAATTTTATCCAAGGCATCTATCACTCTGCCTCTCGGCCAACTACTGGCATTAGTACCTGGTGTTCGACAACAGTTCCAACAATAGTTCAGTCCGGTACCTTCTTGTATTCCGGCGACAGCAGCAGTTCAACCAGAACCTGATTCTACGGTTGATCATTCAGTCCCCTTGATCACAGTATGGTATAAGAATCATAAGATTACGCAGGTATTGATTGATGGAGGCTCTGGTGTCAACATTGCAACTACAGCCTTATGCAATAGGCTAGGATGGACCGACATTGAACCAGTTCAATTTTTTGTCAGAATGGCGGACCAATCTAGAGTCCATCCCGTAGGACTTGTACAGAATGTACCCATTACTCTACAGGGTACGACTTTCAAAATGACTTTTGTTATACTAGATTTGCCCGAATCCACTTTGGATTACAACCTTCTTTTCGGCCGACCTTGGCTGAAGCATGCAAAGGTAATACAGGACTGGTCTGCGCAAGAGCTCACATTCAAGGATGCCAATCAATATGTGGTAAAACTAGATGCTATACAACCCTGCGAACCTCACGCCAGACCCTATCTTGCTGAACCAGTTCATATGTTAGATGGACTATCAGATGATGAAGAAGAGCAATTTCTGAAGAGTAACGCCGATTTAATGTCTCTAGGAACTGTTGATCTACAGTCCGTCATCGATAACTGGAACACTTCAGTTTGTGCAGTAGTAGCTATCACCGAAAAGTCTGACCAAGCAGATATTGAATTACAACCACTATTCAAGCCAACAGAGGATACAGAGAACCCGCAACAATTTTATGTCCCTGAAGACCAGCTGATCACGTACAATCTTGGAGACAAGGACCATCCTCGACCTGTAAAAATAAGGCAAAACTTACCGGAAATCTTTCAGGCTAATTTGATTCAGCTTCTTTGCGAATTCTCAGACGTCTTTGCGTGGGATTACAAAGACATGAAAGGATTAGATTCGAGCATCTATCAACATAGAGTTATGTTGAAACCGGAAGTTAAACCAAACAAACAACCCAGCTACCGGATGAATCCCAATTATGCATCACAGGTAAAAGCCGAGCTTGACAGATTATTAAAAGTGGGGTTCATCGTACCAGTAGAGCATGTTGAATGGATCTCACCAATTGTGATTGTACCAAAGAAAAACAAGCAATTACGAATCTGTGTGGATTACCGAAAATTAAACGCAGCAACAGTACCAGACCCGTTCCCTATCCCTTTTTTGGATACCATGCTTGATAGAGTCGCAGGTCATGAAATATATTCATTCTTAGATGGATATAGTGGTTACAATCAAGTCAGAATGGCTGAAGAAGATATACCAAAAACTGCTTTCATTACCAATTGGGGTGTCTTCGCCTGCACCGTAATGTGGTTCGGATTAAGAAATGCACCAAGCACATTTCAAAGATGTATGCAGGAGATATTTTCTCCTTATCTCACTTCATTCATGCAAGTATATCTTGACGACTTCTCAATCTTTGGGAAGATGATAGCACATTTAAGTCATTTACGATGTTGTTTTCAGAAGTATAGAGAATATAGACTCTGTCTTAACCCAAACAAATCCGTGTTTGCGGTTTCGTGTGGCAAACTACTTGGGCATATTGTATCTGCTCAAGGTATCCGAGTAGACCCAGATAAGATTTCGGCAATTTTAGAAGCCCCGGTACCCGCAACTCCAAAAGAAGTAATGCGTTTTATGGGTCAAATACGGTGGCATGGCAGACACTTACGGTGGCTTGCTCACCTAGCAGTACCACTAAACAGGCTAATCACAAAAACTCCCCGACAGTTTAAATGGCCTGAAGAATGCCAAACTACATTTGATCGGCTCAAGTATCTCTTGACGCAAGCCCCAATTTTACAACCACCGGACTGGGACAATCCGTTCCATGTTTTTGTCGACGCTTCAGATATTGCAATTGGCAGTATTCTGATGCAGCAATCAGGTAAGTGGTTTCGCCCTGTTTATTACGCCAGTAGAAGGCTTGCACCGGCAGAAAAGAACTATTCCACTACTGAAAGAGAATGTCTAGGATTGATTTACTCAATCAAAAGGTTCAGACATTATCTACTAGGCCGGAAGTTTACCTTTCATGTGGACCATGCTGCCCTTGTTTATCTAGTAAGACAGCAGCATTTAGGTGGACGATTAGCACGATGGGTGCTACTTTTACAAGAATTCGACTATGACGTCATTCACCGACCCAGAAATGCACATGCCCTAGCAGATTTCTTATCTCGCCTGGATTCCGGTGAAGCTCCGATAGGCATAGATGACACGACTCCTACGATTTATAATGTTGAACCACTATCCGATGAGATGGCCACCTACAAGCACCATCTACATACTATGATCAGATTCTAACTTTTCTCACCGAAGGACGCTTACCAGCCGAGACTGCCAAGGCAGTTCGAAAAAAAATTGCAGTCTTTAGTCGCCGATTCCGGATAGTTGCTGGAGAACTATATTATGCAGATCATACCGGAATCCTACTTCGCTGTATTCCACCACATGAGGTTAATTCAGTTATCACTTTGGCTCACTCAATTCCTCCCGGTGGCCATTTTGCAGTAGACTTAACCCACCGGAAAATTCTGCAAGGAGGTCTCTGGTGGCCAACGATGTACAGAGATGTCGCACAGTTTGTTAAACAATGTGATACTTGTCAACGAACTGGTCAGCCTTTACAACGGCATCTTTTTCCTCTGCAACCCATCTTACCATTAGAACCTTTCCAGAAATGGGCTCTAGATTTTATCGGGCCAATTACACCTCCAGCCGTATCTAGTAACAATCGATACATACTGACTTGCACAGACTACGCAACTAGGTGGGCAGAAGCCTGGGCTTTACGGTCCGCTACAGCGGTTACGGTAGCAAAATGTCTACTCACGGATGTCTTCCCACGATTTGGCTTACCCCTGGAAATTGTCTCAGATCAAGGCACTCATTTTGTAAACAATCTAATGAAGGCCCTTACACAATCATTCCAGGTCACACATAAATTTAGCTCTCCTTATTATCCACGTGCCAATGGATTGGCCGAAAGTACAAACAAATCACTGTTGAATATCCTCCGAAAATTGATCATGGAAGCACCGGAAAGATGGGATCAACTACTACCTGCAGTATTATGGGCATACCGGACTACATATAAGGTAACAACAGGCTTGACACCTTTCAAACTAGCTTATGGCTTAGAAGCAATAGCACCCATGGAAATAGTCATCCCAAGTCTGCGTGTAGCAATCACTCAAAAGATGCTACCGGAATATTCGCTGACAACACGAATGGACGCACTCAGAGAACTTGATGAGCACCGATGGCTCAGTTTTTTAACTATGCGCGAAGTACAACTAAGGCAAGCCAACACACACGATCGATATTTGAAGACTCCAATCTTTTCGGTAGGCCAGCTTGTACTCTTCTATAACGCAAAATCGGATAGAGCAGCAGGAAAATTCAAACTACGATGGTTCGGCCCTTTCAAGATCGCAGAACAAATCGGTCCTGCAACTTTTCGGTTGACTACGTTGACCGGAAATCCACTTCCAAAGGTAATCAATGGGTCGAAGCTGCGGCCGTATTATCCCACTACTAGTACGCATTAAATTATTCGGCGAAGAACCGCGTTTTGTATAAATTTTTGCGTTTTTCTTTTTCTCCCTTTTTAGTCGTGTTTTGTACAAATCTTTATGTTACCAGCCGCCCCTCCCTACCGGTCACTCAAGTACGCACGCCAGCATGCAAACAGTATCATTCCCGCACCGCACAATGATACCCACCCCCCCCCCTTCCCACCCCCATCGTGTTCTCCTTATTTAACCCCCTCGGTTGTGCCAAAAACGCTATTGTGTTCTCGAGATTATACGTATTATCCCTGTCCCCTGTGTTGACTGTAAGTGTGCTTGTAAACACCATGGAAGCGCTAGCCAACTATGCTGCTTTCCGTGATGGTATCCCTACAGACGTAGGCGAATATCTGCGGTGTAGAGGGTTGGCCAACTTCGCTGAATTGCCTTGGAACTCAGTGGAAGCCCATCCCTTCTCTGCGCAGATCATCCACGCCATCGCCCAATTCCCCATCACCGAACGACAGTGGGTCTTCCCTTCCCTCCCATATAGAACCGTCATCACCTTCGAAGCCTTCTCTGCAGCCTACCGCCTCTCCCCGCAAGGCCGCGAAAATGGCCCTAGCATCCCTGTCGCTCGCATGACCGAACTCTTCCCCCGCTCCTCATCAAACGAATATGCCATTCTCTGCCGCCCGGAACCCGAACGATCCGCTCTACAGTTCCTCGTAGTAATCCTCAACCTGCAAAAATGAACATACGGCATCTCTCGCCCCTTCTATTCCGCCTTGGAGTTAGCCGCCCGCGAACCCGTGAACTTTGCCTCTTACTTCTTCCACCGAATTCATAAGGAATGCGTAGCTATAGTAAAACAACTCCAAAAGGGCACCTCTCCGCGCTCTCGCCTTCCCCACATAATCTCATTCCTCTTCCCAACCATTCTCGCCGCACAACCCCCACCCACAGGCCCAGCACTTAGGCACGAAGAATCAGCACAACCGCTTGATGAAACTGACGAAGAAGACGAAGAAATCAATCAACTCTTCCGCACTAAGCGAATCCGGATCAGCTCTTTAGAAAGCGAAGTCCAAGGATCCGCCGAAAAGAAACAAGACACCGAAGAGGACAAACAAGAAGAAACATACCACGACACCGCCACTTCAATACACAACGACATCTCGACGGAGCAACAAGACCAGCAAAACCAAGCAGAGACAGAGATAGTGTCCACCGAAAAGGAATCCGAGCATCAACAGGACGAACCGGAATCTGCCACACAAGCACTGGATAAACTCATCGCAGCCATCAATCATACAGAAACCGAACAACAGACAGTTGCCAAGGTAACCACGACTGACACTATTCTTCCCCCACCACCTGTCAACCCCGACCTCCCACCGGAACCACCCTGCCATCCCGGTTCTGAACCTACACCATCCTCCTCTTCCTCCCCTAACTACTCTCCGCCAAACTCCCAGAACCTACTCACCGATACGTCCTCTCAGCCTCGTCAACCACCACCACCACACAACATATTTTCGGAACTAGCCTCCATGGGGCAGTTCCTCATGCATTTATCACACCAGCTGCCAGCACAGTTTAAGGAAGCCACGGACAATCTGAAGGCAGAATACCAATATAAGGTCGACGTCCTGGAAGCTGACATCACCCCCCTCCAGGAAGAAATCGAAGCCATAAAGACTGAGAATCATCAGCTACAGACACAGTTAGCAGAACTCCAAGCAAAATTTTCGGCAGAATAGACTCTAGTAGAGCAAAGAGATGCAGCCCTCGAGCAAGTTGCAGCCAAAGAACGACTCCTACACGCCGCACATGAAGAAATCCGAGCCCTGAAGACCACCCTCCACGAACACGAAGATATCAATGCCTCTCTCGAAGAGTTGGTCGCAGAGACAAAGATTCAATTGCAGGAGACCATCAAGAAGAATCAGGACCAACAGAAAGAAACGGAACAAGTCCAAGAACAGTTACGACGAGCCCAAGAATGCGCAGATGAGGTTAACAGTATCCTAAAACGCCAACTGATACGGGAAGGCCAATACCTAAAGGATATCGACAAGACGCGCAGAGACCGAGATGCATTTAAGAAAACTCTCGATTTCCAAACCCAGCAGTTTGAACGCCTAGACAACCAAGTGCGCAACCAGAAGGAGTATATTACAGAGATGAAGACCAAACTGACCGAAATGCAGACAGCCCGAGATGCGGCATTAGCTAACGAATTTTACTTACAAGAGGCTTTCCTTCAAACCCAAACCGAAATTTTGTTAAATCAAGCCATAGCCCTTAGTGCAGTAAGAACCGACGCCCAATTACTAGAACCCACCACCTTAGTACAGATGTTAGAAACCCTCAAAAAGAAAATTACCCGAACATTTAGGCTTGCCCGAAGTATGTACTTAGAAGGACTAGTATCCGAACCATAGGAACCTGCGGGTTCAAGTCCACCGTGCGTGCCAAGTGTTAAACGGCCGCCGGACAAGGACAATTGTACTTAGACAGAAGGCTTTAATGAAGAAAGAATCCAAGCGTTAGACGGCCGTCGAACAAGGACAAGAGTACGAGGACAGGGAGCTTAAATGAACAAAGAGAATCTTTCAGGGAACGCGCAGGTAACTGCAGAAGTGCGCACCCTTGTAAAAAATCCTCTATTTAAGGCAATGAAAAAAAGAGCAAAACAGCCCCTATTTTTGGTGGGAATTGTAGTGTGTTGTCTGATTAAGTCTCGTTGAGATTGCTGTAACGGATTGTGTGCACGTATATGTTGTTGAAAGGGTAAGTTCTGCTTTGATCTGTTCCGTCTGTTCCAATGTCCCTGCTGCGTATCTGTTTGTGTGTGTAGGCGCGTTATAATGCAGTGTTACGAATCGATACTGTGTCGTAGAGATTCCGTCCGGTACTGCTTGAAGTGTTCCTGAACGTTGCTCAAGTTAGAACGCGTTGTTTGATAGTTCTTCTGTGGAGCTAGGAAATGTGACGAACCAACACGGTTCGATTGTGTGTTACGAGTCTCTATAATTGACTGAGTCGGTATCATAATCTGTGTTAAGATTAGTACCGGTAATGTTCTGAATACGAGTAGAGTAATAAGAAGGTCTGCGACAAGTTACTGTTAGTAGGCATTTCGGCTTGAAGTCGGCACACGATAATCTGTAGAGTGACAAAGAGAACTGCGTGGTGTATGCGTGTGAAGTTACCCAGAGTGTGTCTTGTGTATTGACTGTTGATCCGAACTACTGCTCGACTCCTATCGCAGGAATAGTCTGGAGTGTTGGATTCCAATACATTGATAGGCCTTGGTTGACCAGAACAACTACTAAGCCAAGACACGCGAACAGGCTGACGGTCTAAATGTGAGTAGAACAGCGTTGGTTTATGGTTAGATGTTTAGTACGAGAAGATTGACTGTTCGAATCCGCGTGACTTTAAGGCATAAGGTCTAGTTGGTACACCTATCTGCCTTGAAGAAGTACGGCTTAGGTGATTTTTGTCATTGAAGTATCTTTTGGCGCGTAGAATACGTAATCGGATTGCTACCCTCAGTCCTGAAGTTCTAATTCCAATACACTGAACAGTCGTCCATTGTTTAGGGACGGATACTGAGCTAAGGACAGAACGAAAGTAAGATTGTGTGTTAAATTGGGAAAATAGTACAGGGCCTCTGTCTAACAGACCCCTACCACTCCCAAGGACCCACGTGGCTAAGGGAAGGATTGCGGTTAGAAGTACTTGGCACCAATTAAACTTGAAGTATTTGAATCAGAAGTAAACTAACCCATAAACCAGCAACAGTTTAACATTTAACACCTCCCAAACCTATGAGATAGGCTTCTATGGGCTTGATGTTCAATTTTAGGTCTTGGTAGTATGAAAGTCTAATTGCACTAGTTGTTGCACCTAAGTCAATCAAGGCTCTCACAATCCTTACACTTTTTCCTCGTCTACCTCCACAGCCACAAAGGGGTGTCAATCAATTATGCGAGAAGTAATTATGCCCAATTTTTGGCACATGTCCATGTGATATTTTGGAGCTTTCGGGTTGACATCTAGGCCTAGTCGCCTTAACTTATTTCGCCTAATGCGCTCCCTAGCCTCTGCCTATGCTTCTTCGCTGACCCTCAACTCATCTTCTTTTCGCTTCTTAGCAGTGTTGAGTCTCATTAACATATCCTCTGTAAGAGGTTCTTGATATAGTTTGACTCGGCATCCACTAATATAGTTTGGCAAGATGTCACCTTCCAAAGTGGCCAATTGAACCGCACCACTAGTGGAAGTTCTATTAATGATCATGGTTCCATACCCTCGTTTCTCCAATTTAGGGGCATGTTGCTTTAGTGTATAAACCAGCACTAGATCTCCTTCTTTCAATCATTTATCCTTTATATGGGCATCAAAGTATGCCTTTTGCCGTTTCTTTGCAGCATAAATGCCTGGTGTTGTTCGTAGCCTCGTCCATCTAAGCGTTCTAGATCAAAGATCCTAGAGGACAACTCGTGTCCATTCCACTCGTGCTCTTGTGCTACCTTTAAAGTTGGGATTAGGAAGTCTAATGGTAGCACAGCATTCTGTCCAAAGACCATCTCAAATGGTGTGGCATTGAGTACCATTTTGTAGGCAACTCGATAAGCCCAAACAGCATGATGAAGTTGTTTGTCCCAATCAGAGCCTTTATTATTTACCACTTTTGTCAACACATTACATAGGATCTTATTTGTGCTCTCGGTTTGTTCGTTAGCTTGTGGATGATAGGGGGCAGACTTCTTATGTATTACCAAGAATTCTTGGAGAAGGTTTTCAATAACTTCGTTCAAGAAGTGTGTACCTCTATCACTTACTAACTCTATTGGTAGTCCATATCTCGTGAACACATTCTCAAATAAGAACTTTGTCGTCGTTTGAGCATCATTCTTTGTTGTGGCTTTTACTTCCACTCACTTTATAAGGTAATTTATGGCTACAATGATGTACTCTTCATGGGAGTTTCTAGCTGGGGGGTTAATGGGACCAACGAAGTCTATACCCCACTTCAAGAATGCAAGTCCTCCCATCATTGGTCTCAAAGGCATCTCATATTTTCTTATCGGATATTGTGCACATTGGCATGTGTCACATTTCTTCACATAAGTATGTGCATCCATATGAAGAGTGGGCCACCAAAGTCTTAAGAATGGAATGGTCTTAATTACTCGGTCAGGCCCAAAGTGCCCACCTACAACACTGCAATGTGTAGTTTATAAGACTTTCAAGTAGTCTGATTCATGAATGCACAATCTTAGGTAACCATCTTTGCCTCTCTGATATAGGTTGTCTCCTACTAAGGCATAGTCCTGAGCCTCTTGCTCCATGCTTTGTTTTCTTGCTAGACTAGCCTCGCTAGGTAGTGTTCCTGATCTCATAAATTCTACCAATGGAGCACTACAATCTGGAATAGTGACACATGATAAAGGGTAGCATGCTCCATTGGGAATCTCTCTTTGCACACTGGACAATTCTTAATCCATTCATTTATTTCTTTGTCCATACTAGGCCAATACACTCCTAAACATTTTAGATTTTGCAATGTTCGTTGTTTAGAATAGTGATTTCCTAGCAATCCTTCATGGGCTTGTTGCAACCAACTGCTATGTTCATCGTCTTCAACACAACAAGCTAATACACCCTCTGTATCTTATTTGTACATGCTTCCTGCCAATATTTGATATTTTTGTGATTTTACAATTTCTTCTCAGTTTGTTTTTACATTCTTGTTTGCGGGTCCGAAGGTCAAGACAGGTACCAACTTATTTGCGATTTAGGAACAGCTTCTAAATTGAACAAATAAGCATCGGGCAATTCCTCAGACACTCCTTCCATGGCTCGCCTGAAGTCATGCAAGAAAGATGGTCTGCCCTGAGGTGGGTTCTACCTTTCCGAACAACCACTTCAAAGTCATATTCCATTAGTAAGAGAAACCATCTTACTAAGCATCCTGTATTGCAAGGTTTATTGACCAAATATAATAAAGCTTGCTGATGAGTGAAAAACTTAAACTTGTTGGCCAATAAGTAGTGTCTAAACTTCTTCACAGCATATACCATGCCTAAACCTTCTCCCTCAATTGTGGTATAGTTTCATTCAGTGGCATTCAATTGCCTGCTAGCATATGCTATAAGCAAATCTAAATTTTCTTCACCTATTGGTTGTGACACCACACATCCTATTGAATAATTGGATGCATTCACGTGGACATGGAATGGCTTATTCCAATCAGGAGTGGTCAATACTGGTGTTGTGCACAAACGTCTCTTTAGTTCATTGAAGGAATTTTTGCATTCATCGTTCCACTCAAAGTGTGTTATAGCAAGGCATAAAGAGGTTTGGCTATGATTGCATACATGTGGATGAACCTATGGTAATATCCACAATGGCCCATAAAGGCTTGTATCTCCTTAACGTTCTTTGGCCTCGGCAACTCTGCTATGGCTCTTACCTTGTCTTCATCTATTGATATTCCATTCTTAGAAACAATGTGACCTAAGATTTTTTACCTTGTCTTACCATGAACACACACTTCCCGGGGTTCAGACACACTCGATATTCTCTACACTTGTTGAAAATATGTCTGAGCTCATGGATGTAATATCTTCTTTCTTGGGAATGAGCACATAAATCATCCGCATATACTTCTAGGCTCGTTCACAAGAACTCCTTGAAGACATGACACATGAGCCTTTGGAATGTTGCAGGTGCATTGGTGAACCCAAACGGCATCACGTGGAATGCAAAGATTCCCCACTCTATGGCAAAAGCTATTTTGTGTTGATCTTCTGGGGCAATGGCTACTTGGTTGTAACCTGAAAATCCATCAAGGAAGCTATAAACTTCCTTGCCTGCAACATGCTCCAATAGATGTTCAGTGATTGGAAACAGAGAACTATCTTGAATCGTAGCAGCATTAACTTTTTTAAGGTTAATGCACACTCTCAACTTTCCATTCTTCTTGGGTACTACTACAATGGGGGACACCCATTTAGTATGCTCAATCTTGTAGATGAATCCAGCTCCAATGAGTCTATCAATGTCTTCTTTTATTTTAGCTACATAAGTGTCATTATATGTGTAGGGCTTTTGTTTGGTGGGTTTGGCGTCCGTAGTCATGGGGATCGTATGAGAGAAAATTTTCGGATCTACTCCCTTCAAGTCTCTATAGTGCCACGCAAACACGTCCCTATATTCCCTTAATAGAGCTACAAGATCTACTTCTTCTTTTGCACTTAGGTCATCTCCTATGTATGTACATCTCTCTTCATTCTCCTCAATGGTTACAACAATTTTTTTGGTCTTTTCTTTATTATCATATGCTTCTCCTATTATCGATAGCCTCTCTCTTAGGAATTCGTACCAAAATTTTTCGATCTTCAACTTCATACTTCTTGAAATTTTCTTGTACCTCAAATAATGATTCCTCCTCTTCTTGTTTCACTACTTTTCTTTTCTTTTTCTTTTCTTTTTCTTTTGACCTCCTTCACTTCCATCCTTTGAATTTACCGTTTTAATGCTTGTGAGATATTCTTCTTCTTGTTGGTTAAATATTCCTACATCTTCTAGATAGTGCTTCTCTGAATTAAAGCAACTATCCATCACAAACACAGAGATGTCATAACCCTCCTCATCACAATGAGGTGTCCACTGTTCTTCATTGCTAGCAATGTCCATGGTGGCCAAGATCTCTGCCCAACCATGAGGCTCAAATTCCTCATCTGGAAAGATCATTGGTGTATGGGCTTGGTCTTTAATTGGTCTATCTCCTAGAGAAGTTCCTTCTTCTCTCTCTTTTAGGCGTCTTTCCTCTTCCTTTGCGACCTTGCACATCCACAAATGAGTATCTTCATGCATCCAGGATGGGTCAGGCGAACTTCCAAAATGCACAGAGATAGAATCTTCTTTTGCTTTGTGGATAGGATTCCATTGTAGGGGTGGTACATCTCTGAAGCTATAATCCTTCACATTGACCTTGGTGGTGACCCCTAAGTGTTGTAGGTACAAGGAGTTGGTTCCCCAATCTTGTACTCTTTGCATTTTTTGTAGGAAGGGTCTTCCTAGGATCACCTCGTAGACATTATTTTTTTCAAAGTCACATATGGCAAATGTGTGTTCAAACTCTATACCACAAGTGGTTAGAGTTATCCCTTCGTGCAATCCTAGTCTTTCAAAATCATTGTCGGCCATTTGTCGCTTCATTCTAGTTGGTCTTAATGTGGGTTTGCCCCATTGTTTCCACAAGGAGGTGGCCGCAATAGCAACAGCCGCACCTGAATCTACGATCGCTTTGGTTGTGTAACCTTGGTAGGTGATGGGAAGATAAGTATTACCTTCTTCACCTTCACTCATGTCCCCTATTTTATCTAGAGGTATCTCTGGAACTTTTTGCTTAGAGCGTGCTTTTGGCATATTGGAATCAAGTTCTGGAACCTGATCCTTCAGATGATTCCATAAGGTTTTGCTTTGAGCAAATCTTCTACGGTGAGATGACATTGAACCTTAGTGTTCTTCATGACATCAGTGTTCCTTGGAACCACTGAGTCTTCGTTTCTTACTAGTATTGTGGGAGCTCTAATCTAGAAAGATTTAGATTCCCATGGGCCTATGAATTATGGCAACTCTTGTAAAGAATTAGATTCAAAATATAATCTTTCATCTTCTTGTTGCTCTATTTGGTCTCCATAGATAGACGGAATGTCTTGGGGAAATTGAGCATGAAGATCATCAATTTCAGGAATAGGAGGGGGATTACCCTTCTCCTTAGCCCATTTCTCTTCTTGTATTTCCCGCAAGAACTCTTGAGAGTACTGTTGAATTGAAAGAGGTGCTCCCTCATCTATGGAATCAAGAACATACGCTTTCCTTGGTGGAGAGTTTTCTCTTTCAACAACTGATTGAGCCTGTGGAGATAAAGAAACATGTTGTTTGTTTACCGAGTGCTCTAATCTTTCTAGTAAGCCCTGCAAATGCAAATCCGATTTGATAGAGTTTGTCTGATTGAACGATTGACTGGTCTCGAGCATAGCCTGAGCTAGCTCTACCATTTTCATGCACATTTTTGTATGTTCACTCTCTAAGTTTACTCTAGGGTAACTCTTGTCTAGGTTTGCTGTTGTTGGCCCTTCTTGAAGTCGAGCATGGTAGCCCTTGAACATCATGTCCAAGCCTTTTGGGGTTGGATCTGCTAAAACAGACCTTGGTTGTGGTTTATTTATCAACGCACTCTGAAAGCTCATCGGAATCCAACCGAGATAGAAAGTCAGCAAGGGTGTGTGCTGACCCTGGTTGATGTACAATGGAGCAATCAAATTCTTGAAGCAGCAAGACCCACCGTGCTAATTGTCCTCCCAAATGTTGTTGTCGCACAAGATACACCAATGCTGTATGATCTATGTGGAAGGTGAAGCGTCCGCCCAACAGATAATGTTGAAATTTTTTCACAGAATATACTAAGCCAAGACATTCTCGTTCAGTAACGGAATAGTTACGCTCTGTCGGGGCCAATCTGCGGCTTGCATAATATACGAGACGAAACCATTTATCCATCTGTTGCATCAGTACGCTACCAGTGGCACTGTCAGAGGCATCCACAAAGACATGAAAGGGCAATTCCCAATTGGGTCCTTGTAAAATGGGAGCCTGAGTTAACAATGATTTCAGTCTATCAAAAGAAAGTTGACACTCTTCGGTCCATTCAAACTGCCATGGGCTACTGGTTATCAATCAATTAAGTGGTATGGCCAGATGAGCAAGCCAACGCAGATGTCTCCCATGCCACCAAATTTGGCCCAAAAACCGCATCACGTCTTTAGGTGTCTTAGGAGCAGGAGCCTCCAATACGGCCTTCACTTTGTCTGGATCCACCTGAATGCCTTGTTTTGAAATAACATGTCCGGGCAGCTTGCCACAGGATATAGAGAATACCGATTTATTCGGGTTCAGACACAAGCGATATTCCCGACACTTTGAAAAACAACACCGTAAATGGTACAGGTGTGCCGACGTATCACCGAATAACGAGAAATCATCCAGATACACTCTCATAAATGTGGTGAGATAAGGGGAAAAAATTTCTTGCATGCAGCATTGGAACGTACTGGGAGCATTGCGCAGTCCAAACCACATTACGGTACACGCATAGACACCCCAGCTTGTAATAAAGGCAGTCTTGGGTATGTCTTGCTCTACCATTCGGACTTGATTGTAACCACTGTATCCATCTAGAAAGGAATACATCTCCCGGTCGACCACTTCGTCTAACATGGTATCCAAGAACGACAATGGAAACGGATCAGGTACAGTTGTGGCATTGAGCTTTCGGTAGTCCACGCATATCCGTAGCTGCTTGTTTTTCTTCGAAACTATAACAATGGGAGAGATCCATTCTACATGCTCAATTGGCACAATAAATCCCACCTTCAACAATCGATCAAGTTAAGCTTTAACTTGAGCGGCATAGTTAGGATTCATCCTGTAACTAGGTTGTTTAATGGGTCTCACATCCGGTTTCAGCACCACTCTATGTTGGTAAATCCGCAGGTCCAAGCCCTTCATGTCCCTGTAATCCCATGCAAACACATCCGCGAACTCTCGTAGCAGCTGCAACAGGTGCTCCTAGAAAGTCTCGGATAGTTCGGCCTTTATTTTTACGGGTCATGGGTTGGTTTGGTCACCTAAATTCCAGGTGATCAGCTGATCTTCTGGTACATAGAACTGTCGGGGCCTTTCCAAATTGTCTCGGGATTGGAGAAATTGCTGGAGCATCGACTCGTCCAAGGTTTGTTCTGTACTCAACTCGTGCTCACCTGTCAGAGGTACCACCGTGCAGGCTACCGGACTCCAGTTATCAGCAACCGTTTGTAAATCTACAGTGCCAAATGCCATCACATCCTTGTTGGCCTTAAGGAAAGTCTCCTCTTCATCATCGGAGAGACCATCCAACATGTGTACAGGCTCCGCTAAATATGGTCGTGCATGTAAGTCACAAGATTTCATGTCATCCAACGGGATAACATATTTCCGGTGATTATTTTTAAAGACTAATTCATGCGCTGACCAGTCTTGCACTACCTTAGCTTGTTTTAGCCAAGGACATCCAAAGAGCAGATTGTAATCCAAGCTCCATTCATGTAAATCCAGCACAACAAAGGTCATTTTGAAAACAAAACCTTGTAGAGTGATCAGAATATCTTGCACCAAGCCCACCGGATGGACTCGAGATTGATCAGCCATGAGTACAAAGAATTGAACAGGTTCAATTTGCGTCCACCCGAGTCGTTTGCAAAGTGTTGTTGTTGCAAGTTGACACCTAATCAATTAGGAATCATGTGATTTTGTGGTTTTTGTACCATATCGTAATCAGTGGTACCGTATGATCCACCATTGGGTCCAATTCCGGTTGGATTGTGGCTGTTGTAGGAGCACTCGAGGGTCCTGGACTGACCTGCTGCTGGAAATGTTGACGCACTCCCGGGACCAAAGCCAATAATTGACCCAAGGGCAATGTAATTGATGCCTTGGACAGCACATCCCACACTGAATCAATTTTGGCTATTTCCGATATGGTCTCCGGTGTGGACTCCGGTACTGTATGAGTCCAATTTCACCCTTTTGGTACTTCCGGCAGTATACTTTGTTGCATCATCGAAACTAGGTTAGGAAATATGGATTGTTCCTACGTAGCCCACTTGCTTGCCCTTGTGAACACCTTCTGTTGTTCACGAATTCCTGGTTCAAAGATCTCCATAGCTTGTTGTAATTGTTTTACGGAGCGTGTTTGGACCACTACTGCTTGCGTGTCTACTGCCAAAATATACACCATATTCACCATTGGATGTTGTCGTTCCTTTTTCTTTTTGTCGTACTCGGCTGCATCTTTACAGAACCTTTGAATATGCCCAATTTCACTACAAAAATGACATTTAGGAGGTGGAGGAGATGTGCCCTCTCTTGATGGACCTGCATTCCATGGAGCTTGTCCAAAATTATTTGATCGTCCACCTCGATAATTCCTGTATCCCTGGTATGGGGTATTCCGTATCTATGGTGGTACATAATGGCTGGCCGATTGCCCTTGTTCCTGAATGATGGCATTAACAGCTGCTCGGTTTGTACCTTGGCATTATATGGGCAAGTCTCCGTAGTGTGGTCTGTTGTGTGGCAAATTGCACAATACAGTTGGTTCAGCGTGCATGTTGAACTGTTGTGCCCTGGATTTTTGCATTTGGTACAGTAAATTTGTTTCAAAGGATCCTCGTTGGATTGTTGGGATGCTTTCAGCCACTCTAGGTCTTCAGTGAATCCGCCCACTTTGTTTTCTAATTGTAATGCCATAGCAATTACGGCATCCAAAGTCATTCCACCGACACACCGTATGATCATAATCTGCTTCAATTGGGGTTTTAATCCATTGATGAACCACTGCGTAATAACGTCATCTGGTAAATCAGCATGCATAGGTGGCAACTGCCGTAAATGAGTTCGAAATAGTGTGGCATAATCCTATACATTTTGGTGTGGTTTTTGCCTATTATTCTGTAAGTAGTCAAAAATTTTGGCTGGGTTTTTCTTTAGCCGAAATCATTGCAGAAATGCATCCTTCACATCATCGTACTATCGAAAAGTAGTTCAAATCATATTCAGTTAGCCATCGTGCAGCTTCATTAACCAGGGGTGACTGGAACACAATAGCTTTATACGCAGGGTCTGCAGGGTAATTCAGAACTGCATAATTAATCTCAAAGGTCCATACATGCGCATCGAGATCATCCCCTGAAAAACCTCCAAATTTTGTGTATGTGACCCCCACTGGTACCGGGCGCAGTGGGATAACCTGTTGCTGCTGATGTTGTGGTTGCGGCTGTGGTGGTGTTTGTTGTTGTTGTTGTGAGCCACTCATGGTGCTGTTGTTAGTGGCATTGTTGTTACTACCTGAAAATTGGGTAGGTATCACTTGATCTTCCTGGACTGTATAGTCAACCTACTCACTTTCCGGTTCTAAAATGTCATTGAACCAATTACTTAACTCCAAATCTATCAGCCCTTCCTCAACTTTAGTATCAAAATTAGCTAATCGTGCACCGAAAAATGGTGAGCGCAGTAAGTGTCCACCAAACAGCACCGCAGTTTCACCGAAAAGCTTCGAATCGCCACCAGGTAATACCAAACTCTCATCGAAACTCACCGAATTCTCACTGGACCAGACTGCACTGTCACCGGAAACGTTCTCACCGGATAACACGAACCTGTCACTGAAAGTGAACAAATTCTGACCAGATAATGCGGAACTATCTTCGCACTGCACCTCTATACAACCAGAAATCACCGTACTTTCTTCAGAAGGGACCGGACTCGCATCAGAATGCACTGGATTCTCACAGTGTGCTACCGAACTACCACTGGAATTGCCGCTCGCTGGCTATACTGAACCTTCTGCAACTGGACTTGATTGTCCTGCACTTCTACCACCAAGGGGTGTTCCTAATAAGTTCGGAACTGCCCAGGGATGTTGATCTCTGCGGTATTTGGGGTATGATTCACTGGAACGTGTTACAGGGATATATCAAGAATTCTTCCTCAATCTTTAATCTTTGATGCAAACGACTACTCCATTTCCCACAGACGGCGCCAGTGTTAAACTTAAACTTCGGATTAAGTTATCTGTTTAAAGTTTAAATCAAGTCTGGGTTCTTGGGATGGTTATGGGTGTGTAAACAGAGGCCCTGCTTGTATTTTCCCAAATCCATAGATTAAGAGTATACTACTTCACCGAATTAATGCGTTAAATCGGATTATCTTCCCAATACTATTTGAATTGCGTTCTTCAACACACTTCCACACCACACAGTTAACCATATAACTTCTTCACTTATCACGTTAATCAATTTACTTAACACTTCATTAACTTCACTTAATGGTTTAACTTAATCAATAGAATTGACAACAGACTCAGATTACACAGAGTTTCGGCAACAGATCTTCACTTCCGACTTTCGCCCAGACAAACAGTCCGGCGACTACACCTTCTGCTTCACGCGACTCTTTTCATTAATCTCTCAAAGGTTACAACTTTGCACTATGCCTTTACATCATGCGTGCAACTTTTCATAATATATATTACAAAATTTATGAGTTCCTTTCTGGCGGTTTACAGTGGTTTTGGCCCTATCTAGACCTAGTGTCCGGCCTAGTTAAAAATTAGGTTCTAGGGCTTATTTGGGGGCTCAAACGGAGTCTAAAAATTATGAAAATTGGTAGGATGATAGTTCTAATACTCCTCAAGCTCGAAGACTCCTCAGCTTGAACAAAATGGAGTTGCAAAAATGAAAAATGGTATTTAGAATGGTTTTTAGTGATAAAAATCACTATTTTTATAGGGATTTCTTCTAAAAATTTGACATGTGCTTCTTGGAGCTCCCTACATGCTCCTTCTTCTTGTGTCTCCACTTCCTTGATGCGCTTCCATGCTTGTGCTTGACCTTGAGTGTCAACAACCACCATGAATTCTTGGAGAAGATTTTCAATGACTTCATTCAAGAAGTGTGTGCCTCTATCACTCACTAGCTCGATTGGTAATCCATATCTGAGAATACATCCTCAAATAAGAACTTAGCCATCATCTGAGCATTATTCTTTGTTATGGCCTTCACTTCTACCCATTTGGTTAGATAATCAGTTGCAACAATGATGTATTCAGCATGTGAACTCTTAGCTCGCAGATTAATAGGACTGACAAAGTCTATTCCCCACTTAGAAATGCACGTCCACCCGTCATGGGTTTCAAAGGCATCTCATCTTTTTGTATCGGGTACTGAGTTCGCTGATAAATATCACACCGCTTCACATAGATATGTGCACCCATGTGAAGTGTTGACCACCAAAGTTCTACAAATAGTATTGTTTTGATCACCCTATCTGGTCCAAAGTGGCCTCCTACTACACCTTGGTGAGCAGTCTCCAAGTTCTTCATATATTCGCTCTCATGGACACACAATCTAAGATATCCATCTTTTCCTCATCTGTATAGATTATCTCCAATGAGAGCATAATCTAGTGTCATTTTCGGAGGGAATGTTTTCGTCCTCAAAAAATTTACCAATGATTCACTCCAATCTGGTACTAAAAACACTCGATATAGAGTGGCATGTTCCATAGGAGGTCTAGAGCTACAGATTGGGCATTCCCTGCACAACTGATGAACTTCTGCTTCCATAGTTGGCCAATATACCCCTAACCTTTGCAGAGTATGGGGGGTTCTTTGCTTCGAGTAATGTTGCTCAAGTGCACCTAAATGTGCTAGTTGCAACCATTTTGTGTGCTCATCTTCTTCTGCACAACAAGCCTGTATGCCTTGATTGGTGTGCTTGTACATGTTGCCTGCCATTATGTGATATTTTTGGGACCTCACTAATTATTTATCTTTGGCTCTCAATACAAGATGTTTAGGTCCAAAGGTGAGGATAGGCACTATATTCTTGGCCCATTCAGGCACTACTTTGAGGTTGAACAAGTAAGCATCAGGAAGGTCATCTAACACTCCTTGAGGGGACTCTCCTAAAGTTAATCTGGAAAGGTGATCCGCCCTAAGGCGAGTTCAGCCTTTCCTAACCACAACTTCAAAGTCATATTCCAGTAGTAAGAGGAACCATCTTACTAATTTGCCTGTACTGCAAGGTTTTTTCACTAGATATAGTAATGTTTGATGGTCTATAAAAAATTTAAACCTATTTGCAAGAAAATAATATCTAAACTTTTTAACTACATACACCGTGCCTAATCCTTCTCCTTCTATAGTGGTATAATTTTGTTCAGCTGCATTCAATTGTCTACTGACATAAGCAATGGGAAGGTCCATATTACCTTCACCAGTAGGTTGTGCTAGTACACACCCAACTGCATAATTGGATGCATCCACATGAACATGGAAGGTCTTGTTCCAATCTGGTGTACTCAAGATTGGTGTTGAACATAATTGTCGTTTAAGCTCGTTAAAGGAGTTTTCACATTCATCCATCCACTCAAAGTTAGTCAAAAGGGAGTACAAAGGCTTTGCAATGATTGCATACATGTGAATGAAACGCTGGTAATAACCGCAATGCCCCATGAAAGCTTGTACCGCCTTGATATTCTTTGGCCTAGATAGCTCTCTAATAGCTCTCACTTTATCTTCATCCATGGATATGCCATTCTTTGACACTGTGTCCTAGAATCTTGCCTTGTATGACCATGAACACTTTTCTGGGTTCAAGCAAACTTGATATTCTCTACATTTGTCAAAGACAGCTCTCAACTCGGGGATGTGTCTGTCTAATGTTGGAATGAGCACAAAGATCATCAACATAGACTTTCAAGTTCTTCCTCAAGGACTCTTTGAACACATGGCAGATCAGCCTTTGCAAGGTAGCTGGCACATTTCTAAGTCCAAATGGAATCACTCGAAAGGCGAATATGCCCCACTCTATGGGGAAAGCCATTTTATGCTGATCTTCTGGAGCAATGGCCACTTGGTTGTAGCAAGATAAGCCATCAAGGAAGCTATAGACTTCCTTGCCCGCTATCCTTTCTAATAGATGCTCAATGATAGAGAGCGGATAGCTATCTCTAATAGTGGGTGCATTAACCTTCTTTAAGTTAATGCATACACGTAACTTTTTGTTCTTTTTGGGCACCACTATGATGGGTTAAACCTATTTAGCATGCTCAATCTCATAGATAAATCCAACTTCTACCAACCTATCTATCTCTTCCTTGATCTTGGCAGCATAATTGCCATTATATGTGTATGGCTTCTGCTTAGAGGGTTTGGCGTCTGAGGTCAAATCATATGTGAGCCTATGTCAGGGTCTGCTCCTTTTAAGTCTTTGTAACTCCATGCAAAAACATCTCTGTATTCTCTTAACAAGGCAATCAACTCTTGTTCCTTGTCCTCATTCAGGTCATGTCCTATGTATGTGCATCTTTCTTCTCCTTCTTCTATGGTTGCAACAACCTTCTTTGTTGTCTCTTTGTAATCATAGGCTTCTCCTGCTTGTGCATTGTTGAAGATAAATGTACAATTTTCACATGAGCTATGCTTGGAGTGATAAATGTGGAGTGGGAGCATGTTCTAAACAAGGAGAGAAAGAGCCAAGAGCTCCCAATAGTCGGATCTAGTCATATTGTCATTTTGTCTTCCCATAGACTCCTTCTTGCCGCACGTCATTTTGTACATAGCTCTGTTGTGAAGCTCATATCTCAGTGTATATGTAACTATTTCTTCCATTTAGACACTCATTGGAAAGCTTATCTTGTTTAATTTTTTCATCTCAAATATCTCCTTCAAAGCTTATAGATTCTGTGAGATATCAGTGAAAGAGTGAAGTCTAGTTTTCTAGCATACCTGTGTAAACAAGTAGCCTATTTTGGTTGGTTAAGTTTCTTGACCAAAACATATCCAAATCACTTGATTTTTTGCTTGTTGGAAATATCTATGCATTAGTTCCTTTGTCCTAAATATCATGTTCAAAGGATTTATATTATGTGATATATCTATTAGAGAGTGAAGCCCAATTTTTCAGTATACTTATGTGTGCAGGTGGTCTATTTTCGTCAGTTGAGTTTCCTGACCAAAACTCATCCAAATTACTTGATTTTTAGCTTGTTGGAAAGCTATTTGTGTTTAATTTCTTAATACCAAATATCATCCTAAAAAAGTATATATTCAAGGAGTTATTAATCCGAGAGTGAAGTTCCATTCTTCAGCATACTTGTGTGGATAGGTCATTCATCTTTGTCAGTTGTGTTTCCTAATCAAAACTTGTCCAAATTAAGCTATTTATAGCTTTCTAGAAATCTCTCTTTTTCTAATTTGATTGACTAAAGGCACAAGTCCATTTGAGTTTTGTATTGAGAGCAGCAAGTTATCTAAGGTGTAATTGTTTGTCCAAGTGCTAGACATACAAAGGTTCACTACACATTTTCGTTGCGCATAGGAAAACTCATTCTCCACAGTTAGTATGAGAGAAAACTTGGTGTTGAAGCTTCATTAATAGAGCTGGAGTTAAAGAAAAGCAAAAGATTAGCTACAAAACAAGGAGGAGCTTCACAAACGCAAGAGCAAAGGACAATATAACTATTCAAGGTAACTCTCAAAGTTTTTGATAGTCTTCAATGGTTGACTTGGGTCAACAAGTAGATAAATTGGATAAGGATAACTATCCTGTGTGGAAGTTTAGAATGAACAACTACCTAATGGGCA
This sequence comes from Ceratopteris richardii, assembly GCA_020310875.1. Taxonomy (NCBI): domain Eukaryota; kingdom Viridiplantae; phylum Streptophyta; class Polypodiopsida; order Polypodiales; family Pteridaceae; genus Ceratopteris; species Ceratopteris richardii. Next base: position 72,311,740 of record CM035409.1, read on the forward strand.
AAGGCTTGTGGGGTATTGTGAGTAGCAATGATGCTCAACCTCAAATCAATCAAGCTATGGCCACCGAAGTCCAAAGGAGGCAAGCAAAAGAATGGGAAGAGAGGAATAGGAGAGTCATGTTCCTCATTTTGCAAGTCATTAATAATGCCATGGTAGGGCATATTCAACATCTAGAGAAAGCTAAGGATGCTTGGGAAGCTCTTGAAAGGATGTATTCAACAAATACCAAAGCTAGGAAACTCCAACTCAAGAATGAGTTGAAGACAATCAAGAAAAGTTCGGGTCAATCCATAGCTAAATATACTTTGAAGATTAAGGAGCTAAGTGGTGCTTTGGCTTCTATTGGCACAATGGTTGAAGATGAAGATCTTGTGTGTTATACTCACAATGGATTGAGAGAAGATGAAAGATGGAAGCCTTTTATAACTTCCATTAACTTGAAATATGCATATCAAGGTTTTGAACAACTAATCCCTCATCTTGTCACAGAAGAGCTTAGCTTTGGTGGTCCCAAAGGAAAGGACAGCCACAACCAAATGTTATATGCAGGTCAAGGTAAAGGAAGGAACTCAAGAGGAGGCTCAAGAGGAAAAGGAAGAGGTCACAACAACTCCAACCACAATCAAAACAATTTGGAAGACAACAAGGATGCATCAAATGGCAATGCACAAGGAAGAGGTCAAGGTAGAAGTAGAGGAAGAGGCTGAGGCTCCTACAATTCTCATAAAGGTATAACATGCTATCATTGTGGTAAAGTAGGACACTATGCTAGTGATTGTTGGTTGAAGAATGGAAGACCAAATGGAGGCAATCAAAGAAACAAAAGCAACTATGCAAGCACCTCAAGTGAACGAAGCAAGGACACACTACTTGCAATGAGACATGAGTATAGAAGCTCTTGTGAAGATGACAAAAAATGGTACATTGATTCAAGTTATAGTAACCATATGTCATGCCAAGGAAGTTCGTTCACTAATCTACAGGTACCAAGTGGAAAAGGATGTGTTGAAACTGGTGATGATACTCAACACCTGATTGAACATATTGGAGATATAAGGCTTGGAGATACAAGTAGCGCAAAGGTACTATCTAATGTCCTTCATGTTCCTACAATTTCAAAGAACTTGATTTCAGTAGGACAAATGGTAGAGAAGGGTTATCATGTCATATTCAATGAGAATGGGTGCTTCATAAAGAATCCAAAGAAAGGCTTCAAGGTCATTGTTTGAGGTAGAAGAGAAGGAAGGATGTTCACTTTGGACATCCAATATCCACATGGGAAGGTCATGAACATTCAATGTGGGAAAAAGAAGATTTCAGAGCTGGACTTATGGCACAAAAGAATAGGACACATCGATATTCCAAAGTTGTTCATGAGCAAACATGAAGTGGTAAGAGGTCTTCCAAAATTTAATAGCATTGGACTTCCATGAGTTATGTGAAGCTTGTCAACTAGGAAAGCAAACAAGGAAGCCATTCAAGAGGATCAATTATGTGGCCCCAAATGTCTTGGACTTGATACATCCGGATGTATGGGGACGAACCCAAGGGGCATCAATGGCTGGTAATAGATTTTTTGTCACCTTCATTGATGATCACTCAAGAAAGGTATGGTTGTTTTGTATGAAGAAAAAATCAGAGGTGTTTTCTATATTCAAAAGATTCAAAGTTGAAGTTGAAAAAGAAACACGCAGGTCTATCAAACCCTTAAGGTCCGATGGTGGAGGAGAATACTTCTCCAAAGAATTTTCAGATTTTTTATAAGAGAATGGGATTAAAAGGCAGTTCACTTGTAGGTATACACCACAACAAAATGGAGTAGCTAAGAGGAAAAATAGGCAAATTGTTGAAATTGCAAGATGCATGCTCAACGATATGAAGGTACCATTGTACTATTGGGTTGAAGCTACCACAACCGCCATTTACTTGATGAATAGGTGCACAACATCAGGAATACATCAATTGACTCCAAAGGAGGTATATTCCGGTAAAAAACGTGATCTTACACACCTCAAAGTGTTTGGATGTGTTTGCTTTGTTCACATTCCACAAGAAATTAGAACAAAGATGGAACCAAGGTCAGAAAAATGCATTTTCATTGGCTACTCGATGGAGCAAAAAGGATACAAGTGTTACAACCCTAGAACAAAGGAATTAAGAGTCTCGCGAGATGTGGTCTTTGATGAATTAAGACCATGGTATGAAGATAAAGGAAAGGAAAAGATTCTTGAAGAAGATTGTGATGATTATGTAGGAACAAATCAAAGAGAAGTTCAACAATCAGGCACAAAAGTTTCAGGTCCAGAGGCATCTACATCAAATGAAGAATGTTCAACATGGAGGGGGATTCATTTTGTGTCTCCAAATTTAGCTTATAGTAGAGTCAAAGAAGCAAGTGCTACTCCAAATAGTGAGATAGATGCAAGTGAAGAAGAATATGAAGAGGTAATCACTCCGATGGTAAAGATGAATAGGTTAAAGAAGCAACTTTCTAAAGGCAATGAAAGAAGATCTTCAAAGACAAGGTATCCAACTCAAAGGTTGAGTTATGATAGTTTCATGGCGACACATTTTGCATACATGATGCAAGTTATCAAAGACAAAGAGCCTGAGACATATGAAGAAGCTTGCACACAAAAGGAATGGAAGCAAGCTATGAAAGAGGAGATCAAAGCTCTAAAAGATAATCACATATGGGAGCTAGTGCCAAAGAAAGAAGGTATGCATTGTTCCAAACAAATGGGTGTTTAAAGTAAAGAGGAATGTTGATGGTTCACTAGCTAGATATAAAGCTACATTAGTTGCCAAAGGATTTAAACAAACACAAGGCATAGATTATGAGGAAGTTTTCAGCCGTATTGCAAAGATTGGAACTATTAGAACATTAATAGCAATTGGTACTTCAAGGATATGGTCATTATATCAACTCGACATTAAAAAAAATGTTTTTCTTAATGGAGAACTACAAGAAGAGGTATGCATGAGTCAACCGATTGGATTTGAAGATGAAAACCATCCAGAATTTGTTTGCAGGTTGAAAAAGGCACTTTATGGCTTGAAGCAACCACCAAAAGTATGGAATCAGAGATTGGTAGAATATCTAACTAAGTGTGGATACAAGCCAAGTAGTGCAGATCCTTCATTGTACATGAAGAAGGAAGAAAATAGAGAGGTATATATTTGCATATACATTGATGAACTCATCATAACAAGAAATGATATTACAAGATTAAAGATATCAAAAGGAAGCTTGGTACTAATTGGAAAGCTTATCTTGTCTACTTTCTAGATCTGAAATATCTCCTTCAAAGCTTATATATTCTATGAGATATCAGTGAAAGAGTGAAGTCTAGTTTTTTAGCATACCTATGTAAATAGGTAGTCTATTTTGGTTGGTTATGTTTACCAACCAAAACATATCGAAATCACTTTGTTTTTAGCTTTTTGGAAAGCTCTATGCATGTACTTTTATTATCCCAAATATCTCATTCAAAGGATTTATATTCTGTGAGATGTGTTAGAGAGTGAAGCCTAATTTTCTAGTATACTTATGTGCACAGGTGGTCTATTTTGGTTAGTTGAGTTTCCTGACCAAAACTCATCCAAATTACTTGATTTGTATGTTCTCCAAAAGCTATGTGTGTGCACTGTCTTTATACAAAGTATCTTCCTCAAAGGATATATATTCAAGGATTTATCACTCCGAGAGTGAAGTTCAGTTCTTTAGCATACTTGTGTGGACAAGTAGTTCATCTTTGTCAATTGTGTTTCCTAATCAAAACTTGTCCAAATTAAGTTATGTATAGCTTGTTAGAATTATCTCTTTGTCTACTTTGATTGACTCAAGGCAAAAGTCAATTTGAGTTCTGTATTGAGAGCAAGAAGCTATCTAAGGTGCAGCTATTTGTCCAAGTGTTGGACATCCAAGGGTTCACTACACATTTTCGTTGCACATAGGAGAACTCATTCTCCACATGCATCACACTTAGGCATTCTTATCATGACTCTCCTATCTTCTATCTCATACTTCTTAAAGTTTTCAGGGCCCTCAAACAAAGATTCTTCCTCGTCTGGCGAGGCGTCCCTCTTCTTCCTCTTCTTGCCATCACTCTTGGAGGTCACTTGCATAGTTAAGCTCACATCATTCATATGTTCTTCATGTCTTTGAGGGTGAGCTTCTACTTCATACATGAATTATTCTTCTAATGCACAAAAAGGGTCCATAATGATTGACTCTAGATTGAAGTCACTATGTTGCTTAATTTCTTCTATGCTAGGCTCGCACTCTTCAATAACCAAATCACACATAATTGGATCTATCGTGAAGACTGAAATGTCATAGCCATCTTCATCACAATATGGTGTCCATTGCTCTTCATTGATGCCTACATCCATTTTTGCTAGAATTTCAGCCCAACCATGTGGTTCAAATTCTTCGTCTTGAAAAACTACAGGTGCATATGCTGCATCTTGAATTGATCTATGAGTTTCCTTCGCACCTACCTCTCTAGCTTTTTCTTTCTTCTCTTCTTCTATTGCTACTTTGCACATCCATAAGTGGGCGTCTTCATGCATCTATGAGGATCATGATCCTATGGAGTGCACTGACTCCATATCATCTCTAGCTCTATGGATGGGATTCCACTATATGGGGGGTACATCTCTATGAGAGTAATCCTTGAGATTGACTTTGTTCGTAACACCTAAGTGTTGCAAATACAAGGAATTAGTTCCCCAATCTTGTACTACTTGCAATTGTCTCATAAACTGTCTTCCCAAAATCATCTCATAGGCCTGATTTTTGCTAAAGTCACATATAGCAAAAGTATGCTTGAACTCTACACCACAAGTAGTGAGAGTTATCCCTTCTAGCAATCCTAAAGGTCTCTCTATGTGACCATCAGCCATTTGTGGTTTCATTCTTGTCAGCTTGAATGTTGGTTTGCCCAATGCTTCCATAGGGAAGTGGTAGCAATTGCAACTCCCGCACCTGAGTCCAAAATAGCCTTGGTTGTGTAACCTTGATGAGTGATTGGAAGATGGGTGTTTCCTTCTTCTCCTTCGCTCATGTCTCCTATCTTGTCCAAGGGTATTTCTAGCATTGTTCTATGAGATCCTACCTAGGAATGAGGTTTAGCTATTTCTATCACTTGATTGGCTACATGTTTCCACAATTCTAGCTTAACCTTGAGTAGCTCTTCTAAAGTGAGGTTTCACTGCACTTTAGTGTTCTTCACTACCTCCATGTTCCTAGGTATGACTGAGTCTTCATTTCTTATCATGACTGTGGGTGCTCTCATACAAGTAGACTTTACTTCCCATGGGCCTATGAAATGGGGTAGTTCCTACAAGGAATTAGACTCGAAGTCTAATCTCTCACTAGATTGGGCATCCTCCTACTCTCCATAGATGGAAGGAACATCTAGAGGGAATTGGTCATGTAAGTCATCCACAAGTTCAATGGGAGGAGGATTTTCACTTTCTTTAGCCCATTTATCTTCTTGAATCTCTCTTAGAAATTCTGGGGAATATCGATTCATAGAAGAAGATGTGTCTAGTTCTATGGAATTAGGCACATAAGCTTCCTGGGGAGGAAGGCTTATCCTTTCACATGCCTTGTCCTTTCCTTGGGAGGTGGCTTCCTTTCCAAATTTTGCAATTATGCTCTCCAATATTTCTAACATTCCATCAAAATGCAACTCTGTCTTAGCTGAACTAGAGTAGTTGAAAAGGCGAGTGGCTTTAAACATGGTTTGAGCCTGTTCTACCATCTTAGCACAAAGCTTTGTTCTCTCTATCTCTAGATCAGCTCTAGGGTTACATTTTTCATGATCTATGACATTTGGTTGGATTCTAGCCTGATATGCTTTAAGCATCATGTCTAGGTCCTTGGGAGTGGGATTTATAAGACTGATCCTACTTTGGGTGGCGGGTGGGTAACATGTGGTGGATTAGAAGGTCATAAGGATGGTGATGGTGGTGGTGTGTGAGAGTGCATTTGAGAGGCAATTTTGAATATCTTGGCTTTTGTTTCTCTTAAGCTTTCCTCAAGTTCACTCATTTTCTTAGACCATTGCCTTTTCATTCTCTCTCGACTATCTTTCCAAGCTCTCGTCCTTTTCTTTGTTATACTCTCAGTCTCACTAACCTCTGAATTTTTTTCTTGACCTAAACCTTGGTTTTGTTGTAACGCCTAAGCTCTCGTGACCACTTACACTGGGGCAGTGGAAGTTACACTTCCTGTAGAATCTACTACTAACCTAATCACATTAATGTGAGTGATCTTTGTCACATTTTATGGGTTCTTTGGGTAGTCTCCTAAGAGGTTCTCTTTTCCACAATATTGACAAAACCCTTGAAATGTCACTGATTGGGGTTGTGTTGGAGCAAGTAAAGGACAAACACAAATGAAGTGATCTCCCTGGCATCTGTAACATGGCCCTCTAGGTGCTTGGGGTCTCATTTGTCTAAGTTGAGACCTAGAATTAGGATTTGCGTACATGACATACGCATACTCTCCACTAGACTCACTAGGATCTTTGTAATAGTAAATTTCATTATGCTCAGGTGATTGCATATAGTAAGCATGTGGGCTACCCATATGAGTGGAGTCAAAACTATGATCGTTTGGGTTACTTTCTGAAAGCAATGGTTTTATTGGCACTAAGGCTCAATTTAGATTTTCTTCAGCCGTTGCATACTTCACTGGAATGACATTGGTTCGAGTTGGAGGTTGTTGAGCTAACACACGTTGAGGCCTTTGTTGGGCCTTGTAGGGTTGTTGATAGGGTTGTTGATAGGGTTGTTGTGGCCTACCATACTGTTGTGGGTACTGATTCTGATATCTCCCTTGTTGTGGATATGGTTGTGGATAATTTTGTCTAATAACTTGCTTGTTAAAAGGGAAGTTTTGTGTAGTGTGGTTAGTGTACCTCCTTTCTATGGTGCAATATTGGTTGTTCGGGTTTGCTTGGGATTCAGCCATAATTGGACACATGCTAGCCATATGGTCTCCTCCACAGGCATAGCATCTTTTCACTGGGGCAAATCTAGGTATCTGTTTGCTAGAGACTCCTAATTTCTAAGCTACCTTCTCTACAAGTTCTTCGATAGATGTGGATTGTTTGGAAGTGAGGCTAGTTGAACTATCTGAATCTTTATAGACATTTGAAAGCTCCAATTCCTCCCCTAGATTATCCTCAATGTTTATGCACATGCGCACACACACTCTTCTACGATTCTAGGGTCCTTCAAGTACACATATGATCTCAATTTGATACTTAACAATCCATTTAGGAATAAAGCCACTTGTTTGGCTAGAGTGGGTAACTCTGGCATTGGGCATCTCTCTAAGTATTGCCTAAATCTTCTTCCTACAAGTCTGAGTGTCTCTTGAGGTGTTTGTTTAAAGCTATGAATCAATGAGGAAGTGTTGTGTCTTATGCCACTCTTCAAAAATTCTATGATGAAGGCTTCTAGAAGTTGCTCTATGTTCCTAAATTGCCTCTCGTGTAGTGGTTGAAACCATGTAAGGGCTGTGTTTTTTAGGGTTAGACCAAATGCATTGTATTACGTGAACAGGTCATCAACTTGCTTAGCTCTCAATACTTGCCTAAATTCAGCCACATGATCATATGGGTCTCCTGTACCATCAAAATAATTCTTCATAGACTTGACCAGTTGTGTGGGTCTCATGGTCCTAGTGTGTTCTCTAGGCCTTGGCGAAGGGAATTCGTCTGCATTTCTTTGATTCCTTGGGTCTCTAGGTCTCTTGTTTTCCATTCTATCCGTTTGAGTTCTCATTTGTTCTCTTCCTATTGGGTTAGCAAAGCTTACCTCGAGTCTATCTCTACTCCTGTCCCTTTGAGTTCCATGAGCTTGAGATGTTCCAGCTCCTTGATGACCATAAGAGACATTGGATCTTGGTTGGGGAAAAATAAATTCACCCTTCCAAGTGTAGGCATGTCTGCCATGCTCTAAGACCACAAAGACTCTCTTTGAAGTATTGTCTAAATAGGTCACTTTACCTGGGCTATCAGGATATTTAAATTCATAGATGGTGAGTGCTCCCACTTCATTAGGTTGGTCAAGTTTATACCTCCAAAAATCCTCATCTGTCTCTCAGTTTAGGATTTGATCTATGCTCTTGTTGTCCTAGGGAATCCACTCTCAAGTGATTATTCTAGTGAGGACAGATTTTCCTCGAGGGGTTTTGGGCTCTCTTCCTAAGTTCTCTTGCTCTATGTCACTTATTTCAGCCTCTGAGATCATGTTGCCAAACTCATCTATCCTATCTAAGTGGGTGGTGACCACATATGTTGTTCCTTCTTTATCTATGTATGCACCATTTTCAAACTTGACTACTAGATGTTCTAGTCCAATGGGTTGGTCTGGATTTTTAATACAACCTCGTTGTAGAGTTCTTTTGTATTAGTTCCTTGTTCTTTTTAATTTCCTTAGGATATCACTTCTTTTCCACCCCACGTTTGTCACAAGGGACACTTGCATTTTACCGTACCTGAGTTTGATCGCTTAATTTAAGTTCTTTTAGTTTAGGCTTTTTCACAAATGTAGCCTATTTATGCTTGCACTTGAGTAATTAGGGGTTCTTGAACTTGATCAAAGAGGCAAAGAAGAAAGAGGCAAGAATGGTTGTTGTAGAGACCTCTACACCTAAAAACAAAGTCTGCTAATCTTGTGTTGAATGAAGATAGGGCATTTACTACTGTTTGTAGTTATGGCCCATCTTCTCATGAATAGTGTATTTGTGCAGTAAACTCAAATTTTTTATACTTTGATAGTGGGGCAATCAAACATATTACCTTGCAGCATCGTTTCTTCACTTCACTTGAGCATGCCCCTATAGGGAATACTATCACATGCACCAACAACTCCTCTTATCTTGTCATGGGAGTTGGTAAGATCATTCTAACTAGTGCTGGTGGTAGTTCTTTTACATTGTCAAATGCATTATTTGTGTCAGGGATCAAGAAAAATTTATTATCAATTTCAGCGTTAGCCAAGATTGGCTTGGTTGTGAAATTTGTTGATGACAGATGTACAGTTCATGATCTATCAAATGGTGATGTCACTATTCTTTTGGCATTTTGTATTGTGGGTTGTATAGCTCATAGAATATGTAAAATATGTGAATGATTCAGCATGTGCAGTACATGATTCTCAAGCTATGTCAGATGCAAAGCTTTGGCATGCATGCTTTCGTCATCTGAACTTTGCTAGTTTGTTACACCTGTAGAAATCTGAAATGGTGTCCTCTTTGGCGAAACTTGAGGCACCTGGTAAACATGTTTGTGAAGGTTGCATTTGGGCAATATGCAGCATTCCTCATTCCCAAAAGATGGATCAATTCAAGCTACTCAGAAATTGCAACTTGTTTGCAATGATGTCTATGGTCCTATGCAGACACCCTCATTTGGGAACTACCTTTACTTCGTGACTTTTATTGATGATTTTTCTAGGCATGCATGTGTGTATCCACTAAAAGCAAAGTCCAAAGTGTCTATGTGCTTCAAACAATTTTTTATTTTGGTTGAAAATCTTTTAGCATGTAAAATGGGCACCCTCGATTCTGATCGAGGGGAGGAATATATGTCTTCTGATTTTAATGCATTTTTTTACTGAACCTGGGATAGATCATCAGTCTATAGTGTTATGTACACCTCAACAAAATGGATTTGTTGAAAGGAAGAACAGGTCGCTCATGGAGATGGCGAGGTGTATGGTCAAAGATTTAACACAGTTTTTGGCTTGAGGTTGTTATGTGTGGAGCATATGTGTTTAACAGGTGTCCCACTAAATCACTACAGTCCATCACTCCATATGAGGCTTGGCATGGTTGCAAGCCATTTTTTGCTCACTTGTGTGTCTTTGGTTGCCTGGCATATGCATGAATGCATGAAAAACAACACAAGAAATTCAATGATAAAGCAGTGAAATGTATTTATGTTGGGTACACTTCTGAAAGCATCCATAAATTAAATGCATTTTGGTTAGCCGTGATGTTGTTTTTGTGGAAGATTCTATTCAGCCATTGCTTTCATGTACTAAGGAGACATCAGTTAGATCCAAATATGTGTATGTGACTATCGCCAAATTTACATGCTTTTCTAACTCTGATTGGGTTGGTTGCTATGACACTCGTGTGTCCACCAGTGGTCTTTGCTTCATGCTTGGTAGCTCATTCATATCTTGGTTGAGCAACAATCAACCTACTATGGCCACTTCTAGTTGTGAGGTTGAGTATAGGGCAGCTTTCAAAGCGATTATTGAGTGTGCGTGGCTCAAATGTCTTATGGCTGATTTGGGTGTGGGTCAGGCTTTTGCCACCACCATCTTCACTGATAGTCAGAGCACATTGGCAGTTGCGAGGAACCCTGTGTTCCATGCTTGCACTAAGCACATTGAGGTGCACTATCATTATGATAGGGAGAGGTTCTCTGCTAGAAAGATCTGTTTGGCATATGTGACCACACACAAGAACATTGCAGACCTTTTTACAAAGGCTCTGCCTAGGGAGAAATTTGATGCTTTACAGAGCTTTGGGATTACTTCCTTTTGTGGATTGATTCCACATAACTAGGCACTTCCTTACACATAAGTGCCAGCTCCTCATTCACCGCATCACTCCGAGGGGGGATCTGTTGATACATTTAGGAATTAACGTATGTGAACACACAAGGAACACCGGGGCACTTTTTCCCTCTTTGGGAGGTTTTCTTCCCCTAGCTTGTATATAGGTCTATAACCCTAATGGGTCACTTATCTTTGTACATTCTATTGGTAATACATTTCGTATTATGTGTTGTGCTCCAAGCTTCTTCTTCTTCTTTTTCCTTATGTTGTTCATGTGCTTTTGCAGACCTCAAACTCCAACATAGATGAGTAGTGTGTAAGGCAAGTTTTACCCACTTCTCCCATAGGGATTTTGTGGTGATTGCTACTCTTTCCCTAGTATCTAAAATAGTTTTTGATATGTGCATATTGAATAATATAGTTAGATATGTGTTTCCTTGATCTCCTTCTTTATACTCTCCTACCTTGTCAAGTAGCACTTGTTTTATGCTCAAACTATCTAAAACTAGTTTAGGCTCTACAGGCTTAGTTTGAGTGGTATTTGGATCCACATGTTTGAATATATTTTTCCATAAGTGTGGTTTTGCATGCAGAAACTCTTCCACCACTAAGGAGCATTTTGCTTGAGCATTCTTTAAGAGCTCAATCTTAGGTGCACTCTTTTTGGTTTTGACCATAGAGAATCTAAATGAAGTTGACTTTTTTAAGTATAGAATACTCTTGTATTGTCTTATGTATTGTGGCAACTCTAATAATTATTCATCTTGTTCTTATTCTTTAGAAAGAGCTTCTTGTAGGTTCATCTAGAAAGTGAGACTCCTTTTTATCCTAAATATCTTTTATGCGAGGTTCTTGTCCATCTCTCCTTTCTTTCTTCAGTCTCTCCTCTTGTACTTGATGTTGCGAGTACTTTGGCCATTTCCTCTTTAGCTCTAGGTATCATATAACTTATCTCTATCTCTACATCAAACATGTTATCTGCCACATCAGCAATATGTTATTTTGCCCAATATTCAACGGGATCTGACACTATTCTAGTTTCAATGGCAATTTCTTTTGGTGCACTCTCTCTTCTAGGTTTTGACTAGGATAATTGTAGCTCTTTGTCCATCATAGAAGTGAGAATGTGCTTTTGAACTAAAATAGTATGTGTTTTCTCCCTAAGTAGGTTAGCTTCCTCAAGAATATTTTGAGATAATTCTATGAGCCTTTTGTGCATGCTAAGCCTTTCTTTCTCTAATTGGGCATCAAAGTAACATTGACAATATGTTTGCACATTAGGGCCAGTTTTTACCCAAGTTGCATGAGCATTAAAATCATTTTTAGATTCTCAAGGAGAGTATCAAAAAGCACAGAATTTGCTTTCTATTTCCGAGAAGTTTTCTTAGTCTTAGATGCTATTTATTTTTCTTGAGAAACCTCAATAAATGCATCTTGTAGTCTTTTTCCAAGGTTCTCACTTCTTATCCCATTATTTATTGATCTTATCCTTACATTGTTGCCAAGTCAAGTTTCTCTTCAGTCTTCTTCTTCTTATTTCCAACTAGCTCTTCATTGAGGAACTATTTAGATGAAGAATCATGTTCTCCATTCGACTACTCAGCCTCTTTCTATTTGTCTTAGTCATGTTTAACTTCTTGAAGAGTCACTTATCATTCTGCTTCATTACTACTTCCAATGATTTCCACCATTTGAAGTAGTGTGTCTATAGTATGTTGTGGCTTTGGAAGAGTTAATTAAATGATTTTTCCCTTAGTCCTCACAATAATCTTCAATCTTCCAAGTGACATTCCTAGATAATTTTGGACAATCCTTCAAGAAATTGTCATCAGCACAATGGCAACATGGACCTTCAGAGCAAGTGCATCTTTTGTGCATTGTTTTCTTTGTAATAGCTCCTTTTTCAATGTAATATGATCTTGCACTAGACTTGATAATCCAATTTGAATTGTCATTCGTGTTTTTAGGATAGTATGTCTCTTCTTGATACCATTTCCGTTCACTATGATTATACCCAAGATACTCATTTCCATCCTCTAGGCACGATTCTGAATTTCTAGGGCTTTTGTCTACCATTGCTAGTTTGATACTAAAATAGCCCATTCAATGTTTTCTTCTACCTGTTTGAATTGTACAACATTTTGAGGTGGAGGTGGATGTTGATCCAAAATATGATTTGTTGGCTCTTGATTGGCTTGATTGTATTTAGAATGACAATAATGGGGCTCTTTGTGGTACTATTGCTAGTCTCTAGGAGGGTTTCCATACGCATCTCTAGGAGGATACATAGGCCTAGGTTGGTACTATTGGCTATATTGATATTGTGGTTGTTGATATTGTTGGTGTTTGATTTCCTACTCTCATTAGCATGCTAGTACCTGGTTTTGTTATTGCACATGTATGCATGATGATGCCATTACAATTTTGACATCATCTAGGTGGCTAAGGTTTATGTCTTCAAGGAGCATTGCATTGCTCTTTAGCTTTCTCCATTCGAAGATTCTTGATAAATAAGTTAACTATTTCTTCAGTCAAGGATCTTGAAGTACTTGAGGAAGCTAAAGTTTTACTCTTGGTGTCAATAGGTGGAATCTTGACTTATGTATCTAGGTTAATTTCTAAATCCACACATTCATTCATTCAAAGTTGTGTCTTAGAATGTACACAAAGAGCACAATTTTCCATTAATTAATCCTTCTATAAGTAGAGAAAACAGATTCCTCTCACGTGGTGTTTCCCCAATTTGGGAATCAATCTATGCTTTGTTTGAATCTTCTAGCCACAACTCTTACAAACTTGTGACAAGATTGCTTGAAGCTATAGATCAAAGAGGTAGAGTCTAGCTTGACACCTCTCTTTGAGAACTCGCCAATGAAATCTTCTACTAGAGCTTCTAAATTTGCAAACATCTCTATTGTGAGTGGTTGGAGCCATGAAAATGTCATTTCAACTGGGGTTAAGCCAAATGCTTCATACTATGTGAAAGAGCTAATGATTTTTTCCACTCTCAAGGTGTGTTTGAATTCTATAACATGATCATAGGGATCAATAGAACCATCAAAACAATTCTTCATGCGCTTTTCCACATGAAATGGTTGAAGGCATCAACCTAGGTCTTGCATTCTTGGTATCAGACTTGGTACTTGAAAGTTCAGATTTATGTAACTTTTCCACCTGAAATGGTTGAAGGCATCGACCCAAGCCTTGCATTCTTAGAATTCAATTTATGTAAATAGATTTCCATAAGGGTTCCAAATAAGCCATTTGAGCTTAAATTCCTTGGAAAAAATCATCCTTGTTCTTTGCATAGGTGCAATATCAAGTGGTCCAGTGTTCTCATCGATGGTGTCTACCTCAAACACTATCTCGCCTTGTCATTTGTATGGTTAGGGTCAAGTGGGACTACATAGATAGTGCCATCTTGGTCCTCACAGTGGCCATAGTAGAATTCCACCACTAGGTGTTCGTTAACCATCAAAAAGTTAGGGCTTTGAAGCCTAATTACTTAGTGGTTAAGTTTTCTAGGTAGACACCTACCATGTGGGAGTTGTAATTTTGAAACTAAAAAAGTGTGTGGTATTCCTAACTCGATGGGCCTTCCTCTTCATGGCTCATAAGTTTGCCTTGCATTCCATTTGATGTAGCCATTTCATCCCACTAAAGGTCAGATTCACTACTCAAAAAGGATTTGTGTGTGTGACAAGGAGGCAAATGGATACTTCTTATAGATGAGATATGACTCAAAAAAAGTTTCATTGTCCTAAGGTCTTGCCTTATTTTAATTGCATGTAAAAAATATGAAACATGAAGGTTTTGCATACTTTTTGGAGGGGTTGTGTGTGTGTGTGTGTGTCAATTTCAAATAAAAAGATGTATTCATAAGATGCACAATTTTTTATGAAAAATCACATAATTTTTCAAAAGAAATGTGATGCTAGAGAGTGGAGCATAAATGCTCATAGAATAACAATAAGAACTTTTCAAAGAAAGAAATCAGTCGATCAACAATGAGTTCAAAAATATACTCCCCCTGCAAGTGATGTACAATTGATATTCTCTCACGTGTTGTGTGTTGCAAATGTTAATTCTTCTCTTTTTATGTCTGTCTTTCCTCATATTCACTCCCTCATGGATATGCTATGTTGCATTTATTTGATTGAATAATATAAAAATATTGAATATGAGCTTTACTACTACCATAGCACATAGATCCTTTTACTCACCATAACATTCAAGTACTGATTTATTTTTCATTTAATTGTTATGTTTATTGTGTGTCATGCATATGTTATGATTTGCATGTGCATCCCTTACATATATGATTTTTATTTATGCAATTATTTTTTATGTTATTTAATCATCAATAGTATACATGTTTGACTCACAAAAGTATTTCTTATGTGTATAGTTTGATGAATCAAATTCAAAAGAAACCACTACTATGATTGTATGACTTGCTACTTTGATTCTTACTCTCATAGTAGTATAGGACTGAGCAATAGATCTATTGAGATTGTTTGAATATCCACCTCAATTCCTAATCTCTCGATAGTATAGGGAGTGTATAGGGACTTTTGTGATTGTCTGATTCTTTGACTCTTACTCTCACAATACTGTAGCATAATTACATAGTGTAGGGACATGGGGTGTATAGAAACTATTGTGATTGTTTGATTTTTTCACTCTTATTATCACAATAGGTATATGCATTCATGTCATAAGAATCATACATAGTATAGGAACTGTATTTGAAGTATTACAAATGTCTGATTCTTTGACTCTTACATTCTTAATAGTTACATAGATTCACTTTAAGATTATAATTAAACTTTCTATTTATATATAAATCTACTTATCTAACTATCTTACTATTTATCTATCCATGAAATTATTCTTCTATGTATCTACCTATCTATCTATATTTATCTATATATTCATCTATTTATTCATGAACTTTATCATCCATCTATGTATCCATCTATCTATCTATTCAATTATCTACCTATTCAATTATCTATTTATTCCATTTTTCATATATCTATCATTTATTCATTTATATATAAATTTATCTATCTATCTATCTATCAATATTTTTATGTCTATTCAATTATCTATCCATTCAATTATTCATCTATCTATCATTCCTTCATCTATATATTAATCTATCTATCCATATACTTATTGATTTATCTATTTATATGTGTACTGTTAGGCCGTCAGATTTTTGTATTTGTAATATTTCATATTCTTTGATGAAGTGTCATATTGGCCTAAACGTTGTAACCATTAACAAATTAATACAAAGAGTTGTGCCCATGTAGTTCTGCTAGGTGCACGGCAAGTCCATCAAACTACACGTGGTGGAGTTAGCAGAGTGCAGATAGTTTCACCATCTTGTTGTTTTGTTCGGTGTGGTGTTCATGTTTGTTAGATAAGTTCTTAATCTTTAAGTGTAGCGATTAATTGAATCTTGTTGTGGTTTACTATCGAAGTTAGTGTGATAAAGAGTTGTGGTTAACCTTGGTGATAACGTAATTATTAGTCTTGCACAGGCTCAGTTGTAAGTGAATCTATGGTAGATTTATATGATCAATGTGGAAGTGTGGTAGTAGATAATTTTGAGATAAACTATAATCGGAACAACATTTTGAAGAAGTTAATACAGTATGAATATTTAGAAAGATATAATGTAGCAAAGATATTAGAAATAGGGTGACTCTATAATGGTGTTAGGTTGATTCTCTTAAGTCTGAGGTGTGGGAAAATATCAAAGGAGTTCTATTTACAGATTCTTGCCAACCCAAGAACCCTTTTAATTACCCTGTTCACCGTTGGTCCGCAATGCAACATGATATTTATGCTTATGTCAAGCAATGTGATGCATGTCAGTGTACCAGTCAACCTTGGCATCAACACCTTGGCATCAACACCACTTCCCTCTCCAGCCTGTTCTCCCATTAGAACCCTTCGAGAAGTGGGGGTTAGATTTTGTAGGCCTGATTACGCCCTCGACCATTTCCACTAATAATAGATATATATTAACATGTATTGATTATGTGACTCATTGGGTTGAGGCATGGGTTGTTCACTTAGCAACAGATCCGGTGGTGGCCAAATGCCTGACTGGTGATGTTTTTCCTAGGTTTGGGTTACCTTTGGAAATCATTTCTAATGGAGAAACATGCTTTGTCAATACCCTTATGCAGTCTTTAACTCAAACTTTTAATATTTTTCATGAATTCAGCACTCCCTATTACCCATGTGCCAATGGATTGGCTAAAAGCGCCAATAAAACCCTACTCACAATGCTCAAGAAATTGATTACAGACTGTCTTCAATGGTGGGATCAGCTACTTCCTTCTCTTCTCTAGGCATATTGGACAACTGATAAAGTGTCTACTAGATACACTCCATTTAAGTTAGCCTATGGACTTGAAGCTATTATTCTCATGGAATTGGTTGTGCCTAGTTTACATGTGGCCATTGCAAAGAAACTAATGCCAGGTGACTCCTTTTATACTCATATCAATGACTTACACTCCCTGGATGAGCAATGGTTTGAAAGTTTTTTACTACTGTAAGAAGTCCAGCTACGGCAGGCCAAGACTCATGATCGCTTCTTGTGCACTCTTATTTTTGAAGTCAGACACTTGGTTTTATAATTATAGATTTGATAGAGCTATAGGGAATTTCAAGCTTCTGTGGTTCAGGCCATACCAAATTTGGCCACATTTGGGCCCGACCACATTCCAGTTGGAAATGCTCACTAGAGAGGTGCTCCCCAATCCGATGAATGGATCTAAGTTATGACACATTTGTCCACCCTCCATGTCATCATGACTTGTCATGTCTATAGGGCATTCGTTTCAAATGTTGTCCTTTTCTTTAGTTGCATTTCCTTTCGTTGATCCATTTTCAACCACTACTTCGATTTCCACCATAGTCCATGACGAGTGTTTCGGTAATTTTTTGGTTGACCGATTGACCGCAATACATTTCATACCTTTATTTTAAGGGATTTTAATTGTCGCATCACTTGCACTCTTTTCATTACATCATTTTGTTGATGCCCTCCTCCCAATGCCGACCTTCCACCTTTCATGTTCATTGTTGTGCTCCCTTCTTGATGACTAGATGACGATCAAATCTCATATGCAATTCTCATTTTTATGATTAGGTGCATGCCGATCATTGTGCCTTGCCTACTTAAGCTGCAACTTTTTTCTTTTTCTCCTTTATTGTGCTTATTCTGCAAGCGACTTCTATGTCTTTGGTTGTCTGGCATATGCATAAATGCATGAAAAACAACACAGGAAATTGGATGATAAAGAAATGAAATGTATTTTTGTCTAGTACAGTTCTGAAAGCATCCATAAATTAAATGGATTTTGGTTATCCGTGATGTTGTTTTTGTGGAAGATGCTATTCAGCCATTACTTTCATGTACGAAGGAGACATCAGTTAGCTCCAAAGATATGTATGTGACTATCACCAAATTTACATGCTTTATCTAACTCTGATTAGGTTGGTTGCTATGACACTTGTGTGTCCACCAGTGGTTTTGGCTTCATGCTTGGTAGTTCATTCATATCTTGGTTGAGCAAGAAGCAGCCTACTACGGCCACTTCTAGTTGTGAGGTTGAGTATAGGGCAACTTCACAACGATTATTAAGTGTGTGTGGCTCAAATGTCTTATGGCGGATTTGGGTGTGGGTCAGTCTTTTGCAACCACCATCGTCACTAATAGTCAGAGCACATTGACAGTTGCAACGAACCTTGTGCTCCATGCTTGCACTAAGCACATTGAGGTGCACTATCGTTATGATAGAGAGAGGTTCTCTGCTAGAAAGATCTGTTTGGCATATGTGCCCACACACAAGAACATTGCAGACCTTTTCACAAAGGCTCTGCCTAGGGAGAAGTTTGAAGCTTTACACAAAGCTTTGGGATTACTTCCTTTTGTGGATTGATTCCACATAGCTTGGCACTTCCTTACACATAAGTGCCAGCTCCTCATTCACTGCATCCCTCCCAGGGGGGATTTGTTTATATATTTAGGTAGCAATGTGTGTGAACACACTAGGAACACTGGAGCACTTTTTTCCCTCTTTGGGAGGTTTTCTTCCCCTAGCTTGTATATAGGCCTATAACCCTAACGGCACTTATCTTTTTACATTCTGTTGGTAATACATTTAGTATTGTGTGTTGTGCTCCAAGCTTCTTCTTATTTTTCCTTATGTTTTTCATGTGCTTTTGCACACCTCAAACTCCAACATAGATGAGTAGTGTGTAATGCATGTTTTCCCCACTTCTCCCATAGGGATTTTATGGCTATTGCTACTCTTGTCCTAGTATCTAAAATAGTTTTAGCTATGTGCATATTGAACAATATAGTTAGATATGTGTTATCTTGATCTCCTTCGTTATACTCTCCTACCTTGTCAACTAGCAATTGTTTTATGCTCAAACTATCTAAAACTAGTTTAGGCTCTACAGGCTTAGTTTGAGTGGTATTTGGATCCACATGTTTGAATATATTTTTTCCATAAGTGTGGTTTTGCATGTAGAAGCTCTTCCACTACTAAAGTGCATTTTGCTTGAGCATTCTTTAAGAGTTCAATCTTAGCTGCACTCTTTTTAGTTTTGACCATAGAGAATCTAAATGAAGTCGACTTTTTAACTATAGAATACTCTTGTATTGTCTTATGTATTGTGGCAACTCTAATAATTCTTCATCTTGTTCTTCTTCTTTAGAAAGAGCAATCCAGGAAGCACTCTTGTTTGCAGGTTCATCTAGAAAGTGAGACTCGTTTTTATCCTAAATATCTTTCAAGTGACATTCCTAGATAATTTTGGCCAATCGTTCAAGAAATGGTCATCAGCACAATGGCAACATGGCCTTTAGAGCAAGTGCACCTTTTGTGCATTGTTTTCTTTGTAAAATAGCTCCCTTTTCAATGTAATATGCTCTTGCACTAGACTTGATAATCCAATTCGAATTATCATTCGTGTTTTTAGGATAGTATGTCTCTTCCTGATACCGTTTCGCTTTAGTATGATTATACCCAAAATACCCATTTCTATCCTCTAGACATGATTCTGAATATCTAGGGCTTGTGTCTACCATTGCTAGTTCCATATCTAAAATAGCATATTAAATGTTTTCTTCTACATGTTTGAATTGTACAACATTTGGAGGTGGTTGTTGATCCAAAACATGGTTCATTGGCTCTTGATTGGCTTGATTGTATTTAGAATGACAATAATGGGGCTCTTTGTGGTACTATTGCTAGTCTCTAGGAGGGTTTCCATATGCATCTCTAGGAGGATACATAGGCCTAGGTTGGTACTACTGGCTATATTGATATTGTGGTTGTTGATATTGTTGGTGTTTTTGTTAAGATTGCCTACTCTCATTAGCATGCTAGTACCTAGTTTTGTTATTGCACATTTATGCATGATGATGACATTAGAATTTTGACATCATCTAGGTGGCTAAGGTCTAGGTCTTCAAGGAACACTTTTGTGCATGTGCTCTCTATATGTAGTAAAATGTCACTAAAAGGCTGAATTTACATCCCAAACACTTGCAACAACACCTGCAAGCGTCTGTCAACTTCGTTCTTTAGGCCCCAAAAAAAGATTGCATAAATTTGCAATGGTTGTTCCCACTACAACTAAAGGGTTTCCAACAAACTTGTAAGATGACTCAAGAGCTGAAAATTCAGCATACCAAAGAGACACAACCTCAAGTGGCTCTGGCTCCAAAGTTGATCTTTCACATGTGTCAATGAAACTATCTCAAAACTCCAAAATCGCCTTCTAATATTTGTGCAATTTTGTACCTAGTGAAACTCGCAAAAAATCGATGTAGAGAGCCCACGAAGACACTTTGAATGATCCAAAATAATGGTAAACTTAAGTATCTTCACTCCTAGAAACACCAAGAAACTAGGGCTAAGTGGAAGGAAAACCTAATGTTAAGCGATCCTTGTCCGGAACACTATTGGACCTCCCAAGAAGTGATAGTACTTTGTCTTGCTTGATCGTTGAAGTCCTCCCTCATGCACAACCAATGGTGACTTTGGTGACTTAGATGACAAGGTATGCCAAGGTCTATGTCTTGTTCGCTAACTTTTTCATAAGCCTTGGAGGAAGCCACAAAAACCGATGGGTGGAAGTTCAATATGCAAAAGGAAAATAGAGCCAAATTCATTGTGACAAGGCATAGGCCACAGAGACCTACCACAACAAACATGAACAATTCAAAGAAGACTTCATCCTTCAATAATCAAGGGTAGAATCCTGCTGAGGTGGAAAACCAAAGTAGGCATCAACCCATCCATTGGCAGCAAGACCCTAATTTTATTGAACAGGAAAAAAGACTCACTTTGTGTTTTCATTGCGGGGATCAAGGGAATCAGACATATGAATGTCCAAACAAGGCCCTATTAGTTTGATCATCCATCTATGGATGTCCTGTTGTACTCATGTTTAACTTGATTTCTAACATGTTGAACATAGCTCTCCATAAATGAGTAGTAAACTTTCTATCTCTATCAGAAAAAATGTCTTGAGGAAGACCATAAAGTCGAAATAGATGTTTTATAAACATTTTAGCTAATTCTAGAGTTTCTTAACTATAGTATGAGTAGTTGTGAAATGAGCCATTTTGGTCAATCAATCAACTATGACCCAAGCTGCATCGTGACCTCTTTGGGTATGAGGCAAGCCCATGAAAGTCCATAAAAGTGCTTTCCCATGTTCCACTAGGAATTTCCAAGGGGTGTGTGCATGGCAAGAGCTTCTACCAAGAAAAGGAGCACTCAACTTGATATATTGGAATGTCCTTTACAGCCACTTTGGCATAGATTATGCATCCTTGATAGACATGCATTCTTCATGTAATACATCATCAAAATGTACGTCAAAAGTGGGTTGAATGTCTCTCTAAATTTCAGCCATGTGTGGTTGCAAATTTTGCAAAGTTTCATCCATGTTTGCATTGACATTTTCAACCATTTTTAGCTAGAAAATTGTGGCTATATTTCTCAACAAATTTTGGGAATTTTTAGCCATCTTTGGCTTGAATTCTTCAACCCTATGTGGCCAAAAATTTTCAACTCTTTGAACCTCATTTGGATTGTGTACATGGCCATGGTCAAGTGCACCACTTTGAAACAAATGCATGAGTGTATCAAGAACATCTTGTGAACTAATTGTTGGCTGAAATTTACATTCATGTAAAGGATAAGCTGAACTTTCAGTAAATACCACATCTTGATTTACAAGAATTTTGTCCATCAATGGATGGCATAAGCAATAGCCTTTTTCACTACTATATCTAACAAACATACATTTCTTTGCCTTGTCATCAATTTTGTGACATTGTTTTGATGGAACAAGAGCATATACCAAACAACCAAATAAGTGCATATGACTAACCGTTCACTTCTGCCAATTCCAAACTTCATTAGGTGTAATGACTCCCAATGTTTTGTATGATAATGTTTCAATACATAGTTTGCATGCATGACTGCTTCCATCCAAAACTTATTTGGAATATGCTTTTCTTTAACCATACATCATACCATTTCAAGAAGTGTTCTATGCTTGCACTCCGCAACACCATTTTGTTGAGGTGTATATAGCCTTCTACATTGTTGCACACCACCCTTTCATAAAAAAAAACATTAAATTCATGTGACATGTATTCACCACCATGATCTGTGTAAAGAGTCAAAAACTTATTGCAACAAAAATTTTCAGCCACAACTAAAAACATTTTAAAGAAAGAGAGTCCTCATTCTTTGCTTTCATGGGATACACCCAAATATGGTGTCTTGCATCATCAATGAAGGTAACAAACTATACATTCTTGCCAATGGATGGATTTTTTTATCAAACTATATATCTCATTATGGACAAGTTGGAATTTTTGTGTAGCATTTGTAGCACCATCTTTGGAAAAAGGAGCAGATGCATTTTCCCAAGTATAAAACCTTCACATGCATGCTTTTCAATGGAACCAAGTGTTGGGAAACCAACAATAATATCCCTATTTTGCAATTGAAGCAAATTGTTAAAGTTCAAATGAACAAAATGAACATGCCACAACTCCATTTTAGCCATAGAAGAAGCATGTCGAAGAAAGGCATTCGATGTGAATCCAAACAAAATAAGACATTGCATAATGTCTGTGACATCACAATAACATCACCATTGCTGAAATTCTGAACCATACGTTTGTTATTGAATGAGCTTGTAGGAGGAGAATGAAGTCTGCAAGGTCATGGATGAGTATTTATAGATTGGGGCTGATCAGATCCAACTATTCACCCTTTGTTACACCAATTCTTCTCATGAAGAAGAAAGATGGATCTTATAACATGTGCATCCACTACAGAGCACTCAACAAGATTACCATCAAGCACAAATATCCCATGCCTAGGATAGATGATGTTTTAGATGCTCTAGGTGGAGCCATTGTATATAGTAAGATAGACTTGAAGAGTGACTACCATCATATTAGAGTAAAGGATCAAGATGTATATAAAACAACTTTCAGGACCCATTTTGAGCATTATGAGTATTTAGTTATGCCATTTGGTTTGACTAATGCACCTCCTACTTTCATGATGTTAATGAACGATATTTTATGACCGTTCATTGGAAAGTGTGTTTTGGCTTTTGTTGATGGCTTGTTAGTGTATAGTAGCTTTGTACATGAGCATGAAAGTCATTTGCAATTAGTATTAAATAAGTTAAAAGAAAATCAGTTGTTTGTAAATCCAGAAAAGATTGAGTTGTTCCTTCTAGAGATAGAGTATTTCGGGTATGTGGTATCAGTTGATGGGGTTCAGATGGATCCCAAGAAAGTCTCAATTATTCTAGCTTTGCCTACTCCTCAGGATGAAGGGAACTTACAGCCATTTCTAGGAATTTGTGGTTTCTATTGGAAATTCATTTCTTCTTATTTGTCAATAGCAGTGCCTATGAAAAACTTGCTTCAAGAAAAATTATCATTTGCATGGAAGCAAGAGCAACAAGAAATTTTTGATAATCTGAAACAAGCTATTTTAGAGGCTCCTATACTCAAAGTAGCAGATCCACAAAAACCATTTGAGTTGGAGACAAATGCTAGTGGCACAGCCATAGAGGCAGTCGTAAGCCAAGATGGAAGGCCAATAGCTTTTGAAAGTAAGAAGTTGAGTAGTGCACAATGCAATTGGCCATTGCATGAACAAGAGTTGTATGCAGTGGTGCATGCACTTAAAGTCTGGAGACACTATCTTTATGGTGCATAATTTAAGGTATACATAGATTACCATACACTCAAGTACTTTTGTAGTAAGCAAGATCTTTGAGGTAGATAGGCTCATTGGGTTGAGCTCATGCAGGAGTTTCACATAGAAATCCTATATAGAAGAGGCAAATAGAATATAGCAGTTGATGCATTATCACGGATAGTGTATCAAATGAGCTTTAGAGTTCCAAAAAGCTCATTGCTTCAAGAAATAAAGGAAGCAGAGGTGAAAGATCCACATTTGTTACAAATCATTAGAGCCATTAGTGATGACTCTTTCATAGGAGATGAGGCAGTTTTAGTTCTTTCTTCCCCTAGTAAAGCAAACAAGTCAAGTCCATATTCCGATTTCTCAAAGGAGAATGGAATAGATAAACAGAAAAGAAAGGTTTGCATACCAAATTCGGGGATTTGAGAAGAAAAGTCATAAATGATAACCATGATGTTCCTTGCACAGGACATCCTAGTGTTGACAAGACAATTCAGCTTTTTAGAAGAACATTTTGGTGGCCTGGATTAGCTAGAGATGTCCACACATATTCTCAACAATTCTTTATGTGTCAAGTCAACAAGGAAGAAAGGGTAAAGACACAAGATCTTTTACATCCTTTACAGATTCCAGAGCATAACTGGGATAGTATGTCCATGGACTTCATAGTGGGGTTACTATGGACCCAAAGGAAGCGAGAGACTATCCTAGTTGTGGTAGATAGATTGAGCAAGATGGCTCATTTCATACCCATGCAGGATACGATAGAAGCTCCATAAGTATCGGAGTTGTTTAGCCATCATGTCTTCAGAGTGCATGAGTTACCAACATCCATAGTTTCAGATAGGGATGTCAGATTCATAGCACACTTCTGCAAGTTTGTATTTGACAAACTAAAAGCGTTATTGATCATCCATAGACAAATGGTCAAACCAAGAGGGTCAACCAGATTCTAGAGGACATGTTGAGAGCATATGTTTCTGAGAGGTAGATAGATTGGGATAGTCACTTGCCACTAATAGAGTTTGCATATAACAATAGACCTCATAAGGTGACAGGAATGTCTCCTTTTGAGATGAACTATGGCATGAATCCCACTACTCCTAGCACCATAGGGATGCAAAAGAAATGCCCTAGTGCTTCAGAGTTCTTAGCGAACCTCCAAGCAAATCTAGAAATAGCTAAAGCCAAGATGCACCAAGCAGCTGATAGGGCAAAGGAATATGTTGATAGGAAGAGATCTCCTAGAGTCTTTGAGGAAGGAGACAAAGTTTTTCTTCAAGTGCTAGCTAGGTCTACTTCATTATCCACTGAGAAGTGTACTAAGCTTTTACCAAGATTTTGTGGACCTTGGAAGATAGTTAAGAAGCTTAGTGATATTGCATATGTTGGGAAAGATGAATGGACACCTCAAGAAATGAGTTGGTACTACTAATCCCTACTTTGTACCAGCTCTATTTTATTTTAGAGTTGAGTTGTAGGCAGACTTTGAGCTCGTTCCAACAAGCTATAGAACATTGAAAATAATGCAGAGATCATTAATATATGAGCAAGACAAGTACACTATTCTGAGTGACAATGATAGAGATGAATGTAGATATAATCATCAATGTAATGTATTATGTAACAATGTTGTACATGATCATTGACATGAATATGATGCCCAATGATGGTGATAGAAGTAGGCTATAGTGTGAGCACATCAAATGATCAACACTAATCTCAGTAATGGGGGCACTACGGCTGCGAGATTTCAAGTGACTTTTATAGTGACTCTCTCAAATTTGAATTTTGAAATTCAAATGCACTTCCACCTAAAAGTTCTTCCTCTAAACAAGGAAATATTCCCTCAAGGAAACTTGTATCATAAAGTTCTCCTAACTCCACGAGTTTAGTGGCATTTACAAGATTCTTCTAAGTCAAGTGACTTTTACAAGAGTTAATGATGAAAACCATATGCAATGGTTCATGTGGATCTTCAAGCAATTGCACATAATGCTTCCAATGTCTAGCCAACTATGAAGGCTTGGTATTTGCATCAATGGCTCCCCCTCAAGCCAAACATCTTGTCTTGGTCTTCTTCATCAATTCTCTTGAATGTCTTGCAATCCAATCATAGCTTTAAACCTGCAAAGCTTAGTACCATCAAGTGCCTTTGTCAATAAATCTGCACATTGCATATTAGTGGATACATATGCCGATTGAATCTCCTTGCTCAATAGTTTCTCTCTCACATAATGATAGTGAACCTCTATATGCTTGGTCCTAGCATGATAGATAGGATTAGCTGCAAGATGTAAAGAACTAGTATTGTCACCAAAAATCATTGGTGAGTTTGAATGTAATCCCAAATCTGCATATAGCAATCTGATCCATATGGCTTCTTGAGTAGCATTGGCTAATCCGCTGTATTCAACCTCTGTTGAAGATAAAGCAATAGTAGGTTGCTTCCTGGAAGACCATGAAATGTGCTTATTGTTGATATATTTAGGTAGTGATATGTGTGAACACTCTAGGACCGTCGGGGCACTTTTTTCCCTCTTTAGGAGGTTTTTTTCCCCCGGCTTGTATATACGCCTATTGCCCTAATGGGCTACTTATCTTTGTACATTCTCTAGTAATACATTCAGTCTTGTGTGTTGTGCTCCAAGCTTCTTCTTCTTCCTTGTGTTGTTCGCGTGCTTCCGCAGACGTCTATCTCCAACAATTGGTATCAGAGCAGGTCGTCGCTTCTTCTAGGGCGCCATCGACACTCCTCCGTTTGCAGTCTCAGATTCGCACGAAATTTGGTGAGCATACTCTGGGTGTTTCCGAGATCAAAACAGCTTCGTTCTATAGTGCCAAAATCACGATCTAAGCTCGTTTTGGCCTCCGAACGCACTATCGCAGCGCTTGTGCAGGCTATTTCGTCCTTTTGTGCCAAAGGTATATACCAGTTTCTGTTCGCCAGTTTAAGCGTCTCGAAGTCTGCTACAGGTCTAGCAGAACTCGTCTGGGCAGTTCCGTTCAACTTTTTGAGATACAGTCAATTTTCTGCATCAAGGTATTT
This sequence comes from Ceratopteris richardii, assembly GCA_020310875.1. Taxonomy (NCBI): domain Eukaryota; kingdom Viridiplantae; phylum Streptophyta; class Polypodiopsida; order Polypodiales; family Pteridaceae; genus Ceratopteris; species Ceratopteris richardii. The sequence goes on from CM035409.1 coordinate 72,338,677, forward strand.
TAGTCATTGGCCATGGCTGAAAGCAGTGATGTATTTTGTATGTTGGCTGTTGAGGATAAGTTGGATGGTACCAACTACCCATTATGGGCTTATATGATGCGACATGTACTGGTTGCAAAAGGATTGTGGAACATTGTGCAGGGTGTTGAAAGACGTCCTGTTACACCTGTAACGACAGGTACTACAAATACAGGTGTTGGAGCTGATGAAGATGGTGTCGAAGATGATATTCCGCAGATTCCTGTTCGTGCTACTGTTTCTGTTGCACCTACTGCAGAGCAGATCCGTTGGGATGGCAGAGATGCCTAGGCACATGCATTGATAGCTTTGTCTGTCAAACGTGCCATTATTCCTCACATTCTCTCTTGCAGAACAGCAAAGGATGCTTGGGATACACTTACCACTTTGTACCAGGCTAGGAATGAGGCTCGTGTTGCTTACCTCCGAAAACAGTTGGAGAGTGAGCACATGAATGAAGGTGATTCTATGGATAGTTTTCTTACAAAGATCAAAGACCTGAAGGAACAATTGATTTCTGTTGATGAGGTTATACCAGATAGCTCACTTGTGCAGACTGTTCTGAATGGTCTTCCTGATTCATATCAGAGTTTTGCCTCTACTCTTTGGTTGATGATGAAAGGCAATCTGAATGCCTTGTCATTTGAGGAATTAGTCTCTGTTCTGTTGCAGGAAGATCATTCCAGGCAGAACAGGTCCATTATGCGTGTTGCAGATCAAGCTTTCCTGGCTAGTCAGAAGGGCAAAGGAAAATGGAGCTCTTCTACTAGTAAGCAGAAATCTGCAAATGCTGCACAATCGAAGAACCAGGATAAAGATGAGAAGAAATCAGAAAAGCAGAAATTGTTCAACAAGTATTGTAAAGGAAATGATCATATTATAAAGAACTGTCCAAAACTGGCTGCTAAAGAGGCAAAGAAGAAAGAGGCTGGAATGGTTGTTGCAGAGGCCTCTACACCAAAAACAAAGTCTGCAAATCTTGTGCAGGAAGAAGAATGGGCGTTTACTACTGTCTGCAGTTTTGACCCATCTTCTCATGATCAGTGCATGTCTGCAGTAGACTCAGATGTTTGGTACTTTGACAGTGGGGGCGACCAAACATATTACCTCGCAGCGCAGTTTCTTCTCTTCACTCGAGCCTTCCCCTACAGGGAATACTGTCACATGCGCCAATAACTCCTCTTATCCTGTTATGGGAGTTGGTAAGATCATTCTGACTACTGTTGATGGTAGTTCTTTCACTTTGTCAGATGCTTTATTTGTGCCAGGGATCAAAAAGAACCTGTTATCAGTTTCTGCATTAGCCAAGATTGGCTTGGTTGTGAAATTCGTTGATGACAGGTGTACAGTCCATGATCTCTCAAATGGCGATGTGATTATTGCTTCTGGCATTTTATGTCGTGGGCTGTATAAGCTCATAGACTATGAAAGATCTGTGAATGATTCGGCATGTGCAGTTCATGATTCTCAGGCTATGTCAGATGCAAAGCTTTGGCATGCACGCTTTGGTCATCTGAATTTTGCTAATTTGTTACACCTGCAGAAATTTGAAATGGTGTCCTCTTTGCCCAAACTTGAGGCACCAAGAAAACATGTTTGTGACATTGATGATCTTCCACCACACCATTCAAAGTTAATAGTAAGCGCTCATTTATCATCAATGTATGACATTGATGATCTTCCACCACACCATTCAAAGTTAATAGTAAGACCTCATTTATCACAAGCGCCCATGAGGAGGCTACACAAAAGTGATCATGTATAGTATGGAAGATTGAAATAACTACATTGAAAAGAAGACAAAATACAAGATGTGTGCGATGATGATGATGATGATGGCATGGTGGATTTTATTGAGGATTGGTATCAAAATGACACTGAAAGAGTTGATATTTCTAAAAATGAAAATAATCTTCGAGAAGAATGTCTAAAGCACATCTATGAAAGAAGTCGCTTGACACGACTAAGTGCAAGTTTACCTATTCTCAATCTTCAAAATCATTTTGGATGTAGTAATGTATGTGTTTCGGCACTATTAAGGTACATTGTTTATTTTCATATATATATATATATATATATATATATATATATATATTTTATTATTATTATTATTTTTTTTTTTTTCACACATACATATACATACACACACATACACAAACACATACACACACATGCATACACACACATGCATACACACATACACATACCCACATACACACACACACACACACACATATATATATATATATATATATATATATATATATATATATATATATATATTCATAATAAATTTTTTCATGAACTTGTAGGCTAGTATGTGAAAATTTTTTACCAAGCAATAATATTCTTCCTACATCACATGATGAAATGAAGAAGATGATCAAGAGTCTTGGTATAGATTATCATTGTATACATGCATATCCCAACAATTTTATTTTATATAGAGGTGAATATGAAAACATTTTGACATGTCCAAAATGTCAATCTCCTCAATATAAGGACAAAGAATGTAATATTTCAAAGAAGGTATCGAGTCATTTTCCATTTGCTCCATGAATTATACATGTGTTTCAAAGCCCAGGACTATCAAATCTTTTGACATGGGGTTTTGATCATAAAAGTATTCATGGAGTAATGAAAATTCCAACAAATAGTGTAGTTTTTTGCCACATTGACTCTATATTGGCTTACTTTGCACAAGAGATACACACTTTAAAGTTAGGTGTTGCATTAGATGGGGCTAATCTAAGAAATCTAGAAAATGTTCCACATGGCATGGTAGTCATCAAATATAATCTCCCAACATACCTTAGCATTAAAAAAGAACATTTAATATTTTCACTTGTAATCCGAGGAAAAAGACATGTTAAACACATGAATGTATATCTTTCTCCTCTCATTGATGACCTCCAAGAGTTATGGAGAGGTATTAATGTCATTGAAGTATCAAAAAGCATTGATCAAAGACAAATTGTGATTTATGGAGTTGTGGCTTATTCTATACATGATTTTCTAGGATATGTATTATATTCAAGTCATGACATAAATTTTTCATTTAATTAAGCTAATTATATTTTTATGGTATCCATGCATGCAAGAATATCTACTAAGGGATATAAGGCTTGTCCTTAATGTGGTGATTGGTTAAGATCAATTTATAGCAAGAATCTCAACAAAAATACTTATCATCGACATCGATGCTTCTTGCCTGACGATCATCCATTATGATGCAAAAGAGAAGCGACACATTTTAATGGAAAGATTGAAACACGTTAGTTTCCAAAACCAAATACACCTATGGTTTGGTATATGAAATGGATAGAAGGGCCTCTTATAGATCCATAATCCAAAATCTTCAATGAGGATGAAATGATGAGAATGTGAAGATTAGAGATAAGGGAAAATCATCACTAGAAGAGAATATGTTGATACGATATTCTTTGGAACAGTGGAGAGAGTTAAAGATCTATCATCTTCTTGATCCTATGCATATATTCAAGAAGGTTGGTTTTTCATTATGGTAACATCTTGTTGCATTAAAAAACACAACAACATCAAGAAATGATTTAAAGGATGAAAACTCAAAACCAAATTTATTACCAATTTATGATAAAAATCAATAGAAAACAACCTATGAATCTGCTCCTTAGGTACTTACAACAAAAGACATGCAAACTATCACGAATAGGATTCAGAAGTAAAGATAATTTCCAAAAGAAGGTTTCTGCATAGGACCACAGACATCACTATGTACAAGCTGCAATTTCTGAGTAGCCCGAACTGAACCATCTTTTTGAAATGAGGAACGCTGCATTTTGCCCAAAATACAGCCTTCACAAACATGTTTTCCAAGTGCCTCAAGTTTGGGCAAAGAGGACACCATTTTGGATCTGCAGGCGTAGCAAACTAGCAAAATTCAGATGACCAAAGCATGCATGCCAAAGCTTTGCATCTGACATAGCCAGAGAATCATGTATTGCACATGCCGAATCATTCAGAGATCTTTCATAGTCTATGGGCTTATACAGCCCATGACATAAAATGTCAGAAGCAATAATCACATCACCATTTGACAAATCATGAACTGTACACCTATCATTAACAAATTTCACAACCAAGCCAATTTTGGCTAATGCAGAAACTGATAACAGGTTCTTCTTGATCCCTAGTACAAATAAAGCATCTAACAAAGTGAAAGAACTACCATCAGCAGTAGTCAAAATGATCTTACCAACTCCCATTACAGGATAAGAGGAGTTGTTGGTGCATGTAGCAGTATTCCTTGTAGGGGCAGGCTCGAGTGAAAAGAAGAAATTGCACTGCTAGGTAATATGTTTGGTCATCCCACTGTCAAAATACCAAACATCTGAGTCTACTGCAGACATGCATTGATCATGAGAAGATGGGTTAAAACTGCAGACAATAGTAAACACTCATTCTTCTTCCTACACAAGATTAGTAGACTTTGTTTTTGGTGTAGAGGCCTCTGCAACAACCATTTCAGCCTCTTTCTTCTTTGCCTCTTTAGCAGCCAGTTTTGGATAGTCCTTTATGATATGATCATTCCCTTTACAGTACTTGCAAAACAATTTGTGCTTTTCTGATTTCTTCTCATCTTTATCTTCCTTCTTCGAATGTGCAGCATTTGCAGATTTCTGCTTACTAGTTGAAGAGCTCCATTTTCCTTTGCCCTTCTGACTAGCCAAGAAAGCTTGATCTGCAACACGCATAATGGACTTGTTCTACCTGGACTGATCTTCCTTCAACAAAACAGAGACTAACTCCTCAAATGACAAGGCATTTGGATTGCCTTTCATCATTAACCAAAGAGTAGAAGCAAAACTCTGATATGAATCAAGAAGACCGTTCAAAACGGTCTGCACAAGTGAGCTATCTGGTATAACCTCATCAGGAGAAATCAATTATTCCTTTGAGTCTTTGATCTTTGTTAGAAAATTGTCCATAGAATCACCTTCATTCATGTGCTCACTCTCTAACTGTTTTCGGAGGTAAGCAACGCGAGCCTCATTCCTAGCTTGGTACAATGTGGTAAGTGTATGCCAAGCATCCTTAGTTGTTCTGCAAGAGCAAATGTGAGGAATAATGGCACATTTGACAGACAAAGCTATCAATGCATGTATCTGGGCATCTCTTGCATCCCAACGAATTTGTTTTGCAGTAGGTGCAGTAGAAACTGCAGCAAGAACAGGAATATGCAGAATATCATCATCTTCGACACCTTCTGCATCGGCTTCTGTACCTGTAGTTGTAACAGTTGCAGGTGTGATGGGACGTTTTTCAACACCTTGCACAATGTTCCATAGTCCTTTTGCAACCAATACATGTCGCATCATATAAGCCCATAATGGGTAGTTGGTACCATCCAACTTATCCTCAACAGCCAATATATGGAATACATCATTGCTTTCAGCCATGGCCGGTGACTAAAATACCTTGATGCAGAAAATTGACTATATCTCAAAAAGTTGAACAGAGTTACCTAGACAAATTCTGCTAGACCTGTAGCAGAGTTTGAGACGCTTATATTGGCGAATAGAAACTGGTATATACCTTTGGCACAAAAAGATAAAATAGCCTGCACAAGCGCTACGATAGTGCATTCAAAGGTCAAAACGAGCTCAGATCGCAATTTCGGCACCAGAATTTGTAGCTATTTTGATCTCAAAAACATGCTGAGTATGCTCACCAAAATTCGTGCAATTCTGAGTCTGCAACCGGACGAGTGTTGACGGTGCCCTAGATGAAGCGACGACCTGCTCTGATACCAACTGTTGGAGATAGACGTCCCCGAAAGCACGCGAACAACACAAGGAAGGAGAAGAAGCTTGGAGCACAACACACAATACTAAATGTATTACTAGAGAATGTACAAAGATAAGTACCCCATTAGGGCAATAGGCGTATATACAAGCTGGGGGAAAAAACCTCCTAAAGAGGGAAAAAAGTGCCCCGGCAGTCCTAGTGTGTTCATACACATCACTACCTAAATATATCAACATCAACATGATTTTCATGTGATGCAATTATGGTCACATGGGATCCATCTATTGAACCCACAACATAAGGTATTCCTTTGATTGCCTTGATTTTTTTTGCTAATATTGCAAAGCAAAGTGTTGAATAACATCTAACATATATTGTTGATATATTTAGGTAGTGATGTGTGTGAACACTCTAGGAGTGTCAGGGCACTTTTTTCCCTCTTTAGGAGGTTTTTTTTCCTTGGGCTTATATATATGCCTATTGCCCTAACAGGCTGCTTATCTTTGTGCATTCTAGTGGTAATACATTCAGTATTGTGTGTTATGATCCAAGCTTCTCCTTCTTGCTTGTGCTCTTCGCGTGCTTTTGCAAACGTCTAACTCCAACAATTGGTATCAGAGTAGGTCATCGCTTCATCTAGGGCATCATTGAGACCTCTCCAGTTGCAGTCTCAGAATCACACGAAATGTGGTGAGCATACTCAGGTTGTTTCAGAGATCAAAATATCTTCGCTCTATGGTGCCAAAATCACAATCTGAGCTCGTTTCGGCCTCCGAATGCACTATCACAGTGCTTGTGTAGGCTATTTCACCTTTTTGTGCCAAAGGTATATACCAGTTTTGGTTTGCCAATATAAGTGTATCGAAGTCTGCTATAGGTTTAGCAGAATTTGTCTGGGCAGTTCTATTCAAATTTTTGAGATACAGTCAATTTTCTACATCAAGGTATTTTAGTCACCAGCCATGGCTAAAAGTAGTGATGTATTCTGTATGTTGGCTATTGAGGATAAGTTGGATGGTACCAACTACCCATTATGGGCTTATATGATGCAACATGTATTGGTTACAAAAGGACTGTGGAACATTGTGTAGGGTGTTGAAAGACGTCCTGTTACACCTGCGAATACAGGTACTAGAGCTAATTGAGATGGTGTGGAAGATGATGATATTCTACAGATTCCTGCTCGTGTTGCAGTTTTTGTTGCATCTACTATAGAGCAAATCCATTGGGATGGTAGAGATGCTCAGGCACATGCATTGATTGCCTTGTCTGCCAAACATGCCATTATTCCTCACATTCGCTTTTGCAAGATAGCTAAGGATGCTTGGGATAAACTTACCACGTTGTACCAAGCTAGGAATGAGGCTCGTGTTGCTTACCTCCGAAAATAGTTGGAGAGTGTGCATATGAATGAAGGTGATTCTATGGACAATTTTTTGACAAAGATCGAGGATTTGAAGGAACAATTTATTTTTGCTAATGAAGTTATACCAGATAGCTCACTTGTGCAGACCGTTCTAAATGGTCTTCCTGACTCATATCATAGTTTTGCTTCTACTCTTTGTTTGATGATGAAAGGCAATCCAAATGCCCTATCATTTGAAGAGTTAGTTTTTGGTATGTTGCAAGAAGATCAGTCTAAGAAGAACATGTCCATTATGTGTGTTGCAGATCAAGCTTTTCTAGCTATTCAGAAGGGCAAAGGAAAATGGAGCTCTTCTACTAGTAAGAAGAAATCTGCAAATGCTACACATTTGAAGAAAGAAGACAAAGATGAGAAAAAATCACAAAAGTAGAAATTGTTTTGCAAATATTGTAAAGCAAATGCTCATGTCCTTAAGAGATGTACAAAACTGGCTCCTAAAGAGGCAAAGAAGAAAGAGGCCAGAATGGTTGTTGCAGAGGCCTCTACACTGAAAACAGAGTCTGCTAATCTTGTGTAGGAAGAAGAATGGGTGTTTATCATTGTTTGTAGTTTTGACCCATCTTCTCATGAGCAGTGCATGTCTCCAGTAGACTCAGATGTTTGGTACTTTGATAGTGGGGCAACCAAACATATTACCTCGCAGCGCAGTTTCTTCTCTTCACTCGAGTCTGCCCCTACAAGGAATACTGTTACATGCACCAACAACTCCTCTTATCCTGTTATGGGATTTGGTAAGATCATTTTGACTATTGCTGATGGTAGTTCTTTCACTTTGTCAGATGCTTCGTTTGTGCTAGGGATCAAGAAAAATATGTTATTAGTTTTTGCATTAGCCAAGATTGGCTTTGTTGTGAAATTTATCAATGATAGATGTACAGTTCATGATCTATCAAATGGAAGTGTCATTATTGCTTCTGGTATTTTATGTCATGGGTTGTATAAACTCATTGACTATGAAAGATTTGTAAATGATTCGACGTGTGTAGTACATGATTCTCAGGCTATGTCAGATGTAAAGCTTTGGCATGCACGCTTTGGTCATCTGAATTTTGCTAGCTTGCTATGCCTGAAGAAGTTTGAAATGGTGTCCTCTTTGCCCAAACTTGAGGCACTCAAAAAACATGTTTGTGAAGGCTATATTTTGGGCAAAATGCAACATTCTTCCTTTCCAAAAGATGGTTCGGTTCGGGCTACTAAAAAATTGCAGCTTGTACATAGTGATGTCTCTGGTCCTATGCAGACACCCTCTTTTGGAAACTATCTTTACTTCATGACTTTCACCGATGATTTTTCTAGGCATGCATGGGTATATCCATTGAAGGCAAAGTTTGAACTGTTTATGTGCTTCAAACAATTCTTGGTTTTGGCTGAAAATCTATCAGCATGTAAAATGGGCACCCTCTGTTCTAATCGAGGGGGGGAATATATGTCTTTTGACTTTAATTCATTTCTGGTTGAATGTGGGATAAAACACCAATGTAAAATGCCATATACACCTCAACAGAATGGAGTTGCTGAACAGAAGAACAATTCACTCATGGAGATGGCGAGATGTATGGTCAAGAGTCAGGCCTTACCTCATTGTTTCTAGCTTGAAGTTGTTATGTGTGCAACTTATGTACTTAACACGTGTCCCACTAAAGCACTACAGTCTATCACTCGATATGAGGCTTGGCATGGTCACAAGCCATCTATTGCTCATCTACGTGTTTTTGGTTGTTTGGCATATGCATTAATGCCTAAACAACTTCACAAGAAATTAGATGATAAAGTAGTAAAATGTATTTTTGTGTATGGTTCTGAAAGCAAAGCCTATCGTCTATATCATCCACAGACTAAACGCATTCTGGTTAGCCGTGATGTTGTTTTTGTGGAAGAGGTTATTCAGCCCTTACTTTCATGTACTAAGGAGACATTTGTTAGCTCCAAAGACATGTATGATACTTTGCTGCCTCTTTTTACATGTGGACAGTCTAGTGCTATTCCTAACGAGGCAACTTCTCAGCCTTTACAGGTTTCATGCGATGATGCAAATCATTCCATTTCTGATGCAGATTTACATGGTGCACTTGTTGATGAGAGAGCTGATATTGAGCAGGCAAAAACTATGCCAAAATGGTTGGTGCAGACTTTGCACGACATCAAATTAGATGCACCTCTATCTTATCGTACTCGTTCAGGCTCTCATAGTGCCTCTTTTGCATCAAATTGTTATGTTATGGTTGTGTCTAGTCTTTGTGATGAGAATGAGCCTATTTCATTTGAAGAAGCACAAAATTTAGAAAATTGGATGGCTGCTATGCAATCTGAATATGGTGCTATAATGAAGAATGGTACCTGGTCTTTATGTGACTTGCCTCCGAGCAAGAAGGCCATTGGCACAAAGTGGGTATACAAGCTGAAGCGTAAACTTGATGGAACAGTTAACATGTATAAGGCTAACCTTGTTGCAAAGGGTTATGCGCAAGAAAGAGGCATTGATTTTGATGAGACCTTTGCACCTACATGTCGTATGACTACTGTTCAGAGCATATGTGCACTTGCAACTCATCATGGTTGGAATGTACATCAGTTGGACATTAAAACAACATTTCTGAATGGTGACTTGCATGAAGAAATATATGTTTTTAGCCCCGTGGTTTTATGCAAAAAGGGCATGAAAACCAGGTGTGCGGGTTAAAGAAGGGAGTATATGGTTTAAAGCAAGCACCACATGCTTGGTATGAATAAGATACATGCCTATCTCATTGCACATGGTTTTGAGAACTGTCCAATCGAAAGCACCTTATATGTTAAGTGTGCTAATGATGTGCTTCTGATCATTGTGGTGTATGTTGATGACATGCTCCTCATGACATGCATATTGCTGATTTTAAGGCTGATTTGCATGCCTCATTTGAGATGTCTGATTTGGGGCATTTGCATCACTATTTGGGCATTCAATTTATGCAAGTTGATGGTGGAATAGCTTTGTGTCAAATGAAATATATTGACACATTATTGCAGCATTTTGGCCTTGAAGATTGTAAGCCTATTGCCACTCCTATGGAGACAGGTTTACGATTGAGTTTTCATGATGTTGGAGATGCATTTGATGTTGATCTCTATCAGCAGGCTATTGGATGCTTGATTTACTTATGCATTATTTGGCCACATATTCAGTTTGTTGTCTCACAGATGAGTAGGTTTATGCATTGCCCAAGTGTCAAGCATTGGCAAGCGGTTAAGTGCATCTTTTGCTACTTGAGTGGTACCCGACTACTTGGGTTGTTTTATCCCAAGGGGGGATGGGTTGGTTGTTATGACACTCGTGTGTCCACCAGTGGTTTTTGCTTCATGCTTGGTATCTCATGTATATCTTGGTTGAGAAAGAAGCAGCCTACTATGGCCACTTCCAATTGTGAGGCTTAGTATAGGGAAGCTTTCACAACAACTATTGAGTGTGTGTGGCTCAGATGCCTTATGGCTGATTTGGGTGTTGGTTAGTCTTCTGCCACCACCATCTTCACTAGCAGTCAGAGTGCATTAGGAGTTGTGAGGAACCATGTGTTCCATGCTCACACTGGGAAACCCTCCAACACAAATAATAAGTGACCTGTTAGGGTTATAGGCGTATATATGAGTTGGAGGAAAGAAACTTCTAAACAGGGAAAAAATTGCCCCAACGGACCTAGTGTGTTCACATACATCTCTACCTAAATATATCAATAAATCCCCCCTGGGAGTGATGCAGTGAACAAGGAGCTGGCACTCATGTATAAGGAAGTGCCAAGCTATGTGGAATCAATCCACAAAAGGAAGTAAACCCAAAACTTTGTGGAAAGCTTCAAACTTCTCCCTAGGCAAAGCCATTGCGAAAAGGTGTGCAATGTTCTCCTATGTGGGCATATGTGCCAAACTGACTTCTCCAGCAGAAACCTCTCCTTGACATAATGATAGTGCACCTCAATGTGCTTAGCGCAAGCATGGAACACAGGGTTCCTCACAACTACCAATGCACTCTGACTGTCAATGAAGATGGTGGTGGTAGAGATTGATCAACATCCAAATTAGCCATAAGGTGTCTGAACCACACACACACACACACACACACAACAGTTGCTAAAGTTGCCCTATACTCGGCCTCACAACTAGAAGTGGCCACAGTAGGCTGCTTCTTGCTCAACCAAGAGATACATGAGCTACCAAGCATGAAGCAAAAGTAACACATGAGTGTCATAGCAACCAGCCCAGTTGAAGTCAGAAAAAGCATGTAAATCTAGCGGTAGTGATCCCCCCTTGGGATAAAACAATCGAAGTATTTGAGTACCACTCAAGTAGTAAAAGATGCGCTTAACCACCTACCAAATGCTTGGCACCTAGGCAATGCATAAACCTTGTCATTTGTGAGATAGCAAACTGAATATCTGGCCGAGTAATGCATAAGTAAATCAAGCATCCAACACCTTGCTGATAGAGAACAACATCAAATGCATCTCCAGCATCATGAAGACTCAATCATAAACCTATCTCCATAGGAGTGGTAATAGGTTTACGGTTTTCAAGGCCAAAATGCTACAATAATGTGTCAATATATTTTGTTTGACACAAAACGATTCTTCCATCAACTATGTCTCCATCAATTCCTCTTTCTTGAGCATAACCCTTTGCAACAAGCCTAGCCTTATACCTATCAATTGTTCCATCAGGCTTATGCTTCAACTTGTATACCCAGTTAGTGACAATGGGCTTCTTGTCAAGAGGCAAGTTACATAAAGACCAGGTGCCATTTTTCATAATGGCATCATATTTTGATTGCATAACAACCATCCAATTTTCAAAGTTTTGTTCTCCATCAAACGAAACAGACTCATTCTCATCATAGAGACTAGAGGTAGACTTAGCATAACAATCTGATGCAAAAGAAGCACTATGAGAAAGTGAACGAGTATGATATAATATAGGTGCATCTAATTTGATATCATGCAAAGTCTTCACCAACCATTTTGGCATAGTTTTTGCCTCCTTAATATCAGCTCTCTCATCAACAAGTGCATCATGTAAATCTGCATAAGAAATGGAATGATCTGCATCATCACATGAAACCCATAAAGGTTGAGAAATTGCTTCATTCAGACCAGCACTAGACTGTCCATCTATAAAAAGAGGCAGCAAAGTATCATACATATCTTTGGAGCTAACATATGTCTCCTTAGTACATGAAAGTAATGGCCGAATAACATCTTCCACAAAAACAACATCATGGCTAACCAGAATGCATTTAGTCTGTGGATGATACTGGCATGGACAAAGGAAACCATATCGAACCTCTGATTCCATGAATCCTATATCTCATGATTGGTTCAGAATTAGGAGAAACCAATCCATTGCATATGGAATGTGCCAAAACCCCAAGATCGACTGTCTATTTGCTCTGACACTTGGAGGCCTTGTTTTCAATTGATGACATCATCAATGATATCATCAACTTGTAACTACCCTTGGAAAACCTATATAAGGAGGGGTTGGCCACATACATACTCAATCTTGCCAATGCAAGTCTTCGGAGCTCAAGGGTTTAGGACCTCCAAGTAATTTCCAAGTTCCAGTTCCAGTTCTTGTCTTATTCCTTGTTCTAGTCTTGTCTAGTCTTATATCTTGGACATCTCGTCTTGTCCTTTTATAATCTTGTGGTACGAGATCTTGTTGAGTTACTTCTTGTATCTAGTTCATCTCCCTGAAGGGAATTCTTCTAACCGAGGTATCTTGTTTCATACCTACGGTCCCAGGTTGTGGGATCTCCTATATCATCTCTAGTCCGGTTTTCCATACCTAATGGTGCTAGGTTGTGGGACGTCTTGTATCAACTATATATTCTTGTATTTTTCTCCCTAAGTGAGTGTTCTTGTAATCATAAGTATATTTTTGAAATCTTTTCTACTGTAGTCAGAGAGCACAATCTAGTGCTCCCCTGACATTTTGGCAAGACTACCTTCATCAAGACCAGGCACCATGGAGATTATTCGAGAAGAACTTCTTTCTGCACTTATAGTCATTCAACAACAAGTCCAAGAGATACGAGAAAACCAAGAAAGGATTAAACAATAGAATATTCAAGATATAATCACAGAACTTCAAAGGCAGATTCAAGAGTTGCAGATCATTGTAAATCAATCGGCTTTATGTACCCCCATGAGAACCAATATGAAGAAAAGTCCAAAAGTGAGCATGCTTGAGAAATTTGATGAGACAAGATCTAAGTTTCAAGTATTTCTGCAAAAAGTGAAGCTCTTCATAAGAATGCAACCCGATAGTGAAGTATTTTGATGGCCATGCACCACAGTTCACTCTCCTTCATGAGAGCTCTACGAGGACATCCTTAGAGTAAAAAACAGATCTCCTGGGCCCGCACATGGTACTCTACATAGAGGCTGTAGAATATGCAAAGAAACAAAGTACACAGGGAGCACGATCACAAACTTCTTAGGTGTTAAAAATGCAGTCGAACTTACAGTCAGTGACTGACCAATCCACTATATGTTTTATTAAAAAACATATACAAAGAAGTGTCTTGTGGCTATTTGGCCTTTCACATCGACACTAACGGTAAAAATCTCCCACTAAAGGCCAATATGGCCAAAGTAACTATGGGAGAGAAATAAAGAATGATAAAGAAGACTTGAGTGTAAGTATACAAACTATACCTCCCACCTGATAGGCATGTTACACAGTATACAAGTGACCCAGTAAGATCATGAATCAAGTAACCCCCATCAAATGACAACAGTGTCGAAAGCTATCATGTGGTAGAGCTTTAGTCAAAGCATCTGCAACATTATCTTGAGTGTGAACCTTCTCGAGAATAATGCACTCAGTGGCTAAGCAATCTCTAATGAAGTGATACCTCATCTCAATGTGCTTGGTCTTTGCATGATAGACCACATTCTTAGCCAAAGCAATGGCACTCTCTAATGGTCAAAGAGCAAACGAGGTACATGTTGAGGTAAACCCATATCACAAGCAAGACAAGAAAGCCACAATGCTTCATTACATGCTCCACTTGTTGCAACATACTCTGCTTCTGTGGTGGAAATAGTTGTACATTCTTGAAGACGAGATCTCCAAGAGATAGCACCTCCAACAAAATGAAAAATATACCCTGATGTAGACTTACGATTGTCTACACAACTAGCATAGTCCGAATCTATCTAATCAATAATGGATGCTTTCCCTCTACCTAAGCATAGACACTTGTCCTTACTGCCACTCAGATATCTCAAAATCATCTTCACCACTTCCCAATGTTTCTTGCTAGGTTAGACATATATCTACTCACAAATCCCACTACAAATGCAATGTCTGGTCCCGTAGCTACCATAGCATACATGGGACTACCAACAGTAGACTGATAGGGAATTTTGGTCATGAATTCCTTTTCCTCATCTGATTTGGGGCATTCATCCTTGTTCAATTTCACATATGTGGCTAAAGGTGTACTCAATGCCTTTCCACCCTGCATATTGAACCTGTGAAGTACTTTGGATATGTAATCACTTTGAGACAAGTATATGTGTTTTTTACTCCTATCACGAGTAATGCGCAAGCAAAGAATATGTTTGGCATCCCCCAAATCCTTCATATCAAATGTTTGACTCAACTTCTTTTTGAGAATTGACAAGTCATAAGAGGACTTCCCAGCAATCAACATATCATCGCCATAAAGTATCAAGCTTCCATCTGATCATCTCTTCGTGTAGAGACGATGATCCTCGTTGCTTGGGGAATAGCCTTGAGACTTCGTATAAGCATCAAACTTTTGGTACCATTATCTAGGGGACTGTTTAACTCCATACAAGCTCTTCTTGAGCTTACAAACTAGACTTTCCTTGCCAAGAACTACATAACACTCTCGTTGTTCCATATAGATTTCATCTGTAAGATCTCTATGCAAGAAAGATATTTTCACATCCATTTGGACTAGCTCTAAGTCCTCCATTGCAAAAGAATCCAAGCAACATGCACAGGGTAGTCATCTTGACCACTAAAGAGAAGATTTTCTCAAAATCAACACCATGTTGTTGCTTAAAATCGTTTGCAACAAGTCGTGCTTTATACTTCAGAGAAGCACTATCTGATGTGAATTTCAGCTTATATACCCATTTACATGGTAAAGCTTTCCTGCCCTTTGGGAAAGGTACTAAATCCCAAGTAGCGTTCTTGTGAATAGAATCCAACTCACTCTTCATGGCATGCTCCCACTTGACATGATCCTCTGTCTGTATAGCCTCTTTGTAGCAAGAAGGTTCACGGGCATCTGTTAGCATAACAAAATCTAAACTTAGAACATATCTATCAGGTGGATGTGAGACACGTGCAGAGCGTCTCAATGGTTGCTAAACAGGAACATGTGGAGATTGATCTAATCAAGCATTCTCTTGATCATCCCTATGTGCAGCATATTTATGCATGCTAAATGGAGGACTAGAATCCTCAAACACCACTCTTCTCACTTCAACCTCCTTAATGGACTGTTTATGCCTCTTAGACTCATTGAAAATGACACCACTACTTCTGATCACTGGTCATGTTTTAGGATCCCATAAGCAATATTTGAATTGTCCTTCTCAACCATATCCAAGAAAAATGCATTTATTTGACTTATGGTCCAGCTTTTGTCTAAGATTCTTGGGTATATGAACATATGCTTCACACCCAAAAACTCGAAGGTGATCATAATATGGTGGCTTCCCTGTCCATAACTCTTGTGCCACTTTTAGACCTTTGGCAGTTCTAGGTGAAAGGTTAATCACATGAACTGTAGTAAATATTGCTTCTGCCCAAAAGCCTTGCGAGAGGTTTTCATGATGCAACATAGAAACTACTCTATCTTGAATAGTTCTATTCATTCTTTCAGCTACACCATTATGTATTGGGGTATAAGGAGTTGGGATATCAAGAGATATAAACTCTCTACGAATCCCTCTAGACTGACAGAGAAGGTTGAATTCATGTGAGGTATAGTCACCCCCATTATCTGAACGTAAAGCTTTAAGCTTAGTTTCTTTTTTAGTCTCAACTAAAGCAAGCCATTTTCTAAAAGTACGGAATACATCATCCTTTAATTTGATAGGATATACCCCAAATTTTTCTAGTAGCATCATCTATGAAAGTGACAAAGTAAATAGAATCACGTAAGGACATAGTGGACTTAGGACCACACACCTCTGTATGAGCCAGATCTAAAGGCTGAATTGAAGAGTCAATGTGCATTCTATTCACAATCCTATTTTGCTTTCCATATTGACAATGCTCACAAAATGAAAAATCGGAGAAAGATAACACATGTAAGTAGCCAAAACAAGAAAGATGTTCCATTCCACTGCGAGATATATGGACCAAACAACCATGCCAAATACAAGCCATAGGCTGTTCAGTAACAGCTAACAAGTGTTCTTTCTATGATACACATAAAGGATAAAGTGAGCCAACTTTTCTTCCTTTTGCAATAACCATATTGCCCTTTGATATACGAAAGGACTGAGCATAGAAGACCACCTTGTAACCAAGGTCACCATATCTTTGCTCCATTGTATAGTGGTAAACGAGTTAGTCTTTGCATGTTTTTGTATTCTTCATCGGCTTCTGATCGTGGAAATTCTATTGTGTCCATGAAACTCTTGACATCTTCTCCACCATCATGATCTTTGTCCATCTCAGAAAATGCTTTGATCATTTCTTCCATGTGTTCATTCCATGTAATGCTATTAGTACCTTGTACTTCTAGCTCCTTTTTTGTTCTCTTCTGTCCATGAGAGGTTACCGGTGCAATGTCATTTCGGTCCATTTGCTCACCTGGGGGACCATGCGAATGGTAGCGTACGTTTTGTAGTCGACTTTTATTAAAGGATCCATACTCTCTAACATGTGCAGTACAAATCCATCGTTTTTGATAAATTTGATATTTGCACTGAGTGCAAAGACATGCCATTATCTCCTCTAGATCCAAACTAGCCATATGATACAATATGGACATTTTAGAACATTTGTGTTTTTTTTTTTAACCTAAAAACCATAACCCTAAAGACTTAAACCTGAAATATATATAGATTTAATTATATATTCTTATTTTTTTATTTTTATTTTCTTATTCATACTAAAACCTAAAGACCTAAAGACTTAAAAAAACCTAAAACCCTAATCCTTAAGACATAAAGACCTAAAAAACCTAAAAACCTAATCCTAAAGACCTATTTTTTATATAATTAAATATATATATTTAATTTGATTAAAAAATCTTAAAATCATATTTTTATATATTAATTATATATATTTAATTTGATAAAAAACCTTAAAATCCTATTTTTATATATTTAATTAATTTATTTAAAACACTAGCTCTTTTCATATTTATTTATCTATATAATTGTCATGTATATATATATATATATATATATATATATATATATATATATATATATATATATATATATATTTATTTATTTATATATATATTTATATTTATATATTTAGATTTTTTTCTTAATTTTTTCTTTATTTTTTCCTTATATAAATTTAATTGAATTATATGTATGTAAAAACCCAAATCCTAAAGATCTAGACCTAAAATATGTATATTTGTGTATGCATGTGTATATACATGTATATATGTATTATATGTGTATGTGTATGTGTATGTGTATGTGTATGTGTGTGTATATGTTATGCATGTGTAGAAACCCTAAAACCCTAATAGTAAAGACCTAGACCTGAAACATGTATATGTGTGTATGTATATATATATATATGTATGTGTATGTTTATATATATGTGTATGTGTATGTTTATATATATGTGTATGTGTATGTTTATATATATGTGTATGTATATATATATATATATATATATATATATATATATATATATATATATATATATATATATATATATATATATATATATATATGTGTGTGTGTGTGTGTGTGTCTGTGTGTGTGTGTGTGTGTGTGTGTATGTGTGTGTGTATTTAATTTGATAAAGAACTTTAAAATCCTATTTTTATATATTGAATTATATATTTAATATATTTATTTAAAACACTAGCTCTTTTCATATTTATTTATCTATACAATTATCTTATTTTATATATATATTTATTTATATATTCATATTTTTTCTTATTTTTTTAATTTTTCCTTATATAAATTTAATTGAATTATATGTATGTAAAAACCCTAAAACCCTAATCCTAAAGATCTAGATTTAAAATATGTATATTTGTGTATGCATGTGTATATACATGTATATATGTATTATATGTGTATGTGTATGTGTGTATATATGTTATGCATGTGTAAAAACCCTAAAACCCTAATGGTAAAGACCTAGACCTAAAACATGTATATGTGTGTATGCATGTGTATATATATATGTGTATGTGTATATATATGTGTATGTGTATATGTGTGTGTATGAGTATATGTGTATGCATGTGTAAATAGCCTAAAATCCATAATCCTATTTTTATATATTTGATGTGAAAAAAAACCTTAAAATCCTAATTTTATATATTTAATTATAGATATTTAATTAAAACACTAGCTATTATCATATTTGTTTATCTATACTGAAATCGTATATGTGTGTGTATATGTGTGCATGCGTGTATGTATGTGTGTGTATGTATGTATGCATGTGTGAATATGTGTATGTGTGTATGTATGTGTGTGTCTATATGTGTGTGTATGCATGCATTGTGTGTATGTGTGTGTGTGTATGTATGCATGTTTGTACATGTGTGTGTGTATGTATGCGCGTGTGTGTATGCATGCATGTGTGTTTATGTGTGTGTATGTATGCATACATGTGTGTATATGTGTGTATGTATGCATGTGTGTACATGTGTGTGTGTATGTATGCATGTGTGTATATGTGTATGTGTGTGTATGTATGCATGTGTGTATATGTGTGTGTATGTATGTGTGTGTATATGTGTGTGTATGTATGCATGTGTGTATATGTGTGTGTATGTATGTGTGTGTATATGTGTGTGTATATGTGTGTGTATATGTGTGTGTATGTATGCATGTGTGTATATGTGTGTGTATGTATGCATGTGTGTACATATGTGTGTATGTATGCATGTGTGTGTGTATGCATGCATGTGTGTATATGTGTGTGTATGTATGCATGCATGTGTCTATATGTGTGTATGTATGCATGTGTGTACATGTGTGTGTGTATGTATGCATGTGTGTGTATGCATGCATGTGTGTATATGTGTGTGTATGTATGCATGCATGTGTGTATATGTGTGTATGTATGCATGTGTGTACATGTGTGTACATGTGTGTATGCATGTGTGTACATGTGTGTGTATGTATGTGTGTGTATGTATGTGTGTGCATGTATGCATGTGTGTATGTATGTGTGTGTATGTATGCATGTGTGTATATGTGTGTGTATGTATGCATGTGTGTACATGTGTGTGTATGTATGCATGTGTGTGTACGCATGCATGTGTGTGTATGTATGCATGTGTGTACATGTGTGTGTATGTATGCATGCATGCGTGTATATGTGTGTATGTATGTATGTATGTGTATGCATGTGTGTATATGTGTGTGTGTATATGCATGTATGTATGTGTGTGTATGTATTTCTATATATCTCTCTCTTTGTCTCTATCTCTCTATCTTTCTCTTTTTCATCTCTCTTTATCTCTCTCTATTTTTCTCTCTTTCATCTCTCTCTATTTCTTTCTCTATCTTCCTCTCTTTCATCTCTCTTTATATATATATCCCTCTTTCTCTCTCTCTCTCTCTATCTCTCTCTCTATCAATAGAGAATAAAACAATACAGGTATGTCCCTCTTTTGGATCATTGCCGTCAAAGCGTAATGTATGTCGTCTATCTTCGAATTCCAAAGAATCGACGCCAAAAAACTTCTGTCAATGAGAAAGAAAAATTATAAAACATAAAGCATAGAGAAAGACAAAGGGTAAGAGTACGCACACCACTTACCAAGATGTGAGATCTAAAGAGAGAGAGAGACAGTGTGTGTGTGTGTAGAGAGATCTCTATGTGTGTGTGTGCACAAGACAATGCAGATCACAATTCGATTCGCATGCACAAGTTCGACAGAAGCAAGCAGTACTCAGTGTAAAACACGCGAAAAATGTTGATTTTTGCTCTCGGGTTCTTGGTATGTTTAAAACACAGCCTCAATATAGGTGTTGGTATGGGCATTGGTATGAGCATCGGTAATTTACTAGAACTTACCGACGCTTATACCGATGCACATACCGATGCCTATACCGGTGGTCACGAAACATATCGACGCATTTTAAATGGTCATACCAATGGTCAAGTGACCATCAATATGCTTAAGTGCATTTTTTTCCAACATTTATATCAATGTCGGGAACGACCATTGATATAGATAGCATCGGTATGCCCATTGCCCCTCATATGTTGTAGTGCTTACTCACACGCACACAGAGGTTACGGATGCAAAAAACACATAGCAAAATAGATATGCCAGGAGACGAGATAGAATGCTGTATTGGGTGCAATCTATCCCATGCACTTTGTTTCAACAATCCACTGAGTGCATGTATCTACAGGAATTTTTTATTATGTCAAAAAGAGTGGTTACATGAGAGCGGCTTCGAAAAGCATGCATGAAAGTAAAAGTTGGTAATTTTCGTAGAAACCCTTTCCTTTTAATATCAGAAATTGCGGTCTACAATGACCCTTATTTTAACCACTACTTTTTCTAAATGTTTTTACGACAGAACCTTCTATGCGGATTTATTTACAAACTATATTATAAGTCGAATCCGCCCTAAAGTCGGATTATTGATGTCGCCCTTTCACGCCTTTCACACCCTCACGAACCTTCAACTGCTAGATCAAAAACACCAAAACACATTAATACATTAATAAATTAACATTCCAACAATGCCTTGTTCAACATATTCCATATTTATAACATTCCCCTCAGTTGAAAAAGCAACTGACCTCAGTTGATAAAATAAAAGATAAACATGGATGGCCACTCACATGTTCCATCACTGAATGAAAATAAGCATGTTCCATGTAAAAAAAAAACATGCATGGAAATGTTCATGGAGGCGTTAAATTATTAAGATTATCTATGAGGTGTGGAAATAGTCTTTAAATGAGTCAATATTCTAAATTATTTTTGGAAGTGTATCTAAGTATGATCCTACATACTAAATTCTATATGTAAATGCATTACATATAATCAAAGAAAATTAGACTAGTGAAAAGACTGTTGTTGTTGATGTGGCTATTGTAAACTGATCATTTTGATAATCGATTGGTATTGGTTCTCCGCATCATGAGCAAAGGCAATAGCTTCTTGAAGTGATGTAGGTTGGCATGAGTGAAGCTTTGCTTGAATCTCCTTCTCTATCCCATTGTCATACTTCTTCTTCATAGTATCGTTGGAAACATCTTCAAGCAAGCGGAGAAATACTAGGTATTGGTAGAACCGATCTGTATAGTTTGTAAACGTATCACCTTCCATCCATGTAAATGTAGCTCACAATTGTCGAACATGTAGGTTGAACTATAGGGGTAGAAAAGGCTCCTTAAGATTTTCTTGAAAAACCTTCCATGTGTTTGGACAATCTGCACTATGACAAAGATCATACCACCAAATCTGAGTTTTTTCAACTAAATAGTTAGTGGCAAATTTGACTTTTTCACTTTCAGCATATGTTTCATCAGTATAAAAATCATCAAATTATAACAACCATGAAAGGACCAAAGGGCCATCCTTATGGCCATCAAACGATAAAAATTGGTAGTTCTTAACAATAATCTTGGAATGCGTGTCATCCGATTGGAAGAGACAATAGCTTTGACCACCCTCGTAAGGTTCTCTTCATCAGTTTACATCTTCTAGAGTACTTCATCAAGTTGTCGGATCTCGTTCTGAGTGCCTCAAAGTTTGTGTTGTAGGAGCTCAAGTTGTTGCTCGAGTGTTACCTCGGGTAGAGGTGACTCGTCGAAATCCTCCATGGTGTTCGTAGGATCCATGAGGATGTAAAGAACAAAACCCTCTTGCTGGATATGTAAAAACAATTTTTGATATTGTTTGAGTTAAAATGCAAAAGGAAGGGTTGTTCTTGGGAATTGAAAAAGTAAGAAAGAGATGAAAGTTATGTTAAATATAAGAAAAGAGAACTAGAGTGACAACACAAAGAGATAGTGTAGTGGTAAAACACTTCCCTTGTGTGAGTGAGGTTGTGGGTTCAAATCCTCCCACCTTTGTGAATATAAAACTCCTTATTGCCACTCATAAATTAAAATTGGTTCGCACGTAGCCAACGGTCGCCAAGGGAGCCTTGGATGCCAAAGATGCCAAAAATGCCTAAGTTATGCCTTGGAGTAAGCCAAAGGAGTAAACGTAGGTGTAAACATAGGTTCTGGAACTGGAACTAGAACTGGAACAGAAACAGAAATTAAAATAGAAACAGGAACAGGAACCGAAACGGAAACGAAAATTGGAACCGAAACCGGAATCGGAATCAGAATCGGATCGTGAACAAAGAACAGTGAAAAAGAGAACAATAACCAAAATGAACAGAAACAAACCCCTCCATAGTGATGCGTGCAAGGCTATGATACCACTATTATCAGGATCTTGCTCACATGCACATAGAGGTTACGGGTGCAGAAAACACATAGCAAAATAGACACGCCAAGAGACGAGACAAAATGCAGTATTGGGTGCAATCTCCCCCCTGTGCACTCTGTTTCGATAGTCCACAGAGTGCATGTATTTATAAGAATTTTTGATTATGTCGAAAAGAGTGGTTACATGAGAGCGGCTTCGAAAAGCATGCATGAAAGTAAAAGTTGGTAACTTTCGTAGAAAGCCTTTGCTTTTAATATTAGAAATTGTGGTCTACAATGACCCTTATTCTAACCACTACTTTTTCTAACTCTTTCTAATAATAGAACCTTCTACGCTGATTTATTTATAAACTAAATTATAAGTCACATTATTGATGTCCACCCTAAAGTTGGATTATTGATGTCTGCCCTTTCACGCCCTCACGAACCTTTGAATTCTATATCAAAAACACCAAAACACATTAACACATTAATAAATTAACACTCCAACAATGCCTTGTTCAACATATTCCATAATTTATAACATGGACACTAACGATAATAGACAGGTACCCAGATGTTGCTTCTCAAGTGGGACTCCAACTCTGTTATGTGGTCCTTCTCTTTCATGGTTTGCACCAATCCTAGAGAAGAACATGGATATTTTGTATGATTTCAAGGCCTTTGTTTGAGAATTCACATCTTCTTTTGGAGATACCAGTTGTTCATGTGTTGTTGAGACAAAGTTAAGGAAGCTACATCAAGGAAATAGACCTGCATCTACCTATGCATCAGAATTCAGACAAATCATTTTCGATCTCACATGGCATGAGGATTATTTTATCAACCAATTTCGATGGGGGTTATGTGATGATGTCAAGGACCTCATGCTAACCATGCCCAAGGTAAATAATTTGAATGACTTCATGAATCAAGCAATCAAGTGTGATAATAGGTTGTTTAAGGTAAAACAAGAGAAGATAACTTCTATTATAGATCGAGAACACAAGTTTACCTCTATTATGTGACAATATATGCTCAAGGAAACTCAACCAAAATCCATGCAATTGGATCACATCATGGTCAGATGACTTACAACAAAGGAAAGACAATATCGAAAGGATGATGGAGTATGCTTTTATTGTGGAAAGCATGATCATATGGTATTCAAATGGCCTAAGAAGAAGAAACAAGTTGGGATTAAAACTTCAACAATCACCATCCCATGCCAAAAGGACCATCATTAGTGTCAAAAGAAGAATACAATCCATCATGAGAACCATGCCCTTGATTCTGTACCTCGATATACTAATAACCCTTTCCGATTTCATCATGGATATCCAACATCATCTTGTTCCAGTACCACATATCAAGAACTCTACAAAGACCAAGAGCTATGAAGATTCAAGTCCTAGAAGATCTCAAAGTCACATAATCGCTCCTCGTGGAACTCATCGCTTGAGGGGGAGGTGATGTCAAGGACAAAGGAAACCACCTTGAACCTCAGATTCCATGTGAATCCTATATTTCATGATTGGTTCAGATTTAGGAGAAACCAATCCATTACATCTGGAACATGCCAAAACCCAAAGATCAACTGTCTATTTATTGAATTCTGACACTCGGAGGTCTTAATTCTAGTTGATGACATCATCGATGACATCATCAACTCATAATTGCCCTTGAACCACCCTTGGAAAACCTATATAAGGAGGGGTTGGCCACATACATACTCAGTCTTGCCAATGCCAGTCTTAGGAGCTCAAGCATTCAGGACCTCCAAGTAAGTAATTTCCAAGTTCCAGTTCCAGTTCTTGTCTTATTCCTTTTTCTAGTCTTGTCTAGTCTTGTATCTTGGACATCTCGTCTTGTCCTCTTGTAATCTCATAGTATGATATCTTGTCGAGTTACTTCTTGTATCTAGTTCATCTCCCTGAAGGGAATTCTTGTAATCGAGATATCTTGTTTCATACCTACGGTCCCGGGTTGTGAGATCTCTTGTATCATCTCTAGTCAAGTTTTCCATACCTAATGGTCTTAGGTTGTGGGACATCTTGTATTAGCTACATATTCTTGTATTGTTCTCCCTATGTGAGTGTTCTTGTAACCAGAAGTATATTTTCAAAATCTTTTCTACTGTAGTCAGAGAGCACAATCTAGTGCTCCCCTAACAAATACAGACAATAGGCTTTTCTTTTAGAACTGTACCCCACAAAAATACATTTCACTACTTTATCATCCGATTTCTTGCGTTGTTGTTCATGCACTAACGCATATGCCAAACAACAAAAGACACATATGTGAGCAACAGATGGCTTGCAGCCAAGCCTCATATAGAGTGATAGACAACAGTGCTTTAGTGGGACACCTATTGAGCACACATGCTACACACATAACTGCCTCAAGCCAAAAATTCAGAAGACATATATTCCCCCCCTCGATGAGAATGGAGGGTGTCCATTTTACATGTTGACATATTTTCATCCAAAAGAAGAAATTGTTTGAAGCACATAAACACTTCGGACTTTGCTTTCAATGGATATACCCATACATTCTTGGAAAAATCATCAATGAAATTCACGAAGTAAAGATAGTTTCCAAAAGAGGGTGTCCGCATAGGACCAAAAACATCACTGTGAACAAGTTACAATTTTTGAGTAGCTCGAATTGAACCATCTTTTGGGATGGAGGAACATTGCATTTTGCCCAAAATACACCCTTCAAAGACATGTTTACCGGGTGCTTCAAGTTTGGGCAGAGAGGACGCCATTTTAGACTTTTGCAAAGGTAGAAAACTAGCAAAATTCAGATGACCAAAGTGTGCATGCCAAAGCTTTGCATCTGACAGAGCTTGAGAATCATGTACTGCACATGGTGAATCATTCATAGATTTTTCATAGTCTATGAGTTTATACAACCCACGACATAAAATGCCAAAAGCATTAATGACATCGCCATTTGACAGATCATGAACTGTACATTTGTCATCAACAAATTTCACGACCAAGACAATCTTGGCTAAAGTTGAAACTAATGGCAGATTCTCTTGATCACTGGCACAAATAAAGCATCCGACAATGTAAAAGAACTACTATAAGCAGTAGTCATAATGATCTTACTTACTCCCATAACATGATAAGAGGAGTTGTTGGCGCATGTGACAGTATTCCATGTAGGGGCAAGCTCGAGTGAAGTGAAGAAATTGTGTTGCGAGGTAATATGTTTTGTTGCCCCACTATCAAAGTACCAAACATTTGAGTCTACTATAGACATACACTGTTCATGAGAAGATGGGTCATAACTGCAAACAATGGTAAATGCCCATTCTTCATTCTGCAGAGGATTAGCAAAATCTGTTTTGGGTGTAGAGGCCTCTGCAACAACCATTCCTTCATTGCCTCTTTAGGAGCCAGTTTTGGACAGCTCTTTATGACATGATAATTTCCTTTACAATATTTGCAAAACAATTTTTGCTTTTGTGTTTTCTTCTCATCTATGCAATCCTTCTTTGATTGTGTAGAATTATTAGATTTTTGCTTACTAGTGGAAGGGCTCCATTTACCTTTGCCCTTCTGACTATCCAGGAATGCTTGATTTGCAATACACATAATGGAGCTGTTCTGCCTAGACTAATCTTCTTGCAACAAAATAAAGACTAACTCCTCAATTGTTAAGGCATTTGGACTGCCTTTCATCATCAATCAAAGAGTATAAGCAAAACTCTGATATGAATATGGAAGAGCATTCAAAACCATCTGCACAAGTGAATTGTCAAGCAAGACTTCATCACCAGAAATCAATTGCTCCTTCAAATCTTTGATCTTTTTCAAAAAAATGTCCATGGAATCTCCTTCATTCATGTGCTCACCCTCCAGCTGTTTTTGGAGGTAAGCAACACAAGCCTCAATCCTTGCCTGGTATAAAGTGGTAAGTGTATCCCAAGCATCTTTAGATATTCTGTAAGAGCGAATATGAGGAATAATGGCATGTTTAACAGACAAGGCTATCAATGCATATACTTGAGCATCTCTGCCATCCCAATGAAGTTGCTCTACAGTAGGTGCAGGAACCGCAACACAAATAGGAACCTGAAGAATATCACCATCTTCAATGCCATCTGCATCAACTTTAGTAACTACATATGCAGGTGTAATAGGACGTTTTTCAACTCCTTGCACAATATTCCACAGTGTTTTTGCAACCAATACATGATGCATCATATAAGCCCACAATGGATAATTGGTACCGTCCAACTTATCCTAAACAGCCAATAGACAGAATACATCACTGCTTTCAACCATGGCCACTGACTAAAATACCATGATGGAAAAAAATACTATATCTGAAAAAGTTGAACAGAACTACCTTGTCAAGACCTATAGCAGAATTTGAGATGCTTATACTGACGAATCGAAACCTATATATATCTTTGGGACAAAAAGACAAAATTGCCTACATAAGCACTATGATAGTGCATTCGGAGGCCCAACGAGCTCAGATCGGCGATTTCGACACCACAACACGAAGCAGTTTGGAATCCTAATCAGCTTGAGTATGCTCACCAAATTTTGTGCGATTATGAGACTCTGACTGGAGGAGTGTCGATAACAAACTAGATAAAGCGGTGACTTGTTTTGATATCGATTGTTGGAGTTTGAGGTCTGCGGGAGCACGTGAACAACACAAGGAAGAACAAGAAGCTTGGAGCACAACACACAATACTGAATGTATTACCAAGAGAATGTACAAAGATAAGTGACCCGTTTAGGTTATAGCTGTATATACAAGCGGAGGGGAAAAAACCTCCTAAAGAAGGAAGAAAGTGCCCTAGCAGTCCTAGTGTGTTCACACACATCACTACCTAAATATATCAACACTTAAGGGCAAGGAAATGTTACACGAAAGTTGATAAGAGTTCCTTGACGATTTCCTCTCCATCCACAGACCTTCCTTTGCTAGTTTGAGAAAAAAAATGAACTTAAGGGCAAGGCAATGCTACATGAAGGTCAGTAATTGAGGTGATAAGCTACCATTTGGAGGAAGGACATGTTGGCCAATTCAAAAGCATGCATCACCTATCATATTAACATGTATGGGATGACGAGAGAGAGAGAGAGAGAGAGAGAGAGAGAGAGAGAGAGAGAGAGAGGATAATACATTTCTAAGTTAGAAGTAATAGATAACCATAATGTATTTATAGAATGAAAATGAAGATATGAGTAGAGAATAACAACATGGATGAGAATGCTGCTAAAAGCAATAGATAGAGAATAACAACATGGATGAGAATGCTGCTAAAAGCAATAGATAGAGAATAGAGTATATGAAGGTTTTGAACAATGTAAATTACTATTTTAAGTAGTATGCGTGATGCTGTCATGTTTTTAAAGACGTACCGAAAAGTGTGGAGCAAGAGATAATGTTCAATCGTTGTATTCGTACATTCATGATTCTAGGAAGAACAATGTCG
Source organism: Ceratopteris richardii (assembly GCA_020310875.1). Taxonomy (NCBI): domain Eukaryota; kingdom Viridiplantae; phylum Streptophyta; class Polypodiopsida; order Polypodiales; family Pteridaceae; genus Ceratopteris; species Ceratopteris richardii. Next base: position 72,367,002 of record CM035409.1, read on the forward strand.
AAAGAGCATGGATATTGTCAAATGATTGATACGTATGTATTCGGGGAGAGGCTGAGAGCCTGAGATCCACTGCAAGGCTTTAAATTATTATCACGTACTTACGCGGCCGCTTTAATTCTTTTCTCCCCTTGACAGACCAGCTTCCGGATGTCTGGCTATGGCGGGCCTGCGCATACCCGACAGCTTCTCTATCTGAGGTGTTGTTTCTCTTTTTTTTTTTTCCTTTTTCTGGATTGAGTTTCTGTCTCCCTTCGCACTCGTGAGTCGTGGCTCCCTTGTCACTTGACTTATAAACTGAAGCGGCAGAGCCCCCAGTCAACGAAACACCTCCCAAGTTTCCTGCTTTAAGAAGTGTCACTGTACAGAAATTTGCGTGGCGTATTCTCCGACATCGACTTCACTTTCAGTCGAAATTCCTATAGTCTTTATTGGAAGCTTTATTTATAGCTGCAGAATCATCGATAGCTGCAGAATCAAGATCCGATTCCATCCGTTCTTTCCCATATTTCAGCTAAATCATGAACAATGAGGAGAAGGATACGGGTTTCGCAATGATGGCGCGAGTCATGTTCTGGTATTGCACTTTCTAGGAAAAATTGAGACAGAAGGATTTCGCGTGGAAAATGCTCCCCTCGTAAGTCTGGCTATAGAGGATAAGAGCAGCTCTTTATCTTAAGCGGTTCCTGACATCTCTCCTCTTCCGCATGCCTATTTAGATGAGCGTGTTGTTGGCTAACGGCGGTCAATCCTGAGACATGCCGAATGTCAGCGAATGCCACAATTTCATGGCTTGAACCTACGCGTTAATGATTGGTATATTGTAAGACTCAGAATTCAGCTACTCAATGTAAGGAACATCGATATGAATTTTATTTACCGATGCATCGAAGAATTGTATGGAATCTGTAATTGATTTCGTGAAGCTCAGCAGTTTGGAATATAACGTGGGCCTTTTGTTGTTTAATTAGTTCTATCATAGCATTTATAGATTTAGCGAGAAATGACGGCACCTAGGAAGCTTCCATGTACAGTTAATCTCTCTACTCAGATATTTTCTAAGAAGTATTGATATGAGATAGAATGGCAGCTCCAGAAGCGTCATGTAGTTCAAGGAATCAAGCTGTTAGATATCCGTTAATGTGCGACAGTGTCGACAGAACAGAAGGCAGTCACAATCATGATCTGATGTCTGATGGCAGCAATATTCATCCTTTTCCAATACCCGACTCAGATGCCATCAATCTTGGTATTGCCAAGGATTCTTTGAAGGAAGGTTTCTCTCCTCCACCTAGAGGTGCATTGTCTATGTCAGCAATTCATTCAACTTGGATCCGGAGGCTGAAACCTTCTCTGCAGGTTCATACTCAAACAGAGCAGCTATCAAAAAAGGATGACTTTATTTGCACTCACTTCACGAAGGATTACAGCAGCTCCAGTCGTCGTCTCAACAAGTCTACCAACCACACTCGATCGTCATCTTGGCCACCTCATGAAATGCAATCAGATTTTGTGAGACAGCCTGTCAAAGAAACAGCATGTGTTGGGAAAAAAAGTTCTATTGCAGCCATGAATCCTTCAGAAATTGTTAAGTCTAATTTTCGTGTGCCAACATCAAAGAATACCGCACAAATTAGTGAGGCTGGCTCTAGGACAGGCAGTTTATTTTTACAGCAACAAGATTGTCAAGACCAAGGTTCTACAGGAGAAGGTTTTGTGCCATGTTTTCAGCACAGTCCACCTAATCAAGATGGTTCAGGCTTGCAAAAGCTAAATTTTATGCAGCATGGTGATCATGGAAAGGCACAGAAGCAAGAATATTACCTTGGAAAACTGACTAAGGACGACAGTACTGATGATTGCCTTAGACTCTCGGAATGGGCAAAGCGACAAGTTTATTCACAGAGATTGCAAAATAAGGGAAGCTTTGTTGACAGTCACTATGAAAGAGATTTTGTGAATGCCTCTTGCTTACCTATTGCAACGCATGGGACAAGTAGTTATTTTGGTGCCAGTGCAGATGCAGATGAAAGCAGCTATTTCATTAAGCCATCCAAATTTGGTTTCTCAGATAAGCAAAACAGTTCCCTGAGATGCCTTAAAAATTTTGATTTTAATCTAAAGACGCTTGCAGAAGATTCAACAAGAAATGTAGAAGATAAAGGTATACCCAGCTCATATGTATTTTCTAAAAAAGAAGCTGGATTAGGCAGTCAGGGAGTGGGATTCTACAATACAAGGATGCGTGCAATACCAAAGGCCAAGCAAAACTTTCATTTATTTAAGGAGGCAGTAATGAAACCTTATTTGCAGAGTGGGTTTTCCATGGTTGGGTCCCCCGAAGATATCAATCTTAATCGTTCTAAGGTATCAGAATTTTCTACACAGATTACTCAGAATACCTCCTCCAAAGGAAGAGGCACGTTGCAGTTAAAAGGCTATGATGATCCAATGACACAAGATCTGTCTTCTGGGGACAAGGGATTATTGAGCAGATTTCCTGGCTATACCAGGAGTGCCCTTGAAGTTGCCAAAAGGTATGTAGGGACATACATTGGTTTCTATCAATGCTAGACTTTTAGGCTCTTTTTTGGAGGCTAAAGCAGAATCTTTAATCAGGTTTGATGTTCAAGACAAACTTTCGGGAGATTATTATTGGGATAAGTCTATCAGCCTTATTGAAGAGCATGACTTCACTAGACCAATAAACACTGGCCATTCTACGCGTGAATCTTGTGCAGAATTTGATCATGAACTGTTTCAACAAAAGGCTCTGCAAAGGGCTCCGAATAAGCATCAGGAACTTAGCAACTTTAGCAGTAATCACCTGCAAAAGTTTTGGGATACTGACAAAAAGGAATCGAGTTCTTGTAACCCTGGTCCAAACTATGCGTCTCCTGAGGCTTCAAACAAGTTATTGCATCGTGAATTAAATTTTAAACAGCCTCATGAATCTTCAGATCAGTATAGAGCTTTACCAGGTATTTATAAATTAGGTATCATGGTACATTTTTCCTCGAGTTAAAAGCTCGAGGTCCTACTTTTGTTATATGGACGAAAGTTTGTTCTGGATGCATGTATTGTCATCCAGGGAAGTTTCATCATGTCTTAGGATAGAGCCTTATTGTCATAGGAATAACATTTTTTTCTCTTTTTCTTTTCTCAATTTTGTCTCAGGAGTGGCAGATAGAAGGAATTTACAGTTCTGTGGTATAAAGTCGGTAAGAATCTTCTTATACTAGAATTTTTTTTCTGAAAGGATGTTATGTGTTTTTATTTTTAAATATAATAATTTCGCATTTACTCAGAAGCAATAATGAAAACATCTTTCCGTTTTTTTATAGTTAAAATGAGCTTAAGACTTTCAAAGGAGGTCGGTCATCTCTGTTTGTATTACTTTGTGCTGGCAATTGTTCTTCTTGAAAAGTATACATACTCTATCTTTATGATTGAGGGTAATATTAGATTGATATATGTCCTTCTCTCAAGAAAAAAATTCCCTATTCATTCTTATTTTACCATTACTTTTTAGAGAAAACATGTACAGTCATGCACATACGCACATTTTACAATTCAAATTGAAAGCGTCACTGAACTTCCTTTCTCTCCCTCTTCCCCCTTCTCATGTTATAACGTGATTGGACTACCACTCCCTTCCCTGGCATATGATACACAAAGGAAACTTAAATTGTAATGCATATATGTTGGTTTATCTATGGTGAGAGTGAGTCTCAATGAAGTACATAGGAGAGGTTTGATGGTAGTTTTGGTCATGTGGTTTTATGTCCTCAAGTTGATTTTACATATCTTAAATTTAAAAGAAGTAACAGGTCTAAAGCTGTTGTAGATGCTATTTGGTGTGTGATTAAAACAAGGAAGCGGAAAATAATATGTTGCTGGTATGCACTCACATACGCAGCACAGACTGAATCCTCTATATTCTGCCTATATTCCATCTCTCTCACACACACACACACACACACACACTTTTTCTATATCTTTAGGCACTATTCTCTCATATTTTGTAACTACAACCCGTCGATTTTCAGCCTATTATATTCATCTGTGCATACACACATTGTAGATAGTCGTTCTTTCTAATTCAAGGTTTTAGAGTAGTGTTTTCTACTGTTTCTTATCTCTTGTCTCTTTGTCTATTGTCTATCTTCTCTCATCTACTTTCTTTGGTTCAAGTATTGTATGCATGCAAGGTATTCTAGTGTGTGGAAGTTCCTGTGACCTGCGTGGGCTTATCTACTTTGAACAATGCTTGAAGTGGGAGAAAAGAACAAGGGGAGCACATGCAAGCCGGAGTGGGATGAAAGAACAAGGGGAGCACATGCAAGCCGGTGGTGGAAATCAGAGGTATGTTCCCACGTTATTTGTGATTTTCTATGAAGGTATGGGGGCTTGATTTTTGGCACCCTTCACCTTCACCTATTGCCATGGGTGGAGCCTTCCATCCTATTGTGGTAGGAAGGGGAGGAGCCCAATGCTGGTAGTAGATGTGGGTGAGCAGGGCATGAAGAAAAGGGGGCTGCAGGGGAGCAGCCACCCTGTCACATATTTGAATTTTGTGGCATGGGCATATAAGCCCCAAATTCATCCTCGGTCTTCGTGGTTGGCAACACTTGCAAGGGACCCCCAAAGCACAGGGGCAGTGGAAGCTTGCAGCCAACCGCCTCTTGTATGAGGAGGGAGGTGATGAATTTCTTTGAGGCTTATGGCTCGAGTATGCAAAGCAGGGGCTTCTGATTTGCTTTGTACAAGTGGATGCCCCATGTAGGGGCTTGAAAGAGAAAGGGGAGATGCTCAGGTGCCCGTTATGGAAGGGCTGAATTCCCATTTGACAAGAATAGAGAAAACATGGCCTCTGGGCAGTGCTTGCAGATGGTGGCTTGTCAGAAAGCTTCTTTCAAAAAGGGGAGAGGTTGTACAGCAGCAGCCCCCTGGGGATGGATTGTTTAGGCATGGCTGCCTTGAAGCTGATCTCTCCTGCGTTCCCCCCATCACTTGTTGGACGAGGGTGTTATTCCTTTTTTGGCGACAGAGATTGAACCTAAGGTGCTTTTACATGAGGGATATCTGGTCATATCATCATGGCTGATGGTATTTGTATTGACCATGATAAAGTAAGGGCTCTGCAGGATTGGCCTTTTCTTCGCAATGTCCATCACATCAAGGCCCTCTTAGGGTTCACTAGCTTCTCTTGTAAGTTCATAAGAGACTAGTCACTAGGTGCATATTGCAAAAACCTGCACCCATTTGTTGAAGGGTGTTCGTAGCAGCAGGCGTCTTGTGCTAGTCCACCGAGTCGAGTGAGATGGGTGTTTTCAAATGCTTAAGAAGTTATTCGTTTAGGTGCCACTTTGTTTCATGATAGTGGACTTGTGGCGTTGGAGAGCTGAAAGCGCTTTGATGTTTAGATGTATTACACCACACAAGAGTAGGAATTGTTGACTGTTGTCCATGCTTCAAAGGTATGGAGACATTGCCTGTATGGTGATCACTTCAATGTATGGAAAGATCACCACTCTAGGAGATATCTTTGTGATGAGGCTTACATTCGAGGTCCTAAGGTAAGATGGCACGAGCTCGTGCAGAGTGCATCTCACAGAAAGCAAGGCATCAATTAGATTAGTCTTGGTGATTTGCATACCATCTGCATTAAGAATATAAGAAGCGTTGTGTACATATGCATCAATAGCTTGCATAGTGGCACATAAGATGTCCTCTTTAATCATCACATTGGAGGCCACATTGGCCTTTTACTTTTTCTTGGAGGTATCGTATGTATTTGTCTTGTTCTCTTTCTTCTTTCTATTACCTATGTTCTTCTTTTCAAGCCCTTCATTGTAGTGCTTGCAATCAAGTTTCATGTGGCCTTTCCTACCACATTGGTAACTATTGACATCTTCTTTACCGTTTCTTTTGGTCCTATTTGTTTGTGAAGTTTCTTCTTTCTTCTCTTATTTGCCTCTAGTCATGTTAACTAAACCACTTTCCTTCTAATCTCCGCATTGAGGATAAAACCCCTTACACACTTGGTTTTTAGGCCCACAATTAAAGTAAACGAGAGAGAGAGAGATAAAGACAATAGAGACGAGAGACACACTCACTTATGGAAAAAGGAGCAAAATACCTCAAAAAATAACTCTAATATACAAAAGAAAACTTACAAAGTATGCTCCAAGCATTGGGAATGCTTAGAGCTCAAGATGGTAGAGTAGAAGATGATGTTTATATAACCACATGCCTCTAGTCATGTTAACTAAACCACTTCCTTCTCCACTAACTTTCCTTCTAATCTCCACATTGAGGATAAAACCCCTTACACACTTGGTTTTTAGGCCCGCAATTAAAGTAAACGCGAGAGAGAGAGAGAGAGAGAGAGAGAGAGAGAGAGAGAGAGAGAGAGAGAGAGAGAGAGAGAGAGAGAGAGAGAGAGAGAGAGAGAGAGAGAGAGAGAGAGAGAGAGAGAGAGAGAGAGAGAGAGAGAGAGAGAGAGAGAGAGAGAGACAATAGAGACGAGAGACACACTCGCTTATGGCAAAAGGAGCAAAATAGCTCAAAAAATAACTCTAATATACAAAAGAAAACTTACAAAGTATGCTCCAAGCATTGGGAATGCTTAGAGCTCAAGATGGTAGAGTAGAAGATGATGTTTATATAACCACATGGAGGATATTGGAGGATTTGACATCGGTATGAGAGAAGCTCTTTATCGGTATGGAGAAAGGAAGCCAACTTGTGTAAAGCCATCAAAGCTCATGGAGCTAGGATGGCTCAACTTGACATGCTTCTCTCTTCTTGCATAGGGAGGTATGGGATGCTTCCAACTCGAGGAAGCAACAAGAGGAGCACTTGCAAGCCGACGGTTGAAGAACAGAAGTAAGCTCCCACCTTGGTTGTGTTTTTCATATAGGTAGGTGGTTGGATGATTGGCTCTCTTCATCATCCTCCCTTGAGCACCATGGCTTGAATCGCCCCACTCCTACTGTAGGAGAAGGGGGGAGTGCCACGTGGTCGGTTCAAGATGAAGATGATAGAGGAAAGAAGGGGAAGGGAAAAGATTTGATGACGCGGTGCATGAGAAAATTGTTTTTTCCTACTGTGATGGAAGACCTATGAGTGTTGCCTCCTCAAGAGGCTTAGATGACAAGAAAAGCTGCGTTCAACTCCCTCCAATTAGGGGTTGGATGGTGTTCTTCAAGGATGCATAGGGAGAGAGGGTGTTGGAGATGTTTATGATATGATTTTATTTACTTTCATTTCCTATTGTATTCGTATGTGTGCATCTTCATTTGGGTACCTTGCCATTTGCTACCTTGTAAGTTGTATTCAATTTCCTTAAAGGGGAATTATCTCACATATGATATACTTTGGAGAGCCTCCTATGAATCTATTTAAGTAGGGCTTCTCTCCCACTTTGTACTTGGTTAGAAGCTTGGAGAGTGTTCTTCATGCTCTTTGGCATTTGCAAGCTCTCTCTAATTCATGTGAGTTTTCCCATTTCATGGTGTACTCACTTTTGAGTCTTACACTCTTTCCATTTCGTGAGTACATTGTCCATTTCATTTTACTTCCGCATGTGTACTCTCTACATAGTATCAGAGCACTAGGCTGTGGACTTCGTGGTTCATCCTTTGGCGGTGCCTTTGGAGATTTTGGTAGTGGTGGTGCTGGTTTTGGTAGTGCTTCCTTCTCATAGAGAGGAACCTTTTGCCATCAAGTATATACTCACAGAGCATTTTTGGATATATCTTTTGCCCATTTGCCCACCCTCCCACTCCTCCATATATTTGTGCATCCTCTTTTCACCTCTTTTCCCTCCCTCCCACCCTTGCTCTTGAAGTTTATTTTTTTTTTGATGGGTTCCATGGTCTTATGATACCATTCATAGCTTTTGTGATGCATCTCAACTTTTAAAATGCTTATAAGCATTGTTTGGTGCTCTACCTATGCATTTGCTATTTTCATTCTAGTGGTGTTGCACATTAATTCTTATTTGGTTGAACATTTGTGTTGCCTTTATCTTCGATATGAGTGTTCACTACACAACACTATTAACTCGAGAAAAAGTGACCTCATTTTGATTGTATTGTATTACCACATTCTTTTCTTTTGATGATGCATTTCACTTGAAAAATTTCATTTCATTGTTTGGGAAAGCCTTTTACTTCCCTTACGATGTCCTTGAGTCATGTATTTTTGCTTAACCATTGTAACCAATTGGGACTCCTGAGTTGGAATTCGGATATTGACCACTGCATATCTGTTAGGTTTTCTAATTCCATTGGAACCGGATGCAGTTGAGGTGCCACCTGAGCGTATGCTCTATGCAATCAACAAGCAGACTTTCTGTTGCTAATAACATACACACAAGACAAGAGCTACACACAATGGGGAATGCCTTTCTGATAGCATAGGTTAGGGATCGGCAAGGCAGTTAGGTGCGTTCGGTTCGGTGCACACTGCATTTAAGGTTCGAGTATTGCACCTTACCTCCGAGGTAAGGTGCGATATATATATATATATATATATATATATATATATATATATATATATATATAACTGATACAACATCATACATGTTACAACACACATGTGATTTCAAAATTCAAACACATTACATAATAACTTTTAAAACATCATACATATTACATACAAAATCTACGTATCAAAGTGAGAGCGAAGTTCCATATGAATTGATAATCCAAAACTTGACAGACAATAACCAAAAATAGAGAGAAATCAGGAGTCATCACCACCACATGGATTATAAAACATACAATGTCAATGACAAATACAAAATCATAACCAATGATCATGTATGAAGATCCATTGTCCAACATAATCATCTCATAACTAGTGACCACTGACTCGCAAATACATTATAGATCATGGTCCATGGAATACAACTAAACAACAACAATGAATGTGATCACCGATAAGCAAAGTCCACTAACAACTAGTAACTAGTAACTACTATGAATCATCCATGGTAAACGAATCTGATGAAGACTCTGATGAAGGAATTGAATCCATAATGATAGGATTTCCTTCATCGTCGTAATCTGGAAGTGGTACATCAATCTCTATATCTGCAAGTGGATCATCTTGTAAATCATCATGTATATCCTCCTGTGGTGGTACTAGATCTCCTCTCCTTCATGTGCGCAACTTGCGCCTCCCCCTCTAGGTGCAACAGTGCTAGTAGATGGAGCATCACTCCACGCCTGTTGCCGACTCGATCTAGATAGCGTATGTGAGCGAGCTCTCGTAACTCGTCGATCAATGGTCTCCAGTGCCAAATGTAACATACGATAGATGTCATCTTGTTCATCATGCACAGGCGACTCTACCTGAATGTCGATACCCGCCGTGAGAGCTGTCTCAAATATTGAAGGCAACACCTAGAACATATATGAAATTTGATTAATAGAAAATTCAAAATACATATGTATACTTTAAAAAAATATTATTGCATGTTTCATCAACTGAAAACATACCTGTCTAGGACCTTTAAGATCCCTCGAGTTCTAGCTCTACACCCAAGGTGGGAACAAGGGGAGCAAGTGTGTACGAGGGACTCTCTCACGCGCGGGAGTCTTGCTCAGTCTCGGGAGGCGTGCAAAAATGGTACAATAGGGTTCTAGCCCCGTCAAACTCAACTCATTGAAGCTTTAAAAAAAAAAAAACCCATCGGATGGGACCGCATGCACCAAACCGTACCGCACCGAACGACTCTTATATGCCTTCCTGTTCACGAACCGATGTAGCACTGGGTACATGCATGTGGTTAAAACCTTTGACTTGAGATATCCACTTGGATGCATGTGGTGCTATGCGTGCAGTGGCTAAGCACAAGACACATGCATGTATACTGTCTCTTGTGTAGAGTCTTGATAGTGGAGAGATAGCAGCACTAAGGACTCTATCATGAGATGGTTTTCGATCTTGAAGGTGTCATGACTCCATTGTGGTCGCCACTAGACAAGTTTAGTCATGGCGAGGGTGCTAGTTCTAGTTCCATCATTAGAAGCGCTTGGCTTTGCTCACCTTCTTAATGGATTGCTAGATGCTTTGCATGTTGTGCTCAAAGGCGGTTGCTAGTGTTCTAGCATTTGGTTCCCACAATTCTTGGCATTTGCTTTCCTTTGAGAAAAAGACTCGTACATATCTAGATATCATTTACAGGTCGAAGGATTGATTGTAGTCGCTCTACAGACCATGGAGAATATGTTGGTGTGAGGATCGTGGGCCTTCTGATGCCAATTGATCATAGATGTCATACTCATCAGGCAATACCTATGTAGATGTGACCGTCATGGGGTCTGATATATTATAGAGGATGCTACTCTCGATCACAACCCACTTAGCCCCTTAGCTTTGATGGTAGACTCTTGGGTATTCTCCCAAGAGCATGTGCCCATGAGTGTATGCTCCATTGTTGTGCTTACAATTGGTATGGAGTCATCCAACATTTACCTCCTTCATATGCTCCAATTGCGGGAGTGACTTCCCCGTTTGTTGTACGCTCATGATAGTATCAATATTGACTGTTGTATAGCACATTGATGTTGATATTGGATCATTAACCTACCTTGTTTTTGATTAGGTGGCATTGAGGAGATGGACATAGATGCATAGACCTATTCATGGATTTGCAGGTCTATTGCTTTTAAAAGCCCAACACTATACACAGATATTGAGTTACTTTCAGATAGACTTTCATACATGTCACGAGTTGTTCCTTCTCATTTGCATAATGAGATGTTAAAACACATTAGTTGTCACTTGGATGAGAGACGGAACTTGACATTCACATTCCCCTCATGTTGGGATAGAGCTTCGATGGTGAAGCCTCTTTTTTGGTGGCAGAATTTTGGATTCTGCATCTCCACTTTATCTGCATATGCTATTAGGGTTCTCTCATAGGATTGCTCATCCGTAGCATGTGAGAAAAATTGGAGTGCCTTTTCTCTCATCCATTCGAAAGTGAGGAATAGGCTTAGCCTTGAGCATATGGAGAAGTTGATTTATTGTCGTACTAACCTGAGGATGTTGGAGAATATACCAAACATTGAGACATTGAAGGAAGTAAGCGTAATTTATTTTCATATATAAATTATAAATTATAATGTTTGAATTTCCAAATGATTATTTCTCCCTATTTTAGGTTGATGTAGATATGTTTTGGCCAGTGTTGAGCACCACGCCTGCAACTCATCCAAGGAATGAGCTGCACGAGGATGATGAGTTCCTGTTTGCCGGGCTTTATGGAGAGCTATCCTCTATAGATGTGAGGCAAACACAGAGCCATACCAGTACCAATAGAGGCATCTGAGTGGTATGTGGTCGTGGAAAGGGCTTGATCATTCGACATGGATTGAGTTCAGCCACTGCACATGGAGAGGAGGCCAGTACGAGCAGAGAACCCTTGCAGATGGTCACATGTACGAGGAGGAGGATCTTACCTGCTAGACATCATTCCTCTTAGTTTGATAATGAGGGGAATGTTTTTAGTCCCATAGAGAGTATAGTGTTATCTACTTATGAGAGGAAATCAGGGGATTCTTTAGATGAGTCAGATGACTCTGATGATGATGAGTGATCATTGATGATCTTGATTCACGATTCATATGTATTATGCTTTATGCTTTATCATTTGATATTTATGACATTATGACATTATGATAGTTGGCTTTGTTTTTATGATTGTTGAAACTGGTGATGAGCGATGACTCACGGGTTATGAATGATGATGATGATGATGATGATGATGATTGATTATATGAATCATGATATTATATACAATGCATATGTGAGTCCGAAGTCGTGAAATAAATGATGCACAATATGAATGGTAAATGCACATTACACAAAATGCAAATGAGTAAAATTACATTGCACAATGCTACACATTGATGATTGCACATTGCCCATAATGTGAATGCACAATGCATATTATGTGAAAGTTGAAAGTTGAAACTTGAAACAATGAATCATGAACGCGCATTGGCAATTGCACACAACTTACATGTATATGTGGAGATATTTTACATCAATCTTCACTAGTTTAGCTATGTATATACCTGCAACTTATGAAGATTGAAAATAATTTGTTAATTTCTTTTTCGTACTAATATCGTATGGATTCGTACCTTATGATTAGTATGTACTTAGTATGGTACTATTACATACTGTACTTGTCGTACGGATCGTACCTGAACAACTATGATTATTACCTAGTTCTTGCATCTTTGAAGCATTTACTTTGTGCAACAATGCTTATTCTATTCCAATGTATCAATGTTGTTGAGTTATTTCTTTGATTGCTACACATGTACTCTATTATGTGGAGTATATTTAGATTCAATTGTAGGTTTGTTTTTAGAAATTTATTTTCAAATTCTATTTAGTTTTTGTAATTCATTATCAGCTCATGCTCATGGAGCTTATATAATTCTAACTTTTGTATATGAGTTCAATTTTTTCACTAATACATTTAACATCTTCTCTTGTATGTGTGTCTTATTTCTTTCGTATTTTAAGGTTTTTGATGAGCAAAATCCAATGCAAGCTACTCATAGAGATTGAAGAAAAAAGAACAAAAATTCTATAAATATGATAAACTTTAAAGGGTGCGAAATGGCAAAAACATAGCCATTGTGGAAGGCCTATATTTTTAGTATCATACGTAACATAAATTGCATTATG